>JARHVA010001758.1:957500-1637500 GCA_037957365.1 Torreya grandis
TGTGGAACATTTGACTACACAATCACTGTCAAAATTACATCACTATCACTACCTCTATGATTTACTCCTACAAGCACCCCAGTAATGTATCTAGATGCTCGATCAATGGCATCTACACCCATATCATCCTACAATATCACATGTCACCCACTAATCAGTAAATGCAAAATCTAGTATACATCCTCCAAAGTAACAGTAATATCCCTAGTAAGAAGCTAAAATGTACAACTATCATCATTTCATCTCTCACATAAGGTGGTAATCAAATACCTATTCCACTATACAATACCTAGGTCACATATATGACCCAATCTAGTCCTATCCATCACAACATGATCATTAGTCGATAATGGTAGCATCCTCAGTGTCTCCATAACTTGGCCTCTATAGAACTCTCTCATCTACACCTCACCCTAAAAAACACACCAAAAAGTAGAAGGTACATTATGTAACCATGCCAAGTAAATATCCAAACTATACAACAACAAATAGCAAATTAGAAACTCTAAAAGTCATCAACAATGGACATTAGCACTGTAAAAGGACACTAGCACAAGACAACATCATCAAAACCTAGACAATAGTGTTGAACCTTGGAAAATAATCCTACCTCTAGGATGGGATCATTAGAACTATTCAAGCACCTTTTAAACCACTCAAAAATAACTAAAATAGGCTTCTAAAAAGGCAAAAATCAAATGGCCAACTTACTCACTAGGCTAATCTCCCTATCGGCCTCAATCTGGGCTACTAGCTACTCAAAACATGTCACAGAAGGTGCTCATCTCCTTGTCATCTTGAACTTTAAAGCTCCAATATCTCAAAATTGTCATTGCATAAATGAGCTCAAAGTCAATCCAAATTCTTATATCAACCAACTATTCTATTCAAAAGCAAAACATTGTTTTGCTCATAACTAGAGCACCGTAGCTCCATTTTATAAACCATTTTGATCCTTAGAATCATAACGATGACACTTTCAACATCACATAATCTCTACTCTTTCACTATGTCATCCACCTACTCTATAATTCACATGCCTTTCTAATACCCAGGCATACAAATTGGTTCCCACCAATCAACACTCATTCAAAACATCCAAGCAACCCAACCTATTCAAACAATTAATCAAAGACACCTTTCACTCCCATTAATTCAATTCCACCAAGTCAACACTAGACTCTTAATAAATCTAATACATAACAACCCAAGTTCCTATACATTCCACCACTAGTCATCACTTTTGGCTCAACCTCCTCCATCATAGGTTTCATCCCTCTCCCCAAAAGGGGGCTCTCATTCCTATTATTCTTATCCCTACACCTATCCACTCTCATAGATGGATACACCATGGTTCTCACACTTCTAACAATCAAATTGTCATATTTAACTTAGATTGGTCAAGATTATATAGTGGTTCAGACTATATGGGTCACTTAGCATTACTCAGCTCAGGATTATACAGTGATTCAAAATTTAGTGGGTCAATCAGCATTACTCAAAACATTTACAGGGATACACCTTCATTTTATAGATATACAGACTATCCATATGCCAAATTTGAGGGTATGTACTTTACTACACATCTCATACATATAGGTTCATACAGCATGACACAATTACAAACCAGATAGCAAATTATAGGCATAGTGCAGAGCACATTATTTTTTATCTCTAGTTTTGCACATGGGACATGACACAATAGATCATGTCACATGTGGTTATATAGATTTTTAGCTTTTCCAAATGCATCAGTCACATATCAGATTTAGGGACATGATACAGATGTACATATCCTCCATCTTCTAGGATTATACAGATTAGGATGGTAGGACATACCATCTTCTTTTCAATTTATACCTAGGCATTACTTAGGTTGTCACCAGGTTGGACCATACAATCATCTATATTAATTGGTCCATTATATTACTTAGACTCAAACCCAAGTGTTTGTGTAGGACAAAGCATAAACATTGGTTTTGGACCTCCAATCACTTCTCAAATCTAGTTTAGATTATTCAGATTCAGTACAGGGGGCATCTATTACAAGGATTACTTCCTTCTCTAAGAACTATTTAGATTTAATATAGGGGGCATCTATTATAGGGATTCTTTCCTTCTATAGGCATTGTTCAAATTTAGTATAGGGGCATCTATTATAGGGATTCCTTACTTCTCCAGAGACTATTTAGATTCAGTATAGGGGGCATCTATCATAAGGATTCCTTCTTTTTCCAAGCATTATTTCAGTTCTTTATCCACTTCCTTGGCCAAGAAGTTTGACCCTTTTTAGTACACTTATCTTCACCCAGGTAAGTTTAGGTACGCATCTTCTTTCTTTCTTTTACTCTAGTACTTAATTTCATTACATCACTATATTAAAAGGGGGACAAATATATACACCCTAAATTAGTCAAGAAAACACACATATGTATTTTCATAGTCCTTTCACAGGAGAATCCAACTAGAGAATATGAGTTTTTATTCACATTTAGCCAGGTCCTTTTATCTGACTTGTCTTGGTATTCTACATTCCCTAGACATCTTTTTTGCTTATTCCCAAACTTCTGTAGCATTCCAGACTTAACCCTTTTAGGCTCAACAACATCTTTTAGGTCTAGACCCATACCCTAGACAACAACGCCCAAATAGGGATACAACACTAAAAACCCAGGGTGTCTAATTTCCAGCGTTGTTGTTCAAGCCCAATTTTGGCCCCAATAGTTAGTTTCTTCCGTAAGATGAGTCTTACTCCTTTTCTTTGCTTCATGTCTAAGTTTCCCAATGTTGGCCAAATGTAATAAAAGCTCCTAAATTTGAAATAATGAGTATCTTATATAAAGGACTACACAAGTCATTTTATATCTAGTACTTGTGATCTAGGAATTTGACTCAAGAGAGGATGGTTAGTATCATGTTAATTTCAAAATGAAAACAAAATGAAAGAAACACACTAACTAGCATAACATCTCTAGGCCTAGACACTAGGGAGAGCTTAGTTAACAAACATGAATAAAACACACAACTAAATTTCAAAAGAAATCTTCTTTTACATTCCTTAGATGCTCCAAAATGCTTGTTGTAGTGGCTTATTCAGCTTGTGCTCATGAAGTCCTTGGCAATGGAAGCTTGTCTACTTCCATCTCTCATTGGAACCTTTGGCTTATGGCTTGGCTTGTCTTGGTTTGGAATCAATTTGGCATGGTAACACTAGTTTTAATAGCTTCTTGAAGATATTTGTGCATTATAACTTTGTATTATCAAGACTTAGAAATGATGTGGTAAGGCCTCTTATTTATAGATTTTTGCAAATGTCTAGAATCAACCTAAACCATCCATCCTGAGATTGAGATGTGTGGTTGAGGATTAATTCAATTTTTGGAATTAAGTTTGATAACTAGGCTCATCAATATTTGGGATAGAGGAGCAATTAAGAGACATGGAGGGCTTTGATGGGGCACAAAGGGCATGAATCTTGATATTTGTGGTATTTATGGCCTAGGGATGTCTTCCCAAGAAATGAGGTCACTTGATGATGCAGATATTCAATATTCATTTCCAAAAATAAGTATTCAACAAGTTTTCATGGAATTTTTGAATAGGCTCTAATTTGGTTTAATTATTTCTTAAGCATGTTAAGCACTTTGTACACAAATTACTCAAATTGATTAGAATGCCTTGTTATTGGTCCAAAATTTGACTGGATTAGAATTGGAAGTCAATATCATATGTGTTGGAAATATATTCCCATTTAGGATGTTACTGATAATAAATAATAAAGGCACACATCTAGTGAAAGAGATTTGATAGGAAAGAGCAATCCAGAGCACTGAGGTGCAAAATTAGCATTTTGACTCGAAATGATCTGATCAAAGTTAGTTGGTCTAAAAATTACATTACCTCATTTAGGGATACTTTGGCCAAAATTTGCACTTGAATATGTTAGTTTCACATCATTTATCATGTTTTAGAGTTTTTAGGCCAAATTATGTATTTTGGGTGGAAATTGGTCAAAAGCCTGGTTGAAGGTTATCGATGGCCAATTTTAGGTGTCTACAGTTTGCCCTTATTTGGGAAGATGTTATAGACCATAGGCAAAGCAATGTCTTCTCAAGACTTATATGCCAAAAATAAGATGATGACTAAAGAGCAAAGCTCCAAATGATTCTGGGAAGCCTATGATGATGCCCCCTCGAAGGAGTGGTCATCACATTTGTTGATGGATGGTCCCTCAAAAATAAACAAGACGAGAAGTGGAATTAACCTGTGGTTGAGATTAATCCAAATGAGAAAATGCCTACATGCATTTATTTAAAAAGGATGTTGATTTTTTCAAAGGTGGTTATAATCAAGAATAAAAGTCAAAATAATGATTTGCCCATAGGCAGTTATAATCATTAAACAAACCTAGATTCACTAAAACTAATGGTGTCCCAGTTAGGGTTGATTAGCAAGCATAACTCAAGGATATAATCTGAAATATAGATTAAATATGAATGGTGAAAAATTATGAATGATGAATAGAATAATAAGAGATGTATCTACCAATGAGGAGATGTTCGTCCTGATTAGCAATGATACAACTAGAATGGCCAATGGATCAATTTGATCAAGGGTGGGATGGAAGGGTTTGTTAAGGTTCCAAGGAGAAACTTTTATAGTTCCATTTATTGTATACCTTTCTTAAGCTAATTTTTTCTATAGCATGTGATGGTAGGATTCATGATAGAACACCATGAAGATTTGGCCAAAATATTCATAAGGACTGACTCTTGATATCTAATATCCAAGTGAAAATAATTCATCAATGATAAAAACCATGATGACAATGTTGATGTATGAAGATGGATAGACTCATAAATAATGTGTGTAAGGAATCACCCAATGCATACATATAGATTGAGTTAAGGCAATAGTGCAATAAGTAAACAAACAGGGAAGCAAGAAAATAAACAAACAAATGAAAAATAAATAAACAATCTAAAATAAACAAACACAAAAATCCTAAAAGCAAAATCAAAAGAAAGCATCCTAACAATGACCATGCCCTAGTAAGGTAGATCGAGGATAACTTATTAGGCTTAGACAAGACAAATGTTTTTGGATTTTTGAAATGTTATGAATGTTTTTGGCATTTTGAGGTATCTTAACTCATTATAGAATGACAAGATACCTACTCACAAAATGATGAGAGCATTTGGCTTAGGTTACTCACAAAATAGTGAGAGCATATGGAAAGGAGGATTGAGTGACCTCAACATGAATTAAGCATGACCCACATAGTCTTGAAATGACCTCAAGTCATAGTAATTCCATCCACACAAAAGGTGAGGAAAAACCAACCAGGTCCCAACAAGTTCTCAAATTTGGCAAATAGCTAGTCAAATGAAAACAATGATGGTAAAGTGATGCATCAATGCATGATAAACAAATGTTGCCTCTTGTTTGCCCATAGGTGGTTATAATTAGGATATAATGGCATAGGTCAATGATACTAATTTTCCCATAGATGGTTATAATTAGTAGAAATATTGGTGAGACGCTGATTTGCCCATATGTGGTTATAATCAAACTCACATAAACACCCTGATATAAGATGGAAAATGAATGATATCTTGCAAGATAAACTATCACACTACTTTCATAGTGTTGGGTGAATATTTTCTCACCAGCTAACTGATGGGCAAAATAAGTTGTTTTAACAACAGCATAAGGAGATTGGACAGCCAAATGTGTAGGTTTACCACATCAAAAGGGGACAAATCTCTCCTCTCATTAAGGGGAGGTTCCCTATAATTATAAGGTGTTATATATTATATATGTAAGCATAAAATAACACTCAAGGGTAGGACAACACCATCCATCTCTTTTTTTTTAGAGATGGTGTTCACAGACAAAGGAGAAATCCTGGTGAAAACACTTAAGGCACTTCTCTTCTTTTAGAAGTGGTCTACAACAAACAGCAGGAATTCTTTCTAAAAAGTAACTGGTAAATGTAACAGGGCGTAGTAACAAGTAGAATGAGGTGTAGCACAAAGTCTCTCCCTCAACTGCCAAAGAGTGAAATACGAAGGATAATGGGGGCATAAAGTCATCCCAAGATCTTTTAAATAGAAACATAAAATAAACACACTAAAGACAACTGTGGCAACACAAAGTCTCTCCACAGTCGACTTTAGGACACCTTCCTGGTTACTTCCACTAATTCTACTTATTTAATTAAATGGACAAGAATGCATTCAAGAAACAGACATAAGAACAATCCCCTAAATAACACAAGTTATTACAGCACAAAGTCTGAAAGTAATATGATTTCTCATTCATATAACAAAATATGATTAACAATCTGAGCTCAAAGTCTCAATAAATGCCTTTCAATTTGGGTAGAGTTTTGCATTTGATAACAGAAAGATCTCCTTTACATAAAATAAGAGATTACAATATATAGCAACCAAGAAAGACTTGGTGCTTTGTTTCATGAAATGGCCCATGCTGCATCGAATGCCTTTAATGCATTTTCAGTTCTGTCAAGGGGCCATGCTAGAATAGGGCATTGGCCTTAATCATGGCATGTCAATTCATCTCAAATGTCTCCTTTTAAAGTATGGGCTGCCTGGTCTTTTTCTTGATATTTGTGCAGTTGTCCACCTTGCCTTTACTCGATGGAGAAAAATAGGCCACATCTTTATGTGCTCACGCTCTCTGATGTCCACCTAGTGGACTATTTCACCAACTATAAATACCTCCTGTGCAAATATTTCTAGTCTTTCCCTCTTTCCTTGCCACATATTTTGTCCTTTTCTCATGATTTGAGCTCTCAAGCTATCTCTTCCCTTTCTGCTGGCTCTTTCGGCTTCTTCATCTGGTCACTGAGTTTATTTTAAGGTTTTGCACCATATTTGAAAATAAATGAGCATTTTATTACCTTGAATTTTACATCCATGGGGACGTCACTGGTCACTTGAACCACGTTGAACCTTGAACTTTTGAACCATGAGAGTGCATTGGTTTAATGGTTCAACGGTTTGGGCAGTCCTATCAGCTCCTTGGTTCAATCACTTCTTTGGTTCAATCACTTCCTTGGTTCAATTACTTCCTTGGTTCAATCACTTCTTTAGTTCAATCACTTCTTTGTAACTTCAAACTTTCTGGATCTTTTTCTTTTCTGTTGAACTTGTTGAACCTTTGAACATTGAACTCTTTTGGTTCAAGGTTCAACGATTCAATGGTTCATTCTTTTTTCTTCGAATCCTTTGTTCTTCTAAATCATTCAAACTTTATTGAACTCATTGAAACTTTGAACTTTGAACTCTTTTGGTTCAAGGTTCAATAGTTCAATGGTTCAATCTTTTGTCTTCGAAGTCTTCTTTCATTCAAGTCTTTTGATCTTATTGAACTCATTGAACCTTTGAACTCATTAAACCATTCTGGTTCAAGGTTCAAAGGTTCAACAGTTCAACCTTCACTCTTTGAAGCCTTCTTTTTTTTAAGTCTATCAAAGCTGTTGAACTTTCTAAAGTGGTTGAACCTTGAACTTGCCAAAGCACTTAACTCTTTGAAGTCTACCGATGTCATTGAACCTTTGAACCCATTGAACCTTTAAACCTTTGGAGGCAGGGTTCAATGGTTCAATATTTTATTTGAAGCCTATCGATAGACCTTTTGGTTGAACCTCAGCGTTAAACCAGCCTTGAAAATGCCTAAGTGTTTGGAACTTGTTCCATTATGAGAGCTCCACTGTTGAAGTTGTTGAACCTGTTGAACCTATGAGTCCTTTGACTGAAAAATGCATGAATAATTGAAGAATTTGAGCGCTCAAAATATTTTTTGAGAAGGGAAGAGAGAATTTTGGTCTACAAGACCAAAATAGTTGATATGTTGTCCCCAAAAATGAGTGATGGATTTTGGGAACAACAACTGGCTCTAATTGGGAAACTTCCATTGATTGTAAAAATAATCGAAGGGAGCAAAATCCAGAATCTCTAGTGCCTTTAAGTATGTCATTGGACTATAGATTCATGCTACCCAAAAAATAAAGGTGCCAAAAAGAAATGAAAATAAAAAGCACCAAACAAAACTAAAGACTATACAAAAATTATACATATGTACAAGTTGATCTTATTTGATACTTCACGGATTGAAGTGCTTCAGATGCCACCCACTGTGAGACAATGAAAATGGAATTCCATCTTGATAAACCAGTAAGAAACCATTTTTCCTCCAGAATCAGTGATGGGCAAATGGAACTCTCCATCAAGAATCACATTTTCTGTACATTTCTTTTGGTTCTCTCCTCTTGCCCCAGAACAAGACTTGATTTCCAGTTTGAAAATCATGAATCCTTATTCTTTTTCAGAAGAGTTTCCTTTCCTAATTTTGACATGCAGCAGTATGGTCCATTACATAATTTATTGTTCATCTGATCAGTCCAGCTCATGATTTGATTGTCCCCCTCAAATACCTACCAATGATTGGCATTGTTAGGCACACTTGGTCACAAGATCAGCTTGATAGTGTACTTGTGATCTTTGAAATCTTGGTGAGGAATGAAGAGGGTCATAGAGACAACCAATGAATTTACATGACTATGGAGCTCTCAGGGCACTATAGATATATTGAAAGCATCAAAACTTTCAAGGCAGTCCCATACTAGATTGTGGTAATGTCACAATCTTTTGTTCTTAGTTTAACATAGGTTCCTCACCTAACAAACCATCAGTTCAGCATCTCCTTTGGTGTGAAGGATTTTGACACCTTTGTCTTGAGCAGCCTTCAACCTGAGTAATAGAGATTTGTACTCGATAGTGTTGTTGGTGTTGCTGAACTATAACTTGTATGAAGAAGGAAAAATATCTTCTTGAGGAGATATTAACACAATCTTGGCTCCTAAGCTGGAAGAAGAATTGTTGCCATCAAATTCCAAAATCCATATGCCATTATCAGAAACTAATCTTTTTTCAGATTCCTCCTGGTCAGGGAGGGAGGATTCTTTTGCATCTAAAATTTGCTCTACCAATTATCCTACTACCTTATCTAAACTTTTTAGATCGCCACCTACAGGACTTTCATCTGTTGAAATATGAACATCCTTTATGGTCAAGAAGTAATTACCCACCCTTGAAGACTCAAACAAAATTTGAGCTTCAAGGGCCAATGTTTGGGTGACAATATATTTTGCCCCTTTCTCAAGAAGCAGCCTCTGCATGATGCCTTTCACAGGGATCCTTACCTTAGACAGGTCCATGCTTAATTCTCCACCAACATCCTTGCAAAAATTTCATCCAAGTAGAATGCCATAGAAGGCTGGAACATCATCCACTAGGACTATTATTTTAATCCTCTTTTCTGGAAATGCCACAAATACAAATTGGGCATCCTTGATTTGTCCTAGCAGTGGCACTTGTTTATTCTCCATGGAGAAACATCTCCCAAATGTATTGGTCAGTGTGAGACCAAGGGATTCATCTACTTTGGTGGGCATGACATTGTCAGATGCACCTGAGTCTATGATGTAATTATTCAGCTGGTGATCATTTATCAATAGAGAGACATAAAATGGTTTTGTCTTCCCAGGGGTAGCTAGATGAGTAATGATAAGGTTATTTCGAGTGGATGTGTTCTTGGGGGGACCAGGAGTTACTTTCAAAAAAAATTGTCCTACAGGGATGGCTTTATCCTTCACACATTCCACTAATCTATCCAACTACTCAGGATTGGACTGTAAGAATTTAAACTCAGTCATTTAAATTTTGGTCTTCTTGACATGGTCGACTATGTCAAATTACTGAAATGGACTAGGAACAGAGGAAGAAAGTTTATCCTTTTTATTTTTAGGGGGGTACTGATCTATGAATTTAAAGTAGGGTGTGTAAGAACATTTGGGGTACTTACTTTTTTAGTGATTACCGGGTCCTTTGATTGAAAAGGTAGAGTAGTCCCCCATTTAGCAATTAAAAGTTTTGGTTGAGATCGCTCCCCTAATTTTCCCTTTTCAGCTTGCTGGGCTAACTGGTTCTGGGACTAGGTAAATATAGCATATGATCCATCAAATGCTTCACCTTTACTTCTGGGTTCATCCTGGTAATTCAAGAAACCAATGTTGGAGTCACCAGCTAATTCTTTTTGGTCTTCTATAAAGAGATCAATGTCATTTTCTTGGTTTAATTCAGGCTAGAAAGAGAAATCAGATTCTGTTTCAAGGTATCCAATCGCTGAGTTGGTTGGTGTTGCTTCAATGGCAATTTTTCCTTATGGGGGAGGCAGACGATTTGGTTACCCTTAACTTTTGGCAACATTGCCTTGATATGACTGGTTCTGAAATGTCCTCCTTGGCATATCTCAATAAGGAGGAGCATACATGCCTTGGGCCATTTGTCTTTTCAAGGCTAGCAGTTCATTTTCCAGCTTTTGCACTATTTGATTCCTTGGTGCCTGTAAATAGATATTCAGAGGATGAAGAAAATTTACTTCTATTAGGATCTCTCCTTATCTTTCTCACCAAGATGAGATCATCTTCCACCTCAGTGGCCAAATCTTGAGCTACAACAAGGTCTATGTGGCCATCCCATCTCAACAAGAAACTCACTTCAAGAAGCTGAGAGTTGATGAAGAAACATTTGAGATTCTCAGTTGTTGGCTGAGAAATGGTAGGAATCTTGTTCTTCAGCTTATCGAACTTGGCTATGAAGTCCCTCATAGGTTCATGAGCTCCTTTTTCATCTGTGTGAGTTGGGCCAGTAGGGCATGTGTATCTTTTATAAGCTTGAATCTGGCTTCAAATTTGGCTTTGAGGGTGTTTCAGTCTGTCACAGTCTAGGCCTGTAGATGATAAAACCAGTTTATAGTAGTGCCTTGTAATGTTTCTACAAATAGCCTGACTACTACGTCATCATACTCCACACCTATCATGGCACAGGCTATGCTAAAGGCTACAATATGTTCATCAAGATGAACTCTCCCATCACCAAAGAACTTGGGGAAATTCTTCCTAAAACTACGTGGTAGTTCATGTAGAGGTGGATTTAGATTGAGTAGGCCAAAAGAATTACCCCAGGGGCCTTGAACTGCCATTGTATGATTATAAAAAGGGGGGATAACAAATCTGGGTGGAGTAGGTATAAACAAAGCTCTACTAGTAGAGGAAAATGAATCTCTACCTTGTGTTGGTGACCTGGGGTTGGTAGGAGGAAGACTCCTATTTCGTTGAAGGTGAAGTTGTGGAGGAAACAAATCAAAATTGCTTTGCTGCACCAACTCAAAAATAGGGTCAAAAAAACCTTTGAATCTTTAATTTCTCATATATCATGGAGCTACCAGATTGTAAAGTTGAAATGGATAAGGATAGGGACTGCTTCAATTTGAAGCTTGAGGCTTCAAAAATGCACAAAACGATCCCTAGTAGAGTCGCCAAAAACTGTTGAGTGAATATTTTGTCACCAACAAACTGATGGGAAAAATAGGTTGTTTTAACCACAGCATAAGGAGATTGGTCGGCCAAATGTGCAAGTTTACCACATCAAAAGGGGACAAATCTCTCCTCTCATCAAGGGGAGGTTCCCTATAAATATGAGGTGCTATATACTATATATATAAGCAAAAAATAAAACTCAAGGGTAGGACAACACCATCCATCTCTCTTTTTTTAGAGATGATTTTCATAGACAAAGGAGATATCTTGGTGAAAACACTAAAGGCACTTCTCTTCTTTCATAAGTGGTCTACAGTAAACAATAAGAATTCTTTCTAAAAAGTAACTGGTAAATGTAATAGGGCACAGTAAGAAGCAGAATGAGGTGTAGCACAAAGTCTTCCCCTCAACTGCCAAAGAGTGAAATACGAAGGATAATGGGGGCACAAAGTCATCTCAAGATCCTTTAAATAGAAACAAAAAATAAACACACTAAAGATAACTATGGTAGCACAAAGTCTCTCCACAGTCAGCTTTAGGACACCTTCCTGGTTACTTCCACTAATTTTGCTTATTTAATTAAATGGACAAGAACACATTCAGGAAATAGACATAAGAACAATCCCCTAAATAACACAAGTTATTACAGTAGAAAGTCTAAAAGTAACCTGCTTTCTCATTCATATAACAAAATATGATTAACAATTTGAGCTCAAAGTCTCAGTAAATGCCTTTCAATTTGGGTAGAGTTTCACTTCTAATAACATAAAGATCTCCTTTGCATAAAATAAGAGATTACAATATATAACAGCTAAGAAAGACTTGGCACTTTGTTTCATGAAATGGCCCATGTTGCATTGAATGCCTTCAATGCATTTTTAGTTTTGTCAAGGGGCCATGCTAGAATAGGGCATCGGCCTTAACCATGGCATGTTAATTCATCTCAAATGTCTCTTTTTGAAGTATGGGCTGCCTGGTCCTCTTCTTGATATTTTTGCAGCTGTCCACTTTGCCTTTACTCGATGGAGAAAAATAAGCCACGTCCTTGAGTGCTCACGCTCTCTGATGTCCACCTGGTGGACTATTTCACCAACTAGAAATAACTCCTACAAGATATTTTTGGTGTTTCCCTCTTTCCTCACCACGTATTTTGTCCTTTTCTCATGATCTGAGCTCTCGAGCTATCTCTTCCCTTTTTGTTGGATCTTTTAGCTTCTTCTTCAACTGGTCACTGAGTTTATTTTAAGGTTCCATGCCATATTTGAAAATAAATAGGCATTTTATTACCTTAAATTTGACATCCACGAGGACGTCACTGGTCGTTGGTCTCTTGAACCACGTTGAACCTTGAACCTTTGAACCATGAGAGTGTATTGGTTTAATGGTTCAATGGTTCAGGCAGTCCTATTAGCTCCTTGGTTCAATTACTTCTTTGGTTCAATCACTTATTTGGTTCAATCACTTCCTTGGTCCAATTGATTCTTTGGTTCAATCATTTCTTTGGTCCTTCAAAATTTTTGGATCCTTTTCTTTTCTGTTGAACTCGTTGAACCGTTGAAATTTGAAATCTTTTGGTTCAAGGTTCAACAATTCAATGGTTCATTCTTTGTTCTTCGAATCCTTTGTTCTTCTAAGTCTTTCGAACTTTATTAAACTCATTGAACCTTTGAACTTTAAACTCTTTTGGTTCAAGGTTCAATGGTTCAATCTTTTGTCTTTGAAGTCTTCTTTCATTTAAGTCTTTTGATCTTATTGAACTCGTTGAACATTTGAACTCGTTGAACCATTTTGGTTCAAGGTTCAACGGTTCAATAGTTCAACCTTCACTCTTCGAAGCCTTCTTTTCTTTAAGTCTGTCAAAGCCATTGAACTTTCTGAAGTGGTTGAACTTTGAACTTGCCAAAGTGATTAACTCTTTGAAGTCTGTTGATGTCATTGAAACTTTGAACCTATTGAACCTTTGAAGGCGAGGTTTAATGGTTCAATGGTTTAATCTTTTATTTGAAGCCTGTCAATGGACCTTTTGGTTAAACCTCAGTGTTGAACCAACCTTGAAAATGCCTAAGTGTTTGGAACTTGTTCCTTTGTGAGAGCTTGCTTGTTGAAGTTGTTGAACCCGTTAAACTTGTGAGTCTCTTGACTGAAAAATGTGTGAATAATTAAAGAATTTGAGCACTCATAACATTTTTTGAGAAGAAAAGAGAGAATTTTGGTCTGTAGGACCAAAATAGTTGATATGTTGTCCCCAAAAATGAGTGACGGATTTTGGGAACAACACATAGATTATCATTATAAACATGGATTGGATTGATTGTTGAAACTTGATTAGAATCTCCCCATAAAAGGTGTGGGAAGAATTAAAGTAACCAAGATCAAAACAAGATTAGGTAGGATGACTAAAAATAGGCTTTGGTCTAGATAAGATGGACAAAATGGTAAGAGGGTTGCCCCCAAGTGATGGGGTAAATGGCTAGGTATGCAATAATGGTAAATAGGCATATGTAATAATGGCAATGGCATGGCAGTGTGAAATGATATGGTACATGTTTTTAGCTTGGGTATGGTTTTTGATTCTATTGTTCCTACTAATGGGGAGATGCACATCCTAATTAATAAATGATACAAACAAAATACTCAATCATGTTAATTCCTAGCCCATACCTCATCTGAATAACTAATCTATCAAGAATTGCCTACAGATTTGGTTATTAAGAATCTTTTTGTGATCTTTATTGGTCATTGATCGTAATTCCTTCAAGTGTCAAGACAAGGTATTTTTGTAGCCTCTGCAAAGGAAAGTGTGGCCATGGATGGTAAACAAGGACAAATATTGGATGGTAGGTTTTATTGTGCAATGAAATGGTAGATGATAATGGAATGTGGAATGGTGGGGAAACAAATGAAGATCAAGACTTTCAATCACACGCAATGTTGTTAATGCTAGATTCAATATAATTTTGGTTGTGGTCGGGCCGAAGACTTGTTCTCTCTATAGGACCAACAAATTTTTTTGTTATTTGATCTTGAGAGTAGCTACCATCTGATTAGGTTGTAGACTGGAAGCTATTTTGATTTGATCATTGATTTTGTCTTCATCAAGTAGTGAATAAATTTTGTGCTCAGCTATTGGTGCCTCAATGAGGTTTTCACCAATGAAGTTGTCTTGATTATCTCATAGCACCTTCAAAAACATTTCACTACGGAATGTTGACTTTTGAATTTGATTGTATTTTAGCGCTTCTTAAAAAATTTCACTAAAAGATGCTGAGTTCTGACTTTGATTATCCCTTAGCACCTCCAAAAAAGTTTCACTAGGAGAGACTTCTTTTACTATATGAATGTGGTCTTGGCCTCCTTTCTCTTCTTCAACTGCTATGTCACCATGGATGTAGTTCAACAAAGTGTGATTCTGTCGATCCCAATCGACACTTGTGGGAGATGGAATGTCAATGATATGGCTATTTTGGTTTATGGTAATAGCCTATGGAATGGTAATGGAATGGGGAGAGGCTACACAATCTTCATAGAAGATATTAGGATAACTTATCTCAAATTTAAAGTAATCATCCTCAAAAACCATAGAAGGATCACAAATGTATTCAAATTTATCTGTGAGGCATGTGTAACCAATGTTGTAACATCCATGAACCTATTCTTCTTTTGAATCTAATTCTAAATCAAGGGACTCTGAATCTGATGTTGAGACTGATGTTGATTATGATTTTGATGCTAAATTTGATGTCGGTTCAAGAATAGAACCTAACTCTAACTCTGACACTTCATTTGATGGGTATTATGTTACAATGATGTCTTGTTAAATATTTGGTTTTGGACAAGTAACAACCTATGATGGCATGATGGGCTCCACTAAGACTAGTTTATCAAAGTGAGACTTCTCTAAGATGGGAAAAAGGTCAAGAGAAAACTCCTCAAAGACAGGCTTATCAATAAGAGGTTCTTTAAAAATAGGCACATGGTCAAGGTAATGATTTGCCCAAAGGTAGTTATAATCATTAAGAAGAGACTCAATAAAGGTTGGCTCATCAGTCTGAGACTCCTCGACAACTAGTATAGGATCAACATGTGATTCATCATAAGCTAACTTATCACAAGTGGTTGATCAACATAAACATCTTGGATTAGTTGTTTCTCTTGGCCTTGGTTTCCAATAAGTTGGAATATACCAGTTTTAAACATAGCTTGGTCTTCAAATGATTAGATGGGTTGAGGTTTGAATGGGATTGGTACTAAATGAGGAATGACTTATGGTTGGATAATGGTAGGGCATTGGGGAGCATGATTTCTCACATGAGCCAAAGGATAAAGTCCTCAAATGGTAAAAATAGGGTGTTGTGGGTCTTGATTGTTGGCACAAGCTAAAGGACTAGGTCTTGGAATGATGAAGGGGCATGGTGGAGTTTGATTTCTCGCACAAACCAAAGGATGAGGTCCTGGTATAGAAATGGTTGGGCATTGTGGAGCTTAGTTACTCACATAAATAAAAAGATGAGGTCTTGGTATGGGAATGGTGTGACATTTTGGTCTTGGAATAGAAATGATATGATGTGGTAGATCTTGATTACTCGTATAAGCTAAAACATCTAAGTTTTCCTCATAAACCATATCATCCTAATTGTGAGTTGGCTCATAAGTTGGTTCTTGACTATGTTCCATATACTGATTATTGAAAAGAGGGTATGGATTCATATCCCAAACAGCATTATCTGTAGTTGGGTCTTTAAAGTCTTTCTCACAAGCCTCTTCATGCCAATCAAGGTCTTAATTTGGATTTTGTGGATTTTGACTATGTTCCCCATATGGAGTGTTATAGGGAGAATAATAAAACTCCTTAGAAAATCTTTCTCTATAGGGGTTCTTAGTGGTATTTTGTGTAGCCATTCTATCATAAGTTAGATTGTGCATGACTCCACCATAAGTGTATCAAGGCATATCCATGTAAATGATGAAATCTCCAAAACAAAAAGGCTTAGAGTTCTATAAACTCTGAAAAACTATGTCCAAAAGATAAATGGTTCAAACTAGGTTTAACTCGATTGAAGGTGGAGTTGTATCTCCAATATGGTCTAAAAGTGAAGCTGTATCTCCAAAATGATTTGTGCTAAGACTTGGCATAAAAAAATATAACATAAAATATCTAATGTCAAATTTAATATGCATAAAAGGTTAAGTGTATGAATAAAAACTGACATGTCAAAGGTCTAGGTCAAAGTGTTCCAAACAAGGTCTAAATTAGGAAAGGGAAAAGTTGAGTTACTAGGTCTTTTTCCCAAATGTGGAGTCAAAAGCTAGGCTCAAACAAATAGGGATGATGTGATTTGATTTAATTTAACAAGTTTGGAAACAACTTTGACATAAACCTGGCACATAGAATCAAACATAAACATGATCAGTTGGCATAAGGCATAAGACAAAAGGATCTTTGAAGAAAGTCAATGTTTTCCCAAATAAAGGCACAAATAATGATAATGATAGGTATTAAACAAAAAAACCATCAATAGTTTTCAAATTTGGGTAATAGATTAACTGAACTTATGCAACCCAAAAGAGAAAGATCTGTGTATTAGCCCCATGAATTAAGTTCTAAACAAAAATCAATCAATGTTTGAATCCAAACTTGGCAAGGCTAATTAAAAACTCAATGTTGAAAACTAAGATTTGACCAAACATGCTAAACAAGATTGGATAGCATGACAACACAAGACAAAGGTCCAAATGGTATACATGACATGGTTTGAAATAATGTTTTTTGGTGTAAGGTAATCTAGTCTTGAAACAAATTGAGCAGCCTAATGGCGTAAGCATGATAAAACTATGTGGTCAATGTTATGTTTGAAAAAGACTCAAAAATGTTTTGACATGATTTGGGCAACATAACACTACCCTCCTCAACTCAAATGGCACACACACAAACAAGTTTAAAAATTTTCAAGACACAAGTGTGGTATAAAATGGCCAACATAATGCCTCTTTAGACAAAAGAGTGACGTATAGATAAATTGGTTTTGACATGGCTTATGAATAATTAAACAAATTTTAGTCTCAAAAACACCAAGTAAGATAAATGACCAAAATACACAGTATAATCATCTAAATCCTAGCAAGGGTATGGCACATGGGGTTGACTAAACTATCAAGTTTTGAACATTTCTATGGGAATCAATTTCACAATAACTTTCATGTCAAATGATGCAAAAGACAAGCACAAAAATTGGGTGACCACAGCATTGGCTAGTTGTAAAAAGGTCTAGTCCTTTTTACAACCACTACATCCTATTATTCGTTGAGTATAGTGCGATGTCCAAATACAGATATGTCCCTTGTGTAACTCAAAAGGAGTAAGTGAAATCAATGCCGAGAGATGAAACCCCCGGTCAAAGCTTCCCTAAAGAACTCATGGGAGGTAATGACGCCCCCCTCATAATCCAAGACTTTCGGGTCATTTTCAAGGTCACCCAAACTTTGACGAGTTTTTGGGGAGTTCTTTAGATGACATTCTTTCTAAGCCTTGGACTAGGTTTTTTGAAATAGGAATGTCACTTTTGATTTCAAAGGTTCCCTAAAGGGGACAAATGGAGGAGCATACATGCAACACCCCTCTTTTTACTAAATAAAATCTAATTAAACAAATATTGCAATAAAAATTTGACAAGTGTGTTCAATTTTAAGCTCAAATGAAAGATTTGGTGGTGTTCATTTTACCCCTTGGTCTTAAGATTGTGAACTTTGAAACATTCATCTAAGCATCTAATTTTTTCATTAAACACCAAAACAAAGTTCCTAATTGATTTTTAAACATGCAAAAGGTGATTTAAAACATGTTTTTAGAAAATATCAAGCTTGGTCCTGTAATAAAAATGTTAGCATGTCCTTTAGCCTTGAATCTCTTTTGAGTTTAAAACAATGAACTTTGGAAAAAGAGCTCTCGAGTCTATGTTTTAATAAAAACACAGTGATTGATGTCAATTTATATAATCGATGATGGTTACATTTTCTAACTGATGTCAATTATCCAACCAACGTTAGTTATACTAATATGATTGATGATAGATATACAACTGATGTCAATTTTACTAACTGACATCGGTTAAGATGTGCAATCGATGTCGGTCTTACTTGTCGATGTCGATTACTGTGTAAAATTGTGGCAAATAAAAATGGCAAAATAAAGTTATAAAATCAATTTTTAAGAGTTTTAAGGGTCCAAATGAATATTTTTTAAAGTTTCAAAATGATCTTCTTCAGGTGTGAGATGTGTCTAGTCCCACTGGGCATGCCATAATGTGATCTAGCAATTTGACTCAAGAGAGAATGGTTAGTATCGTATTAGTTTCAAAATGAAAGAAACACACTAACTAGCATAACATCTCTAGGCCTAGACACTAGGGAGATATTAGTTAACAAACATGAATAAAACACACAACTAAAATGCAAAATAAATCCTCTTTTACCTTTCTTGGATGCTCCAAATTGCTTGTTGTAGTGGCTTGCTCGGCTTGTGCTCATGCAGTCCTTGGCAATGGAAACTTGTCTACCTCCATCTCTCCTTGGCACCTTTGGCTTGTGGCTTGGCTTGGCTTGGATTAAAATAAATTTGGCATGGTAACACTAGTTGTAATGGCTTCTTGAAGATATTTTTTCATTATAACTTTGTATTATCAAGACTTAGAAATGATGTGGTAAGGCCTCATATTTATAGATTTTGCAAATGTCTAGAGTCAACCTAAATCATCCATCTTGAGATTAAGATGTGTGGTTGAAGATTAATTCAATTTTTGGAATTAAGTTAGATAAATAGGCTCATCAATATTTGGGATAGAGGAGAAATTAAGAGGCATGGAGGGATTTGATGAGACATGGAGGGCATGAATCCTGATATTTATGGCATTTATGACCTAGGGATGTCTTCCCAAAAAATGAGGTCACCTGATGATGTAGATATTTAATATTCATTTCCAAAAATAATTATTTAATAAGTTGACATGGAATTCTTAATTAGGTTCTAATTTGGTTTAATTAGCTCTTAAGCATGTTTAAGCACTTTGTGCACAAATTACTCAAATTGATTAGAATGCCTTGTTATTGGTCTAAAATTTGACTGAATTGGAATTGGAAGTCACTGTCAAATATATTGGAATCATATTCCCATTTAGGATGTTACTAACATCAAATAACAAAGGCATGTATTTTGTGTAAGAGATTTGACAGGAAAGAGCAATCCAAAGCACTGAGGTGCAAAATTGGCATTTTGAATCAAAATGATCTGATCAAAGTTAGTTGGCCCACAAATTGAATTACCCCATTTAGGGATAACCTAACAAAAATTGGCAATTAAATATGTTAGTTTCACATCATTTAGCATGCTTTAGTGTTTTTAGGCCAAATTGTGCATTTTGGGTAGAAATTGGTCAAAAGCTTGGTTGAACATTATCGATGGCCAATTTTAGGTGTCTACAGTACTTACTATTTTGGCATATGAGACTTAATAAAATCAATCAATAGTATAGTTTAGATTCTCTGCATCACACATATTTTTGCATACTTGATCAAGTAAGGGCCTAGGTGAAATTCATTCTTGCATCAGTCGTGCACATTGAGTATGCATGTTTCCTAAGGGAGAACTACATTGGATCTTATACCCTTGGCATGAGGGTTAATGTAGGTAGAAGTTAGAATAGTAGGGGTTCTTGTTTATGTGATCAATCTTCCCACAACCCAATTTCCCCCCCCCTTATGCTTTGATTTCCTTTGTTGTTTCCATATATGCAGGTTAATACAGGTACTAAAGATAGAAGCTGACACACAGTGAGCTCCACACAATCTAAAAATTCAAT
Source organism: Torreya grandis (assembly GCA_037957365.1). NCBI lineage: Eukaryota > Viridiplantae > Streptophyta > Pinopsida > Cupressales > Taxaceae > Torreya > Torreya grandis. The sequence continues at coordinate 977,760 of JARHVA010001758.1, forward strand.
ATTTCATTGATAGAGTGTCACAAAGCAACCAAGCAGAACCCAAAAAAGCCAGACCACCAGGACAATAGTGCTAGAAGTGGACAACAATGCTAAAAAATGGACTACAATGCCAAGTAGTAGGGTATCTTGAGTTTGGTGCTCCTGTCCAATCCAGAAATAGAGTTTTAGGTTCTAGTTAAGATAGTCTACCATCCTTACATAGTAATTTCCAGACCCTACCTCTTTCATTTCAACTCAGAATAAGCTAAGTTTGATTTTTATGCTTACTATTTTTATAAAAAGTAAAATACATATCTATTTACACAAATCAGTAGGCTAATTAAGAAATATTAATTACTAATTAACATTTAGTTAGACCTTTATTTGATTAATAATTAAACACATAATTTCCAAAAAGAATAAAATATAAGTAATTTGTATGAATTTGTTGGTTATATATATGTTAACCAAATCTCTCATTGTTACTAAGTAAGGAGTGAGATGGACTTCACTAGCTTACTAGCATCACAATGCCAAATGTAGGTAATCTAATTAAGTAGTGTGTATGAAATTGACTAATCCTAGAGATCAATAACTATTTGAAAACCTTGGCCAAGTAATGTTAGTGAGACATTTTCATTTTATGTGTATGATTTACATGTTTGTGTGATATATTGTTAGAACAGGTTTTTATATGATACACCACATGTTTATTTTTAAAAATCATACAACACACAGGTATTCGCTTATCTCTTTAGATTCTTACACCATCACTATCTACTCATCTATGAAGAGAGGGATATTCCTTGATGGGGAATCATGTGGGGGATCGATGGTTCATGGTTGGTATGGAAAAGTGCTTGGAAGATGCTCTTCCTCCCCATAACAGTACTTACTTGGAGATGACACTTGAGATTTCTAGAGATACTAGAGTTTAAGAACTCATGCTCCATGTATCTTTGTATATTTTATTTTGTAAATTATATTGTATTTGTTATTATTGAGATATTATCCTTGATGAGATGTAATTATTTACCTATCTATACTTTGGCAATAGTGGTTATATCATTATACCAGTCGTGGCTAGATATTTGTAACTACTTTTCATATTTGGTTATGATGTGTTTCATATGTCGTTAGCGATTAATGACTATTATATGTCATATGCCTATTTATACTTAATATACTTAGAGTGTTCTACCAGGATCACTAATTATATTCTAATGGTGAACTCTAATAAAGGAAAGCGATGATTAAAAAAAAAATCATGTTTTTTTAAGTCAAACCCAATGGGGTAGTAACAACATATATGTATACATAGATATATATACATGTGTGTGTGTGTGTGTGTGTGTGTGTGTGTGTGTGTGTGTGTGTGTGTGTGTGTGTGTGTGTGTGTGTGTGTATAATATGTATGTATACATAGTTGTACATATATACATATATGTATATGTGTGTGTGTCTATATATGTGTGTGTGTGTGTGTGTGTGTGTGTGTGTGTGTGTGTGTGTGTGTGTGTGTGTATACATATGTATAAATGTTTCACTCCCCAATCCTTACCCCAATCCCCATCTCTATATACAGATACAGCCTACCCCCCCTCTATTCTATATGGGATGGGGGCACCCTAAACGTTCAGATATGGTGCCCCTCTATAGTTCAAGGGTGAGGATCCCCCTCTCTAAACAATGGGGAGATGGGGTACTCTCAAATAGATAGTTTAGGGTCAATCGATGGATGGGTAAAAGATTTATCTGATGTAAAATATCACATAATTGGAGGAATCTTAAATGTTGTCCTAGTAAAAAATCATAAACAAGGGCATTATAGTGTGTTGTATATTCTTATCTAAGATTTGTATCATTTTTTTATGATGCCATGTCCTCCCCACTATTATCTAGGGGTCCTATCATTTCCATTTCATTTATGCATAGGTTAGGATTCAAGTCAGTTATTCAAAGATGACTGACGACTAGCGTATCATCTGGTTGCCCAGTCTAGTCATATCTATCTCTCCTCCGTCACTTGCATAACATGAATTGTGATCGCATGGATGACCATACAATTAGACATATATATGTATAGATATGTATATATATACAACTACGTATACATATATGTACATATATTAATGTATATATACATATATGTGTATATATATAATGTATACATACATACATATGTACACACACATATGTGTGTGTATGTATGTATATATAAAAATATATATACATATATATATGTATGTACACACACACATATGTGTGTGTATGTATGTATATATATAAATATATGTATATATATTTATATATATACATACACACACACGTGTGTGTGTGTACATATGTATGTATGTATATATGTATATGTATGTATGTATATAAATACATACATACATATGAGTATGTATGTATATATATATATATATATATATATATATATATATATGTATGTATGTATGTATGTATGTATGTATGTATGTATGTATGTATTTATATATATGTATGTATGTATATATATATGTATATATATATATATATATATATATATGTATATATGTATATATATATATATATATGTATATATGTATGTGTGTGTGTGTGTATATATATATATGTATATGTATATATATGTATATGTGTGTGTATATAAATACATACATATATATGTATGTATGTATGTATATATATGTATATATATATATATATATGTGTGTGTGTGTGTGTGTATATGTATATATATATATATATACATATACATATACACACACACATATATATATGTATATATATATATATATATGTATATGTATGTATATATATATATATATGTATGTATATATACATATATGTATGTATGTATATATACATATATGTATGTATGTATGTATACATCGACATATAAGTATACCGTGGAGTTTTTCTATTCTCTTTTTGTATAGATATATGTATACATGTATGTATGTATAAATACACACACACACACACACACACACACACACACACACACACACACACACACACACACACACACACACACACACATAGATGTACATATATACACACACACACACACACACACACACACATATATATATATACAAAAAGATAATATAAAAACTTCATGGTATACTTAGATGTCAAGGTAGAAGGTCTTGAATTTACTAAAGCAGTGTTGGATTTAAGAGTTGATGTTGATGTCGTGTCAAAAAGAACATGGGAAGGATTAGGCAAACCCAAATTACATTTGATAGATTATGATATTGTTATGGTTGATGGTATCTTGAAATCACTAATAGGAGTATTAAAAGTGGTAGAGGTGACTTTTGTGGGTATAAGAAAAATAATTGATTTTGAGGTAATGGAGGAGTTTTCCTAAAACCCATCATATTCCATACTTTTAACACTATAATGGTTTGCAGATTGTAATGGTATTTTCAATAGTGAGGATGAAGAGATAACCCTTGAAAGTAATGGGATCATTATCCATGTCCTTATAGAAACAAGCACAAGTGTTGGTTGGACTAAAGAAGTATGGGAAGACAAGGATGAAAAAGAAAATTTTGATAATCTCCAAGGGAATTATGCAATCGATAAAGTACCCTATTTTGACAAGGACTCTAATTTAAATGAAAGAGGAGAAATAAAATTACAAAATGAAGAACTTGAGTTTGAGACTGAAGAGGATATAAAAGCATGGTTATATAAGACACTAGAAACAAGAGTTCGTAAATTGTTGTACTTATGAAAAATTAACTAGAAACAAATAAGTACAACATCCCACAAGGAATCAATAAATGAGGAAGATTATTATTTAGCTGAGGAAGATAAAACCAAGTACCATTCAATCAAAAATGAGGAAGAGGACATATGTTATGATGCTATAGAGACATGGCACTATGATGTAGATGTAATACACAATGCTATAAAACAAAAAATGATTTATAATGTCACAAAACATATAAGAAATATCATCACACATATGATATATACTGCAAACCACATAAGTCATATCGCAGAACTAATTATTTATGCTACAAGTTGTCTACTACATACCAAGAAAAATGATAAAAATGAACATATCGTGAAACATTGTAATACCATGAAAATAAGGGCCACTACCGCAAAAGACATTAATACTCAGTATACAATATATCAATAAATTAGCTCATGTGTAACAAAGAAGGAAAATCCAATAAAAAACAACATAAATACATTATAATGATTGGTAAAGAAAAGTGACAATATATAATGACATTACCCAAAGATACTATCAAAAATATAAGAGATGCCACTTAGAAAAAGGCAATACTATCTTAGAAAATAATGAGAAATAAGAACACAATAATAATCTAATCAAAAGGGCATATCAATTGGGAAATGGAGCATCACATAGTAACTCACCTGAATTCTCAGGAACTAGCAATGTCAAAACATATTTAACATAGATGGAAAAAGTAATCCCCAATGAAAAAACATGAATGGAAGCTTTAGATGATTCATTAGTCATAAATTTCATGATATGGTGGGCAACACATAAATTATATATTAATAATTAGAACACCCTTATCATACCTGTTAATATGCAGTGCATTTAATAAGAAAGGAAGTTTAAGGCTCTTATCGAATACACAAGAAAAGGAAGTCTACATCAAAATATCAATAGATGTGAAGTATATTAGATACATTAGAGAAACTAACCTGAAACTCTAGGTAAAATATTTCTATTGAACCTTATGACATATCCTACAAGCATGGTATATACACCAAGAAATATAAGGAGAGATCAAGAGCTGAGATCATATTCTTAACAAATTATGTCACACATTTAACTTTTGGGATCTATTGATGCTTCCAAGTGAACCGTAGGTACTCTCTAGTGTTTAAACAACATTTCTCATTTTAGAATCCAAGGATTCAAGGCATGAGTTTTAGGTGTTTGACAATCAATATACCTATGGTGAAAATAGTAGCAAAGCAACATGGACTGTTCCACAATATTTATGAAATTTGATGGTAAGGAGCCATCTTCGTACCTTTTTTGAAAATCTTGATTTTAATATTAGACAAACTAACCCAGATCCAAACCACTGACTAAACTAAATGGTTATGAATAATGTATTTAAGCTGATGTGAATTATTTTGTTAAAAAAGGAGCAAAAGGAGAGGGTAGAGAGAGAAAGAAATAGTGATTGTTGATATGTTATTATGAACATATTGAAAATATTTCAATATTTACCAAGCATGATCTCAAGTGGCATATAGTGTAATATAGCCTAAGCTCATATTTCACTACAAACTAGGCCTAGTTTTGAAGGTAGGATGAAAATACAAGTAAAAACTGGATTTATTTTAAATTTCTACACTACATTTAGATAGTTAAAGCACATCTTTGTTGCAGAGCAAATGAAATGAAGTAAATTCAACTCTTTCAACTAACCTAGCATACACATGTTAGCAACCCTATAATTAATGATTTAACTCAATATTTTTTGAAACCATTCATATTCAAATTCAACAAATAATTGAGAAACTTAGCAATTCAAACACATCAAACTAGACAATTTCTACAAAATTCTTTGATCTCTTGTATTAATTGCTCAAAATGATACAAAAATATCTCAAAATCTCTCCCTTTTTACAAATGGTAATACATGCCTTTATAGAAAACTAGGTAGTATACCAGTCAGTTTTACAAATATAAGTGTACAAAAGATAAGTGTCTTTGTAACAACTATAATACATGTGTCTTTTATGATCCTACTAACCTAGAGGAAATCACGCTAACAAACTAGTGTGTGCCCTTAAAAAAAAATATGCCATCTCTCAGGTAAACCATAATTAGAACATTGGAGGTGGGTCCCTTTATTATTAAAGGATACTCATGGCTCTTGCATATTTTTCATCCACTAAGCCCAAGTCTTCAGTCAACCTTTTGATACGCTTCTCTTCTCGATCAATGAGTTCATCAAAATCTTTGTCATTCCTAGCCAAAGCTTCTTTAATGCTTATGGCTTCATTGATCATCTCCCTTCCATTGAATATTATGTCTAATATTCTACTATTATCTTGCCCTGATTGTCTATGACTTTTACCCTTGATTTCTTGGGTCACCAAAGTGGCTCTATGCTGGAATTATTCATCACTAATAATCCCTAGGGTAGTGGGTTGTGCAGGATCCTCGATCATAGTTCCTAAGAGCTTCTTAATTTTGCCCATGAGCTCTTTCTCTTCCTTAATAAGTTCTTCCACGTTGGTATTCCAATCACTCAAGGCTTGGAATTTGTCTACAACAATTCCTAAAATGGCACTTAGGTGCCCCATGCTGATGGCTTTAAAATTTGGGATTTCTTCTTAACTTGGATGTTAAGAAGTTGGGTAAGCTTATCTTTAGAAATTTGACATTAAGTAACCAGTTCCTTAGCTAAGGTGGCCTAATTTTATAATGTATCCTACCTTAATTTCATAGACATTAATGATTTGAACATGTCATGGAATAACTCCTCCAGCATTTTAATCATGGAATCTAGCACTGAGAGAATTGCCTAAATCTATAAATTCTCTTTTTCCCTCTTTAGGTTCTTAATTTTTTGCACTAATCCCTGTACACCAACCCTAGCTTGTTGAGATTGAGCCTCAATCAAACTTTCTACATCCTCTTCATGGATGGGATCCTCTCCAATATATTTTCTTCCAACAGGGGTTAACCCTATGAATGGCTTCACGTTTTGAACGGTGAACTCTTCCTAACCCACCATAGCTACCCTTGTGGTTATTTCCAAGGATGTTGTATATGGGTTGAATTGCACCTTTACATCTAGTTTATTGAAATTTAGAGGCTCAAGCACCTCCATGCTTACACTATCAAAAGTTCATGGGGTGTCAAGTCTTTGTGCTCCTTGGGCTTGATGGACTTGTATCCTCCTTTCTTCCTACATTTTAACTATATCCCTGATCCATGGCTTGATGTTATCATCTTCAATCAAGCCAACCTATGTCAAGGCCTAGGAAGGAGAGAGGGATGGGATATTTTGTAGCTTTTCATAGACAAACCAATCAAGGATGACTAGTCCATGAATTATATTTTCATCACCGAAAAGGTTAACTTCACTAGTAGGGTAAGTGAAGGTCAATCTAGGCCTTTTCCTTCATGTTACAGGCACGAAGACAAATTTTGCCTTCCTTTTCTCCCCATCCAATGGGATTAGTTCCTTGCCTGCTTCACCAGATGGATCCTCCTCCCTATCAAAACTATATGTAGTTGTTATGTCAATAAGGGCACCTTTCAATGTTTCTCCTAGTTCAAGGGTTACCATACCAATGAATTCTACTAGAGAAGAAGGTCTCTATGGGAGTGTTGAAGGTGGAATGACTTCCCTAAGTCTATGCTCTAGTCTTGGTTCTTTAACTTTGGCCTTGCCTTTATCCTTTCCATCCTGAGGCTATTTAGCATGTGCTTGTTCTGCTTGTTGGGGAGGTTGAGATTCATATGACTATCCTTTAATATGTGGTTTTTCATGAGTGGTCCTAGATGGACCTGGAAATAAGTGATACTACAAAGGGTGTGGTTGCCATATTTCCCTTGAGGGATTGTTATCCTTGACCAACTTGCACTCCAACATAATGTTGTAATTCTTGATTCTGGAGAGCACCTCTTCAAAATTCTTTGCTCTGATATAGATGTCATCACTAACCCCTAGTTTATGTCCATATTCAATTTTTGGGACCTTTTTGTCCCTGATGTGGTTGACTACTCTACTCTTAGGGTCCCACATTTTGAGGTCATCTAGCTAAAAATCAAAATAATTTCTATGCATGACTATGACCTCTAGCTGCTTCCAATCTTTGATTATGATTTTATCAATATCCAATGGGAGCAGGTGGACTTGGGCTTTCCTCTTTTATTTGCACATTCTGTCAACACCTTGAATGATCTAAGAAGTAATTTCTTGCTCTATAAACTTGTTTGGGATATGGATTGGTAGCCTGTAGGGTTGGGTTAGGATCCCCTCTATCCTTAGAACATTGTAGTCTAGGTAGTACCACACATCTCCCATGGTCTCCACCTATTTTTTAATGAGATGATGTAGCCTTGGCATAGGAATGTCTGTGATAGCCTCATATATGGCTAGGAAGACACCATCACAGATAAATTGCATGTGGTTCCTATATTTGAATATATACAATTTGGAATAATGGTGGGAAATTATGGTTCTACCATTAGGGGACCAATTTTTGGTGCCAAGGAAGGTCACAAAGGCTATGAGAGAATTTAGGAGATAGGACATCATAAAGAATTATTTGGAGGTCCTTTTAATGGTCGTGAATTTCTTGGCTAGGAAGAAGCTTATCAGGGCCCCCACTAGAGGGGTCAATTTCTCTTTTATCATGAAGTGGACATACGAAACCCAGACTTTATTTACATATGTGTTAGAAGGGGCACCAAAGGCTCTATTTAGTAGGGTCATGGCTACTCTAATTCCTTCCCTAAATTGGACAATGGGGACCATGCTATCTAGGGCATTGAAGACATGGGGTCTTTATATTAACCAAGGTACAAAGACTGAATCAAGGTCCTGGGTGTTGGCCTAGTTCCTCATGTCAGGGAGGTTGAGATGGGGTAAGGGAAGCCTATAATAGGTCTTAAAGGCCATATGGGAGATATATGCTACTATCTTGGTGTTACCCTCTCGAATAATCCAATCACCATCTATTTTACAATCCACAAAGATAGGAGAAAGGACGTCAATACAATGCATTACCTCTAATTTTGTTGTGGCATGGTGGAGGCCAGCCATTTGAATTACAACTAGGTCATTATACCTCTAATGTGTTGTGGCATTTCTCTTCTCCTCCTAAGAGATGGGTTGTAATTCATCCACCAGGAAGAATAATTTAGACCATTTCCTTACTCCATGAACATTTAGGGCTTCCAAGTCTAGCTCTATATCCTTAAAAACCCTCCCTTCATTGTCAAAGGTTAGATAAAGATCTTCCATATTTAATTATTGTCTATTATCTGCCATTGATGATATTAAATTATTCTCATAGGATTTCTAAGGGTTTTCCTAAGGCACTTGCTCTTGGAGGCACAATTATGCTATCTTAGTTGAACTATAACCGATTGAGTCAATTTTGGTCCTCTTTATAGAGGGTTTAGGGTTATGAGCTAAAATAGCATGAGATGTTTAGACTTTAAATTCATACATGTTTTTGATTTGATGGAGAGCCTTTTTATTTATACCCTTGCATTTTAAAGTTTTGAAGATCTTTGATTTTGACCTTTTATGCTTACATGGAGTCCATGTGGCATCATTCTAGGATTTTCATGGCAAATTTCATAATTTTCATTTGGATACTAGCCATTGGCTTTAAAAATCCTCCTTTATTTCACTTAGTTGGATCAAGATCCTAGTCTTAACATGATCCATTGATACAAATATGAGTCCTCATGTTTCTATTAGTCCATTGATCTTCATGCTTACCATCATGACACTTGGCATTCTCACAAATCTTTCCCATTGTATGTATCTCTTATTAGTTACTACTTTGGTTGAGCATTGGCCATGTGTCGAGGTTGTAGAGCCTTGAAAATTCATTAGGTTCTTCACATCATTAGATCAAATTTGGAAAATGAGCAATAATTTTTTATCTTCTCAGGGGACCCAGTCATTAATTGGATGCCTTTACTAAATGGGTCCCTTTCATTTATTTCCTTTGATTACCAAGCTGCCATGCATCTGACTCTTAGGGACTTATATTCCTTTTGACTTTTCCTCCTCCACCTCATATTATTGGATCAAGTCCAGTGAGCAGGTGATTGCCATTGATCTTAATCTGATGCACACCACCTAAACAAGAGATTATTAATTAATACGCTTTATCTGATCAAATCTAGAGAGCAAGCATCAATTATAGGATCTTACAAAGGATGAGGGAGATAACTATTAGATCTAAGGACATAAATATATAGCATAAATTATCAAGACTAAGGTCAAGATGAATATCAAGGCCTTAATATTAATAACTTAAGCTAAGTTTGACAATGTAAAAGGGACCTCATGAACACATAAAATTAGACCCAAGGAAAAAAGGAAAGGGGAAAGGAGTAAATAAAATCTTGAGTCACATTTAAAACATGACTTAAACCCTTTGTTCACAAATTTATTTCCTTAGTTCCTGCCAACTTGGCTCCCACCATTATTTGAATTTGAACTGAGGGCCACCTAGGGTTTTTGAACATAAAACCCTAAACCTTCCATGGAACCTAAAAAATGTCTCACATAATTCATCATCAAGGTTAGTCTAGAACAAGAGGCTTTAAATTATAAAAATATGCTCCATCTTTGAGTGGATGGTCTTCAAATTCTATCAAAAGACCTCAATGTTTAGATGCTTCAAACTTAGATACATAGATCTCTCAAGGGTCCTCAATTTAAATGAATGGGGTGTTAAGTTGTGGAGCTAAAAGCTTCACTAGGATGCAAACAAGAGGAGGTTGCTGAGGTGCAGAGAAACCGATGTCGGTCATATTCAGAGCATAGGGTTGTCGACATCAGTCAAGATCGACCAACGTCGGTCATCTCCAGGCAGACAGGGACCAACGTCAATCGCCTGTGCGGTTCCAAAACTGTTGGTTTCATGAATAGTTTATTAACGAACTAGTTGTTTGCATGTTAAAGGCTAATTTTAGTCTTGGAGCTGTGGATCTAATTATTATAATTGGATGTCTAATTATTATTTACATGAGATCTATATAATAGACTCATGGGCTGTATTGTAAAGTGTTCTAGTTGAGAGAGCAAGGTTAGCTCCTTTAGAGTGAAGAGAGCAAGGTGTGTTCCTCCTAGTTCCACAGGGGTGCCAAGTGTGTATAATCAGGTAGATCTGTAGGTTGTTGCAAGATCAGGCAGAAGATCCACCGGGGTACTAGTTTGGAGAATCATAAGGACTTGGTGAGGCAAGGACAAGGGTTCTTCAGGGTGTAGAGAGATCTACATGGTAAGTAAGATCGGTTGATCTGCAGGTGTGTCTGTGTGCGAGATCTAGGTTTGCAGGTGTGCAAAACTAGGTTGATTTGACAAGCATGCAAGATCAAGGAGGTCAGCAACACAATAGGTAGCAAGATCAGGTGAGATCTACTTGGAGTATGTTGTGTACTTGGAGTATGGTGTGTACTCAGTCATGGAGTACGTGGAGTACTTGTGTACTAATAGTAGTGATACTGACTGGTGATATTGGTAGTAGTGATACTAACTGGTTGGAGGTGAACACCAACTCTGTGTTTGAGTTGTGTGTTAGGACTGTAATTGAGAGAGTGAGCTCTTGAAGAGATTTACTGTTTATGCCCTAGAGGTGTAGGAGCCCTAGAGGTGTGTAAAGAAGAAGACTGTGGCATCTTCTTTGTTGTATTTCCTTCTGGAAGAGTATTAATACAATTGGGTATTGTCTCTCATATTCTGTGTTATTTCTGAACTCTAGTTACTTGTTACTTTTGGTTTAATTCCGTGTTTAGTTGCTTGGTAATCAATTGTGCTTTCGGGTCCTAATAGTTGGTATTAGAGCATTTATGTTCTAGATTCTTGACAAAGTGGTATCAGAGCTAAGGTTGTAGGGAGCAAGTTTTTGGTTTGATTACAGGTCACTCTCAGGGGTTTTTGATTGAGTGGGAGTATAGCAATGGCAGAAGAAAGTAAGCTAAGAATGGAGGAATTGAAAAGCAAGAATGGTCAATTAGGGTGGTATGGAAAGAAAGAGCAGGTAAAGAAAAACTGTTGGTTGGTAAAAGATCAGCATGAAGGAACTGAAGAAGCAGATGTTGTTGCACATGATGCTCTGGGATGTTCCTTGGATAAAGTAGAATCTTATTTTATATATTCTGTTGCCTCTTTCCATGTAGCCCGAAATAGAGTATTTTTCCATGTTAAGGTCCTTGAAGACTTTGGAAAGATTTAATTAGGGGCTGGTGTGCCTTGTCAAAGTTTTGGCAAAGGGGAAATACGGCTGAAATTGTAGATGGCCAACACATGGGTGTTGAAGGAGGTCATGCAGGTTCTAGTCTTGAAGATGTGGCTAATTTTTTCAAGAAATTTGGGTGATGAGAGATACACAGTAACTCTCACAGTAGACTCTTGGAATGTTACCAAGGATGCACTTGAATTAGCATGTGGTAAGAAAGCAGGTACTCTTTATCTACTTGCTTGTATTATTGTTGCACAGGTGTGGCTTTGTAGGTTTGGTCACATAAGTGAGAAGGGAATGGACGTTCTTAAGTCAAATGGTAAGATTTCAGCTTCGGAGAGCATAGACCGAGATTTCTGTGAGCAGAGGGATGCTACAAGAAAGGATTGTGTTTATTGCAGGAAAAGGAAGTCTGATGTATTTGACAAAGTCAAGAACTGGAAAGCCTTGGTGTTCTTGGAGGAGATGACAGATAGAGATCAGTGGATGGGGATGGATACTTCTGAGTAGGGCAGTTTGGACATGGGTATGATTCAAAGAAAGCTCACAGGTAAAAAGTCATCACTCAGGAAAATACAGGTAGCGACATCGGTTAGGGGAAACCAGCATCAAACAGATAGGCATCGATGTTGGTCATGTGCAGACCAGAGAAGTCAATGGTGTCAGGCAGGTGGCGATCGACGTCGGTAGGATAACTGGTGTTGGTGACTAGGTTAGTCGCATGGAATTGATGTCGGTAGGATGTAGACTGGGTGGTGACCGACATCGGTCATTGAAATGGATTTTGGGCAGACAACAAGCTGTTAAGGAGTCTTAAACGCCCATGTGGAGGACTAAAAAGGTAAGTAAGCCTCAAATTCTTTATTCCTCTTCTTTATACTACTTGTTTCTCATTGATGGTCAAGAACAAGGAAGTTTTTTATAGAAGTAGAGCAGGTAGGATCCAGGAAACTGTGGGAGCACGGCATGAATTCTTTGGAGAAGAACCAAATGGGAGATTTGGTAAAGTTGCTAGCTGGGATGAAAGCACTGAGATGAATGGATTCCAAGGTTAAAGAATACAGAGAATGGATACGTGAGACGGAAGCCCAGGTCATATGGTCTTTAGGAAGCTCCAGGGCAGTGGTACAGGTTTGACAGGGGGATGACAAAGCATGGCTTTAGTCAATGTCATTGTAACCATTGTGGTTTCTTTACCAGGTGGGTGATGATTACAACATCATCTTGTTACTGTATGTTGTGTGTTTGCTTGATGCAGGGTTACATATACAGGTTTTTTTTTGACCTAAAGGTAAAGTTAGTTCAGAGGTGTGTCATGAAGAATTTTGAGGAGCAAAATTCTTTCACATGAGTAATCCTAGAGACAGGGAAGATCACAAGTTGATGTTGTCACAGGATGATTGTGTGAAGGTAGTGCAGGATGTAAAACAACAAGCACACCTATGGATGGACAGTTCACAGAATAGGGTCCCTAATCACATGATGAGGTTGAGTACATGTGTACTCCTTGATATTGCCCCAGTAGTGGGAGTTGTCAACAGGTTTGTGGCCAATCCAGGAAAGAAGCACTGGAAAGTGGTTCAGTGGGTTCTTAGGTATTTGAGAGGGACCAACAATAGGTCAACATGCTATGCAGGGTCAGGGACTTCTATACATGGGTTTGTAGATATAGATATGGCAGGTTACTTGGATGACAGGGGTTGCACCATAGGTCATGTGGTGGTTGGTCTTTAGGATTGATCTTGAAGAGGGATACAAGCCAGGAAATAGATTAGATGATGTACAGGTATAGGTACAGGTGCATCTATTTATCTTCAAGTGGGATATTGTTAGGTTGTGGAGCTAAAATCTTCACCAAGATGCAAATAGGAGGAGATTGCTAAGGTGTAAAGAAATCGACGTCGATCAGGCCAACTGACGTCGATCATATTCAGAGCACAGGGCTGCTGACATCATTCAAGATTGGCTGACGTCAGTCATCTCCAAGAAGACAGGGATCGACGTCAGTCACCTGTGCAGTTTTGGAACTGTCGATTTCATGAATAGTTTGTTAATGAACCAGTTGTTTGCATGTTAAAGGCTAATTTTAGTCTTGGAGCTACAGATCTAATTATTGTAATTGGATGTCTAATTATTGTTTGCATGAGATCTATATAATAGAATCATGGGCTATATTTTAAAGTGTTCTAGTTGAGAGAGCAAGGTGTGTTCCTCCTAGTTCCATAGGGGTGTCGAGTGTGTATGATCAGGTAGATCTACAGGTTGTTACAAGATTAGGTAGAAGATCCACTAGGGTACTAGTTTGGAGAATCATAAAGACTTGGTGAGGCAAGGACAAGGGTTCTTCAAGGTGTAGAGAGATCTACATGGTAAGTAAGATCAGTTGATCTGTAGGTGTGTGTGTGCGAGATCTAGGTTTGCAGGTGTACAGAACTAGGTTGATTTGCAGGTGTGTAAGATCAAGGAGGTCAGCAACACAATAGGTAGCAAGATCAGGTGAGATCTACTCAGAGTACATTATGTACTTGGAGTATGGTGTGTACTCAATTGTGGAAAATGTGGAGTACTTGTGTATTGGTAGTAGTGATACTGACTGGTGGTACTGGCAGTAGTGATATTGACTAGTTGGAAGTGAACACCAACTCTGTGTTTGAGTTGTGTGTTGGGACCGTAATTGAGAGAGTGAGCTCTTGAAGAGATTTATTGTTTATGCCCTAGAGGTATGGGAGCCCTAGAGGTGTGTAAGGAAGAAGACTGTGGCATCTTTTTTATTGTATTTCCTTTTGGAAGAGTATTAATACAATTGGGTGTTGTCTCTCATATTCTGTGTTATTTCTGAATTCTAGTTACTTGTTACTTTTGGTTTAATTTTGCATTTAGTTGCTTGGTAATCAATTGTGCTTCTAGGTCCTAACAGTTTGTATTAGAGCATTTATGTTCTAGATTCCTGACATGGGGCATGTTGGTCCCAAAAAATGGTGACTTCTAGGGGGAAACATAGTAATATGTTAGAAGTTCCAGACTCTGAGTTTAGACAAACATTGAGGTCACCATTCCCTTTGACCCAAAAAACTACCATCTAGATTCAATTTTGGTTGAAACAAACCTTGCATTAGCAAATTTAACCACCAAGACATATATGAGTTGTGTGTGTGCTTTGACTCTACTTACTACTTGCCATAGGGTTCAAGAAGCAATCCTTAGCTTTCTGTCTTAAATCATTTATATTGACCTAGGGTATGCTGAACATTTTTTGAATCATGGTTTGGGTTAGGGAGGGCTTAGGCATTGCTCTACTACCAGCCAAGCATATATAGCCCCACTAGAGATACCTTTCACTCTACTCATGGCCTTGCTCCATTACCATCTAGGTGTCTATAGCCTCGATGGAGGTTTCTTGAATCACTTTTATATGAAATCCTCAATTTTTGCCTTGTATTCTTATCATATTTTTTGTATTGTTAGATCTTTATGCTTTTAGTAAGGTTGGGAACCAAGATATCCAAGTTTAGTATTTGGTTAAATATTAGCTTTTAGGAGGATCACTCAGGGCTACAACTCTTTTCCTAGGCATGGATGTTTATTAAGTGCTAGCTAATGGCATGTTCTTTATAATTTAGGCCTCAAAACCCTAACTATAATTTTTCTTAGAACTAATGTGGATCCAAGGACATGACTTAGATCTTGTGGAATGACTTCCCCTCCATCTATTTGTACTAAATTTCTCCAATTTGTATCATAATGTTATGTCCTAGGACCATGATTGCCTTTTTATGGGGTCATACCTTTCTTTTAGGATTGGGGCACATCTTGAGCAAATTTCATAACTTCCAAGCTTAGGGATGACTCCAAATACATCCTGAGATCAAGGGAAAAAGCTATAGGGAAGCAACACACAACAAAAATCAAAATAAAACAAAATAAGGGAATCAAACAAATATGAATAAACTTATGTACAAACCAAGGACCAGAAAGAAAAGATGTTCAAAGCAAACTAACTAACCTACCTACTCTAATATAATCCCCTTACACCTTACACCATAAAAACCTTAGGAGGGGTGGTAGAGAAATAATGCTTGATGTATTTCCAATTAGTATGAAATATGAACTCTACCCCTTGTAAATCTTTGAACTTGAAGGTGTTGTTCCCCAATGTCTCTGCAATCAATATGGGTCAATCCACAAGGGTGTGAATTTGCCATGATTTCCTTTGGGTTCAGATGCTTTATCCCAAAGTAGGACTAAGTCTCCTCACTTGAACACCTTGACCTTAGACCTTTTATCAAACCATCTTTTCACCATGGCCTGGTGTCTGGTAAAATTAGCAAAAGCAATTTCTTTGTCATCTTCCATTTGTATGATGTCTAATAACCTAAAAGTGGCATGTTCTTGACCCTCCTCCATGTACTCCTGCATGAATTTATCTGTAGGAAATTTAAGAGTGGTGGGAAAGATGGGTTCTTACCCATATACTAACATAAATGGTGAATCTTTCAAGGCTTGCTTGATCCTTATCCTATCAGCCCAAAGTGCAAATTTGAGCAACTTATGCCAAGTTCTAGGTTTGTCTTCTATAGACTTTTTGATGATGTTCATTATGTTCATATTCATGGATTCATAAATGTCATTCCCTTGGGGATAGTGACTGGAGGAAAAATTAAGTGTGATACCATTATCATATGCCCATTCATTCATCTCAATTGAAAAAAATGTTGATCCATTATCACATACCAGAGAGACTGGGGTCTCAAATCTAGTACATACATTTTCTTCTAGTAAACTGTTCACTTCTTCCATTCTACATTATTTGGTAGCCACTACCTCTATCCACCTAGTGAAATAATTTATGGTAGTCAAGACATATTTGTGACCCTCATATGAGTTAGGGTTGATTACTCCAACAAAGTCTAGACCCCACTATGTAAATGGTTTGTCAATGATGACTGGTTGCAGAGGCATGGTTGCTTTTAGTTCTTTGGTGTTGAGAATTTGGCAAGATTGGCATTCTCTCACATGTTTGTGAGCATCCTTGAAGATCATAGGCCAGTAATAACCATCCCTTAAGATCTTTTGATTTGTAGTTCATCCAAAGGGATGTCCACTACCCAAATTTTCATGAAATTTGACCATAATTTGGGTGGCTTCTTCTTGTGAGACACACCTTAGGTAGATTCCCTCAAAGTTCTATCTATACAAGACTCCATCCTTGATCAGGTGGTGAGATGCCTTATGCCTCAAGGCTCTCTTTTGCTCCCTAGATAAGCCTATAAGAAAAATACCATTGATTAACAAGTGTATGATTGAATCATATCATTCATTGTTTTTAAACTTTGTTGACCTACTTACATGATACTTAGCCTAGGGCTAGTATTGGCAATCTTTTGGATCAAACCTTGGCATCTTACCAGATTTGCTACCTTTATCTCTAAGTAAAATTCCTATAAAACTTACATCCACTTACCTCTACATTCTCACAACTCATTTTGACTCAACATAAGTTTAGTATCATAGTCGGTTAGGATGGCTTGCACCTTATTTCTGAGGATGTAGTGCCTAAACTTCTTCACTAACTTTACTAGTGCATATGCATGCTTATCAATCATAGAATAGTTTAGATCAACATTCTTAAAATTGGTACCCATGAAATTTATTAGGTAATCACACTCATCAACTTTTTGAGTAAATACAGTAGTCATAGTATGATCAGATGCAAAATAGTAAAGGTAGATATCCTTTGAGAAATTGGGACTTATAAGCATTGGGGCTTGGCTAATGGCTTCCTTGATATCATTGAATGCCTTCTTGTATTCTTCCTTCCAAATCACCTTGGAATCCTTCTTGATCATGTCATTCAATGGCTTGATAATTTCTACAGAACCAAAAATAAAATTTCTTACAAAATTTATTTTGCCAAAGAATGACTTCAGTTCCTTCCTACTATTTGGGAGTTCGATTCTAGATATGGCTTCCACTCTTTCAGGGTCTACGTAGATTCCATCTTTAGTTATAACATGCCCTAATGATTTTCCTTCAATTACATAAAATATTCTTTTCTTAGGGTTCAAGGGAATGCCATACCTTCTACATCTTTCAAAAACTTGTTGCAGGTGCATGAAGTGATCTTCCCTCTTTTTAGAGAAAATTGTTAGATCATACATATAAATGATGATGCAGTTACCAATCAAGCCTTGGAAGGCATGACCCATAGCTCTTTAAAAGGCAGATCCTATGTTTATTAGTCCAAAATGCATCCTTTTGTAAGCAAAGGTTCCCCACTTTGTTGTCAATGATGTCTTCATCCTGTCTTTTCTGTCGACCAGTACTTGGTTATACCCTGAAAAGCCATCAAGGAAGGACAACATAGTAGAACCTAAAATAGTCTAAATTACTTGATCAAGGGAAGGGAAAGGATAATTATCCTTCTTTGATGCTTTGTTTAAATTTTTGAAATCAATACAAAGTCTAATCTCACCATTTTTCTTCTTGACTGGCACCAAATTGGCCACCCAAGTTGAATGTTTGATAGGAAAGTCTATCTTAGCATTTAATAAAATTTTGACCTCCTTGAATATCATCAGTTCTAGCATGGGGTTAATTGGTCTTTATTTCTATCTAAAAGGTTTATAACTTTCTTTGAGGGGTATGGTATGGGTAATGACCTTTGGATCAAAAATCTTTAGGTCATCACAGGACCATGCTATAACATCCTTGTACTTGGTAAGGAGTTCATTGGCTTTCTTATTTTCAGAAGTTGTACAAGCCTTTCTAACATTAACTAATTGGGGTTGCCCTTGGAGACCAAGATCCATAGTATTGCAAACCTTTCCACTTACCTTGAAAACTTTGGAAACCTCAACTATTTTGTCTTGATCAAACAATCTTTCTAGAGAAATCATTCCTTTAGGAATTTTGTTGTCATTCAATTGAATGACTATGTTATCAAACTTGTTCCCTCCATTTGTATTTTCATCAACTTCATCAATGATATGGGCTTCAAATGTCCCAAAATTGGTCAAGAAATCCAATATCTATTGGTCATCATTAAAGACTTAGAAATGGTTAACATTATCAAGTACTAATGGACATGGGACCAATTTAATACTAAAATCAAGGGATTCTAGATCAAGCATAAGATTTGCTGCAGTTGATGCCAGTTCATCTGTAGCTTGGTTTTCTTCTTATGGAATAGAGGTGATGTTGAAAGCATCAAAAGACTCAATCAAGTCCCAGACTCTAAACTTATACTTCTTGAGGTATGAGAGTTCACATTGATACCTACTCTTGACCTAGTTGACTACTAGTTCTGAATCTCCAAAAACTAGTAGTTCTTTAGCTTCATTCTTGATAGTATATTTGCAAACCAAGGATGAGAGCTTCATACTTAGTAAGGTTATTGGTGTAAGGGAAGTTGAGTCTATAAGAGGCATGGTACCTTTTGTTGGCTGGATCAGTTAAGACAATGATAACACCTAATCTAGCCTTACATCTAGCACTATCAAAGTGTAATTTCCACAGCCTAGGAAGAGTCTCCATGTTCTTAGGATCATCTAATTTATCAGCTTCTAGGGTGAAAATGCCTAAGTTTGAGTCGATTATGTTAACTCTTTCATTAATAGCATTATACTCCATTATCATATGTTTCATCCTTGGTTCTCTCTCAACTCTTATTTGATTTGGGATTCCTTTCCAAGGTAGCCATAAGTGGAATAATCAGTAGACATATACCCATTCAAGGCTTTAGTCCATTCTCTGATAAATAGGATCCCATAGGAATCTAACATGTCTACTACCTGAATGTCAATGAATCATTTTACCCTAGGCTCAGAGGCTATATGCATGTGGGCATTCAAGAGTTCTCTAATTACTTTAACCCTTGATTTGTCTAACTGGGTGACAATCCTATTAGACTTGATGGGGGTTAAGCCAAGTTATCTATATATGCTAGCAGGCATGATGTTTGTGGACGCACATGAATCTAACAAGTAATTGTGCAAGTTTTTGCCAAATATTCTAACTATGAGCAAGAAAGAGGGAGATTTGGCTTTGGCCTTATGCACTATTACATTAGCATTATCTGTCTTGGGAGGTTTGCTAAATTTTAAGGACTCTAACAACAAATCCCTTTGTTCTGTGATCTTTGTTAACTCATGTAAGGTGATATTAGCCTTTATCTTCTTCATGTCCTCAACTATGTTGTAACTAGTTTTGGGAGGACTAGGGGCCTCAAGGCCATTCTTGGGAATGCTCCCTTAGGGAGGCTCAGGGTTATTACTTGAAGAAGGATCTGGAGGAGTTTCAAAGTTATCTAGGGGGTTAAGGTAGTCAAGGGCTGCCTCTATTCTCTGTTCTTCAATGGGTAAGTCTTTTTTAGTAACTATAGAAATGCATAGATTTATTCAGGGATCTCATCTAGTTTATTTTCCTCTTGAAAGGGGAAATCAAAGGTTTCTACCATGAAAGCCTAAAAAAAAGGCTTAGGGCCAGATGTATGTGCATTGTTATCCTTACTGGGAACCACCTCAAACATTTCCAACTCCTCTTGGAATGCCTCAAATGCTTTGTAGAATTTGATGCAATCAATCTCCCCAGGTTTGGTTCTATAATGTACCCTACAATAGTTAGGTAATGTAATATCTATGAGGTTGATATCCATGGTTTTCTTCTCTAAGGAGGGGTCATGGTTTCTATTATTGTGTAAACTATCATTCTAAAACCTATTAATTGGCATGTTATATCCTTGAAATGAGAAGTTCCTTCTTGAACTCTCAACAGTATTCCCCACTTGTTTTTGTAATTAGAGGAAATCAATACTTAGCTTCTGGACCATTTTTAAGATAAACTCATTTTCACTTTTAGGGGTCTCAAAATTGTGTACTTGGTTATTGCTAACATTAGCAGTTGATACTAATGTCATCTAATATCCTATTCTAAAGCCATTATTTTTGGGATGACTCAAGAAACCTAAGTTTTTATTATGGGGAGCATGATTCAAGGGCAACCGAGTGAGGTTTATAAGTTGGTTTACAACAGGCATGTTTTGATTATTGTTAGGAAACAAGTTCATCACTGGCATGTGGGGGTTAATATTTGGCACATAATAAGCTATTTGTCCTTGGGGTTACATTTGATAGTTGATAGTTACTAATTTTAAATAAGCCCTGGTTAGTGAGGTTATGGTTGGTATGGATCTCTTTAAGAATATTGAGGTCATAGGATCTATGGCATCCTTGTAAATCTCTAGAGCTAGAATCTCATCTGGCTTATATGGATCTATGGTTCTACTAAACATATTTTGAAACCTAGCATTAAAGGACCTGATAGGTTCATTAACATCTCTTCTAATAGTTGTAAATTGATGATAAATGATGCAAGGACTGATGATTTTTCTAAATTGATCAATGAACACATTATTAAAATCTTCCCAACTAGTAATGTATTTATTAAGCAATTTTAAAAACCATTCATAGGTAGCATCCTTAAAGGTAAAATGGAACAACCTACATGTTACATCTTCATACACAACATTGAGTGGTCTTAAGGTAGCCTTAAAATACTTTATATGTTCCTCAACAATTATTATGCCTATGGGACTAAATACAGGAAAATATTTCTCTAGATTACGTGGGAGACCATGGACCACTCTAGGCATGTTAATGGAAGAATCAGCCAACCAATCCATTCTTGTATAAGGAGTAAAATCAAGTGTACCTTAAATAGGTGATGTTGTGAGGGATTTGGATTTCTTACATCTACCTTTGTCCCACCTAGATTTCTTGTGTTCTTGAAGCTCAATCAAAGGCCTTTGAGTTTATGAGTGCAATATTATCATGATCTTAGGCAACTCTAACGTGAAATTTGAAGATCATGTATAAGATACAATATACCACATTAAATTTCCATGAGAAAAGGGTTTAAGCTTAGATGTGGGGCTTTATTCTACAAAGGGTGTATAAAGAATGTAAATATTTAGTTAGATCATGTCAAAGATGTACCCAATTTCATGAATATGTTCTATCTTAATTCATCCATGCTTGAAATAACTCATGCACACCTCACACATACCACCTTTGATCAAAATAAGATGACTAATTCTAGATGTTGGGGATTCTCATGGTTTTCTACTAAAATTTCTAATAACAAATAGTTATGACCTTAAATATCCTCAATACCTAGCCTATAATAGCCCCAAATGAATGGCAGAAGCTTAAGATATGTGACCTTTACAACCTTGGGTCAGATTTACATTGATCCTCTCCCTTACATTGAATATTATGTCTAATATTTTGCTATTATCTTACCCTGATTGTCCATGACTATTAACCTTGATTTATTGAGTCACCAAAGTGACTATGTGCTGGAATTATTCATCACTAATAATCCCTAGGGCAATGAGATGTGCAGGATCCTTGAGAATAGTTCTTAACAGCTTCTCAATTCTGCCCATGAGTTCTTCCTCTTCCTCAATAATTTCCTCCACTTTGGTATGCCAAGCACTCAAGGCTTGGACCTTGTCTACAACAATTCCTAAAACGGCACTTAGGTGCCCCATGCTAATGGCTTTGAAATTTGGGATTTGCTTCCTAACTTGAATGTTAAAAAGTTGGGAAATCTTATCTTCAAAAGTTTTCCATTATGTAACCAGTTCAATGGCTAAGGTGGCCTAGGTATCTAGTGCACCTTGCCTTAATTTCATAGACTTTAATGCTTTGAACATGTTATGGAATGACTCCTCTAGCATTTTAATCATGGAATATGACACTAAGAGAATTGCCTAAGTCTATAAATTCTCTTTTTCCCTCTTTAGGTTCTAAATTCTTTGCATTAATCCTTGTATAATAAACCTATCTTGATGATATTGAGCTTCAATCAAACATTACACATCCTCTTCATGGATAGGAGCCTCTCTGAGTTGTTGTCCTCCAACAGGGGTTAACCCTATGAATGGCTCCACCTTTTAAAAGGTGAATTCTTCCTGACCCACCATAGCTACCCTTGTTGTCATTCTTTCCAAGGATGTTGTATCTAGGTTAAATTGCATCTTAACTTCTAGTTTCTTAAAATTTGGAGGCTCAAGTACCTACACACCTACACTCATATAAGTTATTAGGGTGTCAAGTCTTTGTCCTCCTTGGGCTTGATGGACTCGTATCCTCCTTTCTTCCTGCCTTTTAATTATATCCCTAATCTATTGCTTGATGTTGTCATCTTCATTCAAGCCAACCTGTGTCAAGGCCCAAGAAGGAGAGAAGAATGGGATCTTTTGTAGCTTTCCATAGACAAACCAGTCAGGGATGATTGGTCCATGAATTGGATTTTCATCACCAAAAAGGTTGACTTTGCTAGTAGGGTAAGTAAAGGTCAACCTAGGCCTTTTCCTTCATGTTACAAGCACCAAGGCCAATTCTACCTTCATTTTCTCCCCATCTAGTGGGATCATCTCCTTACCTAATTCACCATAGGGATTCTCCTCCCTATCAGAACTGTATGTAGCTACTATGTCAATAAGGGCACCCTCCAATGTTTCTCCTAGTTCAAGGGCTACCATAATAATGAATTCTACTAGAGAAGAAGGTATCTATGGGAGTGATAAAGGTGGAGGGCCTTCCCTAGGTCTATGCTCTAGTCTTGGTTCTTCAGCTTTGGCCTTGCCTTTATCCTTTCTATCTTGAGGTTGTTTAGCCTATGCTTATTCAGCTTGTTGGGGAGGTTGAGGTTCAGATGATTATCCTTCAATAGGTAGCTCTTCATGAGCTATCCCAGATGGACTTGGCAACAAGTGATACTACAAAGGGTGTAGTTTCCATATTTCCCCTAAGGGCTTGGAATCCTTGACCAACCTATGATCCAACATAATGTTGTAATTCTTGATTCTAAAGAGCACCTCTTCAAAATTCTTTGCTCTGATGTAGATCTTATCACCAACACCTAGCTGATGTCCATTTTCAATTTTTAGGACCTTTCTATCCTTGATGTGGTTGACTACTTTGCTATTAGGGTCCCACAACTTGAGGTCATCTAATTGAAAATTGAAAGAATTTATATGCATGACCATGACCTCTAGCTACTTCTAGTATTTGATTATGATTTTACCAATGTCTAATGGGAGGGGGTGGACTTTGGATTTCCTCTTTTCTTTGCACATTCTGTCCACACCTTGAATGATTTGAGAAGCAATTTCTTGCTCTACAATTTTTTTTGGGACATAGATTAGTATCCTATAGGGTTGGGTTAAGATCCCCTCTATCCTTATAATAGTGGAATCTAAGTAGTACCACACATATCCCATGATCTCCACCTATTTTTTAATGAGAGGATGTAGCTTTGGCATAGGAATGCCTATGATAGCCTCATATATGGCTAGGAAGACACCATATAGATAAATTGCATGTGGTCCTATATTTAAATATATACAGTTTGGAGTAATGGTGGGAAATTGTGGTTTTACCATTAGGGGACCAATTTCTAATGCCAGGGAAGGTCACAAAGGCCAGGAGGGAATCCAAGAGATAAGACATCATAAATAATTGTTTGGAGGTCCTTATTTTATAATGGTCATGAATTACTTGGAAAAGAAGAAACTTATCAGGTCCCCCACTAGAGGGGTCAATTTCTCTTCTATCATGAAGTGGACATAGGATACCCAAAATTTATTTACATATGTGGTGGAAGGGGTACCAAAAGTTCTATTCAGTAAGGTCATGGCGACTCTAATGCCTTCCCTAAATTATACAATGATGATCATGCCATCTAAGGTCCTGAAGACATGGGGTCCTTGTATTAGCAAGGTGCAAGGATTGAATCAAGGTCCTGGGTGTTGGCCTAGTTCCTCATGTCAGGGAGGTTGAGATGGGGTAAGGAAAGCTTATAATATGTCTCAAAGGCCATGGGGGAGATATATTCTACTATCTTAGTGTTACCCTCTCAAATAATCCACTCACTATCTATCCTATAATCCACAAAGATAGGAGCAAGGACATAAATACAATGCAATACTTCTAGTTTTTCTATGGCATGGTGGAGACTAGCCATTTGAATTGCAACTAGTTCATTGTACATCTAATGTGTTATGGTATTTATCTTCTCCTCTTGAGAGATGGGATATAATTCATCCCCTAGGAAGAATAATTTGGACTAGTTCCTTACTCAATGAACATTTAGGGATGCCAACAAGTGTAGCTCTGTATCCTTAAAAACCCTCCCTTCACTGTTAGAGGTTAGATAGAGCTCTACTTCTATCTTCAATTATTTCTTGCTAGTTGTCATTGATGATATTGAATTATTCTCACAAGATTGCCAAGGGTTTTACTAAGGCACTTGCTCTCAGAGGCACAATTATGTTATCTTGATTGAATTATAACTGATTGAGTCAATTTGGGTCCTCTTTATAGAGGGTTTAATGTTCTGAGCATTAATGGCATGAGATATTTAGACTTTAAATTCATACATGTTTTAGATTTGATGGATACCCTTTTTCTTTATACCTTTACATTTTTGAGTTTAGAAGATATTTGATTTTGACCTTGTATGCTTATGTGGAGTCCATGTGGCATCATTATGGGATTTTCGTAGCAATTTTAATAATTGCCATTCGGATACTAGGCATTAACTTTTAAAAGCCTCCTTTATTTCACTCCATTGGATCAAGATCCTAGGCTTAGCGTGATCCATTGATCCAAATCCAAATCCTCACATTTTTATTGGTCTATTGATCTCCAAGATTGCAGTCATGACACTTGTCATTCTCAAAAATCTTTTTGATGATATGTATCTCTTATCAGTTATTACCTTGGTTGAGCATTAGCCACGTGTCAAGCTCATAGAGCCTTGAAAACTCATTGAGTTGTTCATGATGTTGGATCAAATCCAACAACCGAGCGATAACCTTTGATCTTCATAAGGGACCCAATCATTAATTAGATGCATTTATTAAGTGGATCCCTTTCATTTCTTTCCTTTGATTACCAAGTTGCCATGCATTTGACTCTCAGGGACTTGGATTCCTTTTGACTTTTCTTCCTTCACCTTGTGTTTTTAGATCAAGTCTAGTGAGCGAGTGATTTCCATTTATCTTAATCTGATGCACATCACTTAAGTAAGGGATTCTCAGTTAATATGTTTCATCTGATCAAATCTGGTGAGCAAGCATCGATTGTAGGATCTTGTAAAGG
Source organism: Torreya grandis (assembly GCA_037957365.1). Lineage (NCBI taxonomy): Eukaryota > Viridiplantae > Streptophyta > Pinopsida > Cupressales > Taxaceae > Torreya > Torreya grandis. The sequence continues at coordinate 1,003,868 of JARHVA010001758.1, forward strand.
ATGAGGGAGATAACTATTATACCTGAGGACATAAATACATAGCATAAATTATCAAGACTAAGGTTGAGATGAATAGCGGGGCCTTAATATCAATAACCTAGGCTAATTTTGGCAATGTAAAAGGGACCCCATGAACACATCAAATTAGACCCAAGGAAAAAAAAGAAATTTTGGGACCTTAGAGTACAATTGATTACTTTTATATAAGCAACTAAACATGAAATTGAAACCAGAAGTAATAAGTAATTAGAAATCAGAAATAGCAAAGAATAGGAGATACAAGAAATAATACAATCTGTATTAAACTCTTCCAAAAGGAGATACAATGAAGAAATCTCTCTCCTCACACCTTGAAGATGTACAATAATTCTCCCTCAAGAGCTCTCTCTCTCTCTCTCTCTCTCTCTCTCTCTCTCTCTCTCTCTCAATTACAATCAACTCAATTACTGAGTTGTTTTCCCCTACAATGTTATGAGGATCTAACCCTATTATATATTATACTACAACACTAGGGCTTCATGAGCCATGCATTCACCACCGTTAGATCCACCTCTAAATCAAAGGCTCAAATATATTCTTCTAAAATTAGAAAAGTTATTCTCCTAAAATTAGAAAAGCTAAAAATGCACAGAAGTCAGTGTCGATCTATAGATGATCGATGTCGATTGACCCCTAACCAATGTCAATTGGTTCTGACCGAAGATGACCGATGTCGTTTAACCCCTAATCAATGTCAGTTGGTTCTGACCGATGTCGATTACTGTGTAAACCCAGCAACCTCCAGATTAGCTCATTGGTGAAGCTTTTAGCTCCACAACTCAACAACCTCCCACTTAGAGATAAATAGATGCACCTGTACCTGTACAACAACATCATCTAAACATCTCTGGCTTGTTTCTCCTTCTTCAAGTTCAATCTTGAAGACCAACAAAAGTTGAATAAAGATTCAACTTCTCGTTTGTTACCAGCTTTGTTAACATATCAGCAGGGTTCTTATCAGTATGGATCTTTTCCAACTTCAACTGTCCATCCTCCAATACATGTCTAATGAAGTGGTACCTAAGCTGTATATGTTTGGTTCTTGAATGAAAGGCTGAATTTTTTGCCAAATGAATTGCACTTTGACTATCACTATACAATCTGCAACTCTCTTGCTCCTTTCCCAACTCTTCCATGAACCGAGTCATCCAAATCATTTCCTTACTAGCCTCTGTGACTGCAATATATTCTGTCTTTGTAGTAGACAAGGCAACAACCTTCTACAACTTTAAAATCTAGCTAACCGCCACTCCACCAACAGTGAACACATATCTTGTGGTGCTTCTCCTACCATCTAAGTCACCTGCCATATCTGAATCTACATACCCATGTAGAGAAGTGTTTGACCCTCCATAGCATAAATGCCTACTATTGGTCCCTCTCAGTTATCTGAGAATCCATTGAACTGTTTTTCAGTGTTCCTTTCTTGGATTGGCCATAAACTTGTTGACAACTCCCACTGTTTGGGTAATATTTGGTCTAGTACATACCATTGCATACATCAAGCTCCCAACTACTGAAGCATATGGAACTCTACTCATGTACTAAACCTCATAATGTGATTTAGGACACTGTTCTTTGCTCAACTTGAAGTATCCAGCCATAGGTATGCTTACCAATTTTACATCCTGCATATTGAACCTCTCCGACACCTTATTCACATAATCCTCGTGAGACAAAATCAAACTGTGATTTTTCTCTCTCTCTTAATACTCATGCCAAGGATTTTCTTTGCTACTCCTAAATCCTTCATGGCAAATGTGTGAGCTAATTTTACCTTAAGCTCAGTAATTTCTTGCATGTGTGAACCTGTAACAAGCATATCATCTACATACAGTAACAAGATAATATAACTACCATTATCCAATCTGTTAAAATAAACACAATGGTCAGATTGACATTTACTAAATCCATGCTCTGTCATAAACCTGTCAAACCTCAAATACCATTGTCTTGGAGCTTGCTTAAGACCATATAAGCTTTTCTTCAACCTGGCCTTATGTCTCATTTGTCTATTCTCTCCTTCCTTTAACCTGTATACCCATTTGTTTTTTAGTGCTTTCTTTTCGGTTGGCAACTCAACCAAATCCCACGTATGGTTCTCTTTCAAGGAATCAATTTCCTCATTTGTCCCATTGTTTCTTGGATTCTACCTGCATTGCCTCATCAAAACTTTTTGGTTCTCCACCATCAGTGAGCAATAAGTAGTATAAAGAAGGGGAATAATGAATTGGAGGTTTACTTACCCTTTCAGACCTCCTTATGGGTGTTTGAGACTCATTTACAGCTTGTTGTCTGCCCAAATTTCCTTCTGACAGTGATCGATCCCAGTCATCTCTGATCGATGCCGGTCTGCACTCGATCGATGTCAATTCCACTTGACCGACGTTAGTTTCCATCTAACCAACATCGATCTCCACCTGATCGACGTCGATTTCCACCTGATCGACGTCAGTCTCTGTATTTTTTTGTGAGTGATGATTTTTACCCGTGAGCTCATTTTGGATCATAACCTCTTCCAAATCAAGATTGCCCTGCTCAGAATTATTCAACCTCTTGAGCTGATCACTGTACATCACCTTCTCATTAAAAATAAAAGTTTTTCATTTCTTAAATGTGTTAAAAACATCATATTTCCTCTTTATGCAATAAACCCATACCTTTCTTGTAGCATCATCAATGAAAGAAACATAATACTGTGATCCTCCAATAGAAGCTACCTGAGCTGGTCCCCACACGTCTGTGTGAACAAGCTCCAACTTGTGCTTCTTCTTTGTTGACCCAATTTTGAGAAACCTCACTTTCTTCTGTTTCCCAAAAATACAATTCTCACAAAAATCTAGAATCTAATACCCAAGATTCTATGTTATTATGCAAAGAGAAAATTAAAGCATCCTGTGCAATACCTGCAACCTTGGCTTCTTCCTTTCCTTCATGCTGGTTGTCCTCCTTAGGCTTTGACCAACAATCTCTGCTTATGTGCCCCATCTTTCCACAATTCCAGCATTGTGGCTTCCTGCCATTCCTGGATTTGGATCTTCCTCTCACCTTAGACTTAGATCTTGATCTCCTCTTGCTCTTTTCTTTTTGCCTTCCCCTGCTCTCAAAATTTAAAGCGTTCCCAGATGTCTCTTCTGTGCTTTTCCTGCGTATTTCCTCATTCAAGATAACACTAACCACATCCTCTACTTTCAAAATATTTGATGCAGATGCAGTATTAGAAACTGCCATTACTAAGCCATGCCAGCTTTCAGGCAAAGAACATAATATTAAAAGAGCTTTTATTTCATCTTCAAATACAATATTGACAAAACTTAACTGATTAACAATTCCATTGAAATCATTCAGATGAGTAGAAACAGATCCACCTTCATTCATATGCAAATTAAATAATTGCTTCATAAGATATACCTTATTTGAAGCTGAGGGTTTTTCATACATATTTGCTAACGTGGTCATCAACTCTACCGTTGTTTTTGCCTGTGACAAATTAGATATCACAGTGGAGGCCAGACTCAGTCTTATAGACCCAAGAGCCTTTCTGTCAAGAACTTCCCATTCTTCATCCTCCATGTCCTTGGGCTTCTTTGCTATCCCACCTAACGGTAAGTAGAGATCCTTCTGATACAGATAGTCCTCTATCTGCATTCTCCAATGTTGGTAGTTCTTGCCATTAAACTTTTCCATTCTCAGCTTACTTTCTTCTGCCATTGCTTCTCCCACTCAAATAGAAATTCCTGCAGAAACCCTGTGAGCAACCTGTAATCTGTAACCTGTAACCTGTAACCAAGGCTCTGATACCACTTGTTGGGGGATCAAACCAACAATAGATTACACTTGTGAAAGCAATAAACGCAGAAATAAATCAGATAGATAAGTAACTGAAATGATAAATAGCACAGAACAAGATATACAAGAAATCACCCTGAAAACTTGTATTGAAACTCTTTACAATAGGAATACAATTTGAAGAAACTTCGTTCTTCCACACCTCTCTCAGATGCACACAAGATCTCTCACTAGATCTCTATTCCTCAAGATCTCTCTCTCAAGTACACTCAAATCCAACAACCTGGATTGATGCAACTCTGTACTGTCCTTCAAACATTCACAATGTTTTACTCTTACAGTTCTACACTCATTCTCTTACACACTACGATTCTAAGCTAAGAAGATCTTCCTACATATAGAAATAGGAAACTTGAGCATGCTCTTACAACAAACAGTTAAGCCTCTTGAACAAGGGCTCTAAAAATAATATTGCTAATAATAGAGATGCAAGCTTGAGTCCACGACTCAAACTTATCATGCAAACACTCGCTGCTGTCCACGGAAATAGATTTTTGGACACGCAAGTAACCGACGTCGGTTCCTGCCTGTTCGCCTGTGACCGTCGTCGGCCGACCTTACTGCCGACATCAGCGCCTCTGCAACTGCTACTAACCGACGTCGGTCACTCCTGACCGACGCCGGTGTCTGTGTAGACCCAAAGCTGTTTAAGTATGCTCCTTGGTGAAGCTTTTAGCTCCACACCCTAACAATCTCCCACTTGGAGATAAACCAGCTGCACCAACCTGTACAGCATCATCTTCTAGCTCCTCCATCTTCAACTCAATCATGAAGACCAATAGAAGTTGAATGCAAGTTCAACTTCTCCTTAGTAACCGACTTTGTTAGCATATCAGCAGGATTCTTGTCTGTATGGATTTTCTCCAGTTTCAACTCACCATCTTCCAATACCTGCCGTATGAAGTGGTACCTTAGCTGTATGTGCTTGGTTCTAGAATGAAAGGCCGAGTTCTTGGCCAAATGGATTGCACTCTGACTGTCATTGTACAATCTGCAACTCCCATGCTCCCTTCCAAGCTCTTCCATGAACCGTGTCATCCATATCATCTCCTTGCTAGCTTCTGTAGCTGCAATATATTCTGCTTCTGTAGTTGACAAGGCTACAACCTTCTGCAACTTAGATATCCAACTAACCACTATTCCACCTACAGTAAAAACATAACCTGTGGTGCTTCTCCTGCCATCCAAATCCCCTACCATATCTGAATCTACATAACCATGTAGAGAAGTACCTGAATCTCCATAGCACAAATGCTTGCTGCTGGTTCCTCTCAGATATCTAAGGATCCATTGAACTGCTTTTCAATGTTCCTTACCTGGATTGGCCATATACTTACTTACTACTCCCACTGCTTGGGTAATATCTGGTCTAGTACACACCATTGCATACATCAAACTCCCTACTACGGAAGAATATGGAACCGTACTCATGTACTCTACCTCATCATGTGAATTGGGACATTGTTCTTTGCTTAGCTTAAAATGTCCAGCCATAGGTGTACTTACTGGTTTTGCATCTTGCATATTAAACCTCTCCAACACCTTATTAACATAATCTTCTTGAGACAATATCAACCTGTGATTTTTCCTGTCTCTCCTAATGCTCATGCCAAGGATCTTCTTCATTGCTCCCAAATCCTTCATAGCAAACGTTTGAGCTAACTTCTCCTTAAGCTCAGAGATATCCTGCATGTGAGATCCTGCAACCAGCATGTCATCTACATACAACAATAAAATAATATATCTACCGTTATCAAATCTCTTGAAATACACACAATGGTCCGATTGACACCTACTGTAGCCATGCTCAGTCATAAACCTGTCAAATTTCAAGTACCATTGCCTTGGAGCTTGCTTGAGGCCATACAAGCTTTTCTTTAACCTGCACACAAACTTCTCCTTACCCTTGACCTCGAAACCTTCTGGCTGTTCCATATAAATTTTCTCATCCAAATCTCCATGAAGAAACGCTGTCTTAACATCTAGCTGCTCGAGATGCAAATCCTCAAAAGCAACCAAAGACAATACAACCCTTACAGAAGTCATCTTAACAACCAGAGAAAAAATTTCACCAAAGTCAATACCTGGCTTTTGTGCAAATCCTTTTACCACTAATCTGGCCTTATATCGCATCTGTCCATCCTCACTTTCCTTCAACCTGTAGGTCCATCTGTTCTTCAGTGTTCTCTTACCAGCTGGCAATTCAACCAAATCCCATGTTTGGTTCTCTCTTAAGGACTCCATCTCCTCAACCATGCCATGCTCCCACTTACTCCTGGACTCCACCTGTAATGCTTCTTCAAAACTCTCTGGTTCTCCACCATTAGTTAGCAATAAATAATATAAGGAAGGAGAATATCTAATTGGAGGCTTACTTACCCTTTCAGACCTCCTGGTGGGTGTCTTGGACTTGTTTTCAACAATCTGTCCACCCAAATTTTCTGACAGTGACTGACCTCAGCCACCTGTAGACCTGTCACTCGCCGTCGTCGGTTCTTCCTGACCGACCTCGGTGCCTGATCTGCCGACGTCAATCTCTGTATGATCGACATCAGTTTCTGTACTGCCGACGCTGGTTTCAATCCTGCCGACGTCGGTCTCTGTGTTTTCTTGCAAGTGATTATTTCTTTTTCCCGCGAGCTCATTTTGGACCATAACTTCATCCAATTCACTATTGCTCTGCCCAGATTGATCCAGCTTCCTTATCTGATCACTGTACATCACTCTTTCATTGAAAACAACATCACGACTCCTGATTACCTTGTTAGTTCCTAAATTCCAAAATCTGAAACCAAAATCATCTGAGCCATAGCCTATAAACGTGCACCTCATAGACTTAGGATCAAGCTTCTTTCTATTTTCCTTATCTATATGCACAAAGGCTTCACTACCAAAAACTTTGAGATATGAGAGATCTACCTTTTTACCTGTCCATGCCTCTTCTGGAATTCCACCATCCAGAGCTATAGAGGGTCCTCTGTTAATTAGGTACACTGCGGTGTCAACTACTTCTGCCCAAAACTCTAAGGGCAACCCTGCATGCAATCTCATACATCTTGCATGCTCCATGATAGTTCTGTTCATCCTTTCAGCAATACCATTCTACTGAGGTGTCCTTGGAACCATTCTTTGTCTACAGATTCCTTGTGTATAACAATACAATTTGAACTTAAGACTGCAGAACTCACCGCCATTATCAGATCTCAGGCACTTTAACTTTCTGCCTGTTTCATTCTCAACCATAGCCTTCCAAAACTTAAAAGTCTCAAAAACATCAGATTTCTTTTTAATACAGTAGATCCATACCTTTCTTGTGGCGTCATCTATGAAGGTAACATAGTACCGTGATCCGCCAATAAAGGCTACCTGAGCCGGTCCCCACACATCTGTGTGAACAAGCTGCAACTTCTGCCTTTTCTTAGTAGACCCAGTCTTGAGAAAACTAACCCTTTTCTGTTTCCCAAATACACAGTGCTCACAAAACTCTAGATCCATACTTTTCAAATCTGAAAGCATACCTTTAGACTTAAGTATTGACATCCCCTTCTCACTCATGTGGCCAAGCCTTGAGTGCCACAATTTACAATCCACACCTGAAGTAGATAAAACTGAAGGAGATTTGTTAGTAACACAATTACACAAATAGAGAGTACCTTCTCTCTTACCTCTGGCCATAACTAGTGCACCCTTGGTCACCTTCCAAGAATCTACTGTGAGAGTTACTGTACAACCCTCATCACCTAGCTTACCTGCAGAAATCAAATTTCTCTTTAAACTAGGAACATGCATCACTTCTCTCAACACCCATGTGTTGCCATTTTGCATCTTCAACTGCACTTTACCTTTGCCAGTAATCTTACAAGGCTCATCATCCCCTAAGTACACTATTTCAAAATCTCCATGGATATAGTCACTGAAATACTCTCTGTTAGGGGTAGCATGAAAAGATGCACCAAAATCTAATACCCAAGATTCTATGTTATTATGCAAAGAGAAAATTAAAGCATCCTGTGCAATACCTGCAACCTTGGCTTCTTCCTTTCCTTCATGCTGGTTGTCCTCCTTAGGCTTTGACCAACAATCTCTGCTTATGTGCCCCATCTTTCCACAATTCCAGCATTGTGGCTTCCTGCCATTCCTGGATTTGGATCTTCCTCTCACCTTAGACTTAGATCTTGATCTCCTCTTGCTCTTTTCTTTTTGCCTTCCCTTGCTCTCAAAATTTAAAGCGTTCCCAGATGTCTCTTCTGTGCTTTTCTTGCGTATTTTCTCATTCAAGATAACACTAACCACATCCTCTACTTTCAAAATATTTGATGCAGATGCAGTATTAGAAACTGCCATTACTAAGCCATGCCAGCTTTCAGGCAAAGAACATAATATTAAAAGAGCTTTTATTTCATCTTCAAATACAATATTGACAGAACTTAACTGATTAACAATTCCATTGAAATCATTCAGATGAGTAGAAACAGATCCACCTTCATTCATATGCAAATTAAATAATTGCTTCATAAGATATACCTTATTTGAAGCTGAGGGTTTTTCATACATATTTGCTAACGTGGTCATCAACTCTACCGTTGTTTTTGCCTGTGACAAATTAGATATCACAGTGGAGGCCAAACTCAGTCTTATAGACCCAAGAGCCTTTCTGTCAAGAACTTCCCATTCTTCATCCTCCATGTCCTTGGGCTTCTTTGCTATCCCACCTAACGGTAAGTAGAGATCCTTCTGATACAGATAGCCCTCTATCTGCATTCTCTAATGTTGGTAGTTCTTGCCATTAAACTTTTCCATTCTCAGCTTACTTTCTTCTGCCATTGCTTCTCCCACTCAAACAAAAATTCCTGCAGAAACCCTGTGAGCAACCTGTAATCTGTAACCTGTAACCTGTAACCAAGGCTCTGATACCACTTGTTGGGGGATCAAACCAACAATAGATTACACTTGTGAAAGCAATAAACGCGGAAATAAATCAGATAGATAAGTAACTGAAATGATAAATAGCACAGAACAAGATATACAAGAAAACACCCTGAAAACTTGTATTGAAACTCTTTACAATAGGAATACAATTTGAAGAAACTTCGTTCTTCCACACTTCTCTCAGATGCACACAAGATCTCTCACTAGATCTCTATTCCTCAAGAGCTCTCTCTCAAGTACACTCAAATCCAACAACCTGGATTGATGTAACTCTGTACTGTCCTTCAAACATTCACAATGTTCTACTCTTACAGTTCTACACTCATTCTCTTACACACTACGATTCTAAGCTAAGAAGATCTTCCTACATATAGAAATAGGAAACTTGAGCATGCTCTTACAACAAACAGTTAAGCCTCTTGAACAAGGGCTCTAAAAATAATATTGCTAATAATAGAGACGCAAGCTTGAGTCCATGACTCAAACTTATCATGCAAACACTCGCTGCTGTCCACAAAAATAGATTTCTGGACACGCAAGTAACCGACATCGGTTCCTGCCTATTCGCCTGTGACCGTCGCCGGCCGACCTTACTGTCGACGTCAGCGCCTCTGCAACTGCTACTAACCGACGTCGGTCGCTCCTGACCGATGCCAGCGTCTGTGTAGACCTGAACCTGTTTAAGTATTATCCTTGGTGAAGCTTTTAGCTCCACACCCTAACAACCTGATCGACGTCGATTTCCACCTGATCGACGTCAGTCTCTGTATTTTTTTGTGAGTGATGATTTTTACCCGTGAGCTCATTTTGGATCATAACCTCTTCCAAATCAAGATTGCCCTGCTCAGAATTATTCAACCTCTTGAGCTGATCACTGTACATCACCTTCTCATTAAAAATGAAAGTTTTCCATTTCTTAAATGTGTCAAAAACATCATATTTCCTCTTTATGCAATAAACCCATACCTTTCTTGTAGCATCATCAATGAAAGAAACATAATACTGTGATCCTCCAATAGAAGCTACCTGAGCTGGTCCCCACACGTCTGTGTGAACAAGCTCCAACTTGTGCTTCTTCTTTGTTGACCCAATTTTGAGAAACCTCACTTTCTTCTGTTTCCCAAAAATACAATTCTCACAAAAATCTAGATCTATGCTTTTCAAATCTGAAAACTTACCTTTTGACTTAAGAACATTCATTCCCTTCTCACTCATGTGACCAAGCCTACAGTGCCACAACTTTGCATCTACATCTAAAGTAGATAAAATAGAAGGAGAATAATCAGTAATACAAGTAGATAGATAAAGTGTACCTACTCTCTTACCTTTTGCTAATACAAGTGCACCCTTGGAAACTTTCCAAGATTCAGCTGTGAGAGTTACTGTGTAACCCTCATCACCCAACTTTTCTGTAAAAATCAGATTCCTCTTCAGGATGGGTACATGCATGACATCCTTTAACACCCATGTGTTGCCATTCTACAATTTTAGCTGCACTTTTCCTTTGCCAACAATTTTACAAGGCTCATCATCCCCTAAATAAACTTTTCCAAAATCTCCATGGACATAATCATTGAAAAATTCTCTATTTGGGGTTGCATGGAAAGAGGCATCAAAATCTAAAACCCATGATTCTGCTTTATTATCCAAAGAAAATATAAGAGCATCATGTGCAACAATACTTGCAACTTTTGCTTCTTTATTACCTTCATGCTGATTTTCTTTGTTATCCTTTAACCAACAATCTTTTTTTGCATGCCCTTTCTTTCCACAATTCTAGCAGGTTATTCTTCCATTTCTAGACTTGGATCTACTTCCCATCTTTAACCTTGATTTCCCTTGCTTGCCCTTCTCTCTTTGCCTTCCCCTGCTTTCAACACTTAAAGCATTACCTGATGTTTCCCTTGTGCTTTTTTTATGAATTTCTTCATTCAAGATTACACTAACAACATCATCAACTTTCAAGATATTTGAAGCAGATGCAGTATTAATAACTGTCATTACCAAACTATGCCAACTTTTAGGTAAACAGCATAAGATTAAGAGAGCCTTAATTTCATCATCAAAAATTATTTTGACTGAATTTAACTGATTTACTATTGTATGGAAATCATTAAGATGACTAGATACAGATCCACCTTCCTGCATTTGTAAATTAAATAATTGCTTCATAAGATATACCTTATTCGAAGCTAAGGGTTTTTCATATAAATTTGCTAAAGTATCCATTAACTCTACTGTTGTCTTTGCCTGTGATAAGTTGGAAAACATAGAAGTTTCCAAGCTCAACCTTATAGATCCAAGAGCCTTTCTATCAAGAACAATCCATTCTTCATCTTCCATATCTATGGGCTTCCTTGAAACCCCACCCAATGGTAAATATAGATCTTTCTGATACAGATAATCTTCAATCTACATCCTCCATAATTGATAATTCTTGCCATTGAATTTCTCTATTCTTAATTTACTTTCTTCTGCCATTGCTTTGCTCCCACTCAATCAAAAACCCCTGTGAGTGAATTATGTAATCAACAAACACTAACACGCTCTAATATCACTTGTTGGGATCTTAGAGTATAATTTATTACTTTTGTATAAGCAACTAAACACCGAATGAAACTAGAAGTAATAAGTAACTAGAAATCAGAAACAACAAAGAATAGGAGATATAAGAAACAATACAATCTGTATTAAACTCTTCTAGAAGGAAATACAATGAAGAAATCTCTCTCTCCTCACACCTTGAAGATGTACAGTAATTCTCCCTCAAGAGTTCTCTCTCTCTCTCTCTCAATCAATTACAATCAACTCAATTACTGAGTTGTTTTCCCCTACAATGCTATGAGGATCTAACCCTATTATATAGTATACTACAACACTAGGGTTTCATGAGCCATGCATTCACCACTATTAGATCCACCTCTAAATCAAAGGCTCAAATCTGTTCTTTTAAAATTATAAAATCTATTCTCCTAAAATTAGAAAAGCTGGAAACGCATAAAAGTCAGTGTCAGTCTACAGATGACCGATGCCGACTGACCCCTAACCGATGTCAGTTGGTTCTGACCGAAGATGACCGATGTCAATCGACCTCTAACTGATGTCAGTTGGTTTTGACCAATGTCAGTTACTGTGTAAACCTAGCAACCTCCATATTAGCTCATTAGTGAAGCTTTTAGCTCCACAACTCAACAAGAAAGGGACAAGGAGTAAATAAAAGCTCGAGTCATGTTTAAATACATGACTTAAACCCTTTGTTCACAAATTTATTTCATTAGATCCTACCAACTTGTCTCCCACCATTATTTGAATTTGAACCGAGGGCCACCTAGGGTTTTTGAACACCAAACCCTAAACCTTCCATGGCACCTATAAAATGACTCACACAATTCATCAACAAGGTTAGTCCAAAATAAGAGGCTTTAAATTATACAAATATGCTCCATCCTTGAGTGAATGATCTTCAAATTCTATTAAAAGACCTTAATGTTCAGATGCTTCAAACTTAGATGCATAGATCTCTCAAGGGTCCCCAATTTTAAATGAATGGGGTATGTTGGTCCCAACAAGATCTAGATAGAAGAATATGCCTTGGTCTGTAAAAACTTCAATATTTTCTAATGTCCTCTAATGAAGATGCCATAACATGATTTGGAAAACATCAAACAATAGATAAAAGAGAGAACAAAAAATCCTTATAGACTCTTGATAGAATACATATGGGGAAGCATCCAACAACAAAAAAAATAGAAAATGAAAAAGCCATGCAAGTCCTAGCTAAAGTATATCAAAATATTCTTGTAAGATGGTATAAAATAGAAAAAACATGAACATGAAAAAGAAACAAGAAATAATTCATATAAAAATAATTATAAGATTGAAGAAGGGAAAATATAATTGGTACAAATTGATGAAGACAAGGCATGCTAATTTTATCAACCACTAAAATCCTAAGAAGAAAACATAGCACATGAAAGAGATCCCAATTTGTCCAAGATTGGAGATTATTGGGAATAATTAACAATTTTGAAAATAATAAAATTACCAAAATAATATGAAGATATTTTTGCCAAAAACTTCAAAGAGTTTCATGACATCAATATGAAAAAGACCTTACCAACTAGATCCTAACATGAAGATTAAAAGAAAAATAAAAAATGATTAAATTCTAGTGGCAGGCATCATAAAATAGTTAAAAGATGCATAACAGATTAGTTTGATAATCGTACAAAATAAAAATATGGGAGAAATAAGAATAAATGTTGATTTTAGAGAATTAAATAAAGCTTACATCCATGACCCATTTCCAACACCATTCACAAAGAAGTTTTGGAAAATATTGTGGGTAGAGAGGTATATTCTTTCACAAAGGGATCCTCTAGATATCATTGGGTTTAGATTGACAAATATGACTGACCAAATATAACATTCACTACGTAATGGGGTTTGTTCATATATAAAATAATGCTATTTAGCCCTAGCAATGTCCTAGTTGTTTTTAATTGAATTATGATCGATACTTTTAAAGATTTTACACATTATTTCCTAGAAATCTATTTAGATGATTGGACTATTTATGGATTGTTAAAAGATCATATACAAGCATTGAAACTGATGTTTCAATGATGTTGAATGCTACAAATCATGTTAAATCTAAATAAATGCTTATTTTTTATGCCTTTTGAAACATTACTGGGTCATATAATTTTCAAGGAATGACTAAGGATTGATCCCTTAAAAAATACTATAATTATAATTTTTTCACCACCCAAAACAAAAAAGAAGTTTTCACATTGTTATGATACATAGGATACCACCAAAAGTTTATTAGAGGGTATGCCATGATCAATGCACCTATAGAGGAATTAATGAAAAAAATAACAATAAATCAATTGATTGGACTAAAGAGTGTTAGGGTGCATTCTAGACATTGAAAACAAAGATCTTAAGCACACCCTTATTAATTTTTATAGACTAGAAGGTTCATTTCCACATGCATGTTAATGCCTCAAGGATAGTGATATGCACGATATTAGCAAAACTATGATACAATATTGATGATCCAATATCTTTTAAAAGCTGCAAGTTAGATAAATCAAAATGAAACTATTCCATTATAGAGAGAAGAACTGACAATGTTCTTTGCACCTCAAAAGTTCAAACATTATTTACATGCTACTCCATTCATATTTTAGACTGATCATGAACCACTAAGATATCTTATGAATAGATTGGTACTTCAAGGTTGAATTTACAAATGGCTAATGTTATTTAATGAGTTTGATTTCATTATAAATGTTAAAGTAGATAAACTTAATAATAGCCCAGACTATTTATCCTACATAGAAAATGGAGAAGATCAAGGACTTATAGATGATTAATTCCTTGAAGCACACTTATCCTGCATAGAAGTAACCCAAAAATACATGGAAATAATTGTACAATTATTGTCATCAAGAAAATTTCCATAAGAATATTTACAAATAGATAAGAAATAATTGATCATCTAAAGATTTCCTTTTACATTAATTAGCATTTTATTATACAAGAAAGGATGTGATGAAATACTAAGATGAGTAGTATTGCAATATGAGCAATAAAAAATACTCAAGGAAGCCTATGAAGGAATTGTTGGGGGCACAATGGCTGAGAAGGAACCACAAGGAAAGTATTAATGATTAGATTATGGTGGTCCACCCTATTCAAATATGCCCATCTTTATTCATGACAATGTGACATTTTTTAGAGAGTGGGAAAGCTAAATGTCAGGGATAAAATGTCACTAAGACCAGTATTCGCTTTGGCACCCTTTGAAAAATGGGCAATTTATTTCATTGTATCTAAAAACTTGTAGCAAGGAGAACCCAACCCTAATTTATTATCACATAAATGCAATATTTGATGAGATGTGTGGAAGTCATGCCTACAAAAGATGTTACAATGAAGACCATGACAAAGTTCATGTATGAAAATATTATTACATGATTTGGATGTCCATTGAGTATCATCGGTGATTAAGGAAAACATTTCATGGACTCAACTATTGATGTATTGTTAAAACACTTCCTGATTAACCATAATAAAAGTGCACCTTACCATACATAAGCCAATACAATGGTGAAATCCTTTACTAAAGCTCTTAAAAAGGCATTTACGAAGACATGTAATTTGAATGTCATAGATTGGGACCTAAAAATACATATGGTACTTTGGGCATACTAAATAATATATAAATGTTTAACCAAGTAATGCCCATTTCACCTAGTTTATAGGTTAAAATTCGTAATACCAATGGAATTCATGGTACCAAGTTTAAGATCGATTATAGCATTCAAAATTAATGAAGATCATTCTATCCATGAACAATTAATATAATTGGAATAACTAGATGAAAAAATATTTATTTTCATGTACAACCAAACTTAGGAGACAAGATGACAAAAAGCATGGCATGTCAAAAATTATAAGTATAAGGAATTCAAGGAAGGAGACTATGTCTTACTTTATAAGAGTAATTATAAGAAACCAATAAACTTGAAGATTAGATGGTTAGGACCCTAAATAGTGATAAACATTCTACGAGCTAGTGCGGTGAAAATTAAAACATTAGTAGGAGTCGAGTGATAGAGGTTCATCAATAGGGCTTGCCCAAAAATATATCATAACAAATAAATATGAAATAATGCCATGGACAAAAATATAAAACAATGGAAAATAAATTTAAAAATAAAACTCAAGTTAAAAATTGGTAAACGATGGCTTGAGAAAAAAAGAAACAAATAAATTATAAGTTGAAAATTGAAAAATAGTGGCTTGAGGAGAGACAAAAACACAAAAAATTGGGATGAGTAGCATTAGTCCTTGTAGATGGTAATTTTTGATTATGTAGCACCTCAATCTTGTAGACTTGGCAAACTTAGACCTCAGTTGTTCATCCAAGTTTCAAATAAAACATGTCCTAAATGTTAGCTTAAGTGTTTTAATGTGATTTATTACTCCAAAGGGATTGATATAAATACAATATCAGCCCTCATTCATTCCTCACCTAGGGACACCTAGAAATCAAACCAAAAGATCATTTAATTGACCAAAGCTTCCTTATTTATTCCTATTTCCAAATCAATCATAGGGACTACACATTTACAGGTCTTAAGTACTAAAGGTGCATCCCAAGAGCTCAGTTTGATGAGTTATAAGTTAGTTCACTGTTGTACTTGCTTTACACACATTACATGATTCACACACCAACCAACACATAGGAAAGAACTACATCAATTTGAAACCCTCTTTAGAGTATTAGCTATGTAGACAATTCTCTTGAATAGTGGATTTATTGGAGTCAGCTTGACACCATGTACCTACTAACCCATTTTCCCCCAAGGTCACATTTAAGATGGAAAGATAGGGTTTTGCCATTTCAGAAGGAGTGACTATCCATGACCTAGATCTAAAAGCACTAAAATGAAGGTGAAATAAAACCTAGAAGCATTTAGGTGGTCACATCTTATTTCACTAGATACTCCATATAGGACACTATCATTGGACTCATACAGTAGCATCGATGCAAACCATCCAGGGCTGATGTAACTATCTAGATAACCAAAGGCACTAGATCTAAAATTTGACAATTGTTTTAGAATTGTCTTCCCACCTACTTTCAACTTGTTGCAGATCCAGAACTGTGTTAGAATTAGAACAAGCTAAGTATTTCTATTTTTTATCATTCATATATTTATCCAAGTTGTACTTTCCATATTTGGATGATCTCAGTATAATAAATTTAGTGTATGATTATATCTGAGCTTGACATTTAATTAGTTTGTTATAGATCTAATAATCACCCTTATGCCATTTCATTTCTATATTCTCAACCCTAAGCTTAAAGGTGAAAACATACACACATTTCATTTTAGGGTTAAACATTTGGTGAACCTGATCTTTGAACATCAAACCCTAAGTCACTTAGGGTTTTCTTATTTTTTTGTTTCTAAACTCTAAATTATTGTAAATTTTGCAATCATGTTTTCCATGGATAATTCATGTTAATTATATCATGATCTAATACCTTATAATGGTTCTCACTTGTTATATCCCATGCCTAATTAGCAAATGTCGACCTATAAGGGATGCAAAACCTGTATTCCTCCAAGCTCCTTCCCATTATAATAAGAGGGTTTCAAATAACAAGCAATAATTAATCCCTTTTCAAAATTCTTTTTTTCATATAATAGAATCAAAATCTAAGGAATATAACATTATTGACCAATTGAATAATACACATGCTAAGATTGTAATCATTGAGCTTCTAAATCAATCTAATGTTTACAAGGATATCTTATACGAAGCATTGCATGAAATGCAAGTCCCAAGTAATATTGAGCCTACTTATTTTATAGATATTATCCAAGATCTTAAGAATCATAATAGGCCCATCACCTTTGATCCAACAAATATACCATCCAAAGATATCATTGCCCAAAATGTGACTTTTTTCATACAAGTAACAATATAAAATAGAGGTATCAAAAGAGTGTTCATTGATAATGGAACAAACCTAAACATTTGTAGCATGTAATTCTTAAAAAGTATAGGTGTTAACCAAAATCTTACTCAAAAAATAGTTATGCAAATTCAAATTTTTGACAAATCACAAAGCCCTTTGCCTAATCAAATTACATTAAATATTATTATGGGTCCCATATAATACCCATTATGTCCCAAGTTATGACAAATGATTTAAACTACAACATTTTATTGGGAAGGTATGAGATACACAAAATGTATGTAGTTATTTCTACATTACATTCATACTTAAAATTTGGCATCAAGGAATCCTTTACACACATCCAATAGATCCTTATCCATTCAAATATTGTGCACTGGTCCAACAAGTAGACAATCCTAAACCAACATACTCTGAATATGAACCTAAAATTGACACATTGTTACAAGAACCTAATCAATCTATACTATCTAAGGTACCAAAAAGACAATTTACACATTTACCTGAGTCCTTGGCTTCATTACTCTAGTGATTAGTAGAGCACAAGCTCATGTCTCTCCCTCATCCTATTGAGTTTGATATGAGTCGACCTCTATCCAATGTATATGATGTGAATGATTAGTGTGACTATCATTAAGGACCATGGCATTCTACAAACCATTGATTGACCTTGAAACATGAGATCCAAGATCTTATCGATGATAAAAACCTTACATTTGAGGATCCTCTAAAGAAATTTGGTTTCACACAACTCAAAAAGCATCCATGCTAACAAGATTTAACAATTACCTTATACATGGGTGGTGCTTATTATTTCCATAACCTATTGATCATGCACAAACAAAAAATCACTTGTAATATAAATCATTTTTAGCATCTCGGTTTTTACTTACAAGACTTACAAATTAAGGTCACTTAGAAAAACTCCTTGGGCAACATAATAATAATACATGGGTTTGGGTTATGCCTACCACATCTCCATAAGCATTTACATTAAGAACGCTTTGGCTATACCAAATGGAAGCAATAATTGACTAAAATCAACAAGGTATTTCCTTTTCTCATAAAGGAAAATCAATATATATTCCAAGTGATAGCACTAATTCTTCTACTACACATGCAAAACATGAGGAGGAACATGATATGTACATTTTCAACCTATCCAATCATTATGCAAATAATGTAAAAGATCCAAATTAAGGTTGTAAATCACTGAATTGGGGAAATAAATATGATCATCCATTAGATAGGATCATAGCTTAGTCTCTCCAAAAGCTTCCAAAAATACCGAAAAAATCAAAAACATTTAATATTCCAAAAATAATTACATCACTTAAAACTCTATTGGCTCCTTGGCATCCATATGTTACTTCCATATTAATGAACCAAATACTCATTCACTACTACATACACATGTGTCATACTTATATATTGGATGTGATACAAGCATACATAGATACATGATACACTTCTATTTTGGATGTTGGGATTTCCCTCTACTCATGTCATATGGACTTTGGGGGCGTTCACTTATTCGATCTTGATACTCATAGGTTATATGATTCAATGATGAATCTACATGATCATGTTTGAGCTTCCATATGTACTTACACATGCTTATTATCCATGATTATATCTTATATAAGGTACTCCATATGTTATACACTTGACATACTTTTCTAACACATTGGATCCATGGGGCATTATGCCATGTTTATGTTGGTTGTTTATGATTTACTTTATGCACTTCCTTGATTATCTTGTATTCCTTATTCAAGAATTTAAATATACTCTTTTGATTCTGCTCCCCGTGCCTATGTATGCTTTCTTTGATGTTTGTATAATGTCATTGTTTGTTTTACAAACATTTGAATATGTCATTCTTGCTTCCATGGACATTCGACTAAGTCATGTCCCTTTGATTGTACAACATTTGAACATGCATTTCCATGTCCCTTTGATTGTTATCAATGTATAATAATAATCAATTGCATTTCCATTAGGCATGTTTCCTTAATATATAAATATAATAATAGATATAATGTTCCATGGAGCTTGAGTCACACTAACTCGTGTATCTCTGATAATCTCAAGTGTAGTCTCCAAGTAAGTAATAAAATGGGGGGAAAGAGCATCATCCGAGCACTTTTCCACACCAACCATGGACCATCAATCCCCTACATAATCCCCCAAATAGGGAATGGCCCTTTATGAATGGGTAGATAGTGATGGTGCAAGAATCCAGAGAGACATGTTTGTACCCTGTGTGTTGTAAGATTCTTACTACAAGATGTGTACCATAAAGAAATACCATCTAACATGATATCACACAATCATGTAAATCATATATATGAAATGAAAATGTTTATCCAAACATTATTTTGGCCAAATATTTCAAATAACATATGATCTCTAGGATCTGTCAAATTCATACACACCACTTGATCAGATTACCTTCATCTAGCATTGTTGATGCTAACCAAATCGATGAATTTCATCTCACTGCTTAGTTAGAATCATCAATGCTATATTTGGTTAACATATAGTTATAACCAATAGGTTAATGCAATTATTTATACTAGTAAGTACAAACACATGCTAATTATAGAAATAATTACTATACATACATTTAGTCTATCAAACATATGATTAACCTCATTTATATTATTTATCTCATAAACAATATTTATTACAAACAAGTTTATTTACCATATGGGCATATTACAAGTCATTTCAAGAGCCTATTTTCATTAAGCAAATGTTAAACACGAAATTAACATTTTCATAGCATAAAGTTCATATCACTCAATATCATGAACATTCACAATTTTCATAAAGATTTATAAAGGTTCATTTATTCATCCTTTTTAGAATTTAGGCTACATTCGTATATTTATAGTCCCCTATCCTTTGGGATTTCATGACTTAACTTATTAGTCACTACTATAACTATAAGCATGTTATCCATTGTATTAATATACATTATACCCATATAGGAGGACCTATGTTTTCTCTCATTTTATTATGTTTCCCATTCATATTTTACTACTTTGTGGTCGCATTTTACCTTGTATATCTTACTTTTTCCCTCCATATCGCATTTTATGCTCTATCTCATGTGAAAATCATTGATTTTTCTCCTACATTCATGAGATCAACAATGTCATTGTGAAGAATAGGTAGGTAGGTTTTGTAGATTAAATCAATTTTTTTGTGAATGTAAATTGCATAGTTTGATTTTTTATTTTTCTCTAACAGGTCACCATGCTCCACCTAACCCTCCACCTAATCCTCCACCTAACCCTCTACCCAACCCTCCTAACCCTCCACCTAACCCTCCTAACCCTTTGCTTAACCCTCTTATGGTTTCACTAGATCCCCCAGGCAATCAGGAGGATATAGTTGCTCACATAATGGAGAACAAAATTAAAATTGAGTAGATAATTAGGAGAATGAGGGAGCCTACTTCCATGAACATCCACCACACCTATTTGGCTAATACCCTAGAGTTAGTATTAGGTCAAGTTGACTCGATAATGAGTCAAATTGATAGATGGTTATCGTATAGGGATAGCTATAGGGATTAATATGCTGACAAATTGTCAGCATATGAGATGAAGAAATATATAACAAAAGACCAAATTTATGTCTTATTTATCGACCCATCCATCAATGCCCCATTTCTCATAATGACCAAATGTTTCCCAATCCCCTGATGCCAACACAATTTGATTAAAGCCAATTTTTGGGAGTGATGGTGGATGGTGTTTGACTATCACCCTTGTAATAACTATGAGGTTCCTTTGTACTTTTTGAGGAAACTATATTGCGAATTTGTTCTCAATGAAATTCCAAACTACTTTAACTATGGTGAGTTTCAAGGCTGAAGGAAAGGCTTCACATAAGATCTACCAGTTGCACGTCATGCACCTAATCAGCCTACAAAGATCCCTACCCAAAAACCACTTTATCTAGAGATTCCCTCTGTGGTGAAGGAGGTTATGGAGATAAACACTTTCCATGCGATTAATAATACACATGTTCACCATATGAGTAGAATTTTAGAGACAGATGCTTGAGATACTCCAACTAGTGGTTATACCCGACCCCACCCATGCAGATGTTGTGGTGCTATATGTATTGGACCTTCAAAAGACGACGGTGGTGCTTTAGGGGGCTTAAAATATATGGTCTTGACTAATGAGTTATTGACACACACATTTGGTTTGGATATGTTGGGAGTCTCTACACATATGTAAGTATCTTTTATATAAATTTAATGTTAAATTTTTAAGTTATATTTACAAAATAAAAAGGTAAAAATTAATTTATATATTTAGATTGAATAATAAACATGTATTTTTTTGTGTTTTAGGAGGAGACATTGCCTTCAACATCACAACTAGGAAGTGGTCCAACCCCTACTACATCTACCCATGTCAGTATGACACCACATACATTTATAGAGGTAAAATTTCAAGTGAATATTATATACTCTAGATGTACATTCATAGACTTTAATTGCATCATTGGTAGATTTTGTCTAAGAAAATATAAAATACCTAATATAATTTTGTTGGACTTTTTATTGTTTGATGTATTAATACGGATTGGAGTAGTGTTATAAACTCATCATCCTCCATCTCAACTTTTTTGCTGTTATTTCAACTTTCAAACTATGTTTTCAATAACCAAAATAGCAAGTTAAAAATTTGTTTGATATCCCATTATATGTAGTTCCCATAGTGGGTCAATCCTAATCAGTAGGATTGGATGTATGTATATATATATATATATATATATATATATATATATATATATATATATATATAATTCATTTGATAAAAGTTGTTTGGTACAATATATTTCTATCAATTTCCCAATTGAGCATAGCATGTCTTCATCAATATGCACACCACTCCTTTCTTTTAAATACTAGCCTCATAGCCAAACACTTGATTCCTTGTTATCCTAATCACATATGGTGGTTCAATCTCTATGATCAATATCCATAATGGTCATAGCTAGAAATTCAATTCACATCAATTCCAAACAAGTGTAATAATTGCATCTCTATCTATGGAGTTATAAATTTAGATGGCATATCCTCTTCATCCCATTATACCTAGTCAATTCCATTAGTTTGTTGGGAGAGAATCCATTAGATACCATTGGTTTGTTAGGAGAGTGTCGACTAGAAACTATAGCCTATATGTATATGGCATAGGCCTTGCAACCATATACAAATAGGGGACCTCAACCCCATATAGATAGATGGGGTTGAGTAGTTTGTTACCACCAACTACTTAGGGGGGCCAAAGACCTATTATATCTAGTTAGGGGAGAGGGCCTATCTATATCCATGCACTTTCATCACTCGAGTGACATGCCGACTCTATAAGACTATAACACCTTTCATCAAGAAAGTCTCCCTAAAATGAATATTGAGTGTCGACACAGACTATAGCACCCTTTGTTGACCTCAACCTACTTGCACTATATACATATATACCTTCCCTTACAAAAATGGAGGGTAATATAAGGAAATATATTTGGCCTAATGTCACCTATAGGGTAACCAAAATCATACACTTGTAAAGAAGACTGTCCACTCACTCTTATCTCTACAATATTTAGTTCTATTTTTTATATGTTTCTTTAAATTTTGATGAGATGTATTTTATAAGATTCTAGACACTCTTAAAAGGCTCAAGTATAGATTTCCCCCATAAAAGCAACCTATCACTCTAGGTGTCTTAACCTGATTAAAACTCAGTTTACAAACTTCTCAACAAACACCTATACATGTTACTTATCTTATCACAATGATTGTTTCTAAGGGATTTTTGATCACACCAATACTCAGTTGGACTAAAAATTAATGAATGTCTGTAAGCAAAGTATTCAAGGTGTTAACATGATCAAAATTTTAAAACAAATCAATTTAGACACCATAGCTCATAGGATTGTCCTCAACTGTACCAAGTCACTGCCTTAAGACAATTAGGCCTAATAACCAAGTATGTAGGTCAAAATCTGAAATACACCTCAGCAAAGCTATAAAATCATCCAAACCAATGTATATAGGTACATATCAAGGATGTTTCAACACTTAACTTGCATTCAATGACTCAATTTCACAAAATTCACTCAAAAATCCTCCCTCGTGTCTTGTCATTCTCCCTCATGAAACTAGCATTTATTACCTTCAATGTGGTGTTACAAGTCACATGTTATACATATCCAATTGTCACATTCATTCTTCACATGACCTAATTAGATATTTTCATATCTTATGCAAGGCTAAGTTTGTTAACAACTTGTTTAATCAATGAATTGCCCAAGTTATTAATTATCAGGTTGTTTGTTTAACTAATGACTAGGATGGACACTCCTCCATAATTATGAGTTGAGACAGACTCGAGAATTGTTGCTATAATGTCATCTGCACATACACTCATTGAGGTATGTATATTCACTTGTAATATTAAATTGTAATTTAGTACTTTTGTTTTAATAATTTTACTATATACTTTGGCAAATATAACTTATATTCATGAATGTATTATGTATGTAGGGTTGTCATATGACATTTGATAGTCAAATTTAGATTACTATTATGACAGCTCCTCATATTTCTTCATCATTTGACATGCATGTTCATGTATTTGAACTTGACACTGGCCCAGTTAAGCGTCAATGGCTAATTGAGGACCATGAGATTGTGGTAAGTGCATGTTTAAATGATTTTTTATTATAGTCTAAAATATGATTTTATTAACTTGATTTCATGTATACTTGTTAATTTTATAATATTTTTTGTATTTGAATGAGTTTTGTTGCAAGCGAGCTATGAGCGTAGTACCCACAGTCAAACCTTGGAGCAATCCAAGGCATTTGGGATATCTCCATATACAAGCAGGGCATCCCAAGGAGAGTCTTATTCGAAGAAGGCAAAGAGAGGGAGACTATTTGATGATTAGGATGTTGTAGATGATGTACTTTCTTGTATTCCTATATGCAATATACACATTTTTAGTTGTATATGCGTATATGATGTATTTACCCGACATTAGATTCTATATTGTTATACATGATGTAATTTTTGTATGCATATATGGTAATGCATGTATTATTGACATTATATGATTATATATGGAATTCTTATTTTATACATGAATATTTAATAAAACCAATGAAGTAAATCTTGTTTGAGTCACTTGTGTTCAGAGTTTTATGAATGATTGGTTTTGAAGTATTCTTAAGATTACAAATGTTATGAGATTGAAAATAATTTGTTATGATAATGTTGTAAATGGAAAGATGTTTTATTTTTTGTTCTTATAGAAAATGGGAGGTAAGAATATCTTGATATATATGCCTTTGTAAGTTGTCATGGTGCAAACCTAATAAGGTTGGAGAATCTATTTATAAAAAGTATCCTATCAATTTGCATTTGGAAGAGGTAAGGAGTATGAAACAAGGTGAACCATAAGTTGAGAATTATTAATGGGATGTAGAGAGACCTATTCAAGGTCTTAAACTAGTGCAAATGGTCCAAATACTCAGTAAATGGCAAGATTGGTGACTGCTTTGTTGTGCACAGTCATACTATATGCATATTCTTACTGTGTTTCCTAGTGTTTTACATATTGAATACTTTGAAAGGATAGAGAAAGGGTATGGGTAGTTAGATAAGATCAATACAGACCCAACCATGGTGATTTTATCATTTAAAACTTCAATAATCTCAAAATAAGTAATTTTGTGTGGTCTAACCATTATGTAAGCCTAATAAACCCTAAAACTAGGGTTTCAATGTTTCCCAGAGATTCCACCATCCAAATGTCCTACAAATTTGTGATTTAGCCAAATTTAACATGCCCTAAAATATTATGATGGTTTAAAAGTGGTATGGACCATACAAGTATGGATTTGGTACAGTGGTCTTGGAATAGGCCTAATTAGGCCTAAAATAAGGGTATTTTACAAGGGAAGAGCTAGTTAGAGATAGAGATATGTCTTGAAACATAACAAACATATCAAAGAGGATAAAATAGATCTAGAAGTGTGGTTACTCCTTGACAATAGAGATTGAATTGATGAAACATAGATTAATTATTTAAGGGAGGCTACAAGCCTTGTCTAGGCAATGAGAACCTTATGTAAGAGAATGAGAGGTGAGGTCAATCTATTGACTTGTAAGGGATTGAAACAGAGGTAAAAAGATGATCCTATACTATTTATGGTAAGATATTTACCTTTTTATTCTTATACTAAATAATTAGCCCTTAAGGCCAAAGAAGAGTTGCCTAGGAAGTAACTAGTAGGGAATTGAGGGACAGTTTGTGCGTAGGGAGAATGATATGAGACAGAGCCATAATGTGATTGTCAAGTGAAAGATTTAATAATATCAAAACCACCTCAAAGATAATATTCCACTCAATCAAGGTGATAAGTATAGTAATTGTGAGAGGGTATAACTAGATTAACAAATACAATCAAGACCAATCCATCAAGTAAACATGACTAGTTGAGTTTACTAGTAGATAAAGATGTACATGAGGACTTATTAATGCCTCTACATCATTAGGCACCTTATTTGGGTCTCAAGGACCAAATATTGGTCTATGTTTCAAGATTTCAACCTATTTTCACATATGGTCTTATATGATCTTAACATACCTAGTATAACCCCCTTCAAGTACTCAAACAATCTTTGACTCTCATTCCACACCTTATGGACACAATGCTCTCTAAAGGCTTGTAGGATTTTCTTACTATATTTTTCCTTGTATGGAAAATTTATGATTTCTCAATATATTTTAATGGCATTTATAGGTACACTCTATCCTTTTCCATGTCTATGTCAAATTTCATAGCCTAACTCCACCTCTAACTATCACTTCTTTCATTAGCCTACCCTCATTTAGGTCTAATTAGCCTTATTAAAAATCCTCAATCCTATAATCCATACACAACCATAAAATCTCAAGTTAAAACCTTTTGATTCACCTTGTATATGTATAGGGGAGAAAGATTACCAAGTTTTATTAAATTCTCATGGTTAAATCTCTCTGAAATGCCCCAAGCTTGCTAATCTAGGGTTTCTCATGCCCTATACATACTCTCCAAAGGAACAATTTGACCTTCCCACTAGTGTCATTTTCTTTAAAACATTCCCATGACATCTAAAACATCTCATAACACCTTTCTAATGATCAAAAAACCCACTTTGCCCTTGTGCCTTTGAGACTCCCTATGGGAATTTGAGCCGACCTATGGAGATTACATGAATTTTGGAGTGTGAACACCATTTAAGTATGTTTAATAGGTTTAAAACCATATTACCATACTTATCAAATACTTATCTAAGCTTTTAACCCTCAAACACACCTTAAAACTCCAAAAAGTATGCTTGCATGAATAGTGACCATTATGAGACATGGAGGGGACTGTGAAAAAATAGTGAGAACTTCCACTTGTAATGTGATATTTTTTATATTATTTATGGGTATATAATTTCATTAAAACCAATCTCACCAAGTTTAAAGTCATTTGGATATGTATTGTGACCTGTAGACCCTTTTTACCACAATTTACCTTGAGTTGTCTATATGCTTCCTTCATTGCAAAATTTGTCTTTATTCAACCTTTGAATGAAAACCATGAATTTGATAACTTATATAGGATAATAAAGGTTTATTATATGGTTTAAGACCTCTCCAAGGCCTAAACTGCTTCCTGGCCTACAAAATTGACAAAATCTCTAGAAATCTCCAATGGTTGCCTTCTTGACTACAAGAAGACTATGTCAAAATAGCAGGAACTTGAACTCTTTATAGGATATTTAGGATGGCCTTGTATTTTTTTTAGGTCATGGAGACCATTTTTACCAATTTTTATGCTTTGACTCAACTTGTAGATGCCCCAAACTGACCAATTTCTCCAAGGTAGGCTCCAATGTTGATTATGATTTGACATAGGGTTGACTGCACTAAAATAGTGAATAGTTACCATTGTCAAAAATCCTCAAAAATATATTTAATACATATATTATGTCATAATGAGCCTTTCCACCAAATTTTATGATTAGATCTGACATTTTTTGCCCTGTAGGCCTATTTTAGCAAAAGCTAGTGACACATGTCTACTTGGTCAAATTTCACAAATGAGTCATCATCCTATTTTGCCTTGGTTTGTGTCTTACCATGATGATTTTTCCTCTAAAATCTCATGGAACCTCTCCTTTCATGATTCCATGCTTCATTTTCTATTTGACAATCTTCCATGCCACCTTGTGCCTTCTCAAAAATTCTCATATGACTGCATGTCAATAATACCTAGAGTTTTATGTTATGATAAAAGGGAGTATTTGGTCCAATTCACACACATTTAGCCCCATTAAAACTACTAATTCAGTATAAACCACCCTTTAACATTCCTCTAACATATTCTGACCAATTAGCAAGGCAATTGGGTCTCACATAGTCAACTTCCCTACAAAGGCTTGTATTGCATCTTCATGTTCAATCCTTATGATGGATATAGGTACATGTTTTAAAAATCTTGCTTTGGCCAAGAAACTTCACCATTGAAAATCTAGACTTCATGACTGTGTTTCCCTAGCTGTAGGTGCATACTTTGAGGGTATGATTGTAGGTGTTCTTTGGAAACCTCTCCTAGCATGTTTGACTTTGTAAAAGCCCACCTCTCATGATCAAAAATGTGGTTCTGATAATGGTTTCAAGTTAGAGTTTCAGTGGTGGCACACTGTAGATATCTTTAAGAGCTTTTTGATGTATTTTTTAGAACATAAATCCAATTTTGGGAGCTCTTGTTATGGCTATTTGAAGATTGGTCAAAAAATATCACTTGCGACATTTTGCACGTGATTCAAGGACGTTTCGACATTTGGACCTATCAGAGGTCAAAAATTAGAAAAATGTAAGGTTTGAAAAAAAAATTAGTTCAATGAAATGTCACATCATCAACATGCCACGTGGCAGTGTGAGATAAGCTCTTTGACCAAGCAAGGTGGCAAGCAAGGTGGCAAACCCAAGGGAGAACAATTCGTATGAGAGACCAAGTCCAATGTGCATGCCCAGCTAGGCACCTTAAGCCCATGAAAATAGGTGTTGACACATTTAATGAGGTGTTTAAGCATTTTAAAGAGTGCAACTACCCTCCATGCAGCCCATGTGGGACAAATGTGCCCAAGAAGAAGTCAAAGCGTGCCAAAAGAGGAGAAGAAGATTTCAAACGCATGCTTAGGCGCCTAAAAAGGTGGGATGTGGTTTTAAACTCCTGACCTACCACCTAAAAGATTAATGCCTTGATCACTTCAGCCACAAAGGTTGAAGTGTTATAAAAGGGACTAATTTCTACTTGAATATATTGAATTTTGGACTGTGTTTTTTATTTTAAGAGGTCGAGACTTTGTAAAAGCTTTGGGAAAGCTTATGTAATGGATTTTTATCCATTTTTTGGCCATAATACACAGTATTAATACTCATTTTATCCAATTTGCATATTGGAGGAGTATATT
Organism: Torreya grandis; assembly: GCA_037957365.1. Lineage (NCBI taxonomy): Eukaryota > Viridiplantae > Streptophyta > Pinopsida > Cupressales > Taxaceae > Torreya > Torreya grandis. Next base: position 1,032,736 of record JARHVA010001758.1, read on the forward strand.
TAAGCCCATTTTGGAGATTTTTAGGACTTTGAAAGCAACTTTGCAGGTGTGAAGACTCACGAAATTCGAAGGTGTCAGGCTTGATTATTAGTCACAGTGAAGGTGAATTTTTGTATTAAGAGATTAGCTTACAAGAAAGTTGTTTATTGTTTCCAGGTGTTTGAAGTGCCCTTAATGGAAATGGTTAACTCTTTTGGAGAAGCCAGAGATGTAGACATCAATTATTGAGCCGAACTCTGTTATCACATTTTGTGTTTCGGTAAATTGTCATTTTGATGCATGATTTTGTTTCAGTTTGCTGATTTGATCTCAATTAGTAAATGACTCATGCAAGTAATTTTCATTTCGACAATTATAACACAACGTTATTAAAAATTAGTTTAATTGGTAATTGGAAGTAATCATCCTTTTGACAACTCCATTCCATCTCAACAATCGAGAATGTTTTATGCCAAATATTTTGCAAGTTCTTTTGAGTTTTTCAAGAATTTGTTAAGTTTTGAGAATTTCAATATTCGTACTTAAAACTTCACTTTGAGTTTATCAGTGTAGTTTACAGATCAATTTGGTATCAGAGCAGTTAGAAAGTTGGGTTAGCTTCTGATTGAATTTTGATAGTTGCTTTCAGTTTATTGGTTATCCATATCACTTGATTAGATTACAGTGTGCAGTTGTGGAATCAGTGTGTTGCAAAAAACCATGGGCAAGTTGTCACATAAAGCCAAGATGGAAGAGCTTGAAAGCATCAATATCTAGATTTAGGATGAGAATGCATTCCTGAGATGCAAGCCCTATTCCCTTGAAGAGCAAATTACAAGTTTGAAATCAGAGCTTGAATCCAAGGATGAGCTCTTGATTAGATTGCAATGTGGTGAGTGTGAAAAGGTAAAGCCTTATACTTTAGATGTAGAGACTATGACTGAGTGCAATGTAAGTTATTCACCATGTAATTCATCTACTTCTTCTTTCCATTCAGATTTGGATTTAAGTAATGATGCTTTTGGTAGTTTTGAACAACACACTATGGGTATAGGATCCAAATTATTAATGAAAATGGGATTTAATGGAAGAGGTCTTGGTAGAGATAGCCAAGGAATTACTAACCCAATACAAGTAGAGCATAGATCTCTTCATGCAAGTTTGGGTTACACTAGTAAGCAGGTGTAAATTGGAGAAACTTCCTCCATGGCTAAAGGAAGACAAGCTTCTAACAACAAAGGATCGAGGCCACTAGTAGAGCATTTGCAGTGTAAGAAGGAAGGTAGAAGAGGTATTGAGATTCCACCTCCTAGTTCCTACAATAGATTTAGCACTAAATCTTCTGATCCACTTTTTATGTTTAAGAAATTTGGATTTAACATTCAAAAGATAATGCAATCATTTCCTTGCACTTTTTGTGGGATGCATAGCCACAATGTTGCATTTTTTTGGAAGAGACATGCTTTGCTTAAGCAGATTGCAGGTGTTCAAGACCATTCTCGTTATAGCAAAGCGAGAAGAGGTAAAAGGGAGACTTCACCTAAAAAGGTTGTTTACACTCATTGTCATATGAGTGGACATCAGATTGATCATTATTTTAAACTTGAATCAACTTTTCATTCTAAACATGGTAAAACTAAGATGATTTATCAACCTATTAATAAGGTCAATGAAGTTAAATCAATCCATAATGATGCTAAGGAATCCACTAAGAAAATCAATTTCACTAGGAAGAAAGAAATGGTTAAGTGGATTATCACTACATTCTTTTTGCAAAGCATGGTTAAGAATTCACCTAAGGGAATGAACAAGCTTTGATAGATGCAGATTAGAGTTGGTGGGAACACTTCATGACAGGTTTACCATATGAAGTTTTTCAATTCTCACTTTTTGATAACTCTAAATATTTTGAATCTCTTATTTATGTTGTGTGAGTTGTCTAGAGGACTTAAACTCATTTTCTCAGTTGGAGATAATAGCAGAATGCATGTTGTAGGTTGAGTTAATTTCTTACAACACTTATTAGACTACTATTTTAAATGTATCTATTTTTGCACATGGATGTATAGATGCATTGAAAGACCCTTCGGGCATGTTTAGATGTTAGGCAGCATACACTTTTGGTTGTTTGTATTTGCTTAGCATATAAGTCCCATACTAAGGCATTGTATTGCAACATGTCCACAACATTTATTGTATGTTTTTGGCATTATAAACTTGTCTTGCAGTTACATTGGGAGTTGTTTTAGTTTTTGGCAATTCACTATTTTACAGGATGTGACTTCTGGGTAGGCAATTTTGGTATGTTGTAATCACTTTGGCAATTACAAATTCACTTACTCATGCCTTTGGATTAGGCATTTTTTCATTTTGATTGTGAATCATTTTAATACAATTGTTTATACCTCTTGCTATGATTGGGTTCTATTTTCATGGATGCAGTAGACCAGTTTGCAGTTTTAAGGGATATTGGACTTTTGGAGACCAAAAGCCCTCCATTGGGGAGGTGTGATCAGAAATGTGGTTCTAATAATGGTTTCAAGTCAGAGTTTCAGTGGTGGCACACTGTAGATCTCTTTGAGAGATTTTTGATGCATTTTTTAGAATGTAAATCCAAGTTCGGGAGCTCCTGTTATGGCCATTTGAAGATTCATCGAAAAATATCACTTGCAACATTTTGCACATGATTCAAGGATGTTTCGACATTTGGACCTATCAGAGGTTGACACTTGGCAAAATGTAACGTTTGAAAAAAAAATTGGTTTGATGACATGTCACATCATCAACATGCCACGTGGCAACGTGAGATAAGCTCTTTGACCAAGCAAGGTGGCGAGAAAGGTGGCAAACCCAAGGGAGAACGGTTCGTATGAGAGACCAAGTCCAACGTGCATGCCTAGTTAGGTGCATTAAGCCCATGAAAAGAGGTGCTGACACATTCAATGAGGTGTTTAAGCATATTAAAGAGTGCAACTACCCTCCATGCAGCCCATGTGGGACAAATGTGCCCAAGAAGAAGTCAAAACATGCCAAAAGAGGAGAAGAAGATTTCAAACTCATGGCTAGGCGCTTAGAAAGGTGGGAGGCAGTTTTGAACTCCTGACCTGTCGCCTAAAAGGTTAATGTCTTGACCACTTCAGCCACAGAGGTTGAAGTGTTATAAAAGGGACTAATTTCTACTTGAATATATCGAATTATGGACTGTGTTTTTTATTTTAAAAGGCCGAGACTTTGTAAAAGATTTGGGAAATCTTATGTAATGGATTTTAATCCATTTTTTGACCATAATACACAGTATTAATACTCATTTTATCCAATTTGCATATTGGAGGAGTATATTTAAGCCCATTTTGGAGATTTTTAGGACTTTGAAAGTAACTTTGTAGGTGTGAAGACTCACATAATTCGAAGGCGCCGGGCTTGATTATCAATCACGGTGAAGGTGAATTTTTGCATTGAGAGATCAGCTTGCAAGAAAGTTGTTTATTGTTTCCAAGTGTTTGAAGTGCCCTTAATGAAAATGGTCCACTCCTTTGGAGAACCCAGAGATGTAGGCATCAATTATTGAGCCGAACTCTATTATCATGTTTCGTGTTTTGGTAAATTGTCATTTTGATGCATGATTTTGTTTCAGTTTGTTGATTTGATCTCAATTAGTAAATGACTCATGCAAGTAATTTTCATTTCAAAAATTATAACACAACGTTATTAAAAATCAATTTAATTGGTAATTGGAAGTAATTAGCCTTTTGAAAACTCCATTCCATCTCAACCACTGAGAACGTTTTATGCCAAACATTTTGCAAGTTCTTTTGAGTTTTTCAAGAATTTGTTAAGTTTTGAGAATTTTAGTATTCATACTTAAAACTTCGCTTTGAGTTTATCAATGTAATTTACAGATTATCTCAAATTAGACACCACCATCCCATAATGGAATTAGTCAAGATGACCTATTGTCCTATCAATGCACTCTAACCTAAAGGATGGACTGTAGGTGGAAGATTTTTACTGTGACTAAAGCATTAGGTGTTCAAAAACATTTCTCAAATGATCTAAGACCCCACTGATCCTGAATGTTCATGGAATCTCAATTAAACATCATCATTGGCAAGGAAACCTTAATTTAATATTTCTCCTTGGTTTGGAAACCAATGAAAACCTACGAGGTGTCTTTGATTCTTCTATAACATGATGGTCTCTTTGATAACTTCAATAAGCTCCTAAAATGGTCCACACCCTTTGAAAACACCTCAAAGCCTTGCTATGTCTTTTTGACTGTAGGTCTTTGTTGAAGCTTGATATAGGTCTCCATTAGGTGGAAAACCAATCCTCTTATTATTTTTTCCATATCCCAGTGATTAAACTCCAAGAAGCATTTATCTCACTCTATTTACCATACAACCTTTTCACTAGTTTTCCACTAGGAAATTCACTTAGGTGACCTCATTACACTTGCCTTAACCCTTTCAAGTTATCCAACTCACTCCAACATCCCATTTCACATACAAGGTTCATCTTGGGTTTCTAAGGCTTGTAGCCCCTTTTTTGGACATTTCTCCTTGGTTTGACAAGTCTATGAACTCTCTTGCAAATATGAGAGCTTTTATAGCTTTTTGACCCTTGAAACACTTTAACAAGATTCAAACAAACCTACATATGAAAATTACATGTGTTTCAATGATCATGACAATTAATTCCACCCATAAGTTCAATTTCACTATTATTTTGGAGCAGGAAAACACTAACAATAAATGTTGTCAAAATTGAAGCTACAGTCTAAGAACTCAAATTTTGGTGCTTATTGGCTGAAAATTGGCACTACCAACATGTCCAAATAGGTGGATAACATCCAAGACCAGGTTTTTACCCTCCCATCTGGCTCGGTTGATAAACCCATCACCCAATCTAGGCTCAAGAATGCCCTTCCCAATATAAGAAAAATGTTGATTTTTAGCTTAACTTCAGGCATGCATAAAACCAAAATTATAATTTGTATGGAAGAACCATAAGATCCCTTGTGTGCATGGTAAATCCCTCTAATTTCACCTTGAATCTAGTTTGAATCACCTTTAAGAGCAATCTGTGGTAGAAGTTGTAGTAAAGGATCCTAAAATGCAACTTGTTGGCAGTGAAGAGACAACTTGTTGACCTCCAACTAGAAATTTTGCCTCTAGGACTGGCAAGTAGAAATCCACCACTTCAAGCACATCTATAAAGGCAAATTACACATTTTTCAATGATTTTGACACCCAATTCCACTCCTCAGTTCATTTTTACTAATGTTTTAGAGCACATAAACACTAACAATAAATATTGTCAAAGTTGAAACTATGGTCCAAGAACTCAATTTTTGGTGCTTGTTGGCTAAAAATTGGCACTACTAACACATCTAGAGGGCTAGATAACATCTATGACTAGGTTCTTGGCCTCCCATCTGGCCCGGTTGACAAACCCACCACCCATTTCAGGCTCAAGAATGCCCTTCCCAATATAATAAAGATGTTGATTTTTAGCCTAACTTCATGCATGCATGCATAAACCCAAAATTGTAAGTTATATGGATGAACGATAAGATCCCTCGTGTGTATGGAAATCCCTCTAATTGCACCTTGAATCTATTCTGAAGCACCTCTAAGAACAATTTGTGGTAGAAGTTGGAGTAACGAGTCCTAAAATACAACTTTTTGGCAGTGAAGAGACAACTTGTTGACCTCCAACTAGCAATTTTGCCTCCAAGACCGGCAAGTGAAAATCCATTGCTTTAAGCATGTCTATATAGGAAAATTACACGTGTTCTAATGATCGTAACACCTAATCTTTTCTACACATAATTATTGGAGGTGTTGTTATTGGTGGAATCCGTTAAGAGGGTGTTTCAAAATCATTATATGTTTCCATGAAATTTTTTGCATTATTTGTTTCTTCATTCTATGTTTCCATGAAATTTTCTTCATTGTAACTTTCATAATTACTTGAGTCCATTAAATTTTCTTCATTGTTTGTGGGTAAAGTATCATGCATAGGCTCTTCATCAACAAAATCAAAAACTTTAAACTTTAAATGTGAATTTCTAACATTATTTAATTTTTTATAGTGAATTTCATCATAATTCAATTCATTATTATGAATTTCATAATTATTTAATTGATTATTGTCAATTGGCTCATTATCCAAAGCATTTGGCTCATTAGGGTTAGTGTTTGTACCTTGTCTAGAATGGAATACTTGCTTTCGTACCTTGTTTTTTATCTCAACTCTTCTGATTGCTCTGATGTTTTATTCTTCAACTTCTTCCTCTTCCCTGAATGCGAACCAGAGCCCATTTTGACAAAATCAACCAATAAAGTACTTCAAATGTGGGGTCCAAAAAAAATTGCAACCAATAAAGTACATAGAGTGTGTAGGGAATGTCTATGGGGATAGAAGTCTCGATTAGGGATTAAAATAGACATCAAAAATTAAGTTTTTGTTTTACTTCAAGGAACACATACATGTTATAGCATTCTTATAATGCATATGCATTCCTTGAAGTATAGGCGTATACTATAAAAACAAGGAAAAAGGTTCATATTCTATGCATAAAATCCACTATAATACTATAATATGATGCAATAAGACTCAATAAGACTATAATATGATGCATAAATCCCTAATATGATGTAATAAGACTATTAGATGTTACAATAATGCTATTATATGATGCAATAAGGCTCAATATGATGCAATAAGACTATCATACGATGCAATAAGATTATTATATGATGCAATAAGACTATCATATGATGTAATAAGACTATCATACGATGCAATAAATATCCAATATGATGCAATAAGGCTTAGTATGATGCAATAAAGCTCAATATGGTGCATAAATCCCCAATATGATGCATAAATCTCTAATACATGATGTAATAAGGCTCTTGATATTACTATGAAGAAATAAGACTAATGAATGTTGTAATAAGGATCAATATGTAAGATTAAATGAGCTAATTTTCCCCAAAATCCCATCATAGGTCCTTACAAAACTAAGTGAATAATAGGTTCACAAATTGGCACTAATCACATTCATGAATTTATGCATTTATGATGAAATTAGGGAAATTAGGGGTTATGTTTGTTATAAAATAAGGATTTAGGGTTAGGGGTTTAGTGTAAAGGGTTTGTACATGTGTATATGTCATGAAATTAGGGTTTATGGGAACTGTACATGTTCAAGTGATAAAATTAGGGTTTACGATCAACATGTCATAAAACATGACCTAATTTAGCCCTTTCAATCACATAGTAGACTCCAATTTAGGCTCAATGGGTTGAAATTGGCCACATTTACATTTGTATTTGCATTTTTGATTAAATTAAGGTCAGTTAAGCCATACATGTTGAATCTAGATTATATAATCTATTGGGCCATAAATTATTTTTAGGGGCTCATTTTTTTTAAATCACATCCTTAATTGAACGAATCGACTAATTAGTTAAATTCATGATAGATAAAATTTTACTTAATTTTATCCCAAATCATATATCATGCTCTCATGGTTATGTCAAGAAGGGGTTCAAATTGGCCTCCCATGCCTCCTCGATTGAATTTCCCCTATAATTAAACCTTATTGTACCACGTCTGTACCTCAAATACCCAAAAGTGTTAAAGCTGTCAAAGATGCATCAAATCCTAGAAGTTTCAAAGTTGACAATGCCTCGAGAGGCCAAATACAATTACATATCACCACATGTACCTCATACATGCTCAAAAGTGTTATCACTATTAGAGGTGTCAGGTCCTAGAAGCTTTAAAGTGCTCTATCAGATCCCTATGAGGCCTAATCCAATTAGATACAACACCATGTGTGTATCTTGTACACACATATATTTATGTTAGAGATCTAATTATCTCTTGTCCTAGAAGCATCAAATTTGTTAGAGCCTCAAGACTCCCAATCCAATCAAATATTTCCATATGTGTAGGTCTAGTACACCTGGATAAGTGTTGGAGTTGTCAAATATGCAATCTTTGATACTTAGACATGTCCCATCACCTCCAACCAATCCAACTAAGGCCTATTCACAAATTTATGATACATACATATAAGCCAATAATGTTTAAAGATTGACATCGATCCAATCAACTCATGTCTATTAAATAATTCACAAGATACGAGCCTCTGACTTGCCATTACTATATGAAAATTGTCATGTAGAGCCTTTTCAGGTCCCATCTGAATTGAACAAGCACCGAATGTTATCAATTTTCTACATGTATGTATTCAAATTGTTTATATCCCTCTACCTTGAATACCTCTAGATCTGAAACTACATTCATATTAAGTCCTACACCTAGGAGAGAACACAATTCAATAATGGCCTCCTCAACCTCAAATCCCAAGCTGGAGAAAGAATTCTAAGATGTACTACTTTCTTGCAGTGTAAATCATAAGGTTTAAGCTCATTACAATGAATTTTGAATAAGACAATTGAATATATATGTATAAAATATATAATCTTGAAACCTTCGATGAGGGGGTGCACACTGGTATTCAATTCAAATCAACCATCTATATGAGGTGAGCAGTTCATCATCCACATGAATAATTATTGGGTCTCTCTACTTAGCATCATCCTTGAGGGGAAGCAGGGCTCAGATTTAGGGGACATTGCCACCTTTCATGTATCTTGAATAAGCTCATTAGAGTTTGAGATGGGATAACTTATACATATGTCGTACTTGGTCAATGTCAGGTCTACACCACCCTATATTTCTAAAGCATATATCCATCCCTTAATGGTTTCAAATAAAGTCCCTGGTGAATTTAGATATTTTATAAGCTATACATTTATCACTACAGGCACCACATCTTAAAACCACATCATCACTAATGGATACATGTGACCATTTCAAGTTTATTGAGCTCAAAACCACATATTATACAAAACAAAATGTGTACCCAACTTGACAAAAATATTTAAGAAAAACATTTATGTACCTTGTACCCATCATCCTACTTTTGTATCTTACCATCCCAATTACATAGTAAGGTATATAACTCTATAGTATTGATAATCACCAAGTGTTGTCTAGATTTTTTTTGAGTTTACAATTGTTGCATCCATGGTGCAACTAAGACTAGTATCATGTCAAAGACACACTCTTCATATAAGGTGGGAATGGATGGAGTGGTTGATGGTTGTCCCATGTGTGATGGAGGGGTAGATGAAGGAGGTGCACAAAATGGAGGATTAACCATATTTTCACAAGAGATCTTAAATTTAGGCAAATTTTGAATAATGTATTTGAATACATTAAGGGAATATTAATAATTATAACAATAGAAGACTCTTGTTAGACTTTTAATTGGGACCTAAAAATGCACCTATTGAATTAGATGCACTAAGTGACCTTGGAGGAAACTTAAGGGACTTTATTCAACACATTTTAGGAATGTTTTTGGGACAATCCAATGCATGATTCATAGGTATTGGGATCCATTAGATAACATTCTTAAAATAGATGTCCAAGAGATGCACTGTTACACCAAGGGATCAATATTTATTTCTACTTGCACAAGATTATCCATACTACATATTCTAATTCAACGGATTTTCCACTTAAACAAATTAGTTAAAAATTTATAAATAAAGGGGTCTGGTCAAGGATATCAAATAAACAACAAAAGGGTAAGATAGGATTTTAGGCAAATAGGATAATATCAATAAGAAACACAAAATTTAAGGGCAAGTAGGATTTTAGGCAAGTAAAGTAGTAAGGTATATCCTTGCCCTACTGGGGGAAAGGTCCTAATAGTTATGCATGTTCCAATTGTCGAACAAGGATTTTGTTAACATGTGTTCTATTGATGAAACATATTAGCGTATATAAATATTAAAGTGAACTAGAAGCTAAATATGTAATATCTAATACATATTTAACATTTATTCTATAAAATTAAAAGTAACCAATCACATTTTGACAAGTAAGAGTCAAGTATTGATACTCTAATGCACAACGATTGGTACTCTAAAGGTTAAGTTTTTATTATAGGTTTAAAAAATGCATTTTATGACATCTCATGATAAAATTAATTATATTGTAAAATGTATAATGTGTTAGACCTTGAAACCTTAGTTCTAAGTAGTTAAGACAACATATTGAAACAGGTAAAAATTTTGAAGTCTTATGTGATGTTATGGCACCTCAATTCACTATCCAAAGCAACACAAAATTTGACCTTTCCCCTATAAAAAACACAAAAATTGACCTTTTTGATATAAGAAACATGAAATTTGACCTTTCCCTTATAAGTATGCACGGATGATGGGACCTTTCCCCTATAACAAACATGAAATTTGTTTGTTTTGTGTTATTTCAAAGAAATGTGTACATGTTATATAACGCGTACATATTGTATATTATGTTATACAATTCACACACATTATATATTATGTTATATAACACAGATGCATTATATAACATGTACATGTTATTTGAATTTAAATTTAAAATCAAGCCTTTAGGCTCGAAAACGGCTTGGATTTCTAAGCCAAAGGCTTGTGACTATGCATCTACAATCGAAATTCAAAAAAATATTACCATTATGATGATCACATTGTACTCTTTCTAAATATATGATTTTTATAATTTTGGGGCTATTTTAAGGGTTCAAACTATATTTATTTCTAACAACACCTTTTTTAGGCCACTACATGCCGCACTTACACATGCCTATTCATTTTTATCTAATTTTTTTTTCATTGATCCAATTACAAAAAAAAATATATGGTAACAAACTAAGCCTAATTCTATACACATTCAAAAAAAATCAAATCTCATTTTTTTTTAGGTAGTTAGGGTAGGCCGCACGATCGGCTATCCATGTTTTTAATCAATTTTCATAATCTACTTAATTACACAATTAATTAAAAAAATCATTAAAAAAATATTTAAAAAAAAATCATAACACACTAGAAGATCTTATCTAAATATTCACCAAAGGGTTTCAAATAATATTTAACGATGCTTAAAAAATGGTGGGCCATATGGCCATCTATCTACTATGTTTTCTTAAAAAATTAAAAGGTCCTCTTCAAAGTTTAGATGTTTGACATACTTATACTTAACCATTTTTCAAAAAAAATAGTTTTTTGGATACTAGACTTGAAATTCTACAATTCATGTTTTTATATCATCTTCAAATTTTGAGTGTAGCATCTCAAATTATCTGCAGAAGTTCACATTTTTAAAATTTTAGAAAAATCATGTCCTTGAGTCGGTGCTTTTTTGTCCCCCAAATATGTGCACTTACCCATTTATAATTTCACATTGGATATAATGAATCCAACTAGGCTCAGATTTATTCCTAAATTCATAATTATGCTACTTCCCAAAACTTAATTCATTTATTCAGTAATCTAAGTTACCATTTTTTGTTGGAAAATAATCAATTATTTTCTTAACACAGTCAAAAATTATTTCAATTTATATCAAACACTCATGACTTCCATTTCCAGCCAAAACTTATTCATATTACTAAGTTAGGTTATAAATCGAATTCACAATTTTAAGATTGGTCTATATCACAAACACACAGTTCTTATAATCTCACTTTAACTCATATAACTATGAGTCTCATAGTGAATCACATAAATCATTGTGTATAAAATATACGCAATATATCTATTTGCTCAGACCATGACTATATATTTTCATACTCATAATATCTATGTGTAGTTTATAATATGCATTTGTTTCATAGTTTATAAACAGAAGTCTTATGTTCATATGAATACCTTTTCCCACTAAACTGTGTGATTGTCTTAATACATAACTTATATATATCTAAATATGTCTTCCTACTTCAAGTTATATGTAGACATAATGGTATATAAATATATATTTATTTCCTGATCTTTTTAAAGAATACATTTACTATATATCCTTTGGATATATTTATATACATAGTTTATATATAAATATCCATACTATATTTTGTATAACTCCACTTTAAAAAAAACACTACAATCAACATATGTTTATATGTCTCATATGATACATCGTTTATATGTCACATATGGTACACATGGTACACAAAACAAACCCCCTTTTGAAACATGTTCTACATTTTCACAATTTTTATATGCAGTATATCCCTTGTACATACATGAATAAGAATGTTTTATTTCTTAAAACTTTTATCCACGCAAACAAAACTCTGTTTCACCTAAATTTTGACTGTCACCTAGATATCTTTGTTAACAAAACAACCGTATCCTATTTTCCCAAATAGAATCTTGTCTAACATTTTTATGACTCAGTCGACATCTTTCTAAAATAGGGATAACTCGCTACCCCCATATTGTAATTGAGTATGCAGATATAATAAGTTTTAACAAAACCTACTCTTTGTTTGAATATAACTATTCCCTCAGGTCATCATTTCCTAAACTAGGGCAATATGTCGTTGATTTTCAAAACTTCATTTAACCCTACGGTTTAACATTATTTAAAACAAAACACTTAGGATTTGATGATAATGGGTTAGCTTTATGGATAGTCAAGCCATCCATAAAGCTAAGCATGTATCCAATAAAAACTATATTCCATTTCCTAGACCCTAAGTTTCATAATCACATACAAAAATTCCTTTTGTTATTGAATGTAAAAACAATACCAACCTTTTCAATGCTACTATTTTTAAACTCCAAGAATTGAATTCTCTTTACTTATGTTAGAGTAATTAATGTGGGTTAATTATTTGTGAAGCTTACTTAGGTGTATGTCAACATTATGTTGACATAACTACCCCCACTCACCCACACACTCTCTCTCTCCTATTTATAGACACTCATAGAGTGCATTTCATAAGCAAGGGAGTTGAGAACATTGTAACCTATTTTTTTGTTTATAGATAGTTGTTTCTTTGTGAGCAATATGAGAATCTCCATGACTGTGGAAATGGATTCTTGGAGAGATCTTGGTTAAGAGTTTTGTAAACTCTAACATGGTACCAGATCCATTACTTAACATGTCTAATTTCTCCTCTTGTACTTGCTTATTGCAATAGTCAATATTTTGAGTGTTGTATTGGCATTCATTGAAGCTTATATTTGTGGTTTATGGTGTTTCAACTAGATCTAGGCCTGTGTTCTTGGTGCTCAACCATTTCAACTAGATCTTTTTTTTAATTGAAAACCTAAACCCCTTGCTTCTAGCCCACAATCTGTTGAACTATTCTCCCAGATCCATTGTATTGCATCTAATTAGAGCATTTATTTGATATTTGAAGCATTGTTTTAGATCAGTTTTATGCAAGCCATATTATTCATTATGACATTTTTATTCACAATGCTTGCTTTAAATTTTTCTCCCATTTGGACGATCTATTTTTCTAGTCTAAAGTGTTATGGGCCCATCTACGCATCATTAAAGTCTGCTCACTCGTAGCTTCTGCTACATTTTTTTAGATCTAGGTGTTTAATGTTTTGAACCTTTATCTTTGATATATAAAGATTGATTTGTGCTAGGTATGGTTTTATTGTGCTTAATATTATTGAGTACCATGGTCATTTTGACATTGTAATACCTCCACACAACATCCCTGAAGGCCTTCAATAGTCTTACTAGCTGGACAAACAGTTCAACATCATTATTTCTTCTCTACGTGAACCACATCCTGGACACAGTCTGCTATGTGTTTACAATGCTCATCTCCATGAGTCTATTATCAATCCACGACACTAGAATATGATCTTATATGTTCACCTTGGCTGATATTCTAATTATTTTGGAGCAATGGATGCACAAAGGGAAGACAATAGTTTACGAATGTGAAACTATATGGGGTAGCGTGGTGTAGACTATGTTGTTATGTTTTTTGTGGGCTACAACTGCACTAGATTTGGTTCTCATATTCCTTGTCTCTCATGACACTCACAGACTCCTCCACATATGACCGCTTCATCTCTTCTCTGTGGCACCCAACTACAGCCTTGCAACCCAGCACATGAAACTGCTTAACGTCAAATGGCTTGAGTATGAGATAATTTTTTCCACACCTGCTCTCACAGCTGAAATCAGCCTCCACATGACTCCTTGACTTCTTACATGGTCAAATAGCAAGGTGGGGAGATAATTTTTTTTCAGTGGTGATTAGTGGGGGTGGTTGGTTAACATGGGGAGACATCTTTTGCCTTTGGGGATAATTTTACTACATGAGGATCCATTTTTTAATGGACAATTCATTTCATGTTAAGGGGGGTCATCATATGTTTTTTTACTAAGTCATTATTATTTAGTAAAGACAATTTTTTGATTTTTTTTTACAAAAATAACAGATTGTAAAGGGAGGGTGTTAGAGTAATTAATGTGGGTTAATTACTTGTTAAGCTTACTTAGGTGTATGTCAACATTATGTTGGCATACCTACCCCCACTCACCTGCACTCTCTCTCTCCTATTTATAGACACTCTCAGATTGCATTTCATAAGCAAGGAAGTTGAGAACATTGTAATCTATCTTTGTATTTATAGATAGTTTCTTTGTGAGTAATGTGTTAATCTCCATGGATGTGGCAATTATTTTGTGATAAAATAGTGGATTCGGACCACTCGTGCAGATTGAGTTCTTTTGTGACTTGCAAGTACTTGAAGTGCATACTTCTTCAACATCATCTTTGGGGGGATTTTAGCTCTCTATACTTCTTTTCTCTCTTTTTTTTTGGGGGGGGGGGGGAGTTTTTCCTACGGGTTTTCTCTCTTTTCTCCACTTTCTAAGAGTTATGTTTTTATATCTTTTATGTGCATGCATGCTTTCATGTTTTTAGCACAGTAACAAGTTTAGATTCTCTATTGTACATGGGTATCTTATTTAGTCACTTGGTTTTTTGGAACCCATATGAGGATTGCATAATATCTCATCATTTTTTGGCCTTCTTTGGTGCACTCTTATGCATTTTTGACACCTTTTTACAATAGTTGACAATCTCCCTTAGTTTGATTGTAGCTATTCTGGTGAATCCCAATGTCATCTTGTATTTTTTGATAGTTTGATAGTTTTTTTCAGCATGATATGGAGCTATTCTGGTGTATAGGTGTGCAAGTAGTGGATTCGGACCACTCATGCAGATATTATGAATATTTTCACGTAGTGTTCAGCATTGAGGGGGGGATGTTTGATAATGCTTCCTTGGGTTTCATCTTCTACCTAGTCTTTTGGAGATCAGTGTTTCTTCTAGTTGATCTTTGCATTCATCACCAATTCTTATTTTACTTGGCAATTATAGTGATTGGCATCTATGTATTCTAACGAGATGGATTGGCATCAATCAAGACATTTGGCTTATTCACTAGATTCTTTCGACATTGTACATAGGTACCCAACATGGCATAGTTGTTGGGAGCTATCTTTTGAGGAGTCTTACACTCTTTTATTTTTCACTACTCCCCAAGTTGTGCTTAAGGGAGGGTGCTAGAGTAGTTAATGTGGGTTAATTACTTGTTAAGCTTACTTAGGTGTATGTCAACATTATGTTGTCATTATGTTGAAATACCTACCCTCACTCACCCACACTCTCTATCTCTTGTTTATAGACACTCTTAGAGTGCATATCATAAGGGAGTTGAGAACATTTTAATCTATCTTTCTATTTATAGATAGTTGTTTCTTTGTGAGTAATGTGTTAATCTCCATGGCTATGGCAATGGATTCTTAGAGAGATCTTGATTAAGAGTTTTATAAACTCTTACAGCTTCATTGCTCTATGTTTTTCCTCTTTTCTCTTCCCCACGTGTGTATTTCATTTTCTTTCACAACTCATTATTATTTTTCCTCGTTGAGCTCCTTCCATTCTAACTTTGCATGCCACTGTTCATGTTATTTAATAATCCATGCATAATATTCCCATTTTCCTCTAACTCCACTAATCTGTAGTTATCTCTCCATAAAACTTATCAGAAGCCCTAATTTCTCTCTCATCAAAATTTCTTAAATATTAAAAAAAAAAAATTGTTTAATTATTTTTGCATGATAACTTCACTATAAGTCCCCGAGTATATCACTACATAAGTCTACATTAATCATTAACATAATGATATCCATACTTCTAATTTTCAATGTAGTCTCATGCATGATAATCAAAGACTAGATTTAGATTGGACTTAACTCTAGGTTAGGATTTTTAGGATAGTTTAATCTCCTTGAATATAAAATAAAACAAAGGTAATTATATCTTTATCAAAAGATAGATAAATCTATAATTGATTTCAATAACAAGATAATTGCTTTAATCAATTACTAGTGTGTGTGTGTGTGTGTGTGTGTGTGTGTGTGTGTGTGTGTGTGTGTGTGTGTGTGTGTGTGTGTGTGTGTGTGTGTAGGCTATATATGTCTTACTTTAATTTAATAGCTTATCTTATATTGATATTCTCAAATATCAATAATAGTAAGCTAAGTGTTTAATGAAATTTTTAAAGACATTATACTAGTGTGTGTGTGTGTGTGTGCGCGCGTATATATATATATATATATATATATATATATATATATATGTAATTTGATTTACTCTCAAAAATCATAAACAAACATAAGTAAGTAACCTAATGAAATCTTAATGCAACATCAAGTATTGACTCTATGTACAAAATGCAATCACATACGAGATTTATTCCATAACTACGTACTAATATCTAAAACGTACAAACTATAATATCTAATAATCTAAACACACAATGCATATAATATTTTTAATCTAATGTGGTTTGTGTAGAGGTCTTAGCAATTCCTCTGTCATCTTTCACTATCCTCATCTACGCCACCCTCACCGATGATGTCCTCCCTTCGTCATGCTCTGAGGGATAGATTCTCCTGCATCTATCTCACGATAAGAAGATAGTTAGTCAAGTATATCATGATACATATAAAACTATGTTATAACAATAATTGTAACAATTCTATAACAACAAATATAACATAATCATTATGTACATAATTCATAATTTGTCATCTCAAAATAATGAACTCATGAAGTCTAAGTAACATACATTTATCGAATAACAACATATGACTTATAATTTAGTAAAAAAGTAACAATCAATTTAATCAAACTTATTAATCCACATATAATTAGGTAAATTAGTTTAATGAGAGAATCAAGATGTAACATCCTCCCCCCCAAAATTGGTTATCATATCGATGACCCTTATTCAAACCATAGTTTTGCATAGAAAATAGAGTTTAATAGAATAAAACATAGTATCTAGCATCAAATCAAATAAATAAATGTGAAAATAGCTTGTAGTACTCATCATAGTCCTCCCAAGTAACACTATCTTCATATTATTGGTCCTATAAGACGTTACACTATGACACTTCTCTATTACGTAAATGAATTTCATGAGTGTCAATCACTCTGATTGGTTCTATCGTGACCACCCCAGGATCCAAAACCTACAAAGCATTTCAATCCAACACATGTGAATGATCAACTATATACTCTTAAGATAACATACATGGAAGACATTATGCAATATAGCTAGGGCTGGCAGCAATGCAAACCTATAGGCTACATGATTGACCACTTCTAAAACCTTGAAGGGACCCACATATCTTGGTGAAAGTTTTATTGAATTACTAAATTTAATCAAGCTCTTTTACAATTTAACACATAAAAATACTTTATCACCTGCTACAAACTACATAACTATTATCTTCAAATTAACATAGCTATTTTGCCTATCATTAGCCTCAACCAATATTTGCCTAATTGTTTTAACCTATTCTTCTAATTTTGAAAGCATTTTAGGTCCAAAGACTACCCTGTCTTCCAACCTATCCCAGATGATTGGTGTCCTACACCTTCTCCCATAAAGTGCTTCAAACAGTGCCAACTTCAAAACAGATTGGTATGAGTTATTGTATGCAATCTCAACTAATGGAATATATTCTTTTCATTTATATTATTGATCCATGTAATACATATGAAGAAGATACTCTAGCACTTGATTAACTCACTCAATTTGTCTGTTAGTCCATGGGTCATATGCAGTACTAAAATTTAGTTGTGTACCCAAAGCTAAATTTAGAGTTAACCAAAATCTAGAAGTCATTCTTAGATCACGATATGATACGATCTTCTCTATAAATCCATGCAATTGATACACTTCCTTTATGTTAGGTTGTGGAGCTAAAAGCTTCACCAAGACATAAACAAGAGGATTTACGGAGGTTACAGAGGTTGTGGAGAGTTGCAGAACGAGTTGCAGGACAACTGACGTCAGTCTGATCAATCAACGTCAGTCAAATAGCAGTGAAGAAGCAACCGACGTCGGTTACCAGTTGGCTGACATCGGTCAGGGAGGTGCTGACGTCGGTAGCCTGTGCGTGAACATGTAGTTTGCATGTTGATTCCAGAGAGTCTATTTTTGGACTGTTAGTTTGCATGTTAAAGGCTAGTTGTAGTCTTGAGTTGCGTGTCTAATTATTGTAATTAAGATGGTCTAATTATTGTAAGCATGAGATCTATATATAGACTCATGGGTTGTATTGTAGAAGTGTGCTAGAGAGTAAGAGAGCAAATAAGTTCCTTCTGAGAGAAGAGAGCAATGGTGTGTTCCTCTTAGTGCCACAGTACCAAGTGTGGGTGCTGGTTTGGAGAATCAGAAGGGTTCTTCATATATGTATGATCTTGGTCAGCAGGTGTGCATGGCTTCTTTTGGAGATCTACATGGTGAGTAAGGTCTAGTGATTTGCAGATAGCAGCAGAGAGCGGGAGATCTACTTGGAGTACGATTGTGTGCTTGGTGTACTAGCAGCATTGTTTCTGACTGGTAGAGGTGAACATCAATTCTGTATTGGAGTTGATTGTTGTGATCGAGAGAGAGAGGGAAGAAGGTCTTGAGGTGTGGTGAGCCTTTGAGGTGGAAGAAGAAGTGGCATCTTCTTTATTGTATTTTCTTCTGAGTGATTATTAATACAATTGTGTATTGTCTCTCATATTCCTGTGTTGTTTCATATTTCTAGTTACTTATTGATTATGGTTAAATTCTATGTTTAGTTGCTAATAAAAGAGGTAATCATATATGCTCTTATTGGTGGAGCAAGATCCTGACACTTTACGAACCTCTTCACAAGAGTTGGTGTATCATCTATCAAATTTTATGGAATAAAATGCGATACCCTGGTTAATTTATCAACCACAACCAAGATCATGTCGTGCCCATTCCATGATAATGGTAATCCCTGGACAAAGTCCATATAGATTACATTTTGTTTTCATTCTAGTATGTCATGTGGATATAACAATCCAAGCGAATGCACATGTTCATCTTTCATTCACTGACATTTTAGACAACATGACACAAAGTCCATTGCATCTTTCTTGATTCCTTTCTAGAAATAAAGTGGTATAACATCTACCACAAGCTTGGTTACTCTTGGATGTCTTGAATTTGGGGTATTGTGCAGTTCTTTTGGCACTGTGCTCCTCAAATTTTACCAATCTAGTACGTACATCCTTTCATTATAATGCAAAAGACCATCACTCTCTAAGTTGTATCCTTTATACCTAATATTCTAAGCATTCTCAGACAAAGCTTTCCTAACTTCATCATAGAATTCATCCCCTGGAGAGAACTGAAACACAACATCCTTGAAAGTACTCCTGATATTAGCTACAGTTGCTATGTACCTTCTATGACTCAAAGCATCAACTACTCTATTCTCTTTTCCTTTGATATAGTTGATATCAAAGTCACAGTCAAATAAAAACTCTAACCAACACCTTTGACAATCAGTCAAATTTGTCTAGGTGAAAATGTATTTGAGTCCCAAGTTATTAGTCTTGGGCTCAAATGGTTTTCCTAATAAATGATGTCTCCAAACTTGCAAAGTATGAATAATTGATTCAATTTCAAGATCATGAGGGGCATAATTCACCTCATAAGGCTTTAGCTTCCTTGATTCATAAGCTACTATTGCACCATCCTACATAAAGACTCCTCCTAGTTCGTCCCTAGATGCATCTGTGATCACTAAAAATTGAGCGTTGGGATCGAAACTCTTAACACTAATGCTGAAGTAATATTTCTTTTCAATTCTTGAAATGCCACTTCATATTTATCTGACTAGATAAAACTCTGATTCTTGCATTGCATAGAGGTAATTGGATTAGCTATCTTAAAAAAATTCAAGAAGAATTTCCTATTAATCCCATGAAACTCCTAACCTTGTACACATTCCTTGGTGTCGACCACTCCATAATGTCTCTTATCTTAGCCAGATCAATAAAAATACCATTCACTAAGATAATATGTCCTAGATATTGCACTTTTTTTGTAAAAATGTACACTTAGATAATTTTTCATACAGCTCGTGCTTTTACAGATGTTGTAAAACTAATTCTAGATGTTGAAGATGCTCATCTTCATCTTTAGAGTATATAAGAATATCATCTAAAAAGACCAAAACAATATGATATAGGTAATCTCTGAACACACTATTTGTGAGATTCATGAATGTTGTAGGTGCATTCATCAACCCAAATGGTAATACTATGAAATCATAATGCCCACAATGAGTTCTAAATGCCATCTTTGGAATATGTTCATCTTTTATCCTTAACTAATGATATCCAACTCTAAGATCGATCTTATAAAACACTGTTGCTCCTCACATATGATCAAAAAGATCATCTATTCGAGGTAATGGATACATGTTCTTGATGGTAGCTTTATTCCACATTTTATAATCAATGCAAAGTCGAAGAGTGTCTTCCTTTTTCTTAACAAAAATAATTGGTGCACCCCATGGTGACACACTTGGTCTGATCAATCCTTTAGACAATAATTTTTGAAGTTGTGCCTTCGATTCGACTTGTTCAATGGTTGTCATTCTATATGAAGCCTTAGACTAAGGTTCTGATCCTAGTTTGATATCAATAAAGAAGTTAAATTCCCATTTAGGAGGCAATTCTTCGAGAAACAGGCCGTGAAAATTCCTAAGAAAAAAATAATCTTCAATTGATGTTTCCCTAGTTTTCTCCATTTCATTTATCTTGATGATAAATGCTTGACATCCCTTACCTTGGGCCTTCCTAAGTTGCATTGCATAAATATACCTAAGCCATAACTCCATTTTTTCACCCTGAATTAGTATCTAATTTCTAGAATCATCAAGACACTCTACTCTTTTCAGATAATAGTCAACCTTGGCTTTATGCTTTACAAGCCAGTTGACTCCTAAGATTACATCATATTACCCTAGTGGTGCTACTTAAAGATCCACAACAATTGTGAATTTTGGTAACCTAAATTTTGCATCTATCAAACACTTGTCAACCTTTCTTAGAGTCATTCTCATATTGTACTGACCATGCATTTATCATTAAAGAAACTTTCCTAGACAATCTATTTAGAATTTTATGAGCTATAAAACATTTTGTAGCCCTTATAGCTATCAAAATATGTAACATCTCCACTGGGATCTATCTAGAAATACATGATTTTTTTTATTTAAATAATATACTATAAATAGATTACACCACAAGAATCTTAACTAGTGATTATATAAAATAATCAAAATGTGAAAATTGTAAATGAAGTACACATCATACATCTATGATCACTATCCATCATAAGCAACACATCATAATACAAATATATAAAGTAATTACAATAAACCAGCCATGGCTGATACATGCCTACAACTAGTTCTATCAATGTTTAATAAAAAAAGTAATTATAGTTTCAATAATGAGTATATTACAATAAAAGTATATATATAAGATACATGGCTCATCGGAGCATAATTCCCGAACTCTAGTATATGTGGCAATATCAAGTGTCATCTTCAAGTAATTACTTCTGTGGGAAGGGAGAGCATCATCCAAATGCTTTTCTACACCAATCATAAACCAATGCTCCCATTTACTAATCCCATAAAAGAATGGCCCTCCCTTCATGGATGAGTAGATAGTGATAATTGTAGACAACCAATTCCTAACACCATTTGTATTAAAATTGTCAATCTTACTCAAACTGCACTCAAGTGCACATTTTAGGCCAAAATACATAAAATGTGCTAAATAGTTTGAGCTTGTCATTTACAAGTGTTTATTTAGGCTAATGTATCCCTAAATGGGGCAATGCATTTTATGTGATACCTAACTTTGATCAAATCATTTAGAGTCAAAATGATGATTTTGGCATTTAGTGTTTTGGATCACTATTTTATTCTAATTCATATGTACACATCACGTACCTTTGTTATTTTGTGTTGACAACATCCTAAATGGGAATATGGTCTGTACGCATCTAACATCGCCTTCTAATTCTTCTCCAGTTAAATTTTAACCCAGTAATATGGTTTTCTGATTAGTTTGATTATTTTTGCACCAATTTCCAAAGAATTGCACTAAACTTGATTAAATCTAACTAATCCAAATTAAGAGATTAAGTAAGAATTCCATGGAACTTATTTGAATATTTTTTTATTGGAAATTGATTGTGGATTTCTGCATCACCTAATGACATCATCATATGGGGTGGCATCCATTACACCATAAATACATAAAATATCATATTATGGGCATCCATGCCTCCTTAAGGCCTCTCTATCCCAAATATTTATGGGGATATTTATAGATATTATTTATAAATTAAATGGATTCTTGGCCACACATCTTTATCTTGAGATGGTCGGTCCAGGTTCGTTCTAAGCAAATTGAAAAATCTATAAATAATGAGGCCATGAACATCATTTTTAATCTTTAATTGTGTAGTGTTATGATGCAAGATTATCTCTACAACAATTTATATTGATCATTGAGTTTTATTAACAAGCTTAATTTGAAAGGCTAGATTAGAGATTTCCTCTATTTTGAGCATAGGTTTTGCATGGAGTTCTTGAGGCAATGGAGGAGCAAAGAAGCCATTATTGATAAAAACTAGAGCTATTGATCAAGGGGAGAACACGCTTAAGAGCCGCTCTTGGATGATGGAGTCACTTGGGAAGGTAAAGGTTATTTGCTTTCTTTCATATTATTCTTATTATCATTAGCAAAACCCCGTTGAATAGGCTAGCCTAGCTGATTAACTATTTATGTATTTTCTTTAATTTCTTCACTAATGCTTGACTAATAATCTTTGTAATCCATCTCTACATTTTGGCATGCTTGGTGGGACCACAACCCATAAATTTAATCATAAAGCCCTTAAAAACAACCTACTAACTCTTTTCATGCATAATCTTGAAGTGTGGGAGCAAAAAGAGTGAAAATTTGAGCAAAAATACAATTTTTCTGGAAGTCACTGATCCATAAATTTTACCAAAATACATTTACATATATTGATTTTTTGCTTAATAATAATAATTTACAAAATTAATTAACATTTAACTTGTAAATTTATTTTAAACAACAATTTTTGCAAGTATATAATGAATACACCATTCAAAATGAACAAGACAATCAACACATGCAATTGATTACAGAGTTCGACATAATGGCCTACGTCTTTGGGTCCTTTATAGGTTGATTTATTAAAAATGCTTGAAAATAATTACAAGACATTTTCAAAATAGAATTTCACCAACTGTAAAGTTGATCCTTGGGCAAAAATAGCATAGTTCTCTTCTCAAAATTTTATTCAATTCTGCCTCTATCTCCTTCTGCAAGCCTCCTAAGCCTCTTAAGCAATAGTTACTTTGGATTCAATTTTGAAACTTTGCTTTGTTTTTGAAAATTGATGATTTGAAATGATCCCCTCTAAACACTTTATATATTGTTCTAGGATACAAAAATAATGGTGGAGGCATTATCCATTTACTAAATTTGGGATATTTTAATCCCATGTCATCTTTATCAGTGTTTATCCATATCCGCACATTAAAAGGGATATAAAGTTTGTTTTATCATAACAAAATCCCACAAAAATAGGATACACTTTATTTAAGCATTTAATAAAGGCATGGGCTCATGGTAACCAATGACAATTGCTATGGCATAGGCATTTAAAATGAACTTGGGATGTGGCAAATTTGTGGCATGTTGTGGTGGCCCCAACTCGGCTCCAACTTGGTCACCCCAACTCAGATGGTAGCCCAACTTCATAGGTCACAACTTACAGATACGAACTCCATTTTTTGAACCATAAAATATTTTGGAAAGCTATAAATGTGATCTACACCATGGAACTAGATTTGAAACATTCCATGATGGTCAAATTTTGGATTTTGACCAGCTTTGACCACCTGTTGACTTGTTTTAACTAGAACTTGGACTGGTTGCATAAGGACCATACGAGCTCCATTTTTCATGTTCTACATACTATTGGAAAAGTCTCAATGGGTCCTACATAATGGTTTAGGTTTTAATATGCTTCAAGACCTTTTATAAATTGATCTCTAGATCATACCTCTCCATTAAGAAGGCTTTTTGTCCTCAAAAAGCTAGTACTGGACCTGGTACTCCATGTGAGGATCTTTTCATGTCTTTAGCTCTTGGAAACTGGTTCTAACTACTGTGAAAATGTTGAATGACACCTGTTGTTATAACAATCACCATTTTATAATTACCCTCTTAGGGTCTTACATATCAGCATAATCTTACAAACATTGCCCTTCTTGGGTCTTTACAAACACTATAACTATATATAGTGATTACAAACATTACTCATACTTGGGTCTTATGCATTTATAAACAATGCCTATATTCAAACATGTATATGTATTTGTACATATTGAAACATAGAGATTAAAAAACACAACATGTATTTCAGGTTGTTCTTGATGCTTCTCATGATGGCATCTTCATGTTGCCCTGCAATGTTTATGTCTATACATGAGTAATATAACACTAAAGGCATCATTTTACTATAATAGTTCAATTTATTACCAATATGCTCACATGAGATATTTTATCCCATCTTTTACAATGTTATACTAATTTTCCTGCTTGGAAAAAGTTGCCTTTCTCTAAGACAAATATGGTTCTCCTATGACAATACCACTAAAATAGAGTGGAACCCAATCTAATTCACCTTCATCTAAAAAGTTAGAGTTAATTGCAACCCTAGTTTACATGTTTTACTTACATTTATGTTACTACCAACATCTATTTTATCTAATGAATATGGTTTGAGATGTGGCTTAGTTTCTAAACCTAGAGTTTCTACAACATCTTCAAAAATTAGATTATTTTGATAATTTTTATCAAAGATAACATCTATCTTAGAATGCTTAACTATTATTCTTTTAGAGAAGTGTTATTTACCTTTTCAAGTTGTCAAACTCTGAACTATTAGCTTCTCATTGATTGTCATCTCCCTCATTGATGTTGTCTTTGGTTTTGATTGACAAGACTCTGTCTGTTGCCTTATTGACGTTGCCATTACATCCTTTGTCTTAGGTTGTTGCTGACTTTTCCTATCTTTTTTAGACAACCTTGTTTTGATAGTTTTC
The DNA here is from genome assembly GCA_037957365.1 of Torreya grandis. Classification (NCBI taxonomy): domain Eukaryota; kingdom Viridiplantae; phylum Streptophyta; class Pinopsida; order Cupressales; family Taxaceae; genus Torreya; species Torreya grandis. Next base: position 1,058,159 of record JARHVA010001758.1, read on the forward strand.
TTAAGCATCTTTTTAAGGCTTTCTTCAGCAAAATCAAAAAATACATTCGATTATTTCATTTGTGAATACCTTGATGAGTCATTTGAAGATGCTTCATTCAATGTAGTTGTTGCATCTTTAGAGAGTGCTTCTTCCATCTCATCGGGGTAATCTAGCTCGCTACTTGAGTAATCATTCAAATTAGTTTCTTGGGCAATTTGTCCTTCACCCCCATATCCTTATTCTACATGGAGTGATCTCTTTACTACTTGGTTAGGCTAGATAATTCCTTGACCATTAGTGCCAAGGCCTTTTCCTTCAAATCCCATTTTAGCTAACATCTTAGAACCTATTCCCTGTGTGTGCTTTTCGAATGTATCAACACATGGGCTTGATAAATATTTAGTGTTAGAACATTCAGTATCCCTAACATTTTCAACATATCTAGGAGAGTTGATTTCATTATTTTCATCCTCAGAACATACATCAGAAGATACATTAATAATCAGATCAATATTTGCTTCAAAACTTACAACATTATTTTCATTAATAGGACTAGCAAGAGTATATGAATTAGAGGAATCACTGTAGTAACCATAATATACGTTAATTGTTTGACTTGTTTTGAACTGAACCTCATAAGTATGATTGGTCTTCAGTTGGATTCCTTCTCTTGATGCAGTGTTTTTGGTGTGTTGGGATGTGAGATAATAATGACCCAAAATGATCTCCTCAGCTTCTCCTAGAAATATGTCAAGAGCTACGTTATCAAAGAATAGCCATCTTGCCAAAATATAGGATTCCATAATGGGTCATATGTCCACGTACTATGCCATAAACTCCTCTAAATGTCTTATTGAGAGGTAATGGAAGAGATTCTATCTTCAAACATTGTGCAAGAGCTTTAATGATATAACTGGCTCAAGAAATCTAGTCAAAATAGATCTACATGAACTTCCCCTCAGTGATAGATCTGCATAATATCTGGCACTTTGGCTAGTAGTAGTTGTTGCATTAGAGATTTTAGAGTTTTTTGATGATGTACAGCTAGTCGAGTTGATTGACTTTTGTTAGACATAGTTGGTGCCTTACCTCTCTCCTTGTTCTACTTCTTCAACCATAACAGAGCCTAATTAGGATGCAGTATCCAACACTGCTCAATAATATGACCTCATCGAGCACAATGTCTGTAAGTCTCTACATATTCATGCATATTTTTCTTCCATTGATGTTCTTGTTGTAGTTCTACCTACAGTGTATTATTACTTTGTTGGATCTTTTCGATTTGTAGCTCCTATCTATACTCTGCCACTTGCCAACATTGCTCTTAGAAATGCAGGTATTGCATTATTATAGTGATGAGAGTATTTAGTAATAACTAAATTTGTGTTAGCATTGGATCCATTGTATTATAATAGTTGAATTTCGTTGAAATGAAACCACAAATTCACCCACAAACTTAGCTCTGATACCAATCTAATCCATAAATTTTAGCAAAACATGCTTACATCTATTGATTTTTTGCTTAATAATAATAATTTATGGAATTAATTAATAGTTAACTTGTACATTTATTTTAAACAACAATTTTTGCAAATATATAAAGGAGACACCATTCAAAATGAATAAGACAATCAACACATGTAATTGATTACAGAGTTTGGCATAATGGCCTATGTCTCTGGGTCCTTTATAGGCCAATCTATTAAAAATGCTTGAAAATACTTACAAGACATTTTCAAAATAGAATTTCAACAACTATGAAGTTGATCCTCAGGAAAAAATACCACATGTCTCTTCTAAGACTTTTTTTCGATTCTACCTCTATCTCCTTCTGCAAGCCTCCTAAGCCTCTTAAGCAATAGTTACTTTGGCTTCGATTATGAAACTCTGCTTTATTTTTGAAAATTGATGATTTGAAATGAGCCCTTCCAAGAACTTTATATAGTGTTTTGTGCTATGAAAACTATGGTGGGGGCATTATCCATTTACCAAATTTGGGAGATTTGAATCCCATGCCATTGCTTTTGGTGTTTATCCATATCCCCACATTAAAAGGGATATAAAGTTTGTTTTATCATAAAAAAATCCCACAAAACTGGGATACACTTTATTTAAGCCTTTAATAAAATCATGGGATCATGCTAACCAATGTCAATGCCTATGGCATAGGCATTTAAAATGAACTTGGGACGTGGCAAATCCGTGGCATGTTGTGGTGGCCCCAACTTGGCTGGTCACCCTAACTTGGCTAGTCATAACTTGCACATATGGACTCCATTTTTCAAATTTTAAAATGTGCCAAAAATCTATAAATGAGCTCTACACCATGAAACTATATTTTTAACATTACATGATGGTTAATTTTTAAATTTTGACCATCTTTGACCACCTATTGACTTGTTTTGATCAAAACTTGGACTGGCTGTACAAGGAGCATATGAGCTCTATTTTTCACATTCTACATACCATTAAAAAGGTCTCGATGGGATAGGCCTATATAATGATGTAGGTTTTGGTCTGCTTTAGGACCTTTTCTAAATTAATCTTTGGATTAGTCATGATTTCATCCTTTGGACTACAATCTTGCAACTGACACAGTCATGGGTTTGTCATCCAGAGTCATGGTATTGCATTTGAATTGTGTTTTCAGACTAAATTTGATTCTTTCTATAGATTTTGATAATACTACTACTCACAAGTAGTGATATTAAAATACTGTCAGGAACTTAACAAGAATAATTAATTACTTTTGTGCAAGCAACTAAACATGAAATTAATCAAAAGTAATAAGTAACTAGAAACTACAATCAGCAAAGAACATGAGATACAAGAAACAATGAAAACTTGTATTAAACTCTTCCAAAAAGAAATACAATTGAAGAAATCTCTCTTTCTTCCACACCTCTCTCAGATGTACATATCTCTTTCCCTCAAGAGTTCTCTCTTACAATTACAAACACAATTCAGCTATTTGAATTGTCTATTACATTATCTTACCTCTTACAAGTTATGAAGATCTATCCCTATATATAGAATTAGGGATCATGAGCTATGCAATATCAACCATTAGATACACCTCCTAATCTAAGGCTTAAAATAGTCTTACTAAAGATAGAGATGTGAACTTAAGACTAACACTTAATATTATCATGCAAACAATCCGTTCATCCCATGAAAATAGAATTGTGAAACGCCCAGGTGATCGACGTCGGTCCCTGTTTGCCTGCATATGACTGACATCAGCTGATCCATAACCGACGTCGATAGCCTCCAGTTGATCCCTGACCGACGTCAGCAACTGTGTAAATCTTGCAACTTTGCATTTGCTCATCCGTGAAGCTTTTAGCTCCACACCTTAACAATCTCCCACTTGGAGATAAACAGTTGCACCTGTACCTGTACAGCAACATCTTCTAGCTTTTCCTCCATCTTCAAGCTCAATTTTGAAGACCAACAAAAGTTGAATGAAGATTCAACTTCTCCTTTGTTACCGACTTTGTTAACATATCAGCAGGGTTCTTATCTGTATGAATCTTTTCCATCTTCAACTCACCATCCTCTAATACCTATCTAATGAAGTGGTACCTAAGCTGTATATGTTTGGTTCTTGAATGAAAGGCTAAATTCTTAGCCAAATGAATTGCACTTTGACTGTCACTATACAATCTGCTACTCTCTTACTCCTTTCCCAACTCTTCCATGAATCGTGTCATCCATATCATCTCTTTGCTAGCCTCTATGACTGCAATGTATTTTGCCTCTGTAGTAGACAAGGCAACAACCTTCTGTAACTTTGAAATCCAGCTAACTGCCATTCCACCAATAGTGAAAACATATCCTGTGGTGCTTCTTCTACCATCCAAGTCACCTTCTATATCCACATCTACATATCCATGTAGAGAAGTGTTTGACCCTCCATAGCACAAATGCGTACTGTTGGTCCCTCTCAGATATTTGAGAATCCACTGAACTGCTTTCTAGTGTTCCTTCCCTGGATTGGCCATAAACTTACTGACAACTCCCACTGCTTAGACAATATCAGGTCTAATACATACCATTGCATACATTAAGCTCCCAACTACGGAAGCATATGGAACTCTACTCATGTACTCTACCTCATCATGTGAATTAGGACACTGATCTTTACTCAGCTTGAAGTGTCTAGCCATAGGTGTGCCTACCGGTTTTGCATCCTGCATATAAAACCTCTCCAACACCTTGTTCACATAATCCTCTTGAGACAAAATCAACCTGTGATTTTTCTTGTCTCTCTTAATACTCATGCCAAGGATTTTCTTTGTTATTCCCAAATCCTTCATGGCAAATGTGTGAGCTAATTTTACCTAAAGCTCAGTAATATCCTGCATGTGTGAACCTATAACCAGCATATCATCTACATACAGCAAGAGGATAATATATCTACCATTATTCAATCTCTTAAAATACACACAATGGTCAGATTGACATCTACTGTAGCCATGCTCAGTCATAAACCTATCAAATTTCAAATACCATTGTCTAGGAGCTTGCTTAAGACCATATAAGCTTTTCTTCAACCTGCACACAAGCTTCTTCTTACCTTTGACCTCAAAACCCTCCGGCTAATCCACATATATTTCTTCATCCAAATCTCCATGAAGAAACGTTGTCTTAACATCAAGTTGCTCAAGATGCAAATCCTCAATAGCAACTAAAGACAATACAGTCTGAATAGAAGTCATTTTAACTACAGGAGAAAAAATTTCACCAAAGTCAATACCTGGTTTCTGTGCAAATCCCTTTACTACCAACCTGGCCTTATGTCTCATCTATCCATTCTCACCTTCCTTTAACCTGTAAACCCATTTATTTTTTAGTGCTCTCTTACCCACTGGCAACTCAACCAAATCCCATGTTTGGTTCTTTTCTAAGGAATCAATCTCCTCATTCATACCAAGCTCCCATTGTTTCTAGGTTTCTACATGCATTGCTTCATCAAAACTCTTTGGTTCTCCACTATCAGTGAGCAATAAGTAGAATAATGAAGGGGAATATCGAATTGGAGGTTTACTTACCCTTTTTGACCTCCTCAAGGGCATTTGAGATTCATTCACTGCTTGTTGTCCACCCAAATTTTCTGTCAGTGACCGATCTCGATCATCTCCAGGTCTGTACCTGACCGACGTTAGTTCCACCGACCAACGTCGATTCCTGTCTGACCGACGTCGATTCCTTCATGATCGACATCGGTTACTTTTTGACCTATCTGACCGACGTCAATTCCTGCCTGATCGACGTCGGTGTCTGTGTTTTTCTGGAAGTGATTTCTTGCGAGCTCATTTTGGATCACAATCTCGTCCAAATCTCCATTACTCTACTCAGAATCATTCAACCTCTTGAGCTGATCCCTGTACATCACTTTCTCATTGAAAACAACATCATGGCTTTTAATAATTTTGTTAGTTTCTAGATTTCACAATCAAAATCCAAAATCTTCAGAGCCATAACCAATAAAAGTGCACCTCATAGATTTAGCATCCAGCTTCTTTCTATTTTCTTTATCAACATGCACAAAAGCTTCAGAACTAAAAACTTTGAGAAATGAAAGATCTACCTTTTTACCTGTCCATGCCTCTTCTGGAATTCCACCATCCAATGCAGTACAAGGTCCTCTGTTAATCAGGTAAACTGCAGTGTCTACAGCTTTTGCCCAAAACTGTAAGGGCAAACTAGCATGCAACCTCATACTCCGTGCATGCTCCATTATTGTTCTATTCATCCTCTTAAAAACTCCATTTTGCTGAGGTGTCCTTGCAACCATCCTTTTCCTACATATTCCATTCATAGAACAGTACTTGTTGAACTTATAGCTGCAGTACTCACCACCATTATCAGATCTAAGGCACTTCAATCTCAAACCTATTTCATTCTCAACCAAAGCTTTCTATTTCATAAATGTGTCAAATACATCAAATTTCTTCTTTATGCAATAGACCCATACCTTTCTTGTAGCATCATTAATGAAAGTAACATAATACTGTGATCCTCCAATAGAAGCTACCTGAGCTGGTCCCCACACGTCTGTGTGAACAAGCTCCAACTTGTGCTTCCTCCTTGTTGACCCAATTTTGAGAAACTTCACTCTCTTTTGCTTTCCAAAAATACAATGCTCACAGAAATTTAGATCTATGCTTTTCAAATCTGAAAGCTTACCTTTTGACTTAAGAACTTTCATTCCCTTCTCACTCATGTGACCGAGCTTATAGTGCCACAACTTTGCATCTACATCTGAAGTAGATAACACAGAAGGAGAATAATCAGTAATACAATTACATAAATAGAGAGTACCTTCTCTCTTACCTCTGGCCAATACAAGTGCACCCTTGGTAACCTTCCAAGATTTAGCTGTGAGAGTTACTGTACAATCCTCATCCCCCAATTTTCCTGCAAAAATCATATTCCTCTTCAGAATGGGTACATGCATGACATCCCTCAACACCCATGTGTTGCCATTTTGCAATTTCAGCTGCACTTTTCCTTTTCCAACATATTTACAAGGCTCATCATCCCCTAAATAGACTTTTCTAAAATCTCCCTGGACATAATCACTGAAAATTTCTCTATTTGGACTTGCATGGAAAGAAGCACCAAAATCTACAACCCAAGATTCTATTCTATTATCCAAAGAAAGTGTAAAAGCATCTTGTACAACAATACCTGCAACTTTTGCTTCTTATTTACCTTCATGCTGATTTTCTTCTTTAACCGGTAACCAGCAATCTTTCTTTTTATGCCCTATCTTTCCATAATTCTAACAGGTTATTCTTTTTCCATTTCTAGATTTGGATTCTTCTCATCTTTGACTTAGACCTTGATCTCCCTTGCTTGCTCTTCTCTTTTTGCCTTCCCCTGCTTTCAATATTTAAAGTATTACCTGATGATTCCCCTGTGCTTTTCCTATGAGTCTCTTCATTCAGGATTACACTAACAACATCATCCACTTTCAAGATATTTGTAGCAGATGCAGTATTACTAACTGCCATTACTAGACTATGCCAACTTTCAGGCAAAGAGCATAAAATTAAAAGAGCCTTAATTTCATCATCAAAAATTATTTTGATTGAATTTAATTGATTTACAATACCATGGAAATCATTTGGATGACTAGATACAGATCCACCTTCCTACATTTGCAAATTAAATAATTGCTTCATAAGATATACCTTATTTGAAGCTGAGGGCTTTTCATATAAATTTGCTAAAGTGTCCATCAACTCTACCATTGTCTTTGCCTGTGACAAGTTGGAAATCACATAAGATGCCAGGCTCAACCTTATGGATCCTAGAGCCTTTCTATCAAGAACATTCCATTCTTCATCTTCCATATCTATGGGCTTCCTTGAAACCCCACCCAACGGTAAGTATAGATCTTTTTGATATAGATAATCTTCTATATGCATCCTCCATAATTGATAGTTCTTGCCATTGAACTTCTCCATTCTCAGTTTACTTTCTTCTGCCATTACTATGCTCCCACTCAAACAGAAACCCCTGTGAGTGCCCTGTAATCAATACACACTAAATAGATCTGAAACACCTGTTAGTGAACCCAAACTCTGATACCACTTGTCAGGAACTTAACAAGAACAATTGATTACTTTTGTGCAAGCAACTAAACACTGAATTAATCAAAAGTAATAAGTAACTAGAAACTAGAATCAGCAAAGAACATGAGATACAAGAAACAATAAAAACTTGTATTAAACTCTTCCACAAGGAAATACAATTGAAGAAATCTCTCTTTCTTCCACACCTCTCTCAGATGTACAGATCTCTTTCCCTCAAGATTTCTCTCTTACAATTACAAACACAATTCAGTTATTTGAATTGTTTGTTACATTATCTTACCTCTTACAAGCTATGAAGATCTATCCCTATATATAGAATTAGGGATCATGAGCTATGCAATATCAACCATTAGATACACCTCATAATCTAAGGCTTAAAATTGTCTTACTAAAGATAGAGATGCGGACTTAAGACTAACACTTAATCTTATCATGCAAACAATCCATTCGTCCCACAAAAATATAATTCTGGAATGCATAGGTGACCAACGTCGGTCCCTGTTTGCCTGCATATGATCGACATTGGCCGATCCATAACCGACATCGACAGCCTCCAGTCGATCCCTGACCGATGTCAGCGACTGTGTAAATCTTGCAACTTTGCATTTGCTCATCCGTGAAGCTTTTAGCTCCACACCTTAACAAATACCGCTACTAGACAATCATGGGATTGTCTAACCCAATTGTGGGATTGTTTAACCAAGTCACGAGATTGCCTAACTGATTCACAGTATTATCAGTAAAGCGTTAGTGGTTAAGTGATAATAACACAACTCTAGTAGTAGTGGTATTGCATTGTAACTAGCAAGATTGTTAGCTTGACTAGTGGGATTTTTAACCTAAGTAACGAGATTATTAGCCTGAGTAGTGATATTGTGCTTTCTGTTAAACTAACTTGAATAGTGGTATTGCCTATCTGAGTCATGGTTTTGTAGAGTTGCAAGATTGCATTGTCGAGTTGTGGGATTGTACTGTGTGAACCCAAGAGCTCATTTTTTAAAAGTGCTTGTTTCATTTAGATAAATGCTTATAGGCTAAAATACATACTGACATTTTCTTTGTAGGACCAAATTGGAAATTTTCTAAATCATGCTTTTTAAACCTTTTTTAGATGTTTAAAATGAACTAAGAATCTTTCATTTGGTTGCTTAACGAAATATTTAGGGTATTTTTATTGAAATGATTTATTGATTGATCTTTCAAAGTTCACAAATTAATGCCAAATGGCCAAAAAGAACATCACAAAACATGTGATTTAAGTTTTTTAAAATTGAACACATTTTCAAAGTTTGCATTTAATAGTTCTTTGATTAATTAATTGATTAACAAAAAGAAAGATCGTGCGTGTATGCTCTCTTATCCATCCCCTTTAGGGAACTCTTAGGATCAAAATCACCATCTTTATTGCAAAATGACTTAGTCAAAGGCATGAAAGAGAAGTTATTAAGGGTCTCCTTAAGGACTCGCATGGCTTGAGTGATCTAGAAGTAACCTTTAAAGCTCTTTCACTTAGTCTTTTATTTTATGCAAACTTGGCTTGTGAGGGGGAATTCATTACCTCCCACAAGTTCTACAGGGAAGCTTTGACTTGGGGTTTCATCTTTTGGCATCATCTTCACCCCTTTCTATATGGGGTATATAAATCGGCACTACCTACTAGGATCATAAGGTTTGATTGGTTAAATCACCTCCTATCACTAAGTACTAGACCAAGGATGTATGAGCACTTTGGGCATTGCACTACACTGAGCAAGTGATAGATGTAGAGGTTGTAAAAATGGAAAGACCTTTTTGCAACAAGCCAAGTAACATGAAGCCCATGGACATGAGCTTATTTTACATCGTTGGCATGAAAGTCTTGTGCATTTCATCCATCTATAACATTTGAAAACTTGTAGTATTTTTAGATCAACCCCACTTACCACAAAAGTATTATTGGTGCAAGGTACGATTCAAGGTCTATGTCTCCATATTTTCATTTGAGAGAAGGAGGGTGTAAAAAACCTACTATATAATGTGCATTTTACTTTTGGATGAACACTTAAAATCCTCTCAAATGATGTATATAGACAAACTCCAACAATATCACGCAACCTTATCAGTTTAGGCTTAAGACAATTACTTGGTTGTTTTGTCTTTGTCTTAGATTACTTGGTCTTGATTTGTGTCAAAATTATTTTATAACTCAACGTCATAAACCAAAACACATTGTCCCTAAATTTCTTCAACAAGGGAGGTGTTACGTTGTCCAAGTGGAAATCAATCTTTTCCTTATTGAAATTGAATCAAAAAATTTATGTCATATCAATCTAAATGGTGCAGTTATGCTAACCATTTGAGTCTAGATCATTTACCTAATTTTCCTATGTCCCTCATTGATAATTCATATCCGAAATTGAACCTTTTTAAATTCTAAGGGTTGGTGCGTTAAACTAGGTTCACCATTTACACACTAAACTTGTTTTAACTTAGGTTTAATTTTCCATTTGGATTGAGGGCTATTTATTAGACTCAAAATCACGTTATGATCTTGTTAGACTCAAGTCATATTGCATATTGCTCACGCTTTGAGTCCTAGAACATATTTTATCCTACCTTTTCTAGAACCATGTGGCAATGTTGTGCTTCCCATTTGGTCTTAGATTTGTACTTAGTAATACATGCATGTTTTTTCATCTTGAGTTGCTAAGTTCATATTTTCTTCTTCATAATCTAGAGAGTTTTCTTCTAATTTTCTAGTAGCAACTTGTCAAAGTTGAACTAGCTTTTATGGTATAGGCATATCATAAAGATATAGGCTTTGGTTTACTGGTTTTCACCTTGTATTTTTGATTTACCTTACCCTCTTCCAATCTATATGATTTAAAATTTACCAAAGGTTGAGTAAATTCATGAACCAAATCTTCTAATTGTGTGTGGTTCCAAGCCACCCTCATTTATAGTCTCTTTGGTGCCTTAGTCATTTGTTGAAGAAAATCAAAATCATACCTTATTAATAATATTTGCAAAACATTGATCCAATTATAGTCAAACATAGAGAACAACTCTTTTTAGACATGAATCAAAGGTTCAATCGTAGTGGGGTCTATTATGGACCTAGTTATGAGGATGAGCAATATAATGATGCTTAAGATAACCCCATTGTCTTTGAATACATCCTCATAATAGTTGGACCTGATGAAGAATATAACAATGAATATCAACCCCAAGAAGATCAAGACGAGGCCCTTCTAAGGTTGATATAATTAAGTGTTAGACTAGCTTCAAACTTTTCTATAGAATAATTGCATACCTTAGTTAGAGAAGGAGAAAATGATGGCAAGAGCAAGATTTTGCACAAATAAACATACCTTATTCTTCCAACAAACGTAAGGAAATACAAAGTCAAAACTAATCGATCTTAATCTTGCAGCCAAGATTAAGATAATAAGTCAACTATATGCCGATCAGCTTATCACAGACTTAACTGACTCATTGGTTGCTACTTCAATTCACAACGATGCTTTGAAAGAATAGGAAAATGTGGTTGAAAGTACGCAACAAACATTTGATTAAAACATAACCATAGTGGATCAAGGTAACCTAAACGAATAGTTAAAGTCACAAGAGATCTTACAAAATGTTCTAATAGACATGGAACATACATTTTTTAATCATCAAAAACCTCTTATTACTTGACAAAATCAATGACCCAAACATTCAGTTTGAATTGAGGAGATCCCTTAAGATAATTTGGCTAGTCCATCTCAACTAATGTAGAAATTGGTAAATAGACCAAGAACTTCATAAAATCAACAAGGTACTAAATAGCTACATTCAGGGAATGTTTTACAATCCAAGAATCAATGACCTATCTACTCGACTCAAGGAGCAAATCAAAACCAAGTCACGAATTGAAAGGTATATATTCCTTATAGATCCATGCAACAACAAGGGCACATTACACCCCAACAATAACAAAATTAGGGGTACATACCACCTTAACAATAAAACCAAGGGCACATACCACTCCAATAGCATCTTATCCAATCTACAAATTACCCAAACATGCAATAGTGGAATTTTATGAAAGAGATAGTTCAAGGATTAGAGATGAATAATAGAGTCAAAAAGTACAAATTTGATGAGATATGTCCATATCCATTTGATTTATCTATTCCCCAAAACCCCTTTCTACCTTATTTTGAGGCACCCAAATTTAACAAATACAAAGGAAAGGGAGATCCACGTGACCACATACAGGCATTTTTTTATCTTATGTCAATACGTTACTTATAGCCCAAGTACTTACTTTGACTATTTCCACTAAGTTTAGTAGGATAGGCTTTACATTGGCTAATTAAGTTACCCAAAGGATCGATTGTGGATTGGAATGACTTATCAGAAAAGTTTGTCAACCATTTCTTGTATAACATAGAACATGAATTGATCATTGTTGACTTGTGCGAATCTAAACAACATAATGGTGAAAGTTTTGTCGTATATCTACAAAGGTGGAGAGCATTGGTGGGCTACTTTTACCATAAATTATCAGATAAATAGTTGGTAGATATTATTGCATAGAACTTACATCCCAAAGTCGTACATAATCTATGATTACCTTGTGCTAACTCATTTGAAGAAATTATCGACAAAGGAGTACAGAATGAGAAGGCCATTAATGCTAAGGGTCTTGTTAATATTTTTGTATAGGGTCAAACATCTAATCAGACCCAATCACTGATTCAAATGGCTGTGCAAAATAAGCCTAAGGGCTTTAACAAGAACAAGAATATGGTTAGAAATGGGGTGACTAAAACAAGACACGTACAAATAGTATATCCTTTGCCTCCTTCAAATGTACAATTACCTCCCCCAAATCCACCACCTAATTTGCAAAGATATCCTCCATGTAGGACATTTCATAACAACTTTATAGTATTCGGTAAGTTAGGCAAACTAGTTGAAATAGTGCTATAAAAGCTCATTATAGCTAATTTGATTATATGGCTAATACCAAGTCCATTTCCACATAATCAACCAAAGCCAAATTGATATAAGGAGAATGAATGGTATAGTTTCCATTATGTAATTGGTCACAGTGCATATTATTGTGTCTAATTGTGGCATATCATTAAAGATATCATTGAAAGTGGTGAAGTGGAGATTAAGTTGGCCCCTAATCAGGACATAAATCAAGATATGGGAATTTACAAGGACCCCTTTACTTGACATAATCCACCACCACCAAGAAATAACCAAAACCAAGGGTAAAACCAAGGATAGATGCATAATCAAAATCAACATCAAGGTCATAATCCCAATGAGCATAATCATGATCATAATGCCCATACTAATAATGTGGTCTATAACAACATGTCTTACAACTATAACAATAACATGGGGAATATTTGCATTGCCCACATTGCCACTATCACTGTTAAACCATGTAAGCAATATCATACTCCTTGTAGTATGGGACTCATCATTATAAGGTCAACACCCTCTTCCCTTGGTGATACCATAATGAGTTTGCATAATCATGTCATGACTTCATTTGTATGGTTTACTAGTTCTAAACAACAACATCCTTCATCTAATTATAATGGTTATTCATCAACTCAAAACTGTAGTTATATAGCTAAACACCCATGAGTCACCCTCCAAGGCCCTTTGCCTTCCTCTTCTGATTATAATGACTCCTTACCTCCACTAGATTACATAGTCATAACTAGATGCTCGTAAGTTATCCTCTAGGGCCCTTTTCCCACTTCTTCCATGGAAGCCAATGAAAATAATGTGCCAATAGTCCTAAAATTGAATATTGTGCCCTTAAAGGCTAAACCAACTTGCCCCATAATTAAAAAACATTATAGTCTAGCATACCAATTGAACAAAACCCCTGTATATATTTCCATATTGGATCTCTTCTAGACATCTGATGTCCATAGAACTATATTGAATAACCTTTTGAAATAGTCCATTGTGCCTAATGATATAAACCCTGAATAGTTCCATAACTTATTTGGACATTTATCTTTGTTTGGAAAAATCACATTTGACCAAAAAGACATGTCCACTCTTGGCCCAAACCATAATGACCCACTATACATTGAGATAATCATTACAGATCATAAGATCAAGCAGGTTGTTATATATAATGGTTCAGGGTTGAACATGATTTCACTTAAGTTGGTACAATGATTGGGCTACATGGATAAAGACATTCAACCAGAAATGATTACAATCAAGGCTTACGACAATGTCGAGAGGGAGTCTTCTAGTATAATTTGGTTATTGGTTATGGTTGGGTCTATTTCCCATCATACATTATTTCATATTATGGATATTGAACTTCTTTATAACATACTTATTGATCATCCTTGGATCCATGAAGTACAAGCCATTCCATCCACCCTTCACCAATGCCTTAAGTTTCCCCACGATGTGATTGAAGTCACTGTCCCCACTGATAAATAGCCATATGAATATTGTAAACATATTAAGGTTGATTTTCATAATTATAACTATTGCTCAGGTTTTGAATTCATTATGAAGAACAAAGCCATAGTTTCTCATCCATATCCATCCAATTATATCGACCCTAGTGATGTAGCTTCCACTTTGGCTGATCCATTTCTTATAGCTCTTACGAAGCAGGTTGTTATTTAAGATGTGGGCATTTCCATGTATCATCTTAAGGATGCCTTCCATGTTGCAAATTTGTATAATCCCCTAAATAATTTGGTAAGCCTAGACCCTCACTGAATCCTAATAGACCCAACCAAATTTGGTAGCCAAAGAAAAAACAACAAAAATTACCTATGATTTTTGTACCTATTATTGCACCAAAGAAACATCAAGAGGCTTTTATTGAGGGAGATTAGTTATATTCTAAAGGCCTTGATGATTGCTTTTAGAATCAAAAGTATCCTATCCCTAACTAGATTATGGAACATCTTGTTTGTGCAGGGAAAGGCCTTAGCCCATGAGTGTAAGGAATCTTAGAACCCTTATCAGCTAGAGTTATCAAATAGAATCATGTTCTTGGATTTATACCGCCTAGGGGTGACCTCATGACTTTTGATAGTGACTCTTTCGAAGTGACTAGCGATGAGATTCCTAGCAACGACACATTATCCCATTATAGCCTTTTCGATGAGTTTACTGACTTAGATTTATTTGATTCCAATATCATTTTAACCATAACACCTATTAAAGCTTCTCGTCCTAAGGTAAGAACCCATTCTATTGGTGTTTCCCTTCCTGAATTAGAACATTATATATTTACCATTGGAGCTTCTCATCTTGAAGCAAACCCTCATTATTCCCTATGTATTTTCCATCTTGAACTCATAGATTGGGACCAACAAGATTCAGTCATACACATTGATGAATTTTATAAAGAAGAGTCAATTTCAGAATACATGGGCCTAAAATATGGATTGCCCATTGACAATCACAAACAAGGATTTGATTTTTCATTGGATCCTTCTACCTACTTTGAAGAGTAGGCAAACTTTATTAGTCATCAAAAAGATAAAACATCGAGATCTTCAGGTGAAAACCTCTTTAAAGCACTTGTTGATCAGAGAAAAAGTAAAGATAAAGACAAGCCTTTGAGTGAAAACCTATTTCAGGCACTCTTATGCAGGAAAGTTTGCTCATCCCTTTAAAAATTAGAAGGTCTATCCAGTCCAAGTTTTATAACATCACAAGCATCCATTTAGAACAACAAGTATTTGAGAGTCTTGCTCTACATTTTCCTAAAATCTTTGCAAACTAGCCAATACCTAAAATGGTAAACTTAGATTCATCATATTATCCAAAACTTTGAGAGGAACAACAAGAAGGTGTGGTAGAAGAAGATGATCACAATCATACCTTGCCTACAATCCTAGAGGATGTATCTATGCTTCTTGTAGAAAATACAATATAAGTAAATTTGGGAACTTATGATGATCCCAAAATTATTTATCTTGGAGCTTCCCTTACTGAAGCAAAACGTGAACATATCATATCCATTATGAAGGATTATATTGACATATTTATATGGGCATACTCTGACATGCTAAGCTTGAACCTTGATTTGGTTGTGCATCACCTTGTTGTCCATCCCGATGCCAAACTAGTCAAGTAGACATGAGAAAGATGCATCCATGCATTGCCCTATTAGTTAAAGTAAAATTGGAAAAATTGTTGGGCGCTGATTTTATTAGACCACTGGAGTACTCTGAATGGATTTAAAACATAGTCCCAGTGAGTAAAAAGACCCTAAGTATATGTCTTTGTACTAAATTCTAATATATCAATAAATCATTCCCCAAAGATGATTTTCTTCTGCCCAACATTGGCATGATTGTCGACTCAACTGTTGGGTATGAGAGGTTGTCCTTAATGGATGGATTTTTTGGATACAATTAGATCAAGATAGCTCCTAAAGGTCAGCATAAGATTACGTTTACCACTCAATAGGGAATAATTTTTTACCAAGTCATGCCATTTGGCTTGAAAAATGTTGGCACCACGTATCAATGTGCAATGACTATCATCTTCCATGACATGATGCATGACATTGTAGAGGACTATGTTGATGATATACTAGCAAAATAAAGAATAATAGCTAGACATCCAGATGTTCTATGAAGAATATTTGAGAGGCCTCATGAATATAAAGTCCACTTGAATCCTAAGAAATGTGTATTTGGAGTCACGTCATGAAAATTTCTAGGCTTCATTGTATCACTTTATAATGTAGAGATGGATTACAAATATTATTATTAAGTATTAGTCAAGAAATCAAGGAAAATGAATAAAGAGCTAATAAGTTAGGCCAACCTATTCAACGGGGTTTCGCTAAGAGGGATCGAAGTTGACCCTACAAAAGTCAAAGCTATTATGTAAATTCCTCCACCAAATAATCTCAAACAACTGCAAAGCCTGTAAGGCAAGATTCAATTTATATGCAGGTTCATTTCTCAATTCACAGATAAGTGCCACCCATTCACCCATATTTTGAAGAAAGGGGTGACATTTCAATGGGATGAATATTTTTAGATAGCATTTGTGAAGCTTAAGCCATATTTATCCAATATACCAATCTTAAGACTGCTAACACCCAGAAAGCCACTGCTTCTTTATATATTAGCCACAGAGCATGCACTAGGGGCACTTTTGGCCCAACATGATGATCACGGTAAAGAATGTGTGATGTATTAATTAAATCACACCTTGGTGGCTTAAAAACATAATTATATGCTTATTGAAAAAGCGTGTATAGCTATGGTGTTCACTACCAAAAGATTGGGACCTTATATGTTAAATAACAAAATAATTATCATCACCAAATTGGACCCTCTTAAGTTCCTATTATCTAAGGTAGCTCTTCAAAGATGCATGAATAAGTAAGTTATTCTCTTAAGTGAGTTTGACAATGAGTATTAGAATCAAAAAGCAATCAAAGGGCAAGTAATTATTGATTAGCTTGTAGAAGCTCCTATTGAAGATTTTATACCTCTCAAGTTTGACTTCCCAAATGATTCTATTATGATAATAGAACAAGAATCATAAAAACCTAAACAATGGACATTATATTTTAATGGCATATTCACATCCCATGGATCTAGGGTTGGCATATTATTTATCACACCATAGGGGGATATGATTCCCAAAGCATTCCATATACACTTTCATTATATGAATAATATGGTCGAGTATGAGGCATTGATTATAGGGCTTTGCCTTACCATACAGTGGGATATTCAGAGATTAAAGGTTTATGGTGATTCATAATTAATAATCAATCAAACCACTGAAAAGTATCAAATGAGAGATGACAAACTTGTTCCTAACAAGTAAATTATCGATAACCTCAAAATGCATTTTAAATCTCTACATTTTGAACAAGTTCCAAGAGTAAATAACAGATCTACCAATGTAATGGCAATGATTGGTTCCATGATTTAGATTGATAATAGTGCTAAATAGTATCAGTTCTTAATTCAAAACCTTCTTCAGCTTGCACATATTGTAATAAATTTAGAAAGGGTATCCACTGTTGTTGGTCCTAATCCCCCTCTTGAACTACCATGGTACCAAGACTTTTATAACTACTTTTGTGATCATGTATTCCTAGCCAACCTTTCCAATAACCAACAACAATTATTCCTTCATCGGTTAACACGTCATACCCTCCTTGTAAACATGCTTTATCGCAAAGGCTATGATAGAATGCTTTTTTATTATTTATCTTTGATAGAATCTAAGCTCGCACTAAAGGAGGTTCATGAAGGAATGTGTGGGGACCACACCAATGATGTAGTCTTGGCAAAGAAGATCCTTATAATAGAGTACTATTGGCCCAAAATAGATACTGATGCTTGTAATTATGTGAAGAAGTGTGTTGTTTGTCAGCAACATAAAAATTTGATACGTGCACTTTCTTTACCACTATAACCACTCACAACACCATGGTCATTCTCAACATGGGGCTTTGATCTAATCAAGAAAATTAACCCAACATCTTCAGATGGCCATAAGCACATTTTGACTACTATTGGGTGAATATTTTATCACCAACTAACTAATGAGCAAAATAGGTGATTTCAACCACAACATAGGGAGATTGGTCATCCAAATGTGCAAGGTTACCACACCAGAAGGGGACAAATCTCTCTTCTCATCAAGGGGAGGTTCCCTATAAAATATGAGGGGCTAGATACTATATATATATACAAAAAATAACACTCAGGGGTAGGACAACACCATCCATCTCTCTTTTTTCAGAGATGATGTTCACAAACAAAGGAGAAATCTAGGTGAAAATACTAAAGGCACTTCTCTTCTTTCATAAGTGGTCTTACAGCAAACAACAGGAGTTCTTTCTGATAAGTAACAAGTAACTAGTAACATGGGACATAGTAATGAGCAGAAAAAGGTGTAGCACAAAGTCTCCACCTCAATTTTCCAAGAGTGAAATATGAAATATAATGGGGGCACAAAGTCGTCCCAATATCTTTTACACAAAAACAAATAGAAAACACACTAAAGACAATGGTGGCAACACAAAGTCTTCCCACAGTTGGCTTCAGGAGACCTTCTTGATTACTTCCACTATTTCTGCTTATTTCATTCAATGGACAAGAACACCTTCAGAAAACAAACATAAGAATAATTTCCTAAATGGCACAAGCTATTACAGCACGAAGTCTGAAAGTAACCTACTTTCTCATTCAAATAAAGAAATATGATTAACAATCTGAGCTCAAAGTCTCAGTGATCGCCTCTCAATTTTGGCAAAGTTTTGATTTTATAACCAAAATATCTCCCTTGCTTAAAATAGGAGATTATAATATATAGCAGCCAAGAAAGGCTTGGCACTTTGTTTCATGGAACGGCCCATGTTGCATTCAATACCTTGAATGCATTTTTAGTTTAGTCAAAGAAGTCATGTTGGAACATGGCATCTGCCTTAATTGTGGCATGTCAATTCATCTCAAAATATCTTCTCCTCTACATGGGACATCTGATCTTTCTTCCAATAGGTATGCAGTTGTCCCCTTGCTTTCCTATCAAGGAAGAAAAATAGGTCGCATCTTTTAATACTTGTGAGCTTAGATGTCTACTTGGTGGACTGTTCCACCTATTGGAAATAACTCCTACGCAGATATTTCTAGTCTTTCCCTCTTTCCTATTGCAATTTGAGCTCTCGATCTATCTTTTTCCTTTCTACTGGCTCTTTCAGCTCCCTCTTCAACTGGTCACTAATTTTGTTTTCAAGTTCTGTACCACACTTGAAAATCAATAGATATTCCATTACCCTAAATTTGACATTCGTGGGGACATCATCGGTCGCTGGTTGCTTGAACCATTTTGAACCATGAACTTTTGAACCTTTAAAAGTTCATTGGTTCACTGGTTCAACAGTTCAGGCGGCCTTCTTGGCTCCTTGGTTCCATCGCTTTCCTTGCTCTTTCACTTTCTTTACTCTTCAGTTGAGCCATCTCTTTAGACTGGTCTATGGAATCTTTCGCTTCTTTCCTTTGCTTAGATCTTTCATTAAACCATTGAATCCGTTGAACCTTTGAACCATTTTGGTTTAAGGTTCAAGCAATGGTTCATCTTCTTTCTTAAAAGCCTTCATTTTCTCCAAGTCTTTTGAAGCTTTGAAATTCCTTCAGCTTTATGTCTTTAGAACCCCCTAGAAGGGAAGGTGTCCCTTCTGGGCTTGAGAAAGTTCCATTTCCTATTCACCGAGAGCCCCCCCACAAGGGTACCTGCCCTTCGGGGTCCTTCTCCAAATCATGTGGAGTCCGTAGAAATAGGCCTACAGAGTCCATAAAAACTAGCCTGCAAAGTCCATAAAATTAAGCCTACATAGTTCGTAGATATAGACCTATAGAGTCCATAGAAATTAACCTATAGAGTCCATAGAAACTAGCTTGTAGAGTTAATAGAAATAGGCCTGCAAATTTTGAAGAAATCAGCTTGTAGAGTTTGTAGAAACTAGCCTGCAGAGTCCATAGAAATAGGCCTGTGGGCCTTTGATCATTCCTTTGGCTTTATATCTTTGGAACCCCCCAAAGGGAAGGTGTCCCTTTGGACCTTGAGAAAGGTCCATTTCTTGGTTGTTGAGAGCCCCTCACAAGGGTACCTGCCCTTCAGGGTCCTTCGAGTGGCCTTCTTCAAATCCTTTGGACAAAATGTCTGAAGGAAATATTTCATTTGTTTTTGTCGCTTTCCGTCGGGCCTTTGAACATTCCTTTAGACAAAAAGTTTGAAGGAATTCCTTCGAACAATTTGTCCAAAGGATTTCACTTGTAAAATTTTGCCATGAAAAATCTTTCCAAAAGGTATCTTTTTGTTCCCTTTTGTTCACTTCCCTCTACAAAGGCACTCGCCTTTTGGGCTTTGGGGGACTCCTTTGAACCGTTTGATCGAACTGACTGATTGAACCAACTTATGGATCAATAGTTCAATGGTTCAATCTTTTGTTTGAAGCCTTCTTTCGTTTAAGTCTTTTGATCTTATTGAACTCGTTGAACCTTTGAACCTGTTGAACCATTTTGGTTCAAAGTTCAATGGTTCAATGGTTCATTCTTTACTCTTCGAAGCTTTCTTTTCTTTTAAGTCTTTCGAAGCCATTGAACTTGCCAAAAATGATTGAACTTTGAACTTTTGCCGAAGCGCTTAACTCTTTAAGCTTGCCAATATCATTGAACCTTTGAACCCATTGAACCTTTGAACCATTTTAGAGGCAAGGTTCAATGGTTCAATGGTTTAATCCTTTGTTTGAAGCTTGCCAATGAACCTTTTGGTTGAACCTTGGTATTGAACCTACCTTGAAATTGCCTAAGTGTTGGAAAATTGTTCCTTTGTGAGAGTTCATCTGTTGAAGTTATTGAACCTATGAGTCCCTTAGCTAAAAAAGCTTGAATAATGAAGAACTTGAATACTCAAAATAATTTTTGAGAAGGGAAGAGAAAATTTTGGCCTGTAGGACCAAAATAGTTCATATGTTGTCCCCAAAAGTGAGTGACAGATTTTGGGAACAATAACTGGCTCCAATTGGGGAACTTCCTTCAATTGAAATTTTTAAATAACTGAGGGGAGTAAAAACCAGAATCTCCAGTGCCTTCAAGTATGCCATTAGGCTACGGAGTCATGTTACCCAAAAAGAAAGGCACCAAAAATGAAAATGAAAAGCACAAAACAAAACTAAAGACTATACAAATATAGATATGTACAGATGATCTTATCTAATGCTTCAAGAATTAAAGGGATTTAGATGCTGCCCACTGTGAGGCAATGAAAATGGTGTTCTATCTTGATATATCAGCAAGAAACTATTTTCTCCCCAGAAGTGATGATTGGCGAATGGACCTCTACACCAAGAATCAAATTTTTTGTGCATTCCTTTTGGTTCTCTCCTCTTGCCCCCAGCAAGACTTGATTTCCAGTCTAAAAATCATGAATCCTTGTTCTCTTGTAGAAGAGTTTACATAATTTTGACGTGCAATAGTATGGTCCATTACCATAATTCAATATTCTTCTAGTTCAGTCTAGCACATGATTTGATTGTCAGCATCAAAAACTTGCCAATGATTGGCATTGTCAGACACCCTTGGTATGTGTACCTATTATCTTTGAAATTGGGGTGAGGAACCATGAAGGTTGCAGGGATAGCCAATGAATTTGCATGATTATGAGGCTCTCTAAGCACTGCAAAAATATTGAAATCTTCAAAACTTTCAATTTGATCCCATACCAGATTGTGGTAATGTCATAATCTTTTATTCTTGGTTTGACATAGGTTCCTCACCTGACAAACCATCAGTTTAGCATCTCCTTTGGCATGAAAGAGCTCAACACCTCTATCTTGGGTTGCTTTCAATTGGAGTAATAGAGATTCATATTCAGCAGTGTTGTTGGTGTTGTTGAACTGCAACTTGTATGAAGAAGGAAAAATATCTCCTTGAGGAGATATCAACACAGTCCCATCTCCACCACCGATAGGAGAATACCTGCCATCGAATTCTAGTATCCATACATCATCAAGAACTATTTTTACCTTAGATTCTTCTTCATTTGGAGGGGAGGATTCTTCTGCACTTATACTGCGTTCTACCAATCCTTCTACTATTTTGTCTAAGCCAATTTTCAGATTGTCATTTTTAGAAGTTTCATCAGTTGCCACATGAACCTCCTCTATGGACAAGAAGTAATTACCCATGCCTAAAGACTCAAACAGAATTTGAGCTTCAGGTGTTGATGTTTTAGTGACAACATATTTTGCTTCCTTCTCAGAGAGAAATCTCTACATAACACTTTGACTAGGATCCTTGCCTCAGACAGGTCCATACTTAATTCACCACCAACATCCTTAAAAAAATTTTGCCCAAGAAGAATGTCGTATGAGATTGGGATGCCGGCCACCAAGATTGTCATCTTGATCCTCTTGTTTGAGAATGCTACAAATGTGAATTGGGCATCCTTGATTTGTCCTAGCAGTGGCACTTGTTTGTTCTCCATGGAGAAACATCTCTGAAATGTCTTAGTCAGTGTAAGACCAAGAGATTCTACCACTTTGGCAGGCATGACATTGTCAGACACACCTGAGTCTATGATGTAATTGTTCACCTAGTGTCCATTTATTAGCAAGGAGACATAAAATGGTTCAGTCCTTCTGGGAGTAGCAGGAGGAGCAATGACAAGGTTATTCTGGGTGGATGTGGGAGTCACCTTTAGAATAGATGGTCTTGCAAGGACAGTTTTATTCTTTAAACATTGAACCAACTTATCCAACTGCTCAGGGTTGGATTGCAGAAATTCAAATTCAGACATTTGAATTTTAGTTTTCTTGACATGGTCGACTATGTCAAATGAGTGAAATGGACTAAGAACAAAGGAAGAAAGTTCATCCTTATGGTTTTTAGGGGGGAGGACTAATCTATGAAATTGAAGTGGAAGGTGAAGGCATACTTGAGGTACTTACTTTTTTATTACTAACTGGGTCCTTTGGCTGGAAAGGTAGAGAAGTTCTTCATTTGGTAATTGAAATTGCAGGCTGAGCTCGCTCCTCTATTTTTTCTTTATCAGCTTGCTAGGTTGACTTATTCTTGGACCAGGTGAACATAGTGTATGATCCCTCAATTGCTTTACCTTCACTTCTGAGTTCATCCTGGTAATTTAGAAAACCAATGTTGGAGTCGCTAGTTAATTCTTCTTCTCCCTCTGTGAAGAGATTAGCGTCATCTTTTGGGTTCAACTCAGGCTGGAAGGAGAAATCTGATTCTGCTTCAAAATATCCAACTATTGAATTAGTTGGAGGTGCTTTAATGGCTAATTTCCCCTGAGAGAGAGGAAGATGATTTGGTTGCCCTTGATACCTCATAGCATTACCTTGGTATGACTAATTGGGGAATGTCCTCCTTGGTATATCTCTGTAGGAAGGGGCAAATGAAATCCCTTGCGTCATTTGCTTTCTAAGAGCAAGCAACTCATTTTCTAGCTTCTACACCATTAGATCAGTGGTGCCTGTGGATTGATATTTAAAAAATGAAAAAGATTTACCTCTGTTAGGATCTCTCCTTATCTTTCCTACCAAGATAAGGTCATCTTCCACCTCAGTGGCCAAATCCTGAGCAGCAGCAAGGTCTATGTGGCCAGCATGTCTTAACAAAAAACTCACTTCAGGTAGCTGTGAGTTGATGAAGAAATATTTAAGGTTCTTAGGTGTTGGCTAATCAATTGTAAAAATCATGTTTCTCAGCTTGTTAAATTTGGCAATGAAGTCCCTCATAGGTTCATGAGGTTCTTTCTTCATCTATGTGAGTTGGGCCAGAAGGTCATGTACATCTTCTGTAGGCTTGAACCTAGCTTCAAACTTAGCTTTAAGAGTGTTTCAGTTAGTCACAGTCTAGGCCTGTAGATGATAGAACCAGTCTATAGCATCAGCTTGCAATGTTTTCAAAAATAGCCTGACTACTACATCCTCGTTTTCTATGCCTATCACATCGTAGGCTATGTTAAAAGTTGCAATGTGTTCATCAGGATGAACTCTCCCATCACCAAATAATTTGGAGGAATTCTTCCTTCAACTGTGTGTAGCTCATGTAAAGGTGGAGTTAAATTGAGTGGCCAAAAGAGTTACCCCAAGGGCCTTGAACTACCATGATTTGATTATGGAGAGTGGAGATAACAAATCCGGGTGGAGTATGTATAGGCAAAGCTCTGTTAACATTAGAAAAATAAGCTCTACTTTTTAGTGGTGACCTGATAGTGGTAGGAGGAAGACTCCTAGTTCATTGAACTTGAAGTTGTGGAGGAAACAAATTGAAATTGCCCTGCTGCACCAACTCAAAAATAGGGTTAACAACACCTTGGGCTCTTTGGCTTCTAGTATAGTGTGGAGTTACTAGATTGTAGAATAAAAATAGAAAAGAACTGGCCCTGCTTCAGCTTGAAGCTTGAGGCTTCAAACTATGTGTTCTTCCCCAGTGGAGTCACCAAAAATTGTTGGCATGGAGCTGGTAGAGAAATGACTTTTGAAATGAAATGCTCGATCTCCAATGTCTCTAGTTTTGCAGCTTAGAGTATATAATGGAAATGGATAAGGCTATAATGATAATGGATAAGACATAAGTGATGCTTCAATCTGAAGCTTGAGGCTTCAAATTGTGCAAAATTGTTGTGTCCCCAACAGAGTCACCAAAAACTATTGGGTGGATATTTTGTCACCAACTAATTGATGAGAAAAATAGGTGATTTCAACCATAGCATAGGGAGATTGGTCATCCAAATGTGTAGGTTTACCACAACAAAAGGGGACAAATCTCTCCTCTCATTAAGGGGAGGTTCCCTAAAAAATATGAGGGGCTAGATACTATATATATATATATATATATATATATATATATATATATATACAGAAAATAACACTCAGGGGTAGGACAACACCATCCATCTCTCTTTTTTCAGAGATGATGTTCACAAACAAAGGAGAAATCTAGGTGAAAACATTGAAGGCACTTCTCTTCTTTTAGAAGTGGTCTTACAGCAAACAGTAGGAATTCTTTTTGATAAGTAACAAGTCACTGGTAACATGGGACGTAGTAACCAGTAGAAAAAGGTGTAGCACAAAGTCTCCACCTTGACTGCCCAAGAGTGAAATACGAAGGATAATGGGGGTACAAGGTCGTCCCAATATCCTTTACATAGAAATAAATAGAAAACACACTAAAGACAATAGTGGCAGCACAAAGTCTTCTCACAGTTGGCTTCAGGACACCTTCCTAATTACTTCCACTAGTTCTACTTATTTCATTCAATAGACAAGAACACCTTCAGGAAATAGACATAAGAATAATTTTCTAAATGGCACAAGCTATTATAGCACAAATTATGAAAGTAACCTGCTTTCTCATTCAAATAAAGAAATATGATTAACAATCTAAGCTCAAAGTCTCAGTGATCACCTCTCAATTTTGGTAGAGTTTTGCTTCTATAACCAAAAGATCTCCCTTGCATAAAATAGGAGATTACAATATATAGCAACCAAGAAAGGCTTGGCACTTTATTTCATGGAATGACCCATCCTACATTCAATGCCTTGAATGCATTTTCATTTCAATCAAAGAGGCCATGCTCAAACAGAGTGTCTGCCTTAACTGTGGCATGTCAATTTGTCTCAAAATATCTTCTCCTCTGCATGGGTCATCTGATCTTTCTCCTAATAGGTACGCAGTTGTCCCCTCGCTTTCCTATAAAGGAAGAAAAATAGGCTATGCCTTTTAATGCTTGTGAGCTCAGATGTCTACTTGGTGGACTATTCCACCTATTAGAAATAACTCCTACACAGATATTTCTAGTCTTTCCCTCTTTCTTGTTGCAACCTGAGCTCTCGAGCTATTTTTTCCCTTTCTGCTAGCTCTTTTGGCTCCCTCTTCAACTAGTCGTTGAGTTTGTTTTCAAGTTTCGTGCCACACTTGAAAATCAATGGATATTTCATTACGCTGAATTTGACGTCTGCGCGGATGTCATTGGTCACTGGTTGCTTGAACGATTTTGAACCATGAACTTTTAAACCTTTGAAAGTTCATTGGTTCACTGGTTCAATGGTTCAGGCAGCCTTCTCAGCTCCTTGATTCCATCGCTTTCCTTGCTCTTTTGCTTTCCTTTCTCTTCGATTGAGCCATCTCTTTGGACTAGTCTTTGGAATCTTCCACTTCTTTCCTTTGCTCAGAGCTTTCATTGAACCGTTGAATCTATTGAACCTTTGAACCATTTTCGTTCAAGGTACAAGCAACGGTTCATCCTCTTTCTTAAAAGCCTTCATTTTCTCTAAGTCTTTCGAAGCTTTGAAATTCTTTTAACTTTATCTCTTTGGAACCCCCTGAAGGGAAGGTGTCCCTTCAGGCCTTGAGAAAGGTCCATTTCTTAGTCACCGAGAGCCCCCCCCCCCACAAGGGTACCTGCCTTTCAGGGTCCTTCAAATCATGCAGAGTTCGTAGAATTAGGCATGTAGAGTCCGTAGAAACCAGCCTGCAGAATCCATAGAATCAAGCCTACGAAGTCCATAAAAATAGGCTATAGAGTCTGTAGAAATCAGCCTATAGAGTCTATAAAAACCAGCCTGTAGAGTCCGTAGAAACAAGCCTACAGAGTCCGTAGAAATCAGCCTGTAGAGTATGTAGAAACTAGCCTATAAAGTCCATAGAAATAGGCCTGTGGGCCTTTGATCATTCCTTTGGCTTTATATCTTTAGAACCCCTCGAAGGGAAGGTGTCCCTTCAAGCCTTGAGAAAGGTCCATTTCCTAATCTTTGAGAGCCCCCCGTAAGGGTACCTGCCCTTTGGGGTCCTTCAGGTGGCCTTCTTCTTCAAATCCTTCAGACAAAATGTCTGAAGGAATTCCATCAGACATTTTGTTCGAAAGAAATCTTTCCTTTGTTTTTGCCACTTTCTGTCAGGCCTTTGAACATTCCTTCAGATAATTTGTCTGAAGGATTTCACTTGTAAAATTTTACCACAAAAAATCTTTATGAAAGGTATCTTTTTGTTTCCTTTTGTTCATTGCCCTCCGTAAAGGCACTTGCCGTTTGGACTTGGGGGGACTCCTTTGAACCGTTTGATCGAACTGATTGATTGAACTAACTTATGGTTCAACGGTTCAATCTTTTGTTTGAAGCCTTCTTTCATTTAAGTCTTTTGATCTTATTGAACTTGTTAAACCTTTGAACCCGTTGAACCATTTTGGTTCAAGGTTCAACGGTTCATTCTTTACTCTTCGAAGCCTTCTTTTCTTCTAAGTCTTTCGAAGCCGTTGAACTTGTCAAAGTGGTTTAACTTTGAAATTTTGCCAAAGTGCTTAACTCTTTAAGCTTACCGATGTCATTGAACCTTTGAACCATTTTGGAGGTGGGGTTCAATAGTTCAATCCTTTGTTTGAAGCTTGATAATGGACCTTTTGGTTAAACCTCAGCGTTGAACTTACCTTGAAATTGCCTAAGTGTTGGAAACTTGTTCCTTTGTGAGAGCTTGCCTATTGAAGTTATTGAACCTGTGAGTCCCTTAGTTGAAAAAAATTGAATAATGAAGAACTTGAATACTCAAAATAACTTTTGAGAAGGGAAGAGAGAATTTTGGCTTGTAGGACCAAAATAGTTCATACATTGTCCCCAAAAGTGAGTGACATATTTTGGGAACAACAACTGCAATCAAGTAATTCACCAAGTGGATTGAGGCCATTCTTCTCACTTATGTTATTGAGAAGTAGATAGCTAAATTCATCCATTACCATATCATTTGTCGATATCACATCCCAAACCGTACTATAGCTAATAATGGTGGATCCTTTATGAACCAAGATGTGAAATCTCTTTGTGTGAAATTCAAGATCAAGCACAAGAAATCAACTCTATATTACTTGCAAGGCAACGGACAAGCTAAGGCATCAAACAAAACCTTCGTAGCCATCTTAAAGAAGATTATCAATGATGCTGGCCATAATTGGCACTTGCAACTCTTTCCTAACTTTTGGGCTTATAGAACCAATCATAAAACCCCAATAGGAGCCACTCCATACTCCCTTGTCTATGACATTGAAGCTATTATCCTAGTCGAGATCGAGCTGCCATCCTTGCAAGTATTACTGGAGCATATTTAAGATGATGAAGACTACATAGCCTCATGGCTGCAAGAACTAGAACTTCTTGATGGTAAGCATTTGGCCACCCTAGAAAACTTGTAGGCCTATTAAAACAGATTATGGAGAAGCTATGAAAAATGCATTCTCCCTTGAGAGTTTGATATTGTTGATTTGATTTTGAAAAAGAACCAAAAGAACATGAATATTGAATGCAAAAAGAAAGGTAAGTTCCAACTTAATTGGTTGGGACTATATGTTATCATGGTAAACTATGGATTAGGGGCATATCAACTGGCTAAACTTAATGGTCAAGAACTTATAGATCCCATGAACATTGTGCAGCTTAAGAGACTCTACACATGAACAACTTCAAACCATTGTCTACAAGACCCCTAACTTATGGGTAACTTGTGCTGAAGCAATTTTATCCTATCATTTTATACTACCCTACACCATCCTCTCATGGACCATATTCTTTGGACCGCTCTCTTATAAAGAGCCATATTCTTTTTGAGATGCTAGATAGTTGAACATTTGGAACATTAGCACTATGGATCGTTCTCTTGCAGAACCATATTCTTTAAACCATTTTTGAAAGAGAAACTTATTCTTTCTCCCACTCTAAACCGTTTATATGTTGGACCCTATTCTTTGGACCATTCTCTTTGAGAACCATATTCTTTGTTATTTATTGGTCTTGTTGTAACTTAAACACTTTTATCCCTTGACCAATTATGATCTTGATTATGTCTCATGACTGCATTCAATGCCAGTTCTATAAAGCAATTCAGCCAAACTAGTATTTTGTGGCTTCTTCTATAGACAAGTGAACATGAACACCTTTTCGGTTCAGGATCTTGGCCTACTAAATCATATTTTAGATTTATTTTCCATTGTGCATTGTTCTATATCACATTTATTGCTCTTTATAGGCATTTGTTGCCTTTTTAGGATCCCTCACTCTCATCAATTTTTGACCATGGGCCATTATAGTCGGCTTAGCTATTTTATTGGAACTTCTACTCTGGGATGTGTATCTTCATGACTAGATAGTCCCACCTTGTGCATCTTTTATCTCAAAAATAC
The DNA here is from genome assembly GCA_037957365.1 of Torreya grandis. Taxonomy (NCBI): domain Eukaryota; kingdom Viridiplantae; phylum Streptophyta; class Pinopsida; order Cupressales; family Taxaceae; genus Torreya; species Torreya grandis. The sequence continues at coordinate 1,087,459 of JARHVA010001758.1, forward strand.
CAAAAACATTAGAACATGATCGACAAAAGAATGAAAACATTGTCTCACACTTTTGTACATTTATACATTCCCGTCCTATCATGCTATGCTCTTGCCATTTTGGAAAAAAAATTATTTGACTGACTTGTCATCTTGGAAGTATTTTATCCTATTAACATTCTATTGGATGAGCAATCAGGTCCCACCATCTTGTCATTTTGTGAGACCATTCTCATTTGTCGTATCTTCCATTTCTTCTATAACATCAATCATTTTTTTCTAATCATCATTTATTATTTTATCCCATTTCCTGAGAGAACTACATTTGGCTTGAAGTTCATATTAGAACGTGCATCCATTCAACTATGTAGGGAGCATCCACTTGTCTTGTACATCTGGAGTCAGCTCAGCTAACCCCTTTCTTTTCTTTTCTTCCCCCATTTCTTTTGTTATTGTTCCTCTTTAATTATAGGACAACTTTTGTGTCCTTGTTCTTTATTACGTTGTGGTAGAAAGTAACGCCTCTACTACATATACATAAATAACTATTTTTAAACCACACTAATATTTACACCTTACTCAGGTCTTTATGTGTTTATTTGATTTTTATTGGTGTTTTGTTGTGTTTTATTGGTGTTTTGTTGTGATTTCACAACTCTTCATTAATTTCTTCTCCTTCTATTTTCTACTTGTTTTTTCTAGTCTTATGTTTCTCTGTATGTTTTTTGCTTATCTCTTTTGGGTTTAAGGACACCTTGATAATTCATATGGATCTTGATCATTTATATTTTGATCTCATATTATTAAGTTGTTCTTGAACTTTTTTATTTATTTGATTGTTGTTGGTGTCTTATTTTTCCTGTTTGATTTTGCTTTTCTCTTTTGTGTTCAAAAACATCTTGATGATCCACATGGATCTTGATTATTCATAGCTTGGTCTCATGTTGTCAATATGTTCTTGTTTTGTTTTTAAACATTCTTGTTCCTACTTAAATCTTGATTATTCATATCTTGATTCTAAGTTGGGTTCATTTATGTTTTGTTTTTTTGTCTTTGCTTTTTTGATTAAATGTAAATAGTTGTAACTCTAGTTTTAGTCATTGTTTTACCATTATCCTTAGTTATAGGTATTCACATTTGAACCAGCTCAATACAATTGGAATATTATGCCATTCTAAGTTATTCATACTTATGATGCCTAATTTATTTTTTATAGCAAGCACTTTATGCTTAGGTTTCAAAGTCTTAATGTCAACATGAGCTCTGATGAATGATTCTCAAAAACACTTTGCATTATCTAGGCTCATGATATGAAATTAGGCATCTAGGTATCATGCATTTTATCACTTGACTCTATGCTTAGACATGCATCTCTTTATGTAAATCATGAGTATAATTAATCTTTTGTCAATTTTTTTATCCCTCATTCCATTCTATTATATTTCTTGGGAGAACTACATCAGCTTGAGGTCTAACTGGACTATATAGGCAACGGTCAATTTCTATTGAGGTCAGATCATCTATCTTTCATTCTTCTTTTCATCTCTCTCATCACTTTGTGCATTTTCCTATGCTTGGTTTCTTGTGGCTTTCCAAGGCATTCTACCATCGTATGTGTTGGGTGAATATTTTGTCACTAGCTAACTGATAAGCAAAATAGGTGATTTCAACCACAACATAAGGAAATTAGCCAAATGTGCAGGTTTACCACATCAGAAGGGGACAAATCTCTCCTCTCATCAAGAGAAGGTTCCCTATAAAATGTGAGGGGATAGATACTATATATATATGCAAAAAATAACACTCAGAGGTAGGACTACACCATCCATCTCTCTTATTTTAGAGATGATGTTCACAAACAAAGGATAAATCCCAGTGAAAACACTGAAGGCACTTCTCTTCTTTCAGAAGTAGTCTATAGAAAATAGCAGGAGTTCTTTCTGATAGGTAACTAACAAGTAAATGTAACAAGGGCACAGTAACCAACAGAATGAGGTGTAGCACAAAGTCTCCTCCTCAACTGCCAAAGAATGAAATATGAAAGATAATGGGGGCACAAAGTCATCCCAAGATCCCTTACATAGAAATAGAAAAACAAAAACACTAATATAATTGTGGCAACACAAAGTCTCTCCATAATCGGCTTCAGGACACCTTCCTGATTATTTCCACTAGTTCTGCTTATTTAATTAAATGAGCAAGACTGCATCTAGGAAACAGACATAAGAACAATCCCCTAAATAACACAAGTTATTACAGCACAAAGTCTGAAAGTAACCTACTTTCTCATTCATATAACAAAATATGATTAACAATCTGAGATCAAAGTCTTAGGAAATACCTTACAATTTGTGTAGAGTTTCACTTCTATATCAGAGAGATCTCCTTTGCATAAAATAAGAGATTACAATATATAGCGCTCCCAAAAAGACTTGGGCGCTTTGTTTCATGGAATGGCCTATGCTGCATTCAATGCCTTGAATGCATTTTCAATTATGTCAAGGGGCCATGCTAGAACAGGGCATTGGCCTTGACTTTGGTGTATAGAAACATCTCAAATGTCTTCTCCTCAGCATGGGTTGTCTGGTCTTTTCTCCAAATATGTACGCGGTTGTCCCCTCACATTTATTCAAAGGGAGAAAAATAGGCCATGCCTTTTAATGTTTGTGAGCTCATATGTCTACTTGGTGGACTGTTTCACCTACTGAAATAACTCCTGCATAGATATTTTTGATCTTTTTGTATTATTCTCTCTTTCCTTAACATATTTTGTCCCTTCCTCATGATTTGAGGCCTCGGGCTATTTTTTTCCATTCTGCAGGCTCTTTTGGCTTCCTCTTCAGTTGGTCACTCAGTTTGTTCTTTAGGTTTCGCACCACATTTGAAAACCAATAGATATTTTATTACCCTAAATTTGACATCCGCGGGACGTCATTGGTCGCTGGTCATTTGAACCATTTTGAACCATGAACCTTTGAACCTTTGAAAGTTCATTGGTTTAATGGTTCAATAGTTCAAGCGGTCTTATCAGCTCCTTCGTTCCATCGCTTCTTTGGTTTATTCACTTTCCTGGTTCAATCACTTCTTTGCTCGTCAGTTGAACCATCTCTTTAAACTGGTCTCTAAAATCTTTCGCTTCTTTCCTTTGCTTGGAGCTTCTTTGAACCTTTGAACCCGTTGAACCTTTGAACCATTTTGGTTCAAGGTTCAACGGTTCATCATCTTTCTTACAAGCCTTTGTTTTCTCTAAGTCTCTCGAGCTTTGAAATTCCTTCAGCTTTATGTCTTTGGAACACTCCGAAGGGAAGGTGTCCCTTCGGGCTTTGAGAAAGGTCCATTTCTTGGTTGCCGAGAGCCCCCCGCAAGGGTACATGCCCTTCTATTAGATTAAACAAAACACAGACAGAAAATGAGATTGAGAATAGCATAGCACTTGTTCAACGTATTCAACCAAGCATGAAGGCCTATTAAATAGGCAAACAAATGAAATACCTGTGAAGCATGAGATGGGTATAAGAAAACTAACCTACGTCGGCTTACATGAAATAGCAAAGACCAAACAAATAACTGACCTCTTAACCAAAGTGGTTAAGGCAACTAACCAACATATATTACCTTAGTAAATAGCCTAAGGTAAATACAATAATATGCTAACACCCTCCCTTAATGACTAAACCAAAAACAAGACCAAGTTTATCTCTGAATTTTATGAACTTGTCTGTACCAAGTGGTTTGGTCATTATATCAGCTAGCTGCTCTACAGTGGGGCAGTAAAAGAGACTGATGTCTTCATTTGTAACCAACTGTTGGATGTAATGATGGTGAACCTCAATGTGTTTGGTCTTGGCATGAAATATTGGATTCTTCACCATCTTCAAAACACTTTGGTTGTCACAAAAATTGGAATAAATTTTGATGACTCAAACTGAAGATCCTCCAAAAATTTCTTTATCCACATGGTTTCACAACCTGCACTGACCATAGCTTTATACTCTACTTCTGTTAAAGATAATGCCACTGTAGTTTGTAATTTGCTCTGCCATGAGAAAACTCCTGAACCAAAAGTGAAAACATACCCTGTTGTATATTTTCTTGAATCAACTGAACCTGCCCAATCAGAATCAGAATATCCTAAAAGTTCAAAATCTACAAACTTCTTGTACAGAATGCCAAAGTCAAGAGTACCTTTGACATATCTTAATACTCGTTTTGCAGCTAACCAATGGACTTCCTATGGTTTAGACATGAAGCGAGATAGAAAACTCACTGCAAAACAAATATCCGGTCTAGTGGTAGTTAGGTAAATGAGACTACCCACTAGCTACCAATACACTGTTTCATTGACCAGAGGTGAATCAGTGTCTATTGAAATTTTAGCACCTGCTTCCATAGGTGTGTGAGTTGGATTACAATCCATCATTCTGAACCTTTCTAGCAATGAATTGGCATGGTTATTCTGTGACATGAATACAGTATTATCACTTTGCCAAAACTCAACACCTAAACAGTATTTCAGTAGTCCTAAGTCTGTCATGTCAAAAGTATAACAAACATCAGCTTTCATTTGCTGAATGAGACTAGTACTACTCCCAGTGATGGCTATATCATCAACATATATAATGAGAATCAAGATATCATCACTAGACACCTTTACATAGAGAGTTGGTTCTAAGTTACACCTTTTGAAACCTGACTCCCTAAGATATGAGTATATTTTTGTATACCAGGCTCGAGGAGCCTACTTAAGTCCATACAAGGACTTGATCAACCTGCAAACAAGATGTTCCTTACCAGGAACTTGAAAACCCTATCGCTGAACCATGTAGACTTCCTCCTCCAGATCTCCATTCAAGAAATCACTCTTTACATCCATTTGGTGCACCTGCCATCCAAACTGAGCAGCAATAGCAATAATCAAATGAAAAGTTACCATCTTGGTGGTTGGAGCAAAAGTCTCCTCATAATCAACCCCTTCCTCTTGTGCATAACCTTTTGCAACAAGTCTAGCTTTGTGTTTGTCCAAGGAACCATCTGCTTTGTATTTTACCTTATAAATCCACTTACAACCAATGGATTTCTTTCTTGGTGGTAGTTCCATCAACTTCCAATTCTTATTTTTCATCAAGGAATCATATTCCAATTACATAGCTGATTCCCACTCAGACTTCCCTTTGGCCTCTAAAAAAGAATTAGGCTCAAATACTTGTGAAACAGCAGTTGTTAGAGCAAGATTGACATGCTCACCTTTATTACCAAACTGCTTTCCCGATCTTAGTCTTCTACCTTCCACACCTTGTGGCAAGTATCCTTTTAGTGCTTCAATTGTGGCAGTATACCACTTTGGCTTCTTTGGTTGTTCTGTTGGAACCTCACAATGACCTGTATCAATTCCCTCCCTGGAATGTGATTCCAGTGATGAACAAGAATCCTGCTCACTTTTCACATTATAACTAATAATTGAACCATTAGATAACAGTGACTCAATATCTGAAACTTGACCAGTTGTTGTGAAGTATGGCATTTGTTCATTTACTATGACATCTCTATTTACCACAAATTTGTTAGTAGAAACATCAAGTAATATGTAGGCCTTTGACTGATCACTGTATCCAAAAAACATGTATGTTTTGCTTTTTGCATCCAAATATCTTCTCTTTTGACTAGGAATAACTGCAAAAGCTACACAACAAAAAATTCTGAAATCACTTACATCTGGAGTTCAACCTGACCAAGCCTCCTCTGGAGTCATATTCTCCAAAGCTTTTATAGGACTTCTGTTGAGGATGTATACTATTGTATTCATTGCTTCTGCCCAATACCTGTATGGGACATTTATGCTTTGGACCATATAGCGAGCCATGTCCATCACCGTCCTATTATGCCTTTCCACAACTCTATTTTGTTGCGGAGTGTAAGGTGTAGTGTATTGTCTGTGTATGCCTTCAGTGGCACAAAAATCCTTGAACTATTTTGAGATGAACTCACCCCCATTATCCGTTCTAAGAAATTTCACTGGTCGTCCTGCCTATTTTTCAGCCATAGCTTTCCAAGTAAGAAAGTTAGAAAAACAATCATATTTTTTCACTAAAAAGTATACCCATTTTTTCCTAGAGAAATCATCAACCAGTAACAAGAAATAACGGGCACCAAAAGGGGTAGATATATGCATTGGACCATGCAAATCCACATATACCAAATCCAATACTCCCTTTGCTCTCGAAGCTTTACCAACATCAAATGAATGTCTAACTTGCTTCCCCAACTGACATCCAGTACATACATGATGACTATGTCAAATAGAAGGAATTCCCTTAACCATCTTAGTCTTACTCAATGTAGTCAAATACTAAAAATTCAAATGCCCATACCTTTCATGCCATAGTGAACTTGTGCTATCAACCACTGCAAGTGCACTTTCCTTTGCTTTGATTGGATCTACAAGCTTATACAAGCCTTTCTCACCAATCCCAACATCAATAATCTTGTTATCTTTAGTGGTGACTAAACATTGTTGTTCTTGAAATTTTACAACAAAATTAGATTTTGAGGTGATCTCACTAATTGAAAGAAGATTTTTGTTCATATCCGGTACATACCTAACATTCTTGAATGTATAATTTACTGTACCATCAAAACTTATATGAACATTACCAAATCCTTTCACAAAATATGTTGTACCATCTCCCAAAGATACAAATTCATTACTATTGTTATCTTCAACAAAATCCACATACCAGTCCTTATGGCATGTATAATGGCGAGATGCGCCTGAATCAAAGTACCAAGCTCGATCCACTGCAGAATTACCACTGGAAGCCATGAAAGCAAAATCTGGGGATTCCTCACCTTCACCTTTAGCTACATTCACATGATGAGCTTTCTTTCTGGGGTTAGCCATATCATGTTGTCTTTTCCTACAATCTTTCTTAAGGTGACCAGGTTTCTTACAGTAAAAACATTTCCATTTAGATCTCTTATTACCACTTACTTGCAAAGATTCTGATGGATAGCTATTTTTACCAAATTGCTTACCCTTTTCCTTGATAAAGAATACACTCTCTGTGGAAGTAGATGTAGACAACATTGCCTACTCCTGTCGTCTCTCCTTTTGTAATAGCAATGTAGACAATGTTTCAAAATCCAAAGTCTGCATCTCAGCAATCATGTGTAAGGACTCCATAAATGACTCAAATGATGGTGGAAGATTTTGCATAACAAGAGCAATCAAATCTTGCTCATCAACAGGTTTTTGTACTGCTTCCAACTGGTCACTGATGTCCTTGATCAGTAATAAAAACTCAAAAATGGAGCCACCTTCCTGCATCTTAGTGGAAAACAACAAATTATTCAAATACAACACTCTACCGGCTTCAGAAGCCATATTTTGAAGATAAAGTTTTCCATAAATCTGATGCTATAGTCGCATTTCTAACCTCTGAGATTAGATTATCTGCTACTGATAATTTTAACAACATGAAAGCCTCACGATGACATTTATCATAGTCATTGGTAGCAGTGGCAAGCCTTTGCTCTTTACCGAGCACTATTTGATCAATATTCATATATTCACATATTGTCAAAACCTTGTGGCTCCACAAACTAAAGTTCTTGCCAGTCAATTTCTGAGAATCTGGTAGTAACAGGTGTTGAATACTAGCCATTTTACCTAGTTTTTCACGAAAATGATAAAATCAAAAAAACTATAATGACTTTTTTTTTTAAATTCCTTTTACAAACTGATTCTATATTGAAACTGAACAACCCTATCCGTTTTTAGCAACAAACTCAATACCATTTGCAAGATCACAAAAAAATTCTACCACTGAAACAATTAAATCAGGAAAACTACAATTCTAATTTTAAAAATTCTTTCTCCGTTGACATCCAGATAAAAAAACCCAAAAAATGGTGAAATTTTTAGCTTCTCGAATGCTTCCATGATTATTAGTCAGCGATAGGTCCCAATAACCCTTATTGGCTAAAGTTTTGATTTATTTCAATTAAAAAAATATAAATAATTGAAATATTAAAACTTTAGGCTAAAAATTTTATAAAAAATTCAGCCAATCAGAAAATTGGCCTACCTTTGAAACTTCAGGCGAAGATTATGAGCCCGTTTCTCAACCAAATTGCAAACCATTTTCACCAGTGTCTTAGTTTTGATTTAACTCGCGATTTAGGCTTTTGTTTCACTGAAAAAGATGAAGAAATGATTTTTTATGATTTTGCCAAATCCGTATAGCGCCCTTGCATAGAGAAATTCAATAGAGGCTTTTGAGCCTCTAAAATAGCCTGTTTTTGCTTCCTTTTTGTCTTATTTAGCCTTTTGATGCTTCTTGGCAATTTTCAGACCTTCTGGTTGAGTTTTCCAAATTTTGTGATGCTTTCTCTCTCCTCGGATCTCCACTAGGCACCTAAAGCTCCTCCTTGGCAAGACACCGACCTCTCTCTGGCTTCCACAAACCTCCACTTAGGTTTTACAAACCATGGGCTCTGATACCATATTAGATTAAACAAAACACAGAGAGAAAATGAGATTGAGAATAGCAGAGCACTTGTTCAATGTATTATCCCAAGCATGAAGGCCTATTAAATAGGCAAACAAATGAAATACCTGTGAAGCATGAGACGGGTATAAGAAAACTAACCTACATCGGCTTGCATGAAATAACAAAGACCGAACAAACAACTAACCTCTTAACCAAAGTGGTCAAGGCAACTAACCAACATAAATTACCTTAGTAAATAACCTAAGGTAAATACAATAATATGCTAACACTTCGAGGTTCTTCGGGCGGCCTTATTCTTCAAATCCTTCGGACAAAATGTTCGAAGGAATTCCTTCAGACATTTTGTCTTAAGGAAATCTTTCTTTTGCTTTTGACACTTTATTTGGGCCTTTGAACATTCCTTCGGACAAAATGTCTGAATGAATTCCTTCAAACATTTCGTCTGAAGGATTTCACTTGTAAAATTCCACCGCAAAAAATCCCTCTAAAAGATATATTTTTTTTCCATTTGCCCTTTGCAAGGGTACTTATCCTTCGGGCTTTGGGACACCTTCCTTTGAACTGACTGATTGAACTGACCGATTGAACCAACCTATGGTTCAATGGTTCAATCTTTTGTTTGAAGCCTTCTTCCATTTAAGTCTTTTGATCTTATTGAACTCGTTTAACCTTTGAACCCATTGAACCATTTTGGTTTAAGGTTCCACGGTTCATTCTTTACTCTTCGAAGCCTTCTTTTTTTCTAAGTCTTTTAAAGTTGTTAAACTTGTCGAAGCAGTTAAACTATGAACTTGCTGAAGCGCTTAACTCTTTAAGTCTACCGACGTCATTGAACCTTTGAACCCGTTAAACCTTTGAACCTGTTAAACCTTTGGAAGCGGGGTTCAATGGTTCAATCTTTGTTTGAAGCTTGCCAATTGACCTTTTGGTTGAACCTCGGCATTAAACCAACCTTAAAATTGTCTAAGTGTTGAGAACTTGTTTCTTTGTGAGAGCTTGTCTGTTGAAGTCATTGAACCTATTAAACCTGTGAGTCCCTTAGCTGAAAAAGCTTGAATAATTGAAGAACTTGGATGCTCAGAACATTTTTTGAGAATGGAAGAGAGAATTTTGGCCTGCAGGACCAAAATAGTTGATATGTTATCCCCAAAAACAAGCGATGGATTTTGGGAACAACAGCTGACTCCAGTTGGGGAACTTTCATCGATTGAAAAATAATTGAACGGAGTAGATCTAAAATCTCTAGTGCCTTTAAGTATGCCATTGGGCTATGGAGTCATGCTACCCCAAAAAGAAAGGCACAAACAATAAATGAAAATTAACAACACAAAACAAGTAAAAAATTATACATATGTACAAGCTAATCTTATCTGATACATCAAAGATTGAAGTGCTTCAGATGTCGCCCACTATGAGACAGTGAAAATGTCGTTTTGTCTTGATATATCAGTAAAAAACCATTTTTCCTCAAAAGTGATGATTGGCGAATGGACCTCTCCACCAAGAATCAAATTTTTTGTGCATTCTTTTTGGTTCTCTCCTCTTGCCCCATGGCAAGACGTGGTCTCCAATCTGAAAACCATAAATCCTTGCTCTCTAGTGAAGAGTTTCTTTTCCTGACTTTGGCACGTAGTAGTATTGTCCACTACCATAGCTTGTTGCCCTTCTGGTCCAATGAAGTACATGATTTGATTGTCAGCATCAAACACCTACCAATGGTTAGCTTTATTAGGCACACTTGCTCGAAAGACCAATTTAATAGTGTACCTATTATCTTTGAAATCAGGGTGAAAAACCATGAAGGTTGCAGGGACAACCAATAAATTTGCATGATTATAAAACTCTCTAGGTAGTGTAGATATATTGAAAGCATCAAAAATTTTAATATAGTCCCATACCAAATTGTGGTAATGGCACAATCTTTTGTTCTTGGTTTGACACAAGTTTCTCACTTGACAAATCATTAGTCTAGCATCTCCTTTGGTGTGAAGGAGTTTGACACCTCTATCTTGCGCTGCTTTCAACCCGAGTAACAGAGATTCACACTCAGTAATGTTGTTGGTGTTGCTGAACTGCAACTTGTATGAAGAAAAAAAATATCTCCTTGAGGAGATATCAATATAATCCTGACTCTTAAACTGGTAGAAGAACAACTGCCATTGAATTCTAGTATTCATACGTTATCAAGAACTATTTTTACCTTAGATTTTTCTTCATTTAGAGGGGAGGATTCTTCTGCACTTATACTGTGTTCTACCAATCCTTCTGTTGTTTCATTTGAATCAATTTTTAGATTGTCATTTTTAGAAGTTTCATCAGTCGCCACATGAACCTCTTCCATGGATAAGAAGTAATTACCCATACCTAAAGACTCAAACAAAATTTGAGCTTCAGGCGCTGATATTTGGGTGATAATATATTTTGCCTCCTTCTCAGGAATTAGCCTCTGCATGATGCCTTTGACAGGGATCCTCACATCAGATAGGTCCATACTTAACTCACCACCAACATCTTTGCAAAAATTTTGCCCAAGAAGGATGTCGTATGAGGTTGGAACGTCGGTCACCAGGACTGTCATCTTGATTCTATTGTCTGGGAATGCTATAAATGCAAATTGGGCATCTTTGATTTGTCCCAATAGTGTCACTTATTTTTTCTCCATAGAGAACATCTCCCAAATGTCTTGGTCAGTGTGAGACCAAGAGATTCTGCCACTTTAGCAAGCATGACATTGTCAGATGCACCTGAGTCTATGATACAATTGTTCAATTGGTGTCCATTTTTTAGCAGTGAGACATAAAATGGTTCTGTCCTCCTAGGAGCAGATGGAGGACCAATGACAAGGTTATTTTGGGTGGATGTGGGAGTCACCTTTGGAGTAGCTGGTCTTGCAGGGATGATTTTATTCTTCACACATTCCACTAACCTATCCAACTGCTCAGTGTTGGATTGTAAGAATTCCAATTCAAACATTTGAATTTTAGTTTTCTTGACATGGTCGATTATGTCAAATGTCTGAAATAAATTATGAATAGGGGAAGGGAGTTCATCCTTCTAGTTTTTAGGGGGAAAGGACTGATTTGCGAAATTAAAGTGGAAGGTGCAGGCGTACTTGAGGTACTTACTTTTTTATTACTCACTGGGTCCTTTGGCTGGAAAGGCAGAGAAGTTCCTCATTTGGCAATTGAAATTGTACGCTGAGCTCGCTCCTCTAATTTTTTTATCAGCTTGCTGGGCTAATTGATTCTTAGATCGGGCGAACATAGCATATGATCCCTCAACTACTTTAACTTCACTTCTGGGTTCATCCTGGTAATTCAGAAAACTAATGTTGGAGTCACCAGCTGATTCTTCTTGGTTTTATGTGAAGAGATCAGCATCATCTTCTAGGTTCAACTCAGGCTGGAAGGAGAAATCATATTCTATTTCAAGATATCCAACTGCTGAGTTGGTTAGTGTTGCTTTGATGGCCAGCTTCCCTTGTGGGTGAGGAAGACGATTTGGTTGCCTTTAATTCCTAGTAGCATTGCCTTGGTATGACTGATTAGGGAATGTCCTTCTTGATATATCTTTGTATGAAGGATAAGATGGCATCCCTTGCGCCATTTGCTTTCTGAGAGCTAGCAACTCATTTGTTAGCTTTTGCACCATTGGATCAGTGGTGCTTGTAGATGGATATTCAGAAGATGAAGAAGATTTACCTCTGTTAGGATCTCTCCTTATCTTTCCCACCAAGATATGGTCATCTTCCACCTCAGTGGCCAAAACTTGAGCAGTAGTAAGGTCTATGTGGCCAGCCCATCTCAACAGGAAACTCACTTCAGGCAGCTGATAATTGATGAAAAATATTTAAGGTTCTTAGGTGTTGGCTGAGCGATTGTAGGAATTCAGTTCCTCAGCTTGTTGAACTTAGCAATGAAGTCCCTCATAGGTTCATGAGGCTCTTTCTTCATTTGTGTGAGCTAGGCTAGTAGGGTGTGTACATCTTTTATAGGCTTGAATCTTGCTTTGAACTTAGCTTTGAGGATGTTCCAGTCAGTCACAGTTTGTGCTTGCAGATGATAAAACTAGTTTGCAACAACACCTTGTAATGTCTCCACAAATAGCCTGACTACCACATCATCATACCCCACACCTATCACGCCACAGGCTATGTTGAAGGCTATAATATGTTCATCAAGATGAACTCTCCCATCACTAAAAAATTTGGGAAAATTCTTCCTTGAACTACGTGGTAGTTTATGTAGAGGTGGAGTTAAATTGAGTGGGCCAAAAGAGTTACCTCAGGGGCCTTGAACTGTCATGATTTGATTATGGAAAGGGGGAATAACAAATTTGGGTGGAGTATGTATAGGCAAAGCTCTGCTAATAGTATAAAAAGAAGCTCTACCTTGTATTAGTGACCTAATATTGGTAGGAGGAAGACTCCTAGTTCGTTGAACTTAAAGTTGTGGAGGAAACAAATCAAAATTGCCCTGCTGCACCGACTCAAAAATAGGGTCAACAACACTTTGGGCTCTTTGGCTTCTTATATAGCGAGGAGTTGCTAGATTGTAGAATAAAAATGGAAAAGAATCGGCCCTACTTTAGCTTGAAACTTGAAGCTTCAAACTGCGCGCTCTTCCCCAGTGGAGTTGCACTGTTGGCGTGGAGTTGGCAGGGAATTGACTTTTGAAATGAAATGCTCAATCTCCAGCGTCTCAAGTTTTACAGCTCAGAGTATATAATGGAAATGGATAAGGCTATAATGATAATGGATAAGACATAGGTGATGCTTCAATCTGAAGCTTGAGGCTTTAAATTGTGCACTCTTCCCTAGTGGAGAAAATGGATAAGAAAAAAAACTGAAACTGTTCATTCTTCCCTAGTGGAGTTGCCAAAAACTGTTGGGTGAATATTTTGTCACCAGCTAACTGATGAGTAAAATAGGTGATATCAAACACAACATAAGGAGATTGATCAGCCAAATGTGCAGGTTTACCACATCAGAAGGGGATAAATCTCTCCTCTCATCAAGGGGAGGTTCCCTATAAAATACGAGGGGATAGATACTATATATATATATATATATGCAGAAAATAACACTCAGAGGTAGGACTACACCATCCATCTCTCTTATTTCAGAGATGATGTTCACAGATAAAGGAGAAATCCTACTGAAAACACTGAAGGCACTTCTCTTCTTTCAGAAGTAGTCTATAGCAAACAACAGGGGTTCTTTCTGATAAGTAAATGTAACAAGGGCGCAATAACTAGCAGAATGAGGTGTAGCACAAAGTCTCTCCCTCAACTATCAAAGAGTGAAATACGAAGAATAATAGGGGCATAAAGTCATCCCAAGATCTTTTACATAGAAATTAAAAAAACAAACACACTAAAGACAATTGTGGTAGCACAAAGTCTCTCCACAGTCGACTTTAGGACACCTTCCTGACTACTTCCACTAATTATGCTTATTTAATTAAGTGAGCAAGACTAAATCTAGAAAATAAACATAAGAACAATCCCCTAAATAACACAAGCTATTACAGCACAAAGTCTGAAAGTAACCTATTTCTCATTCATATAACAAAATATGATTAACAATCTGAGCTCAAAGTCTCAGGAAATGCCTTTCAATTTGGGCAGAGTTTCGCTTCTATATCAGAGAGATCTCCTTTGCATAAAATAAGAGATTACAATATATATCACTCCCAAAAAGACTTGGGCACTTTGTTTCATGGAATGGCCTATGTTGCATTCAATGCCTTGAATGCATTTTCAGTTCTATCAAGGGGCCATGCTAGAACAAGGCATTAGCCTTGACTTTGGTGTACAAAACATCTAGAATGTCTTCTCCTCAGCATGGGTTGTCTGGTCTTTTCTCCAAATATGTACGCAATTGTACCCTCACTTTTATTCAAAAGGAAAAAAATAGGCTGCGTCTTATAATGTTTGCAAGCTCAGATGTCTACTTAGTGGACTGTTTCACCTACTGAGATAACTCCTGTGCAGATATTTCTGGTCTTTTTGTATTGTTCTCTCTTTCTTTAACGTATTTTGTCTCTTCCTCATGATTTGAGCCCTTGGGCTATCTTTTTTCCATTTTGCAAGCTCTTTTGGCTTCCAGTTTAGCTGGTCACTCAGTTTATTCTTTAGGTTCAGCGTCACATTTGAAAACCAATGGATATTTCATTACCTTGAATTTTACATCCACAAGGACGTCATTGGTCACTGGTCATTTGAACCATTTTGAACCTTTGAAAGTTCATTGGTTCAATGGTTCAAGCGATCTTATTGGCTCCTTGGTTCCATCACTTCTTTGGTTCATTCGCTTTTCTAGTTCAATCACTTCTTTGCTCGTCAGTAGAACCATCTATTTGAACTGGTCTCTGGAATCTTCTACTTTTTTCCTTTGCTCAGAGCTTATTTGAACCTTTAAACCCGTTGAACCTTTGAACCATTTTGGTTCAAGGTTCAACGGTTCATCCTCTTTTTTAAAAGTCTTTATTTTCTCTAAGTCTCTCGAGCTTTGAAATTATTTTGACTTTATGTCTTTGGAACACACCGAAGGGAAGGTGTCCCTTCGGGCTTTGAGAAAGGTCCATTTCTTGGTTGCTGAGAGCCCCTCGCAAGGGTACATGCCCTTCAAGGTTCTTCGAGCAACCTTCTTCTTTAAATCCTTCAGACAAAATGTCCAAAGGAAATCTTTCCTTGGCTTTTACCACTTTCTGTCAGGCCTTTGAACATTCCTTCGGACAAAATGTCTGAAGGAATTCCTTCGAACATTTCATCCAAAGGATTTCAATTGTAAAATTCCACCATAGAAAATCCCTCTAAAAGATATCTTTTTGTTCCATTTGCCCTCTGCAAGGGCACTTGTCCTTCGGGCTTTGGGACACCTTCCTTTGAACCTTTCGATTGAACCGACTGATTGAACCAACCTATGGTTCAACGGTTCAACAGTTCAATCTTTTGTTTGAAGCCTTCTTCCATTTAAGACTTTTGATCTTATTAAACTCGTTGAACCATTTTGGTTCAAGGTTCAATGGTTCAATGGTTCATTATTTACTCTTTAAAGCCTTCTTTTCTTCTAAGTCTTTCGAAGTCGTTGAACTTGCCCAAGCGGTTGAACTTTGAACTTGCCGAAGCACTTAACTCTTTAAGTTTGCCAACGTCATTGAACCTTTAAACCCTTTGAACCTATTAAACCTTTGGAAGTGGGGTTCAATGGTTCAATCTTTGTTTGAAGCTTGTTGATGGACCTTTTGGTTGAACCTTGACATTGAACCAACCTTGAAATTGCCTAGGTATTGGGAACTTGTTTCTTTGTGAGAGCTCACTTGTTGAAGTCATTGAACCTATTGAACCTGTGAGTCCCTTAGCTGAAAAAGCTTGAATAATTGAAGAACTTGGATGCTCAGAACATTTTTTGAGAAGGGAAGAGAGAATTTTGGCTTGCAAGACCAAAATAGTTGATATGTTGTCCCCAAAAACAAGTGACAGATTTTGAGAACAACAGTATGTACATTTACACTCGCTAATTTTAATCTATGCATAAGTTATCTCATTGAGCTATTTTGGTTACCAATTCACACTGTTAGGGCATAACTCATGAACAATGTCTGAATCAAATTAGCCCTACAAGGACAAATCATTATTTATTTTTTATCAGTTATCAAAATTAGCCCTATTGGGGCACAACTGTCTTATCACAATCACATTTACTTTACTAGAGCACCTCTTATTATCTTTTCTTTGGAGACCACATTCTCTCTTTCTTCTAATTCCAAGCTCTCCAATTTTTTTCTCATGATGGAGACCTTTTGATGTGCAACATGTCTTGAGATTGATCAATGTCGTAAGCACGCAGCTTGCACTCTTAAATTGGGTGCATTTAAAAGTGTGTCCCTTAAATTTATGGATTGTATCCTTCCTATTCACCCTGTCTTTGGGGCCTATTATATCTCTGATTATATTTTGATCATTGATGGTAATCACGTGTACAATAATTAGCTCATCTAGATGTGATCTATTATATGGGTTAATCTCTCACTTTCTCTCTCTTTTTGAGAGTCCATCCTTCTCTTTCATCCTAGCATGTCCTCTCGAGTGGGCATCATGGGTTATTTCCAATTTCTTCTTGACAACTTTTTTCTTTGAAAAGATGTTACTTCACTTGAATGTCTCGCTACGCCTTCTCATATAGGGGCAAAATGTAGACATCTAATTCCTAGCACCATTTGTGTTGAAATTGTCAATCTTACTCAAATTTCACTCAAATGCACATTTTAGGCCAAAATACATAAAATGCAATAAATGGTTCGAGTTTGTTATTTACAAGTGCCGATTTAGGCCAATGTATCTCTAAATAGGGTAATGTATTTTATGTGATACCTAACTTTTATCAAATAATTTTGAGTCAAAATGATGATTTCACCATTTAGTGCTCTTGATCACTATTTTCTTCTAATTCATATGTACACGTCACATACCTTTTTTATTTTGTGTTGATAACATCCTAAATAGGAATATGATATGTATGCATCTAACATCACCTTCCAATTCTTCTCCAGTCAAATTACGTTGTAGTAATATGATTTTTTGATCAATTTGATTATTTGTGCACCAATTTCTAAAGAATTGCATTAAACTTGATTAAAGTTAATTAATCCAAATTAAGAACTTAAGTAAGAATTCCATGGAACTTATTGAATATTTCTTTACTGGAAATTGATTATGGATATCTACATCACCTAATGACATCATCATATGGGGTGGCATCCATTAAGCCATAAATGCATAAAATATCATATTATGGGCACCCATGCCTCTTTAAGGCCTCTTTATCCCAAATATTTATGGGGATATTTATA
Source organism: Torreya grandis (assembly GCA_037957365.1). Lineage (NCBI taxonomy): Eukaryota > Viridiplantae > Streptophyta > Pinopsida > Cupressales > Taxaceae > Torreya > Torreya grandis. The sequence goes on from JARHVA010001758.1 coordinate 1,104,803, forward strand.
GACATTGTTTATAAATTGAATGGATTCTTGGCCACACGTCTTCATCTTGAGATGGACAATCCAGATTCTTGCTGAGAAAATTGAAAAATCTATAAGTAGTGAGGCCATGAGCATCATTTTTATGCTTGAATTGTATAGTGTTATAATGCAAGATTATCTCTATAACCTTTTGTATTGATCATTGAGTTTTAATAGCAATCATCATTTGATAGGCTAGATTAGAGATTTCCTCTATTTTGAGCCTAAGTTTTGCATAGATTTCTTGAGGCAATGGAGGAGCAAAAAAGCCATTGCTGGCAAAGACTAGAGCTCTTGATCAAGGGGAAACATGCTTTCTTTCACATTATTCTTATTATCATCAGCAAAACTCCATTGAATAGGTCAACCTAACTTATTAGCTCTTTATGCATTTTACTTTATTTCTTGACTAATGCTTGACTAATAATCTTTGTAATCCATCTCTACAATGGTAGGAAAATCCAGAGAGACAAGTTATTACTCCTGTGTTGTATGATTTCTAAAACCAAATATGTGGTGTATCATAGAAAATTCATTCTATTGTAAAATATCGCACAAACATGTAAATCATACTCATGAAATGACAATGTCTCATTAAACATTACTTTAGCCAAAGTTTTCAAGAATAATAAATAATAGTGATATATAAATTAGTCAAAATTCATACACACCACTTGATTAGACTACCTTCATCTGACATTGTGATGCTAGTAAGCGAATGAAGCCTATCTCACTCCTTAATCAATATCAGCAATACGAGCTGGTTAACATAATATAACTAAAAGATTCATGCAATTTACATTCTACCAGTAATTATTTAATATAACATGCTAAACATAGGAGTAATCAAGAAGCATACATTTATTCTATCAAATTTATGAATGAAATTTACATTATTATCTATCCCTTACTAGAAATAATGACTACAGTTTATGTCACCCAAGTAAAATACACATTTAACTGCAGATTCTAATTACTATAATTAGTTTTCAAGCATACTACATCTTACAATAACCCATATTATCATAGTCTAGTGTTCTAAGACAAGTACTAAATTTCCATAATCATAAATACAAAGCAAGTAGTCGTAAATACATGAAAACACAAGCTTTTATTCAAGAAACTAGATATAACAAAGTAATTCTTAGCTCACTCGAAACATAGAACGCTCCATTCTAGCATTATTATACTCTCAAGGATTGTATGCACGCATACACAAGGTTCTATTAAACATAATTCTATAATATAGTTTATAACCACCCGTGGAACTATTTTTTAGAGGAACACACCCTAGTTTCAAGTATAAGCTAGCAGGCATAATATACCTATGTTTTTTTAAAGTATAACATTAATAATTCATCAATACATAGTTTTTTATAATTTTATATCCATACAATGGGTTTTGTACCACAAACTACATATAATAAGTGATTTTAAGCATATCATAGCTATCACAAGATAATGAAAGACTACGTTGAGTTATTTATACTCCATATGCCTTAGTAAATACCTTTTTTAGGATTCTGACAAGTTATAACTACAGTCTTTTATAATCCAAATAAGGTTTTCAGCAACCCTTTGTTAAAATAAACCATCAATTTAAATAAAAGAATATTAATAAACAACCATCTAGCTCAAGTTTAGGGTTTAAATAAAAATTTTGTTAAAATGTTGTTTGGTTATGACTGCCTCATTCAAGGTTCTTAAATCCAGTTAAGCCTATCAATCTACATTTTGTAATAAGATCAATTATGTTGATCATTATTCATAAATCCCATTCATATTCTTAATATGTACTCATATACACATCCCAAAATATATTTATGATCTTAATTCAATTTCATTGGTTTAATATTACCCAAAACATTATTTAACCCAATTAACTATCCAAGACATATGGACTTACGAATCTTTTGTAAAAATATAACTCGTTTTATCTAGACATGGAGCGTTATAGAAAGTGTTTTAGATTCCTATTATTGAATCAATTCATTCTGACTTGTTTTATGTCACAAACTTGAGATTGATTAAAGTTCTAAATTAATTTTCCCAAATTTAATATAGAGATCTAACTTGCAAATTAGTTCCCCAACTTAATGACCTGATTGGCTAATTAAATTTGAAATATTCTTTTAGTCCATGTAATCGCCTTTAAAGTTTCTACACACTTGGTGTCTAAACAATTATAAATTAGCATGCTAGAATTTTTTTCTTGTCTGGAACATCATTAGATATAAACTAGCTTCTACATACCCAATTCCTCACTAAAGAGGCTCTCATCATGCTTTACTATCTAGCCATCTCACTATACTGACCTAAGTAAATGATTTTTAAGATTGAAATAAAGGATATCTATATGCACACTAACTCGAAATACCAGGTTGGGATGGCCTACTTGAAATAAGGTGCTACAGGTATTTATACAACTTTATACACCCACAGGCATATATATATGGTAGAACAACATTATATATATGAATCAATAAAGTTCTTTCCTATACAGGTAGGATATATATATATATATAGATATAGCATTGTATAAATACCTGTATATGTATATACCTTCTTTCATTCTGAATTTTGATCAACATAATTCATATTTATAATGTGGTTATATATATATATATATATATATATATATATATATATATAACCACATTATAAATATGAATTATGTTGATCAAAATTCAGAATGAAAGAAGGTATATACATATACAGGTATTTATACAATGCTATATATATATATATGCTAACCGTATTATTCTAAACTAAGCAGCGAATTGATATAAGTTCAATGTTATAACAAATAAATATATTTAAATATCTTATTCACTCTACTTAAATCGATCCTATGGTTGAGTTAAAATAGTATTGCAACAAGTAGTTAGCTACCTTGGTTAATAGAACTGTTTAAAAAGGATATGAATTTGCCAAATTTGCCATGATTACAATAGTCGAAAAGAAGTAACTAGGTATATCCGGGATATATATATACATAGGTTTTTGTATTTTCAGTTTAATATATATATATATATATATATATATATATATATATATGAGATTAATGGATAAATATAGTTCGTTGTTTTGGCTAACGTAATTGGGTATAACCCTCCTCCTCATTCCTACCAAAGGCACAATATAACCACCCATTCACCATCTTATTGTTAATGCCTTATAAGTTTGCATATATATAATTTGGTCTCCAATTATTTTTCAATTTATACAAATTACATACAAACATCTTATGGATAATTTTTAACCCAGAATTTTCACATAAACATACTCTAAAATTGAATTCATTTCCTACTTGGTAAATTGTGTTGAAGATCTTTATGTCCCTTGGTCTTGCTTCCTTCTAATCCCTTCCAAATGCCACTCCTTTGTGTTTTTCTTTCTTGAGCTACGCCTCTCCCTTTGTGTTGCACCTTTTTCCTTTCTAAATAATACTTATTCTCCTCTTTTCATATTCCATGGTAAAATAAGAAGGGTGTAGTCCTTTTTTAAAAGTTTTTTCTTTTTTTTTGTTTTTGATTTTATTTTTCCTCGTATTTTTAATATTTAATGTATTTCCTTCTTTTTGTTTTTCTTATTTTTAGACTAATTTTTTTTTATTGTTTATTTTTTAATTTTCTTATTCTTTTTTCAATTTTTCTTCTCAAACGACAATTTCCAAATTTTATTTATTTTCAACATTAATTATAAAAATTCATAATTTTCTTAATTTAATTAGCATTCTCCTAATGTCATAGAATTTTAATCATAATTCTATAAATTAATAATCCAGATTTAATTTAACTATGGAAATCACGTTTCTACTAGCTTTTAATAATCAAACATGTTAATCACGTAAAATGAGTTCTATTAAACCATTTAGCCTATACTAGCAAATCATGGAAAATAATTATTTAATGCAAGCAAAAATAAATACACTATGTTACCCATTTCATTATGAATTCTAACATGTGTTATCTAATGTGGTGTGTGCAAAGTTCTAGCCAGTTTCTCTATCATCCTTCAACATCTCCATCTACAACACCTTCTCTGATGATGTTCTCACTCCGTCACACTCTAAAAGATGAGTTATATTACGTCAACCTCACAAAAAATAGGTAGTTAGATCATAAAATTATGATATGCATATTGTAGACATCCAATTCCTAACACTATTTGTGTTGAAATTGTCAATCTTACTCGATTTACACTCAAATGTACAATTTAAGTCGAAATTACTTAAACATGTTAAATGGTTCAAGCTTGTTGTATACAAATGTTGATTTAGGCTAATGTATCACTAAATGGGATGATAAATTTTACGTGATTCTTAACTTTGATCAGATCATTTCAAGTTAAAATGATGATTTCATCTTCTTGTGCTCTGGATCACACTTTTCTTTTAATTTGTTAGCACAAGTCATGTGCCTTTGTTATTTTATGTCAACAACATCATAAATGGGATGATAGTTTGTACATATATAACATCACCTTCCAATTCTTCTCTAGCCAAATTATGACCTAATAATATAACATTCTGATTAATTTGGTTAATTGTGCACCAATTTTCAAATAATTACACTAAAATTGATTAATCTTGTTTGAAGCTAATTAAGTCAAATCAAGAGCTTAAGTGGATTTTCCTTGAAGTTTATTGATTATTTCATCATTAGAAATTGATTCTGAATAAGGGGATCACATAATGATATCATCTATGGGGTGGCATCCTTAAGTCCTAAATGCAACAAATATTAGATTTATGGGCACCCTTGCCTAATTAATGCCTTTCTTTCCCAAATCATTATGAGGATACTTATGGATTTATTTATAAATATTAGATTGATTCATGGCCACACATCTCAATCTTGAGATGGATGGTCATGATTGATCTCAAAACATTTGGAAAATCTATAAATAGAGAGGCATAGAACATCATTTTAAAGCTAAATTATTATAAACTTATAATGCAGAATTGTCTCCATAATCTTTTGTGTTGATCATTGTATTTTATTTACAAGCTTCATTTGATAGGAAAATTAGATATTTCTATTGAGCCTAGGTTATGCATAATGTTATTGAGATAATGGAGGAGCAAAGTAACCATTATTGACGAAGACAAGATCACTAGATCAAGGGGAGAACACGCTTGGAGCTGCTCTTGGATGGTGGAATCACATGGGAAGGTAAAGGTTATTTGTTTTCTTTCATTTGTCTTTAATTATAATTTTCAAACCCTGTTGGAATAGGATGGATTTGTTTGTTAAGTTCTTTATGCATTTTTCATGGATTTATTGATAATGTTTGCTAACCAACTTTGTAATCCAATCCTACATCTTGGCACGCCTAGTGGGACATAATGGAGTCCATTTCAGCAAGGCAGACACTATGGTAATTTTAAATTTCTATTTTAGTCATAAAAAAGTCCTTAAACAATAATTTTTATGTTTATTTTCCCATTTTTCTAATGTTTTTGTGCACTCACATGTTACATAGTGATCGCCGACGGTTCTTAGTGACCACCGACAGTTAGGGCCAATCGGCCACAGTTGGGTTACAGGGGAAATACAACCTAAAAATTTTTATTTTGAGATTTATTTTAGTTAGTTTCTAATGATTTGGATCTTATAAGTCTCTGGTCTGAACATAGTTTTGATCTAGAAGCCTAATTTTTGGAGATTTTATCCTAACATCTATTTTGAAGCATAATGTTGATGCCTTCAAGTCGACAGGTAATCATCAATGGTTAAGTTTTGATCGACCACGATTGGTTAAAACTAGATCGATGATGGTCTTTCAAGAACCGATGATGGTCAAAGGTGACTGTCGATGGTCATTGTGTTTTCAAAAAAACACAGACCCGAGAACAACTAAACCAAGTTTGTTTATCTTAATGTGAAAAGGGCTTTAAATCTAACTATGCTATCTAATTTTTTTGTCTAGTCCCATGTGGAAAGTGCAAATTTGTGCTTAATTAAGTATTTTAAAACTTATTGTGGTGCTTAAAAAGAACTAGGAACTTTCCTTTGGTGCTTAAGAGGAAATTTACATGCTTATATTAAATGTTTTATGATTTTTTTTCAAAGGTTTTTTTGTAACTTAAGACCAAGGTGCCAAAGAACATCACCAAACACTTCAATTCAGTGTTTTAAAACCAAACTCACTTCAAAGTCTTGTTTTGAATAAGTCATCTATCATTGTTTGTTTTGTTAGAATTGATTGAGCAAAAAGGAATTTGTGCATCTATGTTCCCCCCATCCCCTTTAGGGAACTTGTGGGATCAAAAGCACCATTTTCATTATAAATTGTGCCTTAGTCCAAAGACATAAAAAGGAAGTTGAATAATCTCTCCCAAAAACTTGCAAGGTTTGGGTGATCTCAAAACAACCATAAAGCCTTTTTACTTAGTTTTTATTTCATGCGTTTTGGCTTGTGAGCAGGACTTCATTACCTCCCATAAATTTTATAAGGAACCTTTGACTCAGGCTTCATCTCCCAGCATCAGTTTCAACCCCTCTCCATGGGAGGGGTATAAAAATTGGGATCACCCCACTAGAATGGTGGTTTGAAGGGGTCAAACCACTCCATTAGTGGTAGGCTAAGCCCAGGACGTATGTTCATTTTGGACATCACACTATACTAAGCAAATGATAGATGTAGTAGTTGTGAAAAGGATAAGACCTTTTAACAACAAGCCATTTGACATGGACCTAATTGATGTGTTATTTCTCTTATGTGCTAACATGAAAGTTATTACACATATGATCCATCTAGATGGTCATAACTTGTAGAGTTTTAGATAAACCCTACTTATCACGAAAATATTATTGATTTGAAGTATGCCTCAACGTCCATATGATCGTATTATCACTTGAGAGAAGGGGGTGTAAAATACTCTACTATATAATGCACTTTTATTTTGGATGAACACATAATTTCCTCTCAAGTACGTGTATAAAGGCGGACTTTAACAATATCATGTAACCTTGTCAGTTTAGGGCTTAGGATGATTACTTAGTTGTATTTATCTTTGTCTTTGCTTACTTGGTCATTGATTTAAGTCAAAACTTTCTTGTTAACAAAGGTCATAACCAAAACACATTTTCCATAATTTATTGAACAAGGAGACGTTACATTGTCCAAGTGAAAATCAATCTTTTCCTTGTTCAAATTTGTCATGTTAAACATTGTGTCATATCATTTGATTGGTGCAGTTATGTTGTCCATTTGAGTCTAGACCATTTTTCAAATTTTTTTAAGTCCTTCATTGATAGTTTAAATTTAAAATTGCACTTTTCTAAGTTCATGAGGTTGATGTGTTAATTGGGTTCACCATTTGCACTTAACTTGAAGGAACTTGGGTCCAATTTCCCATTTAGATTGAAGGTTGTTTATAGACTCATTATCACATTTTCATCATTGGTGAACTTAGATTATCTTGTGCATCACTTGTACTCTAAGTTCTAGAACATATTTTATACTATCACTTCTATTACCATGTGGTGACGTTGTGCCACCCATTTAGTTCTAGCATTATACTTAGGAATTCTTGCATGTTTTCACATCTCGAGTTTCTTGGTTCATATTGTCTCCTTCCAAATCTGAATGACTTTCTTTTAGTTTCTTAGTAGCAACTCGTCAAAGTTGAACTAACTTTTATGATATTGACATATCTCATAATCTAGGCTTTGGTGTACTAGTTTACACTTTGGATATTTGAGTTATCATACCCTTTTTTAAATTATATGATTTCAACCCTACCCAAGGTTGAGTAACTTCATGAACACATTCTTCTAATTGGGTGTGGTACTACGCCACCCTCCTTTTTATTATAGTCTCTTTTATTACCTTGTCATTTGTTTGAAAGAAAACCAAAACATATCTTGTTTAAACATTTGTAAAACATTGTCCAAATCTTGTCAAACATTGAGAATAATATTTAAAACCATGATGCTAAGGTATACTTGAAATAGGGTTTATTGTGGCCCTAATTTCAAGGTAGAGTATTTTTAAGGTGGACATTAGCATTCTGTTTTATTTGAAGATGTCACCCTTTTTGGTCCTGTTCATTGAATACCAATCCAATCCATGTCAATTGTCATATGTCATCCTCGTCTTGCCCCTTTGATTTATGCATTGTACTTGCAAATTACTATTTTAGGATATCCTCCTCCTTCAATTTACATGTCACGCTTAAAAGTTACCATTATAGGTTATCCCCCTTCTACTTGTGTGAGTGATCAAACTCCATAACGTAAAAAGGTTACCATTTTAGGCTATCCTCCTTCAGCTTATGCAAGCCATCAAGCTCCACAATATGCAAAGGTTACCATTTTAGGGCCTCATCCTTTGGTTTGCACAAGCAAACAAACTACGCAACATCTAGTCATTACCATTCCAGGCCCATTGCCTATATCTATTGAGCCTATTGTTGAATAACCTCATTTTGATGAACTTAATTGTTGATCCCTTTTTCAATAGTCTAATTTTTGGAGACTCCATTATTAAATTGCAAACCATTGATCATTTTGAGCCAAAAGTTTCGCACTTAAAAAATTTTGTGCCAATTTTCGAGCCTTAACAACCATTACTTCTTCAAGAGCCATCTTGTAAGGACCACAATGTGTTTAAAGTTGATATTTTACAACCAATTGTGAACCAAATCCATGATGTTATTATTAAAACACCCAGTGATGATGAGTCAACCTGTGATGAATCACCTATTCATATTTTACCTATTTTTAGATATCTTTGCCCCTTTGACAAGCTAGTCTCTATGGAGTTATCTCTTGATCCTTTTCCACTTGTTGAGGAGTCTCACTTTGACAGACAAGATTTTGTTGAGTCTTCCCTCTCTATGAGGTGATTCACGTAGATGAGCCAGTCTATGTTGAACCATTCCTAGATGAATTAATTTTTATTTAGACCATTATGTTGTCATAGGCGATTACTTGTCTAACATTTAGCATTTAATAGAACATCATTATAGAATCAACCACATCGGATGAAGAAATAATGTTAGAGTCGGGTTCTAGTTTTGAATCGACATCTAATTTAGCATTAGAAGCAGAATCATTATCAACCTCCACATCAGATTCAGAGTCCCTTGTGTCAGAATCAGATTCTAAAATAGATTATAGTCATGGTTGTTATGACATTGATTACAATTGCCTTGCATATCAATTTGAATATTTTTATGATCCTTCTATGGTTTTTTAGGATGATTACTTCAGCATCGACATAGGTTCTCCTAGTATATTTTACAAGGATTGGGTTGCCTCTCATCATTCCATAACCCCTACCTAAAATAGCCATTATATTGATATTCCACCTCCCACAAACATTGATTAGGATCGACAAAATCACACTTTGTTGAACTGCATCTATGGTGACACATCAGGTGCAAAATATCAAGGGGATCAAGACCACATTCATGAAAAAGAAGAATAATATTCTAGTGAAATTTTTTTGGAGGCGCTAGGGGACAATTAGAGTTCAAACTCGACATCTTTTGGTGAAACCTTTTCAGAGGCACTAGAAGATAATCAAAGTCAAATGTTAACATCTCTTCATGAAACCATCTCGGAGGTGTTATGGGATGATCAAAATAAATTCATTGGTGAAAACCTCATCAAGGTGCCAACTAAGCACAAAAGTTCTTCATTGATTAATGAAGATAATATTAAAGATTAAATCAATACAACTTCCAATCTATAGCATAATCAGATGGTAGCTACTCTCAAAACCAAACAATAAAACAATATGATGGTCCAATCAAGAGCATCTTTAAAAGTCTTCGACCCTACCATATCCAAAATTATGTCGAATCTGGAATCAACAAACATTATATGTGACTGAAAGTCCCGATCTTCATTTGTTTCACATTCATTATACAATCTATTATCATCCATATTTTCATTACTCACTTATATCATTTATCCCATGCCTAACATTATCTACCATCCTTGGGAGCACATTCCTTTACACAAGCTACAAAGATATCTTGTCTGGACATGTGAAGGAAGATAACTCAAAAACCAATGAAGATCATGAACACATTATTGAGATCCAAATCGACAACAAGTTCTTAATAAAGCAACTTTTTTGAAATGGTGTTGGATAGCTATTTTATGATTGATTATTATAGTTGTCTCATATGTTGACTAGGATGTGCATCTCCATGTTAGCAAGAACAACTATTTAGAAAGGGTCTGGGCTAGCAAATTTTATCATTGATTATTCTGGATATCTCGTATGTTGATTAGGACATGCATTTCTATACTAGCAGGAGCAACAAAACCATTTTGCATTTGTCATTTATCATTTGCCATTATTGTGACTTGTCTCTTAGGGGCAACCTTATAGACCATTTTATTATAGGCATTATTATTATTATACCTTTGTGTTTCATTTACCGTGATGTTTGAACTACATTGACTTTAGCTCTTTCAGGACTATATAGGCAGCGCTCAATTCTTATTGAGGTTAGCTCGATCACCTTCATTATGCTCTTGATATTTTATGAGCAATTGTTAAGTTTGAATGCTCTCATCATTTTGTGAGCAAAGTAAGCCAATCATCACTTGGGGTTAACTTTGTTGCCAATATAGCCAATTGTCTTTTGATCATTTTCCTTATACCATTTTTTATTATACTGTGCCTTTATTATTGACAAAGGCTTGTTTTTAGCCATCCTACTTATCTCATTTTGATCTTGGTTCCTTTAGTTCTTCCTACATTTTTCATGAGGGGATTCTAATCTGGTTTCAATAGTTTTAGAATGTCATATTAAATGATAATCTATGGAAGTAGTGTGACATTTGATCTGGAAAGTTATCTTTCATTAATTATCTTATTTGATATCACCGATTATAACTACTTATGGGTAAATCAATATTATTTTTGGTACCACTGATTGTAACTGCCTTTGGCCAAATCAGAGTTATGACATTTTTTCCTAATTATAACTGCCTTTATGCAAATTAGGTACAATGCCTTTTTAATCATGCATTGTTTCATCACTTGGTCATTACTATTATCATTTGTCTTGATGTTTGCTTTTATTTGCAAACTTGTTATGACCTAGTCGATTTTTCACCACCTTTATGTTGGTAGAATTATTGTGACTTGGGATTATTTTGTGTTAGGGTGTGGAGTTAAAAGCTTCACCAAGGAGCACACTATGACAGTTTCGGGTCTACACAGACACCGGCGTCGGTTAGGAGCGATCGACGTCGGCTAGGTGCAGTTGCAGAGGCACCGGCGTCGGCAGTGGGTCGGCCGATGGCGGTCACAGGCAAGCAACAGGAACCGGTGTCGGTTACCTGTGCGTCCAAAAAGCTATTTCCGAGGATAGAAGCGAGTGTTTGCATGATGAGTTTAAGTTGTAGTCTTAAGCTCGTGTCTCTATTATTAGTAATATTATTTTTAGAGCCCTTGTTCAAGAGGCTTAACTGTTTGTTGTAAGTGCATGCTCAAGTTTCCTAATTATATATGTAGAATTAGATCTTCTTAGCTTTGGGTGAATTATTGTACTAGTTCATTGTATTTGGTATGTTGAAGAACAGTACAGAATTGAATCAATCCAGGTTTGTTGGAGTTGATTGTTCTTGAGAGAGAGAGAGCTCTTGAGGAATAGAGATCTATTGAGAGATCTATACATTTAGGAGAGGTGTGGAAGAAAGAAGTTTCTTCAATTGTATTCCTTTTGTAAAGAGTTTGTTAATACAAGTTTTCAGCGTGGTTTCTTGTATCTCTTGTTCTTGTTGTTTATCATTCTAGTTACTTGTCTATCTGATTTATTTTTGCGTTTATTGCTTTTACAAGTGTAATCTATTATTGGTTGATCTCCAACAAGTGGTATCAGAGCCTTGGTTGCAGGTTCAAGAGCTGATACCAACAAGTGGTATCAGAGCTCAGGTTCACTAACAGGTGGTTCAGATCTATGTAGTGTGTATTGATTACAAGTTCTCACAGGGGTTTCTACAGGGATTTCTGTTTGAGTGGGAGAAGTAATGGCAGATGAAAGTAAATTGAGAATGGAAAAGTTCAATGGCAAAAATTACCAACATTGGAGAATGTAGATAGAGGATTATTTGTATCAGAAAGATATCTACTTACCGTTAGGTGGGGTTGCAAAGAAGCCCAAAGACATGGAGTATGAAGAATGGGAAGTTCTTGACAGAAAGGCTCTGGGGTCTATAAGACTAATTTTAGCATCCACTGTGATATCTAATTTATCACAGGCAAAGTCTACGGTAGAGTTGATGACTACGTTAGCAAATTTGTATGAAAAACCCTCGGCTTCTAATAAGGTATATCTTATGAAGCAGTTATTTCATTTGCATATGAATGAAGGTGGATCTATTTCTACTCATCTGAATGATTTCAATGGAATTGTGAATCAATTAAGTTCAGTCAATATAGTGTTTGATGATGAAATAAAAGCTCTTTTAATATTATGTTCTTTGCCTGAAAGCTGGCATGGCTTAGTAATGGCAGTTAACAATACTGCATCTGCATCAAATATTTTAAAAGTAGAGATGTTGTTAGTGTTATCTTGAATGAGGAAATACACAGGAAAAGCACAGAAGAGACATCTGGGAATGCTTTAAGTTTTGAGAGCAGGGGGAGGCAGAAAGATAAGAGCAAGAGGAGATCAAGATCAAAGTTTAAGGTGAGAGGAAGATCCAAATCCAGGAACGGTAGAAAGCCACAATGCTGGAATTGTGAAAGATTGGGCACATAAGCAGAGATTGTTGGTCAAAGCCTGAGGAGGACAATCAGCACGAAGGAAAGGAAGAAGCCAAGGTTGCAGGTATTGCACAAGATGCTTTAATTTTCTCTCTGCATAATAATATAGAATCTTGGGTGTTAGATTATGGTGCATATTTTCATGCTACCCCTAATAGGGAATATTTTAGTGACTATATCCATGGAGATTTTAGAATAGTGTATCTAGGGGATGATGAGCCCTGTAAAATAATTGGCAAAGGTAAAGTGCAGCTGAAGATGCAGAACAACAACACATGGGTGTTGAGAGATGTGATGCATGTTCCTAGCTTGAAGAGAAAATTGATTTCTGCAGGAAAGTTAGGGGATGAGGGTTGTATAGTAACTCTCATAGCAGAATCTTGGAAAGTGACCAAGGGTGCACTTGTTATGGCCAGAGGTAAGAGAGAAGGTACTCTCTATTTGTGTAATTGTGTTACTAACAAATCTCCTTCTGTATTATCTACTTCAGATGTGGATGCTAAATTGTGGCACTCAAGGCTTGGCCATATGAGTGAGAAGGAGATGTCAATTCTTAAGTCCAAAGGTATGCTTTTAGATTTAAAAGGCATAGATCTAGAGTTTTGTGAGCATTGTGTATTTGGAAAACAGAAAAGGGTTAGTTTTCTCAAGACTGGGTCTACTAAGAAGAGGCATAAGTTGTAGCTTGTTCACACAGGTGTGTGGGGACCGGCTCAAGTTGCTTCCATTGGAGGATCACAGTACTATGTATCTTTCATAGATGATGCTACAAGGAAGGTATGGATCTATTGTATTAGAAGACAATCTGATGTATTTGAGACTTTTAAGATCTGGAAAGCTATGGTTGAGAATGAAACAGGTAAAAGACTGAAGTGCCTGAGATCTGACAATGGCAGTGAGTTCTACAGTTATAAGTTCAAAGATTATTGTTATATGCATGGAATCCATAGGCAAAGGATGGTTCCAAGGACACCTCAGCAGAATGGAATTGCTGAAAGGATGAATAGGACAATAATAGAGCGTGCAAGATATATGAGATTGCATGCCGGTTTGCCCTTATAGTTTTGGGCACAAGCTGTTGACACTGCAGTATACCTGATTAACAAAGGACCCTCTACAGCTCTAGATGGTGGTATTCCAAAAGAGGCATGGATAGGTAAAAAGGTAGATCTCTCATATCTCAAAGTTTTTGGTTGTGAAGCCTTTGTGCACATAGATAAAGAAAATAGAAAGAAGCTTGATGCTAAGTCTATGAGGTGCACGTTTATTGGCTATGGCTCAGATGATTTTGGTTACAGATTGTGGAATCTAGAAACTAATAAGGTAATTAAGAGTCGTGATGTTGTTTTCAATGAAAGAGTGATGTATTGTGATCAGCTAAGGAAGCTGAATCAATCTGAGCAGAGCAATGGTGAATTGGACGAGGTGAAGGTCCAATATGAGCTCGCGAGAAAAATAAATAATCACTTGCAGAAAAACACAGAGACCGACATCGACAAATTATGAATCAGTGTCGGCAGAACAGAAACCGAGGTCGGCCATACAGAGACCGACGTCGACAGGACAGGCACCGACGTCGGTCAGACAGAACCAACGTCGACCAATAACAGTTCTGGAGGTGACCGAGGTCGGTCACTGTCAGAAAATTTAGGTGGACAGCGTGTTGTGAACGAGTCTCAGACACCCATCAGGAGGTCAGAAAGGGTGAGTAAGCCTCCAATTAGATATTCTTCTTCTTTATTTTATATATTGCTAACTGATGGTGGAGAACCAGAGACTTTTGAAGAAGCAATACAGGTGGAGTCCAAGAGTCAGTGGGAGCGTGGCATGGTTGAGGAGTTGGAGTCCTTAAGAGAGAACCAAACATGGGATTTGGTTGAATTGCCAGTAGGTAAAAGAACACTGAATAATAGATGGACTTACAGGTTGAAAGAAGGTGAGAATGGACAGATGAGATATAAGGCCAGATTGGTAGTAAAAGGATTTGCACAAAATCCAGGTATTGACTTTGGTGAGATTTTTTCTCCTGTTGTTAAAATGACTTCTATAAGGGTTGTATTGTCTTTGGTTGCTTTTGAGGATTTGCATCTTGAGCAACTAGATGTTAAGACAGCGTTTCTTCATGGAGATTTGGATGAGAAAATATATATGGAATAGCCAGAAGGATTTGAGGTCAAAGGTAAGGAGAAGTTTGTGTACAGATTGAAGAAAAGCTTGTATGGTATTTAAAATTTGACAGGTTTATGACTGAGCATGGCTACAGTAGGTGTCAATCTGACCATTGCGTGTATTTTAAGAGATTTGATAACGGTAGATATATTATTCTATTGTTGTATGTAGATGATATGCTGGTTGCAGAATCACACATGCAAGATATCTCTGAGCTTAAGGTGAAATTAGCTCAAACGTTTGCTATAAAGGATTTGGAAGCAGCAAAGAAAATCCTTGGCATGAGCATTAAGAGAGACAGGAAAAATCACAGGTTGATATTGTCTCAAGAAGATTATGTGGACAAGGTGTTGAAATGGTTCAATATGCAGGATGTTAAACCGGTAAGCACACCTTTGGCTGGACATTTTAAGTTGAGTAAAGAACAATGTCCTAATTCATATGATGAGGTAGAGTACATGAGTAAGGTTCCATATTCTTCCACAGTAGGGAGTTTGATGTATGCAATGGTGTGTACTAAACTAGATATTGCCCAAGCAGTGGGAGTTGTAAGTAAGTATATGGCCAATCCAAGTAAGGAACATTGGAAAGCAGTTCAGTGGATCCTTAGATATCTGAGAGGAACCAGCAGTAGGCACTTGTGCTATGGAGGTTCAGATACTTCTCTACATGGTTATGTAGATTCAGATATGGCAAGTGATTTGGATCGCAGGAGGAGCACTACAAGTTATGTTTTCACTGTAGGTGGAACGGCGGTTAGCTGGATATCTAAGTTGCAGAAGGTTGTTGCCTTGTCAACTGCAGAAGCAGAGTATATTGCAGCCACAGAGGCTAGCAAAGAGATGATATGGATGACACGGTTCATGGATGAGCTTGGTAGGGAGCATGAGAGTTGTAGATTGTATAGTGACAATCAGAGTGCAATCCATTTGGCTAAGAATTCAGCCTTTCATTCAAGAACAAAGCACATACAGCTAAGGTACCATTTCATACGATAAGTATTGGAAGATGGTGAGTTGAAGCTGGAGAAGATCCATACAAATAGGAATCCTGCTGATATGTTAACCAAGCCAGTTACAAAGGAGAAGTTGAATCTTCATTCAACTTTTGTTGGTCTTCATGATTGACTTAAAGATGGAGGAGCTAGAAGATGTTGATGTACAGGTACTGGTGCAGCTGTTTATCTCCAAGTGGGAGATTGTTAGGGTGTGAAGCTAAAAGCTTCGCCAAGGAGCACACTATGACAGTTTCGGTTCTACACAGACACCGGCGTCGGTCAGGAGTGACCGACGTCGGCCAGGTGCAGTTGCAGAGGCGCCAGCGTCGACAGTGGGTCGGCCGATGGCAGTCACAAGCAAGCAACAGGAATCGGCATCGGTTACCTGTGCGTCCAGAAAGCTATTTTCGAAGACAGAAGTGAGTGTTTACATGATGAGTTTAAGTTGTAGTCTTAAGCTCGCGTCTCTATTATTAGTAATATTATTTTTAGAGCCCTTATTTAAGAGGCTTAACTATTTGTTGTAAGTGCATGCTCAAGTTTCCTAATTCTATATGTAGAATTAGATCTTCTTAGCTTTGGGTGAATTATTGTAGTAGTTCATTGTATTTGGTATGTTGAAGAACAATACAGAATTGAATCAATCCAGGTTTGTTGGAGTTGATTGTTCTTGAGAGAGAGAGCTCTTGAGGAATAGAGATCTATTGAGAGATCTATACATCTAGGAGAGGTGTGGAAGAAAGAAGTTTCTTCAATTGTATTCCTTTTGTAAAGAGTTTGTTAATACAAGTTTTCAGGGTGGTTTCTTGTATCTCTTGTTCTTGTTGTTTATCATTCTAGTTACTTGTCTATCTGATTTATTTCCACGTTTATTGCTTTCACAAGTGTAATCTATTGTTGGTTGATCCCCAACATTTTGGGGTTATGTAGGTCGTGTTCAAATCACATCAAGGTCAATTCAGTCCCTCTTTTTCATCCATTCTCTTCATCTTGTGAGCAATTTAAAGTTAGCGTGCTCTCACTATTTCATAAGCACTCTTCTACACTCATATTGCAAGTTGGACCATTCTATGTCTCTAAATTCTCATTCGAGTTTAAAAACTTCAAAAATTCTAAAAACATTTTTTTATTTGTTTTATGTGTTGATGTGGTCTTTTGTTTTCCTATTTGGTCTTACTTCTTTGTTTTCTTTTCTAAGAACCTATTGATGTTCCACATGGATCTTGATTATTCCTATTTTGATCTCATGTTGTTAATTTGTTCTTTCTTTGTTTTTATACATTTTTGTTCCTACTTAAGTCTCGATTACTCATATCTCGACTTAAGTTGGGTTCATTTATGTTTTGTCTTTTTCTTTGTTTTTGCCTTTTTATTTAAATGTAAATAGTTGTTACTCTGGTTTTCATCATTGTTTTACCATTATCCTTAGTTATAAGTGTTCACATTTGAACTAGTTATGTGCAACTAAAATGCCATGTCATTCTAAGTTCTTCATACTTATAATTCATAGTTTCTTTTACTATAGCAAGCACTTTGTGCTCTAGTTTCAAGTCTTAACATCAATATAACTCTGATGAATAGATCTCAATATCACTATGCATAAACTAGGCTCAATAGGTTTCACACTCCAACTCTATGCTTAGACATGCATCTCTTCTCATACATCAGGAGTCTAATCCATAGTTGGTTAGTTTTCTTCACCCCTCATTCCATTCACACCCACTTCCTGGGTGAACTACATTGGCTTGAGGTCCATCCAAACTATGTAAGCAGCACTTAATTTCTATTGAGGTTAGCTCAACCAACCTTATTTCTTTTTTTCATCTCTTTCATCCATTTGTGCATCCTTGTATGCCTAATTTTTGTTAAGTTATGGAGCTAAAAGCTTCACTGATGCAAATGGTGGAGGTTGCTGAGTGTTAAAGTAACTGACATCAGTCTGATCAATCGACGTCGATCATATTTAGTTACACAGTAACCGACATCGATTAGGGGTCGGCCAGCATCTGTCAGATAGGAACTGACGTTGGCAACTTGTATGTTTCCAGAATTAGATTTGTCTAATTTTACACGAACAGTCAGTTTGCATGTAAAGACTAATTTTAGTCTTGAGTCTACGTTTCTAATTATTGTTTGTTTTGGGATCTATTTAATAGACCCACTGCACTGTATTGTAATGAAGGACAAGGACGAGATCCTCAGGTTGCAAAAGAGCAAGGTCAGTTGATCTACAGGATAGCAAGATCAAGGAGATCTGCAAGTGTGCCAAGGTTGTGTGTAAGATCAGTTGATCTGCGGGGTAGCAAGATCAAAAAGATCTACAACACAAGAGGAAGGACTAAAGGATTAGATCCTTCACTTGAAGGCAAGAACAACAATTGGGTTGGTTGTCTCAAGGTGTGTAAGATCAGTTGATCTGCAGGTACCAAGATCAGGGAGATCTACATGGTAAGCAAGATTAGTTATATCTATAGGTGTATAGGATCAAAGGAGATCTACTTGGAGTACTTTGAGTACTTGGTGGACTGGCAGTAGGCAACAACAACCATTGGGTTGATTGTCACTAACTGGTGGAGGGAACAACTCAGTGTTGAGTTGTGTTTGTAATTGATTGAGAGAAAGAACTCTTGAGGGAGAATTACTGTACGCCTAAGAGGTGTGGGAAGAGTGTGATTTCTTCATTGTATTTCTTTTTGGAAGAGTGTTAATACAAGATTGTATTGTCTCTCATATTTTGTGTTATTTCTAAATTCTAGTTACATATTACTATAGTTTAATTCCATGTTTAGTTGCTTATATAAAGGTAATCAATTGTGCTCTTAAGGAGTAGGATCCTAACAAGTGGTATCAGAGCTATGTGTGTAGATCCTGACAAGTGGTATCAGAGCCTGGTTCGGATCAGGTTAGTGTTTGTTGATTACAGGCCACTCTCAGGGGTTTCTGATTGAGTGGGAGTAAAGCAATGGCAGAAGAAAGTAAGCTAAGAATGGAGAAATTCAATGGCAAGAATTATCAATTATAGAATTGTGGAAAGAAAGAGCATGTAAAGAAAGATTGTTGGTTGGTAGAAGATTAGCATGAAGGAAATAAAGAAGCAAATGATGCAGGTATTGTTGCATGGGATGCTCTTATATGTTTCTTGGATAAAGTGGACTCTTGGGTTTTAGATTCTAGTGCCTCTTTCCATGCAACCCCAAATAGAGAATTTTTTCATGATTATGTCCATGGAGACTTTGGAAAAATTTATTTAGGGGTTGGTGAGCCTTGTCAAATTGTTGGCAAAGGGAAAGTGCAGTTGAAATTGCAGACGGGCAACACATGGGTGTTAAAAGATGTCATGCATGTCTCAGTCCTGAAGAAGAGTCTAATTTTTGCAGAAAAGTAGGGTGATGAGGGTTGCATAGTAACTCTCACAGCAAAATCTTGGAAAGTTTCCAAGGGTGCACTTGTATTAGCAAGAGGTAAGAAAGTAGGTACTCTTTATCTATCTACTTGTATTATTGATTCTCTTTCTGTTTTATCTACTTCAGATGTAGATGCAAAGATGTGGCTCTGTAGGCTTGGTCACATGAGTGAGAAGGGAATGCATGTTCTTAAGTCAAAAGGTAAGAGTTCATATTTGAAAAGCATAGATCAAGATTTCTGTAAGCAACAAAAGAAAGTGAGGTTTCTTGAAATTGATGCTACAAGAAAGGATTGGGTTTATTGCATAAAGAGAAAATCTGATGTTTTTGACAAAGTTAAGAATTGGAAAGCCTTGGTTTTCAAGGAGAAGATGATGGACAGAGATCAGCTCAAGAGGCTGAATAATTCTAAGCAGGGCAGTGTTGATTTGGACAAGGTTATGATCCAAAATGAGCTCGTGGGTAAAAATCACCACTCACAAGAAAACATAAGACTGACGTCGATCAAGAAACTGACGTCAGCAATCAGGCAGGAACCGATGTCAGTCTAGTGGAGACCAAAGTCGATGATGTCAGGCAGGTTGACACCGACATTGGTTAGGAAACTGACGTTGGTGATCAGGTGGAAACGACATCGATCGGGTGCAAACCAAGGTTGGCCAGAGGTGACCGAGATCGGTCACTGTTAGAATGAATTTTGGGTGGACAACAAGCTATCAAGGAGTCTCAAATGCCCATGTGGAGGTCCAAAGGGGTAAGTAAGCCTCAAATTCATTATTCCCCTTCTTTATACTACTTGTTGCTCACTGATGGTGGAAAACTAGGAAGTTTTGAAGGGGCAATGCAGGTAGAATCCAGAAAACAGTGGGAGCATGGCATGAATGAGGAAATTTATTTCTTGGAAGAGAGCCAAATGTGGGATTTGGTAGAGTTGCCAGCCGAGATGAAAGCACTAAAAGATGAATGGATTTATAGTTTAAAGAAAGGAGAGAATGGACAGGTGAAATAGAAGGCCAGGTTATATAGTCTTGAGCAAGCTGCAGGACAATGGTGTTTAAGGTTTGATAGGTGTATCACAAAACATGGCTTTAGTCAATGCCAATGTGACCATTGTGTTTATTTTACCAGGCTAGATAATATTAGCTACATTATCCTATTATTGTATGTAGTGTATATACTTGTTGCAGGGTCACACATGCAGGAGATTATTGAGCTAAAGGTAAAATCAGTTTAGAGGTTTGCCATGAAGGATTTGGAAGTAGCAAAGAAAATCCTTGGCATGAGTATTTCTAGAGACAGGGAAAGTCACAGGTTGATTTTGTCTCTAGAGGATTATGTGAATAAGGTAGTGGAGAGGTTCAATATGCAGGATGCAGAACCGGTTAGCACACCTATGGTTGGACAGTTCACAGAACAGTGTCTTAAATCACATGATGAGATTGAGTACATGAGTACTAGACCTGATATTTCCCAAGCAGTGGGAGTTGTCAGCAAGTTTATGGCCAATCTAGGAAAGGAGCACTGGAAAGCAATTCAGTGGATTCTCAGGTATCTGAGAGGGACCAACAGCAGGGATTTATGCAATGCAGGGTCAAGCACTTCTCTACATGGGTATGTAGATTCAGATATGGTAGGTTACTTGGATGATAGGAGAAGCACCACAGGATATGTGTTCATTGTTGGTGGAACGGTGGTTAGATAGATTTCAGAGTTGCAGAAGGTTGTTGCAGTCATGGTGGCTAGCAAGGATAAGAACCTGCAGATATGTTAACAAAGTTGAGAACAAAGGAGAAGTTGAATCTTCATTCAACTTTTGTTGGTCTTCAAGATTGAACTTGAAGAGGGATACAAGCTATAAAACAAAATTAGATGATGTATAGGTACAGGTACAGGTGCAATTGTTTATCTCCAAGTGGGAGATTGTTAAGTTGTGGAGCTAAAAGCTTCACTAATGCAAATGGTGGAGGTTGCTGAGTGTTAAAGTAACCGACGTTGGTCTGATCAATCAACATCAGTCATATTCAGTTACACAGTAACTGACATCGATTAGGGGTTGGTCGGCATTGGTCAGACAGGAACCGACGTCGACAACCTGTGTGTTTTCAGAATTAGATATGTCTAATTTTAGATGAACAGTCAGTTTGCATGTAAAGACTAATTTTAGTCGAGTCTACGTTTCTAATTATTATTTGTTTTGGGATCTATTTAATAGACCCATAGGGGCTGTATTGTAATGAAGGACAAGGATGAGATCCTCAAGGTGCAGAAGAGTAAGGTCAGTTGATCTGCGGGATAGTAAGATCAAGGAGATCTGCAAGTGTGCCAAGGTTGTGTGCAAGATCAGTTGATCTGCGAGGTAGCAAGATCAAGAAGATCTACAACACAAGAGGAAGGACTAAAGGATTAGATTCTTCACTTAAAGGCAAGAATAACAATTAGGTTGGTTATCTTAAGGTGTGTAAGATCAGTTGATCTGCAAGTACCAAGATCAGGGAGATCTACATGGTAAGTAAGATCAGTTAGATCTACAGGTGTGTAAGATAAAAGGAGATCTACTTGGAGTACTTTGAGTACTTGGTGGACTAGCAGTAGGCAACAACAACCATTGGGTTGATTGTCACTGACTGGTGGAGGGAACAACTCAGTGTTGAGTTGTGTTTGTAATTGATTGAGAGAAAGAACTCTTGAGGGAGAATTACTATACGCCTAAGAGGTGTGGGAAGAGTGTGATTTTTTCATTGTATTTCCTTTTGGAAGAGTGTTAATACAAGATTGTATTGTCTCTCATATTCTGTGCTATTTTTGAATTCTAGTTACATATTACTTCTGGTTTAATTTCATGTTTAGTTGCTTATACAAAGGTAATCAATTGTGCTCTTAAGGAGTAGGATCTTAACAAGTGGTATTAGAGCTATGTGTGTAGATCCTGACAGTTTTTTTGGCTTCTAAGCCATTACACCATTGCATCCATATTTATGCCCACTCATTTTAACCTGTGTTTTAGGTTATATCCTTGAGTTAATTGTTTATCAATTTGGCCATGCTGGGGCACAACATCTGAGCCTATTGTAAGAATAAAATCAACCCTATAGGGACAAGACTATTATTTATTCTTTATTAATGATCAAAATTAGCCTTGTGGGGGCAAAACTATTTTATCACGATCAAATCTACTCTATCAGGGCACTTCTTATTATCATTTATTTGGAGACCATGCTCTCCCTTTTCCTCTAATTCTAAGCTCTCCATTATTTTTCCCATGATGGTGATCTTTTAGTGTGAAACTTATCTCGGGATTGATCAATGTTGTAAGCACGTAGCTTGCACTCTCAAATGGGGTGCATTTAAAGTGTGTCACTTATTTTTATGGATTGTATCCTTCCCATTCCCCACATTTTTGGGGCCCATCATACATCTAATTATATTTTGATCATTGATGAAATCCATATGTGCAATCATTAGCTCATCTAGATGTGATCTATTCCATGGGTTAATCTCTCACTTTCTCTCTCTTTTCAAGAGTCCATATTTCTCTTTCATCTTAGTATGTCCTCTCGAGGGGCATCATGGGTCATTGCCAATTTCTTCTTGACAACTCTTTTATTTGAAAAGACGTTGCTTCATCTTAATGTCTCGCTACACCTTCTCAAATAAGGGCAAAATACAAACATCTAATTCTTAACACTATTTGTGTTGAAATTGTCAATCTTACTCGATTTACACTTATATGCACAATTTAGGCCAAAATCACTTAAACACGCTAAATGGTTCAAGATTATCGTAAACAAGTGTTGATTTAAGATAATATATCCCTAAATAGGGCAATGCATTTTATGCAATTCCTAACTTTGATTAGAGCATTTTAAGTCAAAATGATGATTTTAACTTTTTGTGCTCTAGATCACTCTTTTCTTCTAATATGTTAACACACGTCACATGCCTTTGTTATTTTGTGTCGGCAACATCCTAAATGGGATGACAGTCTATACGCATCCAACATCACCTTTCAATTCTTCTCCAGTTAAATTATGACCCTATAAAATGACAATCTGATCAATTTGATTAATTCTGCACCAATTTCCAAAGAATTTCACTAAAATTGATTAATCTTGTTTGAAGCTAATTAATTCAAATCAAAAGCTTAAGTGGATTTTCCATGGAATTTATTGATTATTTCATTATTAGAAATTGATTTTGAATAAGTGGATCACCTAACGACATCATCTATGGGGTGGCATCTTCAAGCCATAAATGTAACAAATATCATATTTATGGGCACCCATGCCTAATTAATGTTTTTCCCTCCCAAATCATTAAGAGGGTATTTATGGATTTAATTACAAATATTAGATTAATTCAAAGCCACACATCTCAATCTTGAGATGGATGGTCATGGTTGATCTCAACCCATTTAGAAATCTATAAATAGAGATGCATAGAACAT
Source organism: Torreya grandis (assembly GCA_037957365.1). Taxonomy (NCBI): domain Eukaryota; kingdom Viridiplantae; phylum Streptophyta; class Pinopsida; order Cupressales; family Taxaceae; genus Torreya; species Torreya grandis. The sequence goes on from JARHVA010001758.1 coordinate 1,128,579, forward strand.
CATTTTTAATCTAAATTATTGTAAATTTATAATGCAAAATTATCTTCACAACCTTTTGTGTTGATCATTGTGTTTTATTTGCAAGCTTCATTTGATAGGTAAATTAGAGATCTCTATTGAGCCTAGGTTATGCATAGTGTTCTTATGACAATGAATGAGAAAAGTATCCATTATTGATGAAGATAAGATCACTAGATCAAGGGGAGAACACGCTTGGATCCACTCTAAGATGGTGGAATCACATGGGAAGGTAAAGATTATTTGCTTTCTTTCATTTGCCCTTCTTATCATTTACAAAACCTGTTGGAATAGGTTGGCTTTGTTTTTTAAGTTATTTATGAAATTTTCATGGATTTATTAACTAATGTTTGACTAACCATCTTTGTAATCCAATCCTACACATACATCATAGAATATAACTAAAATAACAAATCAACATGATCGCAATGTAAACACATACACTACAACTAGCTCATAGCAATTTACTCATTTATTCTAAGTAATATCCTACTATCCCATGACAATATATATGACAAAGCTTAGTAAAAACTAACCAAATCAAATGTGTCAACTATAAATATCTATAGATAATCGACTAGTTTGTTTAGCGAGGAATCAAGATGTAACAAAATAGAACTGGATGTTCAAACAAAATACTTGATAGTTCTATGGGTGAGGCTTGAAATTTGGCTTGTTGATTATCAACCACTACATGAATACATTGCTAAAAAGTGCTTTGCTAAGGGGTAAAACCTTTATTTCTCAACTTGACCTGGGTACATTCATGCACAAAATGGTCACCTCCATAAATGAAACACCCTCCTAGTGGTCCCTTCATATCAGATTGTTGGTTTCCCTTGGAACTATTACCCAGTTTCTTGCTACCTAAACCACTATTAAATCTAGTGTTTGATTCATGAACTGACTCTTAGAGTCACTCCTTTGCTTCCAATTCTTCTTCTTGAAATTTGGCTTTGAACTTTCAAACTTTTTCTTAAACTTGTCTTTGACATGAACAAGAGATTTCAACTTTTGCTCATGCTTGACTACCTTCTCAAATACTTGGTCCATGGTAGATGGTATATGGTCCATGAACATCCACCTCTCCACAAATTTGGGGTTTTAATCCCATGATAAAATTCCTAATCCTAAACCTCTCATCTGCCTGATACTGAAATACATATTTCAGAAGTTTAGTGAACTATTCCCAGTACTCATTTACCAACAAGTCCCCTTCAAATTTTCAAAATCTATCAGCTTTTGGTTAAAATACAATTGTAAAAGCCATCATTATTTGAATAGTGTAACAAATTATTCCCAAGTAGTGGTGGTTGAGTTCATATTCATTTTTAACTTATTATTATCCCACCATGTAGCTATTCATCTAGCCAAATGATAAGCTCTCCAAATAGATTTGGTGACCTTAAAGTAGTTTTAAATCTCTAAATACTTCTCTATTTTAGTCAACCATGCTTCAGTTCTATCTCCCATAACTATTCCATCAAATTTAGGTGGATTCATCTTTTTCATATCCCTTGCCAATTCTTTGGCTACACATGCTCTTGTATCTTGACACACTTCCTTATGTCTCTACTCTTGATGGTTTTCCTAATCAGAAGGATGGATTTTAGGCTCATCCTATTGGGATTCTTCCTCTTTTCCATGTATTTCTTGTTCTAGGCCTACATCTTTATCCCTAGTCACATTCATGATCACAAGAATTTGATCTAACTTTGTTGAATGTTTAGCAAAAAATTGGATAAGATCAATGAGAGTTATTGTTATCAACATTCAAAGGACCCTCAATCGATGCTCTTACTCACATAATTCTTATTTTTAGTAACAAAAGAATATAAAAATGTTAGCTGACTCATTAAATTCTAAAGTCTGAACCATAATTATGATACCACAATGTAACATCCCCACAAGGATTTACTAGAATAATGCAGTAATTTTTTTTATAATTTTTACTCAATACTTGGTCTTTCATTAGATTACACCATGGGAATCTAATTAATGATTTTTAAATAACTAAGCATATCAAACTTAAGTAAACATGAGCGACTCTATTTACTAGTCACTAGCAACTTATGAAAATAGTCATAATTGCATAAAGAAAGTAATCATAATAAAATCCAGCCACGATTGGTACAATAATGCATCCTTTATTGTCAATGTATAATAATAATCAATTACATTTCCATCAAGTATACTACCTCAATATATAAGTATAATAATAGATGCAATGCTCCATGGAGTTCGAGTCACACTAACTCATGTATCTCTGATAATCTCAAGTGTAGTCTCTAAGTAAGTACTACAATGAGGAGAGAGAGCATCATCCAAGCATTTTTCCACACCAACCATAGATCATCGATCCTCAACATAATCCCACAAATAGGGAATGGCCTTCCCTTTACGAATGGGTAGATAGTGATGGTGTGAAAATCCAAAGAGACATGTTAATACCCCATGTTTTAAGATTCCTATTACATTATGTATACCATAAAAAAATACATTTTAACATGATATCACACAAGCATGTAAATCATACGTATGAAACGACAATGTCTATCTAAACATTACTTTGGCCAAAGTTTTCAAATAACATATGATCTTTAGGATTAGTCAAATTCATACACACCACTTGATCGAATTACCTTCATCTAACATTGGTTATGCTAACTAAACTAGTGAATTTCATCTCACTGCTTATTTAGAATCTTCAATGCTATATTTGGTTAACATATAGTTATAACCAATAGGTCCATATAATTATTTCTACTAGCAAGTACAAACACATGCAAATTATAGAAATAATTACTATACATACATTTAATACATCAAACATATGAATGAACCTTATTTATATTATTTATCTCATAAACAATATTTATGACAAGCAAGGTTATTTACCATACATGTATAATACAAGTCATTTCAAGAGTCTATTTTCCTTAAGCAAATGTCAAACACGAAATTAACATTTTCAAAACATAAAGTTCATACCACTCAATATCACCAACATTCACAATTTTCATAAAGATTTCTAAAGGTTCACTTATTCATCCTTTTTAGAATTTAGTCTATGTTCATATAGTTATAGTCCCCTATCCTTCAGGATTTCATGACTTAAATTATTAGTCACTACTATAACTATAAGCACACTACCCATTCTATAGATATACGTTATACCCATATAGGAGGACCTATGTTATCTTATACATGTATTCCATATGTTTATATGATCGTATTATATATATCCCATAATATATATAATTTAACATATAATTAACATTTTGACCTACTAACAAAACTTTTTTTGTTATTCTTTTTAAAGCTTAAAAGATAAAACTTTCAATAAATAGGCTCGAAAATAAAAAGGGCCTTAATATTTCCAAAACCCTATTTATAATTTCACATCAGAAATAATGAATCCAACTAGGCTCAGATTTATTCCTAAATTCATATTTTTGTTACTTCCCAAAACTTAAGTCATTTATTCAATAATCTAAATTACCAATTTTCATTGAAAAATAGTAAATTATTTTCTTAACATAGTAAAAAATGATTTAAATTTATATCAAAAACTCACGACTTCCATTTCTAGCCAAAACTTATTCAAATTCCTAAGTTCTCAGGTTATAAGTCAAATTCACAATTTTAAGATTGGTCTAATTCACAAACACATAGTTCTTATAATCTCACTTTAACTCAAATAACTATGAGTCTCATAGTGAATCACATAAACTATTACGTGTATAAAATATACACAATATATCTATTTACTCAAACCGTGACTATATATTTTCATACTCATAATATCTATGTGTAGTCTATTCATATGCATTTGTTTCATAGTTTATAAACAAAAGTTTTATGTTCATTTGAATACCTTATCCCACTAAACCGTGTGATTGTCTTAATACACAATTTATATATATTTAAATATGTCTGCCCAGTTCAAGTTATACACATACACAATGCTATATAAATATATATTTATTTGTTGATCTTTTTAAAGAATACATTTATTGTATATCCTTTGAATATATTTATATACATAGTTTGTTTATAAATATCCATACTATATTTTATATAACTCCACTTTAAACAAAACACTATAGTCAACACATGTTTATATGTCTCACATTATACACATTTTATATGTCACATATGGTACACATAATAAACCCCCTTTTGAAACCCGTTCAACATTTTCACAATTTTGATATGGAGTATATCCCATGTACATACATGAATAATAATGTCTTATTTCTTAACACCTTTACCCATGCAAACAGGACTATGTTTCACCTAAATTTTGACTTTCACCGAGACATCTTTGTTGGAAATATTGTCATTGATGTCAAAGGTCTAGCATTATTGATAATAAAGGCCCTGTTGCATTAGTTGGTGTTTTTAATATTCATATATTGGTTAATGTGTGTTAATATTTATTTAACATTAACAAATATATTTTTGGTTGCATATAAGTTAAAATAGGGCCCATAGAGAAGTCAAAGAGTCATGGGGTAAAGACAAAAGAGGAATGGGACGTATTTTCTGATGAAGAGTCATCTTGAAGATTTCTAAGAGTCACCATGTGAAGACAAAAGAGGGTATGTCACATTTTTCCATGAAAAGGCACTTTAAGGAATACGAAAAGTCACCAAAATGAAGACAAAAGAGAAAAAGATGCATTTGCTTATGAAGAGTCACCATATGACTTTTCAAATGTAAGGATATGAAGGGTCATGCAAGTTTGGAACCATTTTTCATGAGCATTGAAGGGTCACAAAGGGTGAATGCCAAAGGTCATTTGGAAAGCTATAAATAAAGATTTGAGAAGCCATTTTTAATATGCAAGAGAGTGCATGATTTGTATTTGTTTTCAAAGAAAGAAAATCAGGGGATATTGTAGAGTTCTATCATTTGTTGAGTGAGCAACATTAAGAGATAGTTGTGTTTTATACACAAAAGGGGTTGGTGCTCACAAATCATTGCAAGGGGTTGGTGGTCTTGTGAGTTGGTGCTCACAAAAATTTGTTGTGTTGCTGCTCGGTAAAAGGGGTTGGTGCTCCTGCAAGTTGGTGCTTGCAAACTTTGTAATTTGAGTTAGTGCTCATTCATATACTTGAGATTGCTCTCCATGTTTTTTCTCACTTTGGGTTTCCACATAAAAATATGGTGTCTCTTTCTCTCTCTTGTGTGGTGCATATTATTATTTTAGTTTTATTACATATTTTAAATGTATGATTAAGTGATTAAATAAAAGAAACCAGATTAAATAAAAGATATATAATATATTGATTCACCCTCCCTCTCAATATATTTAATGATTAACACTTGGTATCAGAGCAGGTTCCTTTAGAAAAAGTTTTACAACTTGAAGGTAGATCGGGAAAGCACAATGGCTGGATCACATGAAGGTTTTTCTACAAATAAGGCACCTTTGTTTGATAGGACAAATTATGTTTTTTAGAGCATAAGGATGAGGGATTATTTGATGGCCCTTGGATTCAACATTTGGCAAGCAGTGGTGGAAGATTATATGAAGAGCCACAAACACTTGTAACTATTCCAGCAAGCTAAGCTTCAAAGGATCTTCTTAAAAGTTTGAAGCTTAGCTTGCTGAAGATTATTGGATTCCAGCAGAAAAGAAGGCAAGTAAAAATAATGCTAAAGCTTTAAATGCTATTTTATGTGGTTTATATGAATCAGAATTTGTTAAAGTTATGAAATGTAAATTTGCTCATGAAACTTGAGTAAAAATTGAGAATATTTACAAAGGTGATGGAAAGGTTCAGCAAGCTAAGCTTCAAACTCTCAGAAGATAATTTGAGAGTTTAAAGATGGAAGAGGAAAAAAATATAGTAAGTTGTCTTTTGTGGCTTGATCAAATAATTAATTAGATTCAAGGTTATAGAAAAAAGTTAGAAGAATTAATTATGGTTCAAATTTTTTTGAGATCTCGACCATTGAGATATGATGTAAAAGTTTCGACAATTGAAGAGATGAAGAATTTAGCCAAGCTAAAGATGGATGAGCTATATGGTATTCTTATGGCATATGAGATGTAGACTGAACAAAAAAAACCCTTAAAGAGAGAAGCTGCTAATAAGACATCAAAGAAAAAGAAGGCTAAGAATCGAGAATCAAGTGACAGTTCTAGTGATGATGAAGATGACAACAGAGCTCTATTCATTTGCAAACTGAAAAAGGGCACAGGTAAATATCAAACAAAATTACCTTTTAAATGTTTTAATTATGAAAAGATTAGACATTTTGTAGCTAAGTGCCCAAATAAGGGTAATGGTGACAATGAAGAAGGAAAGTCTAAATATAAAAAAATATTCAAAGAAAAATTCAAGAAGGGATTCGAGAAAAAGAGTTTGTATTCTAAAGATCCTAGCTTAGTCGAAGATAGTAGAGTCAATGATTTAGAAGATGAGCAGATTTTATTCATGGCCATACATGAAGATACCTCTGTAAGCAAAAATACAGATGATAAAGAAAGAGAACAAGATGAAGCCGAAGTGAATTTGGAAGGAGAACTTGTTTATGCCTTAGAAGAGTTAAAAGTTCTTGAGAAGAAGGTTCAAAGATTAAAGCTCCAAATCGAGAAAAATGAAAAAAAATCAAAGGAAAAAATTAAAGATCTACAAGCACACTTTGAAGAAGCCAAGAGGAATGAAGAAGATCTAATGGCACATTTGAAAAAAGTAAGTAAAGAATGTGAAAGGTATGTTATTGAAATTGCTTCTTTAAAAATAGATCTCGAGAAAATAAATAAATCAATCAATGATAGAGCAGTGAATGATTCAAAAGGATAAAAAAATGGCGGGCTTCAGCGTGTGTAGGTCAAGGCCGAGCTAGGGCAGTCATGCCCTGGCTCGTTTAAGTGGTGAGTTGGAGTGCGTAGGGGCATCTTGGAGGGCGAGCGTGTGAAGAGGGGATGGGAAGCGGTGTCGCAGGTTTAAGCAAGACCAAGGAGGACGTGGTCATGGCTCAGAAGGAGCCCTTAAAAACCATGCCAGGCAAGAGCTTCAGTGCAAATATGAGCATGAACAGGCAGGAACAACAAGGTAAGATGTTAGGTAAGGAGTTTTCTTCCTTGAATACAGGAGATATGGAATGGAGTTTGCCCAGGGGATCCAGGATCATGAAGATTAATGGCTGCCTGGAGAAATGCAAGGAAAGACCTAAGTTGGTAATCCCTTTTGAGATGATTTCTGAGGATGTGGAGTATTATTCCAAGCACTCATTATAATGCAAATTTTTGGGTTTGAGAGTTTCTCTTCAATTTCTAGAGAGTTGGGCCAGGAGAGTGTGGGAACCAGAGGGGGAAATGGAGGTCACGTTATTGGCAAATAATTACTTCATGGTGACGTTTCTATGCCTGGCAGACTGTAACAAGGTTTTTGAGGGAGGGCCCTATTTTTACAATCAGGTTGGACTTTTTGTTGAACCTTGGCATGCTGGGTTTAATCCTTCAGAGGAATTACCAATTCAGGTTCCGATATGGGTTAGGCCCCCCAGACTTCCTATTGAATGTTGTTGAGAGGACGTTCTCCTGATGTTAGCCTCGACGCTTCTAAGGCCGATGGGGTCTTCATCATAGACTCTAAGTAAGAAAGTCATGACTTTTGCTCAAATTTGTGTGGAAACTAATTTGAGCAAACCATTGCCTGATGGGGTGGAGATGAGTGTGTGTACATACCCCGGGGTGCAACAACTGGACTATGAGACCCTTCCCTTTAGGTGTCGCTTATGCCACAAGTATGGACACTTGGTGTGTAAATGCCTGAAGGCTAAGCCAGTGGAGCAGCACTCCCAACCACCTCCTAGCAACATTCCCAGCGCAGATAAAGGGAAGAAGTCAGGGGTTGAGGAGGGTAGAGATGCTGAAGGTTTTATGCAGGTGAAGGCTCGAAGCCATAATAAAGGCCAGAAAAGGACCCTTAAGGAGTGACAGGATGAAGACTCCTTCAACAAGTTTGAAATCTTGGATGAATTAGGCCAGCAAGAAGTGAATCCAGGTTTAATTAGCGTGGAGCAGCTCGTGGGAGGTTCAAGACTAGAGATTGACTATGCCAATCTTCCTTTGGTTCTTTACGAAGAGTCGGCCTTACCCATGGCTGTAGAGGGGTAGACAGAGGCTCTGGGGGTGGAGGCAACAAATGGGGGCCTAGATCAGATTAGAGAAGATGCGTATCTTCTGGCAAGGACCGTGGGGACAGAAGTAGATAAGAAAGGGAAATCTTCTTCTCACCTGGGTATTCTTCAAAAGGAGGGAAAGAAGGGGATGTCAGAAAAAAGTGTGAAATTGGGCAGCAAGAAGGACACAGATAGAATTAAGATGATTGGGGAGACCTTGGTTGAGTCAAGTGTGGTTAAGATCTTAGATTCACACTTTTTAACTCCTCTAAAATGATCATTATCTCGTGGAATGTAAGGGGACTAAACAGTGGTCCTAGACAAAAGGCTGTTAAGGAATTAGTTAGATGTCAAGTACCTAATATTCTATTTCTTCAAGAAATGAAAATTTATGTGGATGATATGAGGAATATTGCATCTAAGATATGGAGGTACGGCTCATGGTAGTGCATTAGAGCTCAAGGATCTTCAGAAGGCATGGCTTGTTTCTGGAACCCGCGTAAGATTCAACCTGTTGGGGGATCAAACCAACAATAGATTACACTTGTGAAAGCAATAAACGTGGAAATAAATCAGATAGATAAGTAACTGAAATGATAAATAGCACAGAACAAGATATACAAGAAAACACCTTGAAAACTTGTATTGAAACTCTTTACAATAGGAATACAATTTGAAGAAACTTCGTTCTTCCACACCTCTCTCAGATGCACACAAGATCTCTATTCCTCAAGAGCTCTCTCTCAAGTACACTCAAATCCAATAACCTGGATTGATGCAACTCTGTACTGTCCTTCAAACATTCACAATGTTCTACTATTACAGTTCTACACTTCTCTTACACACACATCTAAGCTAAGAAGATCTTCCTACATATAGAAATAGGAAACTTGAGCATGCTCTTACAACAAACAGTTAAGCCTCTTGAACAAGGGCTCTAAAAATAATATTGCTAATAATAGAGACGCAAGCTTGAGTTCACGACTCAAACTTATCATGCAAACACTCGCTGCTGTCCACGGAAATAGCTTTCTGGACACGCAGGTAACCGACGTTGATTCCTGCCAGTTTGCCTGTGACCATCGCCGGCCGACCCTATTGCCGACGTCGGCGCCTCTGCAACTGCTACTAACCGACGTCGGTCGCTCCTGACCGACGCCGGCGTCTGTGTAGACCCGAACCTGTTTTAGTATGCTCCTTGGTGAAGCTTTTAGCTCCACACCCTAACAATCTCCCACTTGGAGATAAACCAACTACACCAACCTGTACAGCAACATCTTCTAGCTCCTCCATCTTCAACTCAATCATGAAGACCAATAGAAGTTGAATGAAGATTCAACTTCTCCTTAGTAACTGGCTTTGTTAGCATATCAACAGGATTCTTGTCTGTATGGATTTTCTCCAGCTTCAACTCACCATCTTCCAATACCTGCCGTATGAAGTGGTACCTTAGCTGTATGTGCTTGGTTCTAGAATGAAAAGCTGAGTTCTTAGCCAAATGGATTGCACTCTGACTGTCACTATACAATCTGCAACTCCCATGCTCCCTTCCAAGCTCTTCCATGAACCGTGTCATCCATATCATCTCCTTGCTAGCTTCTGTAGCTGCAATATACTCTGCTTCTGTAGTTGACAAGGCTACAACCTTCTGCAACTTAGATATCCAACTAACCGCTGTTCCACCTACAGTAAAAACATAACTTGTGGTGCTCCTCCTGCCATCCAAATCCCCTACCATATCTGAATCTACATAACCATGTAGAGAAGTATCTGAACCTCCATAGCACAAATGCTTGCTGCTGGTTCCTCTCAGATATCTAAGGATCCATTGAACCGCTTTCCAATGTTCCTTACCTAGATTGGCCATATACTTACTTACTACTCCCACTGCTTGGGCAATATCTGGTCTAGTACACACCATTGCATACATCAAACTCCCTACTGCGGAAGAATATGGAACCTTACTCATGTACTCTACCTCATCATGTGAATTGGGACATTATTCTTTGCTTAACTTAAAATGTCCAGCCATAGGTGTACTTACCGGTTTTGCATCCTACATATTAAACCTCTCCAACACCTTATTCACATAATCTTCTTGAGACAATATCAACCTGTGATTTTCCCTGTCTCTCCTAATGCTCATGCCAAGGATCTTCTTCGCTGCTCCCAAATCCTTCATAGCAAATGTTTGAGCTAACTTCACTTTAAGCTCTAAGATATCCTGCATGTGAGACCCTGCAACCAGCATGTCATCTACATACAACAATAGAATAATATATCTACCGTTATCAAATCTCTTGAAATACACACAATGGTCTGATTAACACCTACTGTAGCCATGCTCAGTCATAAACCTGTCAAATTTCAAGTACCATTGCCTTGGAGCTTGCTTGAGGCCATACAAGCTTTTCTTTAACCTGCACACAAACTTCTCCTTACCCTTGACCTCGAAACCTTCTGGTTGTTCCATATAGATTTCCTCATCCAAATCTCCATGAAGAAACGTTGTCTTAACATCTAGCTGCTCAAGATGCAAATCCTCAAAAGCAACCAAAGACAATACAACCCTTATAGAAGTCATCTTAACAACTGGAGAAAAAATTTCACCAAAGTCAATACCTGGCTTTTGTGCAAATCCTTTTACCACTAATCTGGCCTTATATCGCATCTGTCCATCCTCACTTTCCTTCAACCTGTAGGTCCATCTGTTCTTCAGTGTTCTCTTACCAGCTGGCAACTCAACCAAATCCCATGTTTGGTTCTCTCTTAAGGACTCCATCTCCTCAACCATGCCACGCTCCCACTTACTCCTGGACTCCACCTGTAATGCTTCTTCAAAACTCTCTGGTTCTCCACCATCGGTTAGCAATAAATAATATAAGGAAGGAGAATATCTAATTGGAGGCTTACTTACCCTTTCAGACCTCCTGGTGCGTGTCTTGGACTTGTTCTCAACAATCTGTCCACCCAAATTTTCTGACAGTGACCGACCTCGGCCACCTGTAAACCTGTCACTCGCCGTCGTCGATTCTGCCTGACCGACCTCGGTGCCTGGTCTGCCGACGTCGGTCTCTGTATGACCGACATCAGTTTCTATACTGCCGACGCCGGTTCCTAACCTGTCGACGTCGGTCTCTGTGTTTTCCTGCAAGTGATTATTTCTTTTTCCCGCGAGCTCATTTTAGACCATAACTTCATCCAATTCACTATTGCTCTGCCCAGATTGATCCAGCTTCCTTATCTGATCACTGTACATCACTCTTTCATTAAAAACAACATCACGGCTTCTGATTACCTTGTTAGTTCCTAGATTCCAAAATCTGAAACCAAAATCATCTGAGCCATAGCCTATAAACGTGCACCTCATAGACTTAGGATCAAGCTTCTTTCTATTTTCCTTATCTATATGCACAAAGGCTTCACTACCAAAAACTTTGAGATATGAGAGATCTACCTTTTTACCTGTACATGCCTCTTCTGGAATTCCACCATCTAGAGCTGTAGAGGGTCCTCTGTTAATCAGGTACACTGCGGTGTCAACTGCTTCTGCCCAAAACTCTAAGGGCAACCCTGCATGCAATCTCATACATCTTGCACGCTCCATGATAGTTCTATTCATCCTTTTAGTAATACCATTCTGCTGAGGTGTCCTTGGAACCGTCCTTTGCCTACGAATTTCGTGTGTATAACAATACAATTTGAACTTAAGACTGTAGAACTCACCGCCATTATCAGATCTCAGGCACTTTAACTTTTTGCCTGTTTCATTCTCAACCATAGCCTTCCAAAACTTAAAAGTCTCAAAAACATCAGATTTCTTTTTAATACAGTAGATCCATACCTTTCTTGTGGCATCATCTATGAATGTAACATAGTACCGTGATCCGCCAATAGAGGCTACCTGAGCCGGTCCCCACACGTCTGTGTGAACAAGCTGCAACTTCTGCCTTTTCTTAGTAGACCCAGTCTTGAGAAAACTAACCCTTTTCTGTTTTCCAAATACACAATGCTCACAAAACTCTAGATCCATACTTTTCAAATCTGAAAGCATACCTTTAGACTTAAGTATTGACGTCCCCTTCTCACTCATGTGGCCAAGCCTTGAGTGCCACAATTTGCAATCCACATCTGAAGTAGATAAAACTGAAGGAGATTTGTTAGTAACACAATTACACAAATAGAGAGTACCTTCTCTCTTACCTCTGGCCATAACTAGTGCACCCTTGGTCACCTTCCAAGAATCTGCTGTGAGAGATACTGTACAACCCTCATCACCTAGCTTACCTGCAGAAATCAAATTTCTCTTCAAACTAGGAACATGCATCACATCTCTCAACACCCATGTGTTGCCATTCTGCATCTTCAGCTGCACTTTACCTTTGCCAGTAATCTTACAAGGCTCATCATCCCCTAAGTACACTATTCCAAAATCTCCATGGATATAGTCACTGAAATACTCTCTGTTAGGGGTAGCATGGAAAGATGCACCAGAATCTAATACCCAAGATTCTATGTTATTATGCAAAGAGAAAATTAAAGCATCCTGTGCAATACCTGCAACCTTGGCTTCTTCATTTCCTTCGTGTTGGTTGTCCTCCTTAGGCTTTGACCAACAATCTCTGCTTATGTGCCCCATCTTTTCACAGTTCCAGCATTGTGGCTTCCTGCCATTCCTGGATTTGGATCTTCCTCTCACCTTAGACTTAGATCTTGATCTCCTCTTGCTCTTTTCTTTTTGCCTTCCCGTGCTCTCAAAATTTAAAGCGTTCCCAGATGTCTCTTCTGTGCTTTTCCTGCGTATTTCCTCATTCAAGATAACACTAACCACATCCTCTACTTTCAAAATATTTGATGCAGATGCAGTATTAGAAACTACCATTACTAAGCCATGCCAGCTTTCAGGCAAAGAACATAATATCAAAAGAGCTTTTATTTCATCTTCAAATACAATATTGACAGAACTTAACTGATTAACAATTCCATTGAAATCATTCAGATGAGTAGAAACAGATCCACCTTCATTCATATGCAAATTAAATAACTGCTTCATAAGATATACCTTATTTGAAGCTGAGGGTTTTTCATACATATTTGCTAACGTAGTCATCAACTCTACCGTAGTTTTTGCCTGTGACAAATTAGATATCACAGTGGAGGCCAAACTCAGTCTTATAGACCCAAGAGCCTTTCTGTCAAGAACTTCCCATTCTTCATCCTCCATGTCCTTGGGCTTCTTTGCTATCCCACCTAACGGTAAGTAGAGATCCTTCTGATACAGATAGTCCTCTATCTACATTCTCCAATGTTGATAGTTCTTGCCATTAAACTTTTCCATTCTCAGCTTACTTTCTTCTGCCATTGCTTCTCCCACTCAAATAGAAATTCTTGCAGAAACACCTGTGAGATACCTGTAATCTGTAACCTGTAACCTGTAACCAAGGCTCTGATACCACTTGTTGGGGGATCAAACCAACAATAGATTACACTTGTGAAAGCAATAAACGTGGAAATAAATCAGATAGATAAGTAACTGAAATGATAAATAGCACAGAACAAGATATACAAGAAAACACCCTGAAAACTTGTATTGAAACTCTTTACAATAGGAATACAATTTGAAAAAACTTCGTTCTTCCACACCTCTCTCAGATGCACACAAGATCTCTCACTAGATCTCTATTCCTCAAGAGCTCTCTCTCAAGTACACTCAAATCCAACAACCTGGATTGATGCAACTCTGTATTGTCCTTCAAACATTCACAATGTTCTACTATTACAGTTCTACACTTCTCTTACACACACATCTAAGCTAAGAAGATCTTCCTACATATAGAAATAGGAAACTTGAGCATGCTCTTACAACAAACAGTTAAGCCTCTTGAATAAGGGCTCTAAAAATAATATTGCTAATAATAGAGACGCAAGCTTGAGTTCACGACTCAAACTTATCATGCAAACACTCGCTGCTGTCCACGGAAATAGCTTTCTGGACACGCAGGTAACCGACGTCGATTCCTGCCAGTTTGCCTGTGACCGTCGTCGGCCGACCCTATTGCCGACGTCGGCGCCTCTGCAACTGCTACTAACCGACGTCGGTCGCTCCTGACCGACGCCGGCGTCTGTGTAGACCCGAACCTGTTTTAGTATGCTCCTTGGTGAAGCTTTTAGCTCCACACCCTAACACAACCTATTTCCTGGATCTCTTTTAAATCCTCTTTATCCATGGTGGCTTTATGTACGGAGTTGGGTGAATCTGTCCTTTTTTCTAATGTCTATGCTCCTACAGATTTCTAACTTAAACTTCTTGTTTGGAAAAACATTCACTTTCTTCATCAATTATTTCCCTACTTGCCTTGGATTGTTGCGGGTGACTTTAATGCTATTCTTGATTTAACAGAGAAAAGAGGAGGTAATGCGAGGCTAGAACCTTCTTCTCTTATGCTCCGAGATAATATTGCAGCTCTTAATTTAGTGGATATCAAGCCTGTTAATGGATGCTTTACCTGGAACAATAGAAGGGTGGGGGACAGGTGCATTACGGAGCATATAGATAGATTCATGACCTCCTGTTCTTGGGTGGGGGTTCGTGGTTTTCCTGCCTAGAGATTCTTGATTAGAGGGGCTCGGACCACTGGCCCATAAAAATGGTAATTTCATCAGCCCATGTGCCTTAGAAGGTGCCTCTCAAGTTTTAGCTGATGTGGATTAGGGAACCATACTTGTTTGGACATGTGGTGAATTGGTGGAAGATGGGCAGGCCTGCTATAGGTACAACAATGTATACTTTTGTTAAGCTTTTCCAATTCATCAAGTACCAGCTTAAGAGGTGGAACAGACAAAGTTTTGGGAATATTTTTCAAAATAAAAATGAGACACAAATGGAGCTGAATGGCATTACCAAAATCATTTGGGATGAGGGAATGACTGAGGTTTTGTTGAGGGAGGAAGCTAGGGCCTTAAAGGCTTTGGAGGAATGGGAATTAAGGGATGAAATTTTCTGGAAACAAAAGGCCCAAATTGAATGGTTGTGGGAGGGGGATAAGAACACAGCCTTCTTCTTCAATATGATTCGTGCTAGGCAGCATGGCATGGGGATTAATTCTTTGGTGACGGACAGCGGGGAGATTGTTTCTTCTACGCAAGGTATCATGAATGAGACAGTGCAGTATTTTTCTTCGTTATTCAGGGAGGAGGCGCAGAGGGATTCGGCTAAAGAGGTTCAGATCCTATCTTATATCCCCTCTTTGGTGATTGTGGATATGGATGAGCATCTAATGAAGGATATATCCTTGGAGGAGCTGAGGAGAATAGTCTTTATGATGCAAAAAGGAAAGGCACCTGGTCTTGACGGCTTCCCGATTGAGTTCTTTCAGGAATTTTGGGAAATTATTAAATTGGACCTCCTGGCTATTGTTCAAGAATCCCAGAGGAACAAGTAGATGCTTCGGGCTTTGAACTCCACCTTCCTGGCTCTCATTCCTAAGGGAGAAGGGGCTGATAGGTTAAGTCTTTTTCAACCTATTTCTCTCTGTAATGTCACCTATAAAATTATTTCTAAGTTGATTGCAGAGAGGTTAAAAAAGTGGCTGCCTACGTTTATCTCTGAGGAGCAAGGCAAATTTGTTGAGGGCTGACAGATTTTGGATGGGGTGGAGATGGCTAATGAGATTATACATTCCATGTCCTAGTTTAGGGAGAAGGTGATGTTTATCAAGCTGGACATGTCAAAAGCTTATGATAGAGTTCAGCGGTCCGTCCTCTAGAAGGTCTTGGGCACCTTTGGTTTTGTCGAGGAGTGGATTAGGTGGGTTTTGAGTTGTGTGGACTTGACCTCTTTTTCTGTTCTGATCAATGGCACACACTCTAATCTCTTTGGGGCAGGCGATCCTCTTTCTCCCTACTTGTTCCTTTGATTGGCTGAAGGCTTGGGCCGATTGATCAAAAGAAATGTGGATGATGGCGCTATTCAGGGTTGGCAGTGGGGAGGGGAACTCCCTATCCAATCTCACCTCCAGTTTGTGGATGATGTAGCTTTGATGGGCAGAGCCACTATTAGGGAGGCGTCTAGCATACGCAAATGCCTGGATGTTTACCTTGTTGCCTCTGGACAGGTAATTAATGAGGGCAAGTCATCTATTGTTTTTTTTAACACTCCTCTGTCCATACAGCGTAGAGTGGCTCTTATCCTCAGGTTCCAAATTGGGAGTCTCACAGTGCTTTATCTCGAGATTCCTATTTCAGCAAGTCGGCTGGCTAAGGAGTCATGGCGGGTGATCCTTGACAAATTCTAGGACAAGGTGAATCATTGGACTCACTGATGGTTGTTTTTTGCGGGTCGGGTTTAACTGATTCAATCAATGGTGCAGGCTCTTCCAATCTATAGGTGTATGGTTCAGGTGGCATCGGTGAGCTTTGCTAAGGACCTGGACTCCTTAACTAGGCAGTTTTTATGGGCTGAGAATTTATCTTCGACCAAGTGGAGCCGGATTAAGTGGGAGGCAGTTTGTAGCCCAAAGAGGTTTGGTGGGCTGGGATTGTGGCAGTTTATGCTATCTGGTATTGCTTTGGCTACCAAACTATACTAACATTGGTGTGTGGAGAAAGATAGGCTATGGGCTAGAGTGTTGTCCCATAAGTACTTTTTTGGGATTCCCCGGAGTGATATTCTATGGTATGACCTGGTTGGCAAAGGCTCGGTGATTTGGGTTACTCTCAAGAAAGGAGTTGCATTAATTAAGAGGGGTCTTTTTTGGATATGCAAGAGTGGGGTAGAAACCCAATTTTGGCATGATTCTTGGGATGATTCTCCACCTATAATTAGCCAATATCCTCAGTTGAATACTTTGGCCTAGAGGTTTTGTGAAGCTGGTTGGACAAGGGTGTGTGACTTTAAATCCCTTTCCTTTCAGGGGCAGGTGGCGGTTGCCAGATGGAAGTCCTCAGAAGAGTGGCCGGTCCTTGGTCTGGAGGCAGAGTGTGCAGACCTGCAGAATATCTTGTCTAGTCGTAACTATTGTGCCCTCATAGATAGTGATGTGTTAGCCTGGTCCCTGAATCCCAAGGGGAGGTATACGGTGTCATATGGCTATCAGGAGCTGATCTCCTAGCAGTATGAAGATAGAGGGGAAGTTCAATGGTGGAAAAAATTTTGGAATGATTTTTCATGGCCGAAGTGTAACTGTTTTACATGGACTTTAGTGTGGAACAGATGCTTGACATGGGACAATATTCAGAAGTAGGGATTTGTTGGCCCCTCGATGTGTGTTCTCTACAATAGAGAGGAGGACTCCTCTCACATTTTCTTTTGATGTCCCTTCACCCTTTAGTTATGGCACTTATGGTGGGATGCGTGGAGGTGCCAGTGCATCCAAGCTATTTCTTTGGTTGATTTTTTGTCAATAGTGGGCTGCCCCCCTCCTTGACCTCCTTTCTGCAAGATGCGTGGTACGCTGGTCCTATGTTCTTGCTCTGGCAAGTTTGGATGGAAAGGAAGTGAAGGATTTTTAAGGAAGAAAAATTAACATTCCAGCAAGTTTGGAGCAGAATTAAAGGTATGATCTAGGAGTCTATTGAAGCGAAAAGAGAGGTTATGTTGCCTCTGAAAAAAGGGGACACTGAAGTGTTGGGATGATTTGGCATAAGGGATTTATCTCTGATCTTGACTTATGTCAGGAGAAGTATACAGGGGTAGAAGAAAGTTCAGTGGTTGGGAAGGTGGGTGCCTCCATCTGGTGGGCTTCTAAAAATTAATACGGATGGTTCGTCTAGGGGAAATCCAGGGGCGGCTGAGATTGGTAGGATTGCTAGGGATTTTTTGAGGTCCGTGGTTTTTATCTTCTCGACTGATCAGGGAGAGCAGACGGTTAATAAGATGAAAGGTCTGGCTATTCTATATGCCTTGAGGAGAGCTTATGCTTTAGGGTGGAGGAGGGTGATATGTGAAGTTGATTCTTAGGTCCTAATTAACTTGATCCTAGAGAGGAAGATCTCAGATGTGAGCTGGCAATTGGCCACGATAGTGCAGCAGATTTTAAAGGTGAGTTCTTTCGTGGAGTCTATATCCTTTGCCCACATCACACGTGAGTGGAATAAGGCGGCTGATTGGTTGGCTAGATGGGCGTCGAAAGAGGGAGAGGGCCTTAAGGCAGATGAATGGGAGCAGTTGCCTAGCGATTTACGTTAGGAACTAGAACCCATTCTTGCAGGAGATGTTGCTGGAGTTGAGGTGTGAGGCTGTTGTTTTTGTTTTTCTTGTCTTTGGGTGCTTTTGGCGCTTTTGTAATTTGTTGTTTTGAGTTTTAATAAAGTTTTTACCCCTTTTTATTTAAAAAAAATGATTCAAATTTTGAGAACAACATTAATCTATTGAATAAGATATTATAAAATCAAATATCAATGTCAGATAAGACACATATCAAATTTGAAAAAAAAAAGGGGGAGGCCATTACTTTCACAAATAAGAAAAAATGAAAGAGTTATGCTAAAACTCATACAAAAGAAGAAATACAAAATGAAGAAATTAAGAATATAGAGGACATCTTAAATAAAGAAGGCTGAAAAGAATAGAGCTACAAAAAGCAATCAGGTCAGAGATACACAAACAGGTCCTATTTTTATGGTTAATATTTTATTGTAATGGATATGGTCATAAAAAAATATGATCTCAAAAAAGGGCTAACAATTTTAAAAATAAAGAGAAAGAAAGTCATGCAGAGTCAAGTAGAAGCCACAACTCTTTTGCTCCTCTATCAGGATTTAATGAAGAGGCCATAATATGTTACAAGTGCAATAACTTCAGACACATAGCCTGATACTATAGAAGCATGTTCGAGTCAATCAAGATGGACCAGAGTTTCAAGGCTCCATTCATCAAGAAAAAAGTTTAGACAGGGTCATGGCAGAAGAAACAACTTAAAAAATCTATGTTGGTACAGACAGCTTTGCATGCAAGAAATGAAGAAAAGTCATGGTTCATTAAAAGTGGATGTTCGAGGCACATAATAGGAGACAAAAGCAAGTTTATAACCTTGAAGAAGATCAATGGTGGCATAATGAAATTCAGAGATAATACTACTGTTAGAATTGCTAAAAAAGGTACACTAAGTTTGGATAATGGTAGAACTAAAAATAAAAATGTTTTATAGGTAGAAGGTCTTAAGCATAATATTTTGAGTGTAAACCAAATGTGTGATCAGAGACACACACTAAAGTTTTATGTAGAAGGTTGTGAAATTAGGATAAAAGATTCAGATGTGTTGGTTGCAGATGCTCAAAGAATAGGCAATAATTTGTATATGTTATCAGACATCAAAAGTTAAATATGTTGTTTAAGTCAGATTGGAAAAAATTGGCTATGGCACAAGAGAATGGGACACATAAATTTTGACAATCTTATCAACATCAACAAAAATCAATCAGTCATAAATTTTTAAAAAATTACAAAGCCATCTGACACGCTTTATGAACCTTGTCAGCATAAAAAGCAGGCTAGAAGATGGTTCAAAACAAAAGAGTACTCGACCACTCAGATGTTAGAGCTTGTTCACACTGATTTGTGTGGACCTATGAGAACTCAAAGTACTCAAGGTGAGAAATATATCATGTTACTTATTTATGATTTTTCACATATGACTTGGGTAATGTTTTTAAAGAAAAAATTAGAAGCTTTCAAACATTTTAAAGCATTAGTTGAGAATGAAATTAGTTAAAAGATTAAGTGTCTAAGATTAGATCAAGGAGGATAATTCATGTCAGATTAGATTACTGAGTTTTGTGAAGACCATAGAATAAAGAGACATTATTCAGTAGCTAAAACTCCACAGCAAAATAGAGTAGTTGAACGAATAAATAAAATAGTTTAAGAGATGGTGAGGACAATGCTAAATGAATATAAGATACTAGATAAATATTAGAGAGAGGAAGTTTCTATAGTAGTGCATATTCAGAATAGAGCATTATTGAGAGTCAATAGTGATAAAACTCCTTATGAGCTATGGAAAGATAAACCATCAACAATTGATTATTTTAGAGTTTTGGGTAACAGATGTTTCATAAAGAGAATCAATAAAAAACTCGATAAGTTTGAATCTAAATCAGATGAAGGTATATTTCTTGGTTATTCTTGCAAAAATAAAGCTCATAAATGTTATAACAAAAACCTTAGAAAATCATTGAAAGTACAAGTGTCAGGATAGAAGAAGATGGAACACAAAGAATTAATGATCCAGTATGTTGGGTGAATATTTTGTCAATCAGTTGTTTGATTGAGCAAAATAGGTCTGATCATCCATAGCAAGGGAGATTGGTCATCCAAAATTACAAGTTTACCACATCCAAAGGGGACAAATCTTTTTTCTCATCAAGGGGAGGTTCCCTATAAAATATGAAGGGGCTATATACTATAACTATATAAGCAGAAAATAACACTCAAGGGTAGGATAAGCCATCCATCTCTCCTTTTTTAGAGATGATGTTTAACAAACAAAGGAGAAAATCCTGGTGAAAACACTGAAGGCACTTCTCTTCTTTCAAAAGTGTTCTTGCAGGAAACAGTAAGAGTTTTTTTAGGTAGTAAAAGCAACTGGTAATCAGGTGCAATAACTAGTAGAATGAAGTGTAGCACAAAGTCTCCACTTCAGCTACCCAAAGAGTGAGATACAAAGGATAATGGGGGCACAAAGTCATCCCAGAATCCTCAACACAGAGACAAAAAATAAACACACACTGAAGACAACTATAACAACACAAAGTCTGAAAGTAACTGACTTCATGACATCTTCCTTATCAC
Source organism: Torreya grandis (assembly GCA_037957365.1). NCBI lineage: Eukaryota > Viridiplantae > Streptophyta > Pinopsida > Cupressales > Taxaceae > Torreya > Torreya grandis. Next base: position 1,149,529 of record JARHVA010001758.1, read on the forward strand.
TTCCACTAATTATGCTTGTTAGATTAAATAAACAAAAATGCATCTAGAAGACAGACATAAGTACAATATCCTAAAATAACATAAGCTATAACAGCACAAAGTCTGCAAGTAACTTCCTTTTTCATTCAGATAAAATAATATAAATAACAATCTGAGCTCAAAGTCTCAGTATTTGCCTTTCAATTTGGGCAAAGTTTTTGCTTCTGTATTGGGAAGATCTCCTTAAAACAATAAAAGAGATTACAATATATAGCAGCCAAAAAAGACTTGGCACTTTATTTCATGAAAAAGGACCATGCTGAATTAAATGCTTTAAATATATGTGTAAGGGCCATGCTAGAACAGGTCATCAGCCTTGACTTTGGCATTCTGAATCATCTCAAATGTCTCCTCCTAAGCATGGGTTGTCTGGTCCTTTTCTTGGTGTCTGCACAGCTGTCCTTTTGCCTTTACTTCATGGAAGAAAAATAGGGCACATCCTTGATTTGGCATGCTTAGAAGTTTGCTTGATCCATGGTTTCACCTACTGGAAATAACTCCCTTGAAGACATTTTGGCCTTTCCCTTTTTCTGCTACGATTTGAGCCCTCGGGCTATCTTTTCCCTTTTTGGTTTTGTCTTTTCCTGGCATTTGAGCTCTCAAGGCTATATCCTCAGCTTTGTTGGTTCTTTACGCTCTTCCATCAACGGTTCTTCCCTTTGGTGTTTTGGCCTTTGAATGCATTCGAGCCCGCGCTCAAGCTTTGGCCGCTTTTTGCTGATCTCAGCAAGTGACATGTGGCATGTTCTGCTTAACTTATAGAGGCTTTAGAAACCTTTGAGGGTCTTGTGGATGATGACACATGGCAGCTTTCGCTCTACCTTAGAAATAATATAAAAACATTCAGGACTCATTCGGATTCACACGGACGATGCCATTTGTCAGGCTTCGCTTGACCTTAGCAACTCACTCGGGGCCCACCACAGTCCTTATGAAACAAAAGGGAGAGACAACAGATGTTGACACTTGTTGTGCTCCGTTGAGCTTTTTAAGGGACATGTGGCATGTTCTACGTAATCTAGCAATCACACAGACAATGGCACTTGGAACGCTCTACTCTTAGGCTTTTTCCTTTAATGCATTCCTTTGGTCAAGCTTATTTCCTTTAGACAAAAGTTTGAAGGAATTCTTTCGGGCTTTACCTTAGTCATTTTCTCATGGAAAATACTTTCGAAAGAATTCTAACGGCTCTTTCACTTAATAATTTTCTTCAAACAAAAAGTCCAAAGGAAATGTTCCCTGTCAGCCTTTGAATAAATCCAAAGGAATTCTATCTTTTATGTCTTCCCTTTGACCCTTGAACCAATGTTGCCTACCCTCCACAAGGGCATTTGGCTCTTTGCCTTTGGGGTAGCTCCTTGAACTTGCTGATTGAACCAACTTTGGTTCAACGGTTCAATCTCTTCATTTGGCTAAGTCTTTTTTCCATCTTTTGAACTAAATGCATTGAACCAATTGGTCGTTGAACCCATTGAACCTTTGAACCAAAATGGTTCAATGGTTCAAGCCTTCTCTTTGATAAGTGTTTTGAAGCCATTGAACCTCAAGGTGGTTGAACTTTGAACCTTGACAAATGCGCTTAACTCTTGCTGACGACGTTGAACCTTGAACCCATTGAACCCTTGAACCTTTTTGGTTCAAAGTTCAACGGTTCAACGGTTCAATCTTTGCTTAGAAGCTTGCTGATGTACATTTTGGTTGAACCTTGTCATTGAACCAACCTTGAAATTGCCTAAGTGTTGAGATCTTGCTTCTTTCTTGTAGAGTTCATAGAAATCAACCTGTGAAGCTCGTAGAACTTGGCCTACAAAGTTCATAGATTTTCTTCCTGCATAGTTCGTAGATTCAAGCCTACAGAGTCCATAGATTCAAGCTTGCAGAGTCCGTAGATTTCTAGAAAAGCTTTGAAAAATGAAGAACTTGAATGCTCAGAATAATATTTGAAAAGGGAAAAGAGGATTTTGGTCTGTTGAACCAAAATAGTTCATATGTTGTCCCAAAAATGAGTGATATTTTTGGGGGACAACAGCTAGCTCCAGTTGAGGAACTTCCTTCAGTTGAAAACTTGGAACAACTGAGGGGAGTAGAAATCAGAATCTCCAGTGCTTTGAAGTATGCCATTGGGCTATGGAGTCATGCTACCCAAAAAAGAAAGGCACCAAAAATGAAAATGAAAAGTACAAAACAGAACTAAAGACTATACAAATATATATATATATATATATATATATATATATATATATATATATATAGGTGAACTCATCTGATACTTCAAGAATTGAAGTGATTCAGATGCTAATCATTATGAAGCAATGAAGATGGCGTTCTGTCTCGATAAAATAGCAAAAAACCATTTTGTCCCTAGAATCAGTGATGGGCGAATAGAACTCTCCACCAGGAATCACATTTTGTGTGCACTCCTTTTGGCTCCCTCTTATTGCCCCATGGCAAGACGTGGTCTCCAATCTGAAAACTGTAACTCCTTGCTCTCTTGGTGAAGAGTTCCTTTTGCTAACTTCAGAGTATAGTTGTATGGTCCACTACCATAGCTTGTTGTTCTGTTGGTTCAGTCCAGCACATGTTTTAATCGACATCATCAAACTCCTAACAAACCATCAGCTCAACATATCTTTTGGTGTGAAGGAGTTTGACATCTTGGTTTTGAGCAGCTTTCAATCTGAGCAATAGAGATTCACATTCAACTGTGTTGTTGGTGTTGCTAAACTGTAACTTGCATGAAGGAAAAATATCTCTTTGAGGAGATATCAACACAGTCCTAGCTCCAACATTGGTAGAAGAATTACTGCCATCAGATTCTAAGATTCAAACATCATCAAAAACTGATCTTCTATCATATTTCTCTTCATTGGAAGTGGAAGATGTTTTTTCATCTATACTGTGCCCTACTAATTCTTCTGATGTCTTGTTTGAATCAATTTTCAGATTACCACCTATAGGACTTTCATCTACAAAAACATGAACACCCCCTGTGGTTAAGAAGTAATTACCCCTGCTTGAAGACTCAAATAGAATTTGAGCTGCGGGGGCTGACGTTTGGGTGACCACGTATTTTACCTCCTTTTCAAAGAGCAATCTCTTCATTATGCCTTTAACAGGGATCCTTGCCTCAGACAGGTCCATGCTTAGTTTTCCTCCCACATCCTTAAGAAAATTTCATCTAAGCAGAATGGCATAGGATGCTGGGACGTCAGCCACCAAGACAGTCATCTTGATTCTCTTTTCTGAGAATGCTACAAATATAAATTGGGCATCCTTGATCTGTCCAATAATGGCACTTATTTGTTTTCCATGGAGAAGCAACTACCAAGTGTTTTGGTCAGTGTGAGACTAAGAGATTCTGCCACTTTGGCAGGGATGACATTATCTGAAGCACCAGAATCAATAATGCAGTTGCTCAGCTTGTGACCGTTTATCAATAGGAAAACATAGAAAGGATCTCCTTTTCTAGGGGTAGCAGGTGGAATAATGACAAGATTATTTGGGATGGGCGTGTTCCTTAGGGGATCATGAGTCACCTTTCTAATCTCTTGTCCTACAAGGACGGCTGTATTCTTCACACACTCCACCAACCTGTCCAATTGCTCAGGGTTGGCTTATAGAAATTCAAATTTAGTCATTTGAATTTTGGTTTTATTAACATGGTCAATTATGTCAAATGATTGAAATGGACTATGAAGAGAGGATGGGAGTTCATCCTTTTGGTTTTTAGGGGGGAGGATTAATCTACGAATTTGAAGTAGAAGGTGTAGGGATGATTGATGTACTTACCTTCTTAACAATCACTGGGTCCTTTAGCTGGAAAGGCAGAGTGGTCCCACATTTAGCAACTGAAATTGTTGGTTGAGGTCGCTCCTCTATCTTTTTTTTATCATCTTGTTGGGCTGACTAGTTCTTGGACTAGGTGAATACTACGTATGATCCCTCAACTGCTTCACCTTTACTTATGGGTTCATCTTGGTAATTTAGAAAATGAATGTGGGAGTCACCAGTTGACTCTTCTTGACCTTCCATGAAGAATCAACATTATTTTATTGATCAAAATCAGGTTGGAAAGAGAAATCATGCTCAGTTTCTATATATCTAACTACTGAGTTGGTTAGAGGTGCTTCAAGGGCAAAGTTCCTCTTTGGGGGAGGAAGATGATTTGGCTGCCCTTGATTCCTAGCAACATTGCCTTGGTACACCTAATTTTGAAATGTCCTCCTTGGCATATCTCGATTAGGAGGAGCAAACATAACTTGGGCCATTTATCTTTTCAAGGCTAGCAGTTCATTTGCCAGCTTTTGCACCATTGGGTCAGTGGTCGCTGTAGGTGAGTATTCAGAAGATAAAGAGGGTTTACCTATATTTGGGTCTCTTTATCTTTTTAGCCAAGATAAGGTCATCTTTTATCTCAGTAGCCAAGTCTTGAGCAGCAAAAAGGTTTATGTGTCTAGCCTGTCTCAGCAAAAAAACTCACTTCAGGCAGCTATGAGTTGATGAAGAAACACTTGAGATTATGAGGTGTTAATTGGGCGACCATGGGAATCTTATGCCTCAGCTTGTCGAACCTGACAATGAAGTTTCTCATAGGTTCATGGGGTTCTTTCTTCATTTGTGTGAGCTGGGCCAACAAGGCATGTGCATCTTCTACAGGTTTGAACCTCACTTCAAATTTATCTTTAAGAGTGTCCCAATCAGTCACTAACCGAGCTTGTAGATGGTAGAACCAGTCTGCAGTAGTACCTTGTAGTGTCTCTACGAATAGCCTGACTACTATGTCCTCAAATTCGCACCATAAGCTATGCTGAAGGCAATAATATGTTCATCAGGGTGAACTTTCTTATCACCAAAAAATTTGAGGAAATTCTTCCTTGAACTACATGGAAGCTCATGTAGAGGTGGGGTCAAATTTAGCAAACCAAAAGAGTTACCCCAGGGGCCTTGAGCCATGATTTGATTATGCAAAAGTGGGATCACAAATTTGGGTGGAGTATGGATAGTCAAAACTCTGTTAGTAGTAGAAAAAAAACTCTGCCTTGTATGGGTGACCTGGTAGGAGTAAGAGGAAGACTGCTAGTTCGTTGAAGGTGAGGTTGTGGAGGAAATAAATCAAAATTATTCTGTTGTACTAACTCAAAAGCAAGGTTAACAACACCTTGAGATTTTTGGCTTCTGGTATAACATGGAGTTGCCAGATTGTAAAACAAAAATGGAAAAGAGCAGGGTCTGCTTCCGCTTGAAGTTTGAGACTTCAAACTACGCGCTCTTCCCCAGTAGCTCTGGTTTAGTAGACCAGATAATATAATGGAGATGGAGGAAGATGGTAAGGCTATAATGATAATGGGTAAGACACGAAATGGAGTCGCTAGAGTATACAATGGATAAGGATAGGAATTGCTTGTTCGAATCCCCAATGGAGTCGCCAAAAAGACTATTGGGTGAATATTTTGTCAATCAGCTTTCTGATTAAGCAAAATAGGTCTGATCATCCACAGCAAGGGAGATTGATCATCCAAAGTTGTAGTTTTACCACATCCAAAAGGGACAAATCTCTCCTCTCATCAAGGGGAGGTTCCCTATAAAATATGAAGGGGCTATATACTATAACTATATAAGCAAAAAATAACACTCAAGGGTAGGATAAGCCATCCATCTCTCTTTTTTTAGAGATGATATTTAACAAACAAAAGAGAAAATCCTGGTGAAAACACTGAAGGCACTTCTCTTAAGTATTCTTGCATAAAATAATAGGAGTTCTTTCAGGTACTAAAAGTAACTGGTAACCGAGTGCAATAACCGACAAAATGAAGTGTAGCACAAAGTCTCCACTTCAGCTGCCCAAAGAGTGAGATACAAAGGATAATGGGGGCACAAAGTCATCCTAGAATCCTCAACACAGATATAAAAAATAAACACACACTGAAGACCACTATAACAACACCAAGTCTGAAAATAACTGACTTCAGGACATCTTCCTTATCACTTCCACTAATTCTGCTTGTTAGATTAAATAAACAAGAATGCGTTTAGAAGACAGACATAGAACAATCTCCTAAAATAGCACAAGCTGTAACAGCACAAAGTTTGCAAGTAACTTGCTTTCTCATTTAGATAAAATAATATGAACAACAATCTAAGCTCAAAGTCTCAGTATTCGCCTTTCAATTTGGGCAGAGTTTTTGTTTCTGTATTGGGAAGATCTCCTTAAAATAATAAAAGAGATTACAATATATAGCAGCCAAGAAAGACTTGGTGCTTTGTTTCATGAAAAAGGCCCATGCTAAATTGAATGCCTTAAATATATGTGTAAGGGACATGTTGGAACAAGTCATTGGCCTTGACTTTGGCATTCTAAATCATCTCAAATGTCTCCTCCTAAGCATGGGTTGTCTGGTCCTTTTCCTAGTGTCTACACAGCTATCCCTTTGCCTTTACTTCATGGAAGAAAAATAGGGCACGTCCTTGATTTAGCGTGTTTAGAAGTCTGCTTGATTCACTATTTCACCTACTAGAAATAACTCCCTTGAAGACATTTTGGCCTTTCCCTCTTTCTGCTACGATTTGAGCCCTCAGGCTATCTTTTCCCTTTTTGGTTTTGTCTTTTCCTAGAATTTGAGCTCTCAGGGGTCAGCTTTGTTGGCTCTTTACACTCTTCCATCAGTGGTTCTTCCCTTTGGCATTTTTGCCTTTGAATGCATTTGAGCCCGCGCTCAAGCTTTGGTTGCTTTCCGCTGATATCAGCAAGTGACATGTGGTGTGTTCCACTTAACGTATAGAGGCTTCAAAAATCTTTGAGAGTCTTGTGGATGATGATGCATGGCAGCGTCTGCTCTACCTTAGAAATAATATAGAAACATTTAGGATTCATTCGGATTCACACGGATGATGCCACTTGTCGTGCTCCGCTCTTGGGATTTTTCCTTTTGGGCATTCTTTTAGTCAAGCTTATTTCCTTCGAACAAAATTTTGAAGGAATTCCTTCAGGCTTTACCTTAGTCATTTTTTCACGAAAAATACTTTTGAAAGAATTCTAATGACTCTTTCACTTAATAATTTCCTTTAGACAAAAAGTCCAAAGGAAATGTTTCCTATCGGCCTTTGAACAAATCCGAAGAAATTTTATCTTTTCTATCTTCTTTGCGACCCTTGAACCAATGTTGCTTGCCCTTCGCAAGGGCACTTGGATCTTTGGCTTTAGGGCAGCCCCTTGAACCTGCTGATTGAACCAACTTTGGTTCAATGGTTCAATCTCTTCATTTGGCTAAGTCTTTTTTTGATCTTCTAAACCAAACACATTGAACTAATTGGTCATTGAACCCGTTGAACTTTTGAACCAAAATGGTTCAATGGTTCAATGGTTCAAGCCTTCTCTTTGATAAGTGTTTTGAAGCTGTTGAACTTCGAGGTGGTTAAACTTTGAACCTTGACAAATGTGCTTAACTCTTGTCGATGATGTTAAACCTTGAACCCATTGAACCCTTGAACCTTTTTGGTTCAAGGTTCAATGGTTTAATGGTTCAATCTTTGCCTAGAAGCTTGTTGATGGACATTTTGGTTGAACTTTGTCATTGAACCAACCTTGAAATCGCCTAAGTGTTGAGAGCTTGCTTCTTTCCTACAGAGTCCGTAAAAATCAACTTGCGAAGCCCGTAGAACTTGGCCTGCAGAGTCCGTAGATTTTCTTCCTGTAGAGTCCGTAGATTCAAGCCTGCAGAGTCTGTAGATTTTTGGAAAAGCTTTGAAAATGAAGAACTTGAATGCTCAGAATAATTTTTGAAAAGGGAAGAGAGGATTTTGGTCTGTTGAACCAAAATAGTTCATATGTTGTCCGAAAAATGAGTGATATTTTTAGGGGACAACACAGTAGACATTCTTGAAATCGTTGAAGAGGAAGATTTTGAAGAATCAGATGAAGATGAGAAGGAGAAAAAGGACACCAAAACTCTATTCAAATATGTTCAGATAAATCATAATGAAAGTGACATCATCAGGGACATAAATGAAGGAATTTGCACCAGAAGAATGATGGTAAGTGAATCTGAGCAAGTTAATTTTTTATTGATATCCAAAATTTAGCCTAGAACTTTTTTAGAAGCTAGACATGATAAGCATTGGGTTAAAGCAGTGAATGAAGAATCAAATTAGATAGAAAATAATGATACTTGGGAATTAGTGCCTAGACCAAAAGATCACAATGTGATAGAAATAAAATGGGTTTACAGAAATAAGTTGAATGAAAATGGAGAAGTGACTGGGAATAAAGCAAGATTAGTATGTAAAAGATATGCTCAAATTGAAGGAATAAATTTTGAAGAAAGTTTTGCACTAGTAGCAAGGCTAGAGTCTATTAGAATGTTTCTTGCATATGTAGTGTTTAAATTTTCTAAAGTGTTTCAGATGGATATCAAATCTACCTTTCTAAACATGAATCTAGAAGAAGAGGTCTACATTAAGCAGCCTAGGGGATTTATTCTCTCAAATATTAGTAGCCATGTATGCAGATTGAAAACAACATTGTATGGATTGAAACAAGCTCTTAGAGCTTGGTATGCAAGACTTGATAAGTAGCTGCAATATCAAATTTTTAAGAGAGGATTTACTGATAGTAATCTCTATATCAAAATAAAAGGTGAGCATCAATTGATTATTGTGGTATATGTTGATGACATTATTTTTGGAGGAAACATTAAAAAGATGACAAAAGAATTTTTTGATAATATGCAAAAATAATTTGAGATGTCTATGCTTGGAGAATGTCATTTTTCTTACGGTTGTAAATATTTCAGTCAGATAAAGGAATTTTCATTTCTCAAAGTAAATATACCAAAGAAATATTTTAAAAAATGGTTTTGAGGATTGTGCACTAGTTGAAACACTAATGAGTATACGAAATAAGGTGAACAAGGATAAAGATTTATCTGTTGTAGATCAATCTTTGTATAGATCTATGATTGGTATTATTTTATATTTGACAACATCAAGGCTAGACATCATGCATGTCGTAGGTATGGTTTAAAGATATCAGTCATCTCCAAAAGATAGTCATGTTTAGTTGGTGATGAGAATATTCAAAAATATCAAGGGGATATTGGATTATGGATTGTAGTATCCCATAGGTAGAGATTTTACTTTGATTACTTATACAGATTCAGATTGGGTAGGTTGCTTGGATGACCAAAAGAGTACAAGTAGAGGAGCTTTCTTCCTTGATGATAGCTTAGTATCATGACTAAGCAAAAAGTAGAATTCAATATCACTTTCTACAACTGAAGTAGAATATATTGCAGTGGTATTGTGTTTTACTTAAGTGCTTTCGATGAAGCAAAATTTGGAAGATATCAAGGTAAAATATGATGAACTTATTTCTATTTTTTGTGACAACACAAGTGTTATTAATATTTTGAAAAATCCAGTGATGCATTCAAGAACAAAACATATTCCTATCAGATATCACTTCTTGAGAGAGTAGGTTGCAGATCAATAAGTTAAGATAGAATATATCAGTATTACAGAGCATATTATAGATATTTTCATAAATGCACTACCAAAAGACACATTTGAGTATCTGTAGGAGAAGTTGGGAGTAATTTCTTTTACTTCCTACCATTGAGGATCAACATCAATTAAGGGGGAGCTAAGTGTTAGCTCTAGGATAGACCCTTTGCCATTGATGTCAAAGGGGGAGAAGAATAGAAATAGGTATAAATGCAAAAATAAGTGCAAAATAAGTGCAAAGAATAGGTACATGTTACTACAGTAAGGGGGAGTTACTATATATTTTTTAGATGGTAGTATGTGTAGGTTTCAAGATGTGGTAGTTTTAGTTTGAGGTTGCCATATTGTCATTGATGTCAAAGGTCTAGCATTATTGGTGATAAAGGCCCCATTGCATCTAATCGTGTTTTTATTATTCATATCTTGGCTAATGTGTGTTAATATTTATTTAATATTAATTAATATATTTTTGGTTCCATATAAGTCAAAAGAGGGCCCATGGAGAAGTCAAAGAGTCACGGGGTAAAGACAAAAGAGGAATGAGACGCATTTTCTCATGAAGAGTCATTTTGAGGAATTTCAAGAGTCACCATGTGAAGATAAAAGATGGTATGGTATATTTTTCCATGAAGAGACACTTTGAATAATACGAAAAGTCACCAAGATAAAGACAAAAGAGGAAAGGATGCATTTGCTTATGAAAGGTCAACATATGACTTTTCAAATGCAAGGATACAAAGGGTCATGCAAGTTTGGTTCCAATTTCCATGAGAATTGAAGGGTCACAAAGGGTGAATGCCAAAGGTCTTTTGAAAAGCTAAGAATAAAGGCTTGAGAAGCCATTTATAATATGCAAGAGAGTGTATGGTTTGTATTTGTTTTCAAAGAGAGAAAAACAGGAGATATTGTAGAGTTATATCATTTGTTGAGTAAGAAACATTGAAAGATAATTGTATTTTATACACAAGATGGGTTGGTGCTCCTATGGGTTGGTGCTCACAAATCTTTGCAAGGGGTTCGTGCTCTTGTGAGTTAGTGCGCAAAAATAGTTGTTGTGTTGGTGCTCTTGCAAGTTAGTGCTTGCGAACTTTGTAATTTGAGTTGGTGCTTATTTTCATATACTTGAGATTGTTCTCCGTGGTTTTTCCCACTTTGGGTTTCTACATAAAAAATTAGCGTCTCTCTCTCTTGTGTGGTGCATATTATTGTTTCAGTTTTATTGCATATCTTGAATGTGTGACTAAGTGATTAAAGAAAATAAATTAGATTCAGTAAAAGATATATAATATACTGATTCACCCCCCCTCTCAGTATATTCTATGTTTAAAAATCTTTGTTAACAAAACAATAGTATCCTATTTTTCCAAATAGTATCATGTCTAACATTTTTATGACTCAGTCGACATCTTTCTAAAATAGGGACAACTCACTACTCTCATATTTTAACTGAGTATGCATATATAATAAGTTTTAACAAAACCCACTCTTTGTTTGAATATAACTATTCCCTCAGGTTATCATTTCCTAAACTAGGGCAATATGCCATTGATTTTAAAAACTTCATTTAACCCTACAGTTTAACATTCTCTAAAACAAAAAACTTAGGATTTGAGGATAATGGGTCTGTGGATGGTCGAGCCATCCACAGGGCTAAGCCTGTATCCAATAAAAACTATATTCCATTTCCCAGACCCTAAGTTTTATAATCATACATATAAATTATTTTTGTTATTGAATTTAAAAATAATGCCAATCTTTTTAAAGCTATTGTTTTGAAACTCTAAGAAATCAAAATCCCTTTGCTTCATTGCTTTGTGATTTTCCTCTTTTCTCTTCCTCGTGTGTGTATTTCTTTTTTTTTCCTTTGTATGGAAAAGTTTTATAAATCCCATCCCTAATTGGGATGGGATTGTTACTAGACTCATGATAGAGAGATAGTCGGGTTACTCTCTGTCTATCATCAGGCATCCAACTCATAGTTGGTCATCTAACTATGAGCTGGATGACCAACTTTTGTCATCCAGCTCATAGTTGGATGACAATGTCACTATATGAGTCTAGTAATATCGGTAGCTGAAATCATGTCCCTTATCTCTATGATGTATTAAGGTAATCAATGGGATTAATCTTTGTATCATGCAAATATAAGTAAGGCCTAAATTCATACCTTATTTAGGCCTTATTTATTTAATTTCATATACACCTAACATAGTGATAGTACCTTTGAATTCTAGGATTATTAGAATTCAAAGTTACTAAAGTCTAAAGAATGAGTGACATACTAAGCTATAATCTTACCAAAACCATCTGTGTGTGATTGAGTGATTTATTTAATTTGTTGCATTCACACACAATAATTCAAATTTGTGTGTAAATGTAAAGAAAATGGGATCATGACATTGTAAACAAACAAAATACCAAGTCTATGACCCAAGTTATCCAAATCAAGATAGTGATTGCCCAATCACTACCTTAAAAGATATAAGGTACTACCTTAAAAGATATAAGGTTTAAGCTGGACATCATCAACAAACATAATACCAAGGCTATGACCCAAGTTAGCCAAATCAACTTGGGCTACTCTCTATCTCTTGTGTTCATATTGTCGAGTTGCACAATGTTGCAATTCCTTTAAAGCTATAAAGTTGAAATATGATATATTCCAACAGATCTGGGATTGAGAACTAATGCTTTGTTGCTTCATTTCTCCATTCTTTTCCTCTTTTCTCTTCCCCATGTGTGTATTTCCTTTTTTCCCACAACTCCTTATTCTTTTTCCTTGCCGACCTCCTTCCATTCCAAATTTGCATGCCACTGTTCCTGTTATTTTGTAGTCCATTCATAATATCCCCATTTTCCTCTAACTCTGTTAATCTGTAGTTATTTCTCCATTAATCTTATCAAAAGCCCTAATTTCACTCTCTCTTCAAACTTTCTTAAATATCATAAAACATTTAATTTGTTTAACAATTTTTGCATGATCACTTCGCTATAAGTCCCTGAGTATATCACTACATAAGTCTACGTTAATCATTAACATAATGATATCCATACTTTTAATTTTTAACATAGTCTGATGAATGATAATCAAATACTAGGTTTAGATTGGACTTAACTCTAGGTTAGTATTTTTAGGATAGTTTAATTTCCTTGAATATAAAATAATACAAAGGTAATTATCTCTTTATCAAAAGATATATAAACCTATAATTGATTCCAATAACAAGATAACTATTTTAATCAATTACTAATATATATATATATATATATATATATATATAGGCTATATACACGTCTTACTTGATTTTAATAGCTTGTCTTATATTGATATTCTCAAATATCAATTATAGTAAGCTAAACATTCAATGACATTTTTAAAGACATTATACTACTATATATATATATATATCATTTTATCTACTCTCAAAAATCATAGACAAACATAAATAAAGTGACCTCATGAAATATTACTACAACATCAAGTACTTAATCTATGTACAAAATGCAATCACATACAAGATTTATTCCATAACTACATAATAACGTCTAAAACACACAAACTATAATATCTAATAATCTAAACACACAATACATGTAATATTTTTAATCTAATATGGTGTGTGCAGGGGTCTTAGAAATTCCTCTATTGTCCTTCACCATCTCTATTTATGCCACCCTCTTTGATGATGTTCTCCCTTCGTCATGCTCTGAGGGATAGATTCTCTTGCATCCATCTCATGATAAGAAGGTGGTTAGTCAAGTATATCATGATACATATATAACTATAACAACAATTGTAACAATGGTATAACTATAAATGTAACATAATAATTATGTACAAAATTCATAATTTGTCATCTCAAAATAATGAACTCGTGAAGTCCAAGTAGCATATATTTGTCCCATAATAACATATGACTTATAATTTAGTTAAAAAGTAACAATCAATTCAATCAACCTTATTAATCCATGAATAATTAGGTAAATTAGTTTAGTGAGAGAATTGGGATGTAACATTAGTTGAGGCCCTCTTCAAACTATTGGCTATGTAGGCATCATCTTTCGCTAGTGGGGTCATTGGGGTCAACTTGACACCATGTTCTCATTAACCCATTTTCCCACAAGGTCACATTGAAGATGGAAAGCTAGGGTTTTGTCATTTCACAAGGAATGACTATCCATGACCTAAATTTGAATGCATTAGAGTGAATGTGAAGTAAAACCTATAAGCATCCAGGTGGTTACATCCTATTTTACCAGATATTCCAGACATGACACTATTATCAAACTCAGACAATAATGTCGATGCAATCATCCAAAGCTGATGTAACTATCGAGATAGCTAGAGGCACTAGATCTAGAATTTGACAACTATTCTAAAACTATATTCCTGCCTACTTTTAGCCTATTCTAGATCCAAATTTACATTTGCATCAAAACAAGCTAAGTACTTCTATTCTTTATCATTTATATATATAGCCTAGTTGTGTTTTCCATATTTGGACTATCTTAGCATTATAAATTCAATGTATGCTTATATCTGAGTTTAACATTTAATTGGCATGCTATATATTTGATTATCACCCTTGTACCATTTAATTTCTATATTCATAACCCCAAAATTTAAACGAAAACACACATCCATTTCATTTCAGGGTTAAACATTTGGTAAACCCGATCTTTGAACATCAAACCCCAAGTCACTTAGGGTTTTTTGATTTTTTTTTGTTGAACTCTAACTTCTTGTAAATTTTACAATCATTTTTCCCACGGATAGTTATGTTAGTTATTTCATGGTCTAATAGCTTATAGTGGCTCTCACTTGTTATATCTCGTGCTTAATTAGCACATGTTGATCTCTAAGAGATGTAAAACCTGCACTCCTGCAAGTTCTTCCCTATTTTAATACAGGGTTTCAAATAACAAGCAATAGTTAATCCCTTTTCAAAATTCCTTTTGTAATACAATAAAATCATAATCTAAGGAATATAGCATTGTTGACTAATTGAATAATACACATGCAAATATTTCAATCTTTGAGCTTCTACAGTAATCTAATGTTTATAAGGATATCTTATACGAAGCATTACGCGAAACACAAGTCCAAAGTAATATTGAGCCTACTTATTTTGTAGATATTATGCAGGATCTTGAGAATCATAATGGGCTCATCACCTTGGATCCGATAGATTTACCATCCAAATATATTATTGACCAAAAATTGCCTTTGTTCATACAAGTACAATACAAAATAAATGTAACAAAAGAGTGCTAATTAATGATGGAACAAACCTAAACATTTGTAGCATGTAATTCCTATAAATCATGGGTGTTAACCAAAATCTTATTCAAAAAATAGTTATGCAAATTCAAAGGTTTGACGAAATTATTACCAAAAATTATTTTTGCTATTGAATTTAAAAATAATGCCAACCTTTTTAATGCTATTGTTCTGAAACTCCAAGAACTCAAAATCCCTTTGCTTCATTGCTCTGTGATTTTCCTCTTTTCTCTTCCCCGTGTGTGTATTTATTTATTTTCCTTTGTATGGGAAAGTTTTATAAATCCCATCCCTAATTGGGATGGGATTATTACTAGACTCAGTAGAGAGATAGTCGGGTTACTCTCTGTCTATCATCAGGCATCAAACTCATAGTTGGTCATCTAAATATGAGCTGGATGACCAACTTTTGTCATCCAACTCATAATTGGATGACAATGTCACTATATGAGTCTAGTAATATTGGTAGCTGAAATCATGTCCCTTATCTCTATGATGTATTAAGGTGATCAATAGGATTAATCTTTGTATCATGCAAATATAAGTAAGGCCTAAATTCACACCTTATTTAGGCCTTATTTATTTAATTTCATATACACCTAACATAGTGATAGTACCTTTGAATTATAGGATTATTATAATTCAAAGTTACTAAAGTCTAAAGAATGAGTGACATACTAAGCTATAATCTTACCAAAACCATCTGTGTGTGATTGAGTGATTTATTTAATTTGTTGCATTCACACACAATAATTCAAATTTGTGTGTAAATGTAAAGAAAATGGGATCATGACATTGTGAACAAACAAAATACCAAGGCTATGACCCACGTTATCCAAATCAAGGTAGTGATTGCCCAATCACTACCTTAAAAGATATAATGTTTAAGCTGGACATTATGAACAAACAAAATACCAAGGCTATGACCCAAGTTAGCCAAATCAACTTGGGCTACTCTCTATCTCTTGTGTTCATATTGCCGAGTTGCACAATGTTGCAATTCCTTTAAAGCTATAAAGTTGAAATATGATATATTCTAACAGATCTGGGATTGAGAACTAATGCTTTGTTGCTTCGTTGCTCTATTCTTTTCCTCTTTTCTCTTCCCCATGTGTGTATTTCCTTTTTTCCCACAACTCCTTATTCTTTTTCCTCGCCGACCTCCTTTCATTCCAAATTTGCATGCCATTGTTCGTGTTATTTTGTAGTCCATTCATAATATCCCCATTTTCCTCTAACTCCATTAATTCGTAGTTATTTCTCCATTAATCTTATCAAAAGCCCTAATTTCACTCACTTTTCAAACTTTCTTAAATATTATAAAACGTTTAATTTGTTTAACAATTTTTGCATCACTTTGCTATAAGTCCCTGAGTATATCACTACATAAGTCTACGTTAATCATTAACATAATGATATCCATACTTTTAATTTTTAACATAGTCTGATGCATGATAATCAAATACTAGGTTAAGATTGGACTTAACTCTAGGTTAGTATTTTTACGATAGTTTAATTTCCTTGAATATAAAATAATACAAAGGTAATTATCTCTTTATCAAAAGATATATAAATCTATAATTGATTCCAATAACAAGATAATTGTTTTAATTAATATATATATATAGGCTATATACATGTCTTACTTGATTTTAATAGCTTGTCTTATATTGATATTCTCAAATGTCAATAATAGTAAGCTAAACATTCAATGACGTTTATATATATATATATATATATATATATATATATATATATATATATATCATTTTATTTACTCTCAAAAATCATAGACAAACATAAATAAAGTAACCTCATGAAATATTACTACAACATCAAGAACTGAATCTATGTATAAAATGCAATCACATACAAGATTTATTCCATAACTACATACTAACGTCTAAAACACACAAACTATAATATCTAATAATCTAAACACACAATACATGTAATATTTTTAATCTAATATGGTGTGTGCAAGGGTCTTAGAAATTCTTCTATTGTCCTTCACCATCTCTATCTATGCCACCCTCTTTGATGATGCTCTCCCTTCATCATGCTCTGAGGGATAGATTCTCCTACATCCATCTCACGATAAGAAGGTAGTTAGTCAAGTATATCATGATACATATAAAAGTATGTTATAACAATTGTAACAATGGTATAACTAAAGCTCATCGACAAGAACAAAAGAATAATGAAGATTCTAAAGCTCTACATGCTGAGGCGGAAAAAGAGCCTTCTTTTGAAGATCTTAAAGCTCCACATACTGAGGCGGATAAAGAACTTTCTTTTGAGAAAGAAAATTATGAGGAAGAAGGACATGGGATGCAATCAGATACTATAATACCGGTACAAAGAATAGATGATTTGACTGATCTATCAAAATAAATCGTTTTCTATCAAAGGATAGAAGACCGATGGAGAGATGTAGATGACAAAATTGTGCTAGAGGAAGGTGAATTCTTGGCTGAAGCTAGAAATAAATTAGAGGAGGGAGTTTTTCTTACTTCTCAATCCAAGGAGATTCAGGTTGATAATGATTTCCCTTTGGATGAGCTTCCTGTGAATGATAATGGAGAAAACTTAAAGCATATTCTAAACCAAATAAAAAGCGCTGAAAAAAAGACCAATACTAAGGGGGTAGAAACTAGAAGCAACAAAAAAGACCAGCAAACTAAGGCAAAACATCTTGCTTCTACTCTGGATAAATCTGGAAAAAGAGATGAACAGCTTTTTAAGGTGAAACCCAATGTTGATTTTTCGGACAAACCTGGAAGAAGATCCACTAGGAAAACCAGAGAGCTAAAAAGTATGCAGAATATTGCTAATGGCAGGCAGGCAACTATTCTAGATTTTACCCCTAAAAAATAGATATTAAATATGTTAGGGTGTGGAGCTAAAAACTTCACGTTGTTGCAAACATGGAGGATGTTGAGTATGCAGTCACCGGTGTCGGCAAGATCACCGACGTCGGTCAGTGGATAGTGTAGAAGAAAACGACCTCGACAGCAGTCGGTTGACGTCGGTCACCTCCAGTTAGACAGGGACCGACGTCGGTCGCCTGTGCGATTCCAGAACTGTTGTTGACGAACAGTTAGTTAAGTGAACAGGTAGTTTGCATGATGAAGACTAGTTCGAGTCTTGAGCCGCAAGTCTAATCATTATATGCATGAGATCTATATAATAGACTCATGGGCTGTATTGTTAAGTGTAGAACTTGGAGAGTTCTTCCCATGGTAGAATCAAGTAGGATTCTTCATGTATGTAAGATCAGGTTTGATATGCAGGGTGTTGCAGGATCATGGTGGAGATCTACATGTGATAAGTAAGATCAGGTTGGTCTGCAGGGCTGTGTGTATGCGAGGGTCAAAAGGAGATCGACGGGGGAACAAGATCTAAGGTGACAGCAATACATCAAGGAGCAAGATCATGGTGATATCTACTTGGAGTACCGGTTCGTACTCGATTGTACTGGCAGTACAATGAGGTGAACAACAGCATGTGTTAGCTGTATGTTGTGACCTATTGAGAGAAGATTACTCTTGAGGGAAGATTACTGTAAGCCCACAAAGTGGAAGAAAGAGTGTGATATCTTTGTTGTAATTTCCTTCTAACTGAGTTGAATACAATTGTGTGTTGCCTCTCATATTCTATGCTATTTCTCATTGATAGTTATTTGTTCTTCTGGTTATTTTCACATCTTAAGTTGCTTATACAATGGTAATCATGTGCTCTTAATTCTGACAAGTTGTGTCAAAGCTTTAGGGAACCTAGGTCCTGTCAGCTGGTATCAGAGCTTTTGGTTGGGTTGACTAATAGGTAGTTCAGATCTGGTTAGTGTTTTTTGATTACACGTCACTCTCAGGGGTTTCAGATTGAGTGGGAGTATAGCAATGGCAGAAGAAGGTAAGCTGAGAATGGAGAAATTCAGGCACATGATTAACACCACAAGGAGTGTGGTGGCTAGTCTTCAAGATTAAGCTTGAAGAGGAATACAAGCCAGGATGCAGATTAAACAAAGTACTGGTATAGGTACAGGTGCAACTGTTTATCTCCAAGTGAGAGATTGTTAGGGTGTGGAGCTAAAAGCTTCACCTTATTGCAAACATGGAGGATGTTGAGTATGCAGTTGTCAGCATCGACAGGATCACTGATGTCAGTCAGTGGACAATGCAGAAAGAAACTGACCTCGACAGCAGTCAGCTGACGTCGGTCACCTCCAGTTAGACAGGGACCAACGTCGATCACCTGTGCGGTTCCAAAACTACTGTTGACGAATAGTCAGTTAAGTGAACGAGTAGTTTGGATGATGAAGACTAGTTCGAGTCTTGAGCCGCAAGTCTAATCATTGTATGCATGAGATCATATAATATACTCATGGGCTGTATTGTTAAGTGTAGAACTTGGAGAGTTCTTCCCATGGTAGAATCAAGTAGGATTCTTCATGTATGTAAGATCAGGTTTGATATGCAAGTGTTGCAGGATCATGGTGGAGATCTACATGTGATAAGTAAGATCAGGTTGGTCTGCAGGGGTATGTGTATGCGAGGGTCAAAAGGAGATCGGCGGGGGAGCAAGATCCAAGGTGATAGCAATACATCAAGGAGCAAGATCATGGTGAGATCTACTTGGAGTACCGGTTCGTACTCAGTTGTAATGGTAGTACAATGAGGTGAACAACAGCTTGTGTTAGCTGTGTGTTGTGACCTATTGAGAGAAGATTACTCTTGAGGGAAGATTACTGTAAGCCCACGAAGTGCAAGAAAGAGTGTGATCTCTTTGTTGTAATTTCCTTCTAACTGAGTTAAATATAATTGTGTGTTGCCTCTCATATTCTGTGTTATTTCTCATTGATAGTTATTTGTTCTTCTGGTTATTTTCGCACCTTAAGTTGCTTATACAATGGTAATCATGTGTGCTCTTAATTCTGACAAGTTGTGTCAGAGCTTTGGGGAACCTAGGTCCTATCAAAATCTTTACTTGGACTATTTGGGGGTTGAATATAACCTGGATTTTGATGTTGTCCTTGTATAACCTGTTTTTGATGCTACTATTTGGTAGGTTTTAGGAAGGCTTTTCCTGATGCTTAGTATTGCTTTATCTTTTTTTATTCTGTTAAAGGGTTTCGGGGTCCCTTCAAAACCTGTTTTTACCTTAATCCAAAACAATGGTATAACTATAAATGTAACATAATAATTATGTACAAAATTCATAATTTGTCATCTCAAAATAATGAACTCGTGAAGTCCAAGTAGCATATATTTGTCCCATAATAACATATGACTTATAATTTAGTTAAAAAGTAACAATAAATTTAATCAACCTTACTAATCCATGAATAATTAGGTAAATTAGTTTAGTGAGAGAATTGGGATGTAACATCAATATGAGGCCCTCTTAAAACTATTGGCTATGTAGGCATCATCTTTCGCTAGTGGGGTCATTGGGGTCAACTCAACACCATGTTCTCATTAACCCATTTTCCCACAAGGTCACATTGAAGATGGAAAGTTAGGGTTTTGTCATTTTACAAGGAATGACTATCCATGACCTAAATTTGAATGCACTAGAGTGAATGTGAAGTAAAACCTATAAGCATCCAGGTGGTTACATCCTATTTTACCAGATATTCCAGACATGACACTATTATCGAACTCAGATAATAGTGTTGATGCAATCATCCAAAGCTGATGTAACTATCGAGATAGCTAGAGGCACTAGATCTAGAATTTGACAACTATTCCAAAACTATATTCCTACCTACTTTTAGCCTATTCTAGATCCAAAATTACATTTGCATCAAAACAAGCTAAGTACTTTTATTCTTTATCATTTTTATATATATCCTAGTTGTGTTGTCGATATTTGGACTATCTTAGCATAATAAATTCAATGTATGCTTATATTTGAGTTTAACATTTAATTGGCATGCTATAGATTTGATTATCACCCTTGTACCATTTAATTTCTATATTCATAACCCCAAAATTTAAATGAAAACACACATACATTTCATTTTAGGGTTAAACATTTGGAAAACCCGATCTTTGAACATCAAACCCTAAGTCACTTAGGGTTTTTTGATTTTTTTTTCTGTTGAACTCTAACTTGTTGTAAATTTTACAATCATTTTTCCCATGGATAGTTATGTTAGTTATTTCATGGTCTAATAGCTTATAGTGGCTCTCACTTGTTATATCCCGTGCTTAATTAGCACATGTCGATCTATAAGAGATGTAAAACCTGTAGTCCTGCAAGTTCTTTCCTATTTTAATAACAGGGTTTCAAATAACAAGCAATAATTAATCCCTTTTCAAAATTCCTTTTGTAATACAATAGAATCATAATCTAAGGAATATAACATTGTTGACTAATTGAACAATACACATGCAAATATTTCAATCTTTGAGCTTCTAAAGTAATCTAATGTTAATAAGGATATCTTATACGAAGCATTACGTGAAACACAAGTCCAAAGTAATATTGAGCCTACTTATTTTGTAGATATTATGCAGGATCTTAAGAATCATAATAGGCTCATCACCTTGGATCTGATAGATTTACCATCCAAATATATTATTGACCAAAAATTGCCTTTGTTCATACAAGTACAATACAAAATAAATGTATCAAAAGAGTGCTCATTAATGATGGAACAAACCTAAACATTTGTAGCATGTAATTCCTATAAATCATGGGTGTTAACCAAAATCTTATTCAAAAAATAGTTATGCAAATCAAAGGTTTGACGAATCACAAAGCCCTATGCTTGGTGAAATTACATTAAAAATTATTGTGGGTCCCCGTACATTACCCATTGTGTGCCAAGTTATGACAAATGATTTGAACTATATTATTTTATTGGGACGGTCTTAGATACACAAAATATATGTAGTTCCTTCTACATTACACACATGCTTAAAATTTTAGCATTAGGGAATCCTTTACACATGTCCAATAGATCCTAATCCATGTAAACATTGTGCACTTGTCCAACAAGTAGATAATCCTAAACCAACATACTATAAAACATGAACCTAAAATTGACACACTTATACAAGAACCTAATCAAGCTATATTATCTAAGATACCGAAAAGATAATTTTACTCCAGCGAGTAGTAGAGCATGAACTTATATCACTCCCTCATCCCATTTTTATTGATATGAGTTGCCCTCTACCCAATGAATATGATGTGAATTATTATTGTGATTATCATCAAGGACTAGGGCATTGTAAAAACCATTGTTTTACCTTGAAACACAAGATCCAATATCTTATCAATGATAAAAAAAAATTACATTTGAGGATCCTCTAAAGGAACTTGGTTTCCCACAACTCAAAAAACATCCATGCCAACAAGATTTAATAATTACCATATACATGGGTGGTGCTTATTATTTCCATAACCATATTGATCCCACAGAAACAAAAACCACATGTAATATAAGTTGATTTTAACTTACAAGACTTGCAAAATAAGGTCACTTGGAAAAACTACCAAAGCAACATAATAATACTAATTGTTTGTGGTCCTAAAGTGATTCAAACACAAGTTTGGGTTATGCCTACCACATCTCCATATGATTTACACTCATAACTCTTTGGTTATACCAAATGGAATCAACAATTAACCAAAATCAACATGGTATTTCCTTTTCTCGTGTAGGAAAATTAATATATATTACAAATGATAACACTAACTCCTCTTCTACACATGCAAAACGTGAGGAGGAACATAAGATCATAGCTCAGTCTCTCCAAAAATACCCAAAAAAAAATAAAAAAATCAAAATTTCAAAAACACTTATAGCACTTAAAGACTCTATTGGCTCCTTGGCATCCACATGTTACTTCCATATTAATGGACCACATACTCAATTACTCCTATACACATATGTGTCACACTTATACATTGGATGTGATATAGACATACATAGATATATGATACACTCCAATTTCAAATGTTGGTATTTCCCTCTACTCATGTCATATGGACATTGGGGGCATTCACTTATTCGATTTTGATACACACAAGTTATATGATTCGATGATGACTCTACACTATCATGTTTGAGATTATATATGTACTTACAAATGCCTATTATCCATGATTGTATCTTACACATGGTACTCCATATGTTATACACTTGACATACTTTTCTAACACATTGGATCTATGGGCCACTGCGACATGTTTATTTTGGTATCTTATGATTTACTTTGTGCACTTCCTTGAGTGTATTGTATTCTTTGTTCAAGCACTCAAATATGCTCTGTTGTTTGCATCCCTTGTGCCTATGTATGTTTTTTTTTTACATTTTCATAATTTAATTGTTTATTTTATGGACATTTGAATATATCATTCTTGCTTTCATGGACATTCAACTAAGTCATGTCCCTTCGATTGTGTGACATTTGAACATGCCCCTTGTTTGTGATTTCTTTGGACCATTACTTGTTGACTTATTTTTGAGTGCTCTTGTGTGCGTTTTTGTTTTATTACCGAGCTTGTATTATTACTATCTAGACATTGCCATGGTCTTTGTCATGCATCTTAGCCTTACATGTGATCGCATTGGTTTTATATGCTTCAATGATACATTAACCTAGACACGTTCCTTCTATATGCTACATGGTTACATCCACAAATTATATAGTTGTCTTACCCTTTCGAGGTGAGGTAACTCTAAGTTCATATATTTTATTCACCTCAAGGGGGGCACATATTAGTGGGGGCATGTTTGGGAAGTATGTTATCCATACTTGACATAGTCCTCAAATTCAGTGGGGCATTATTTGGAAGCATGTTCTCCATACTCATTTAATATTTAGTACTTGTATCAGCTTACAAATTCAATGGGGGCATGTCATATGGGCATGGCTTCCACACATTAACTTTTTTTAGATTCAGTGGGGGTGTGCTTGGGAAGCTTGTTCTCCACATTTATTCAATTATGGTACTTATATCAATTCACATATTCAATGGGGGCATGCTTTGAAAGCATATTCTCCACACTTATTTAGTTTAGTATTCGACATCTCCAATTTACAATGGGGATATGTTTTGAAAATATGTCCTCCACATTATTACTTATATCATTTTTAGATTTATCCATATATAGTGGGGACATGCTTTGGAAGCATATCCTCCACACTTATACAGTTATTTGAATTGGCCAAAGCACAGTCATATGATTCAAATTCATAGTTGAGGTAGAATTTCATACAATGGTACAATTGTTATACACATTTTAGCATGAGACATATCAAAGGTGCATGTGTTATGCAACATATGCCTAATATTACAAAATCCAAATTAGTTTTAGATTCCAAAACTATTGTATGTATTGATACCCCATGGACTTTTATGGACCATATTGAGCTAATCTAATGCAGTAGTTGGTTTACCTTTGGGTATGGCTAAGGTGTTTAAATCACTCAATCTTGTTAAGTTTTTAGGTTGAACTTGATCATCCAGCCTCACCAAGTTATAAGTGTCATTGGATTGCACAATTGTGTTAATCTCAATTGTCAAGTGGCAACTTGCTTTTGCTCTAAAGTTGGGGGCATGTGCCTCTCTCTCTCTCTCTCTCTCTCTCTCTCTCTCTCTCTCTCTCTCTCTCTCTCTCTCTCTCTCTCTCTCTCTCTCTCTCTCTCTCTCTCTCTCTCCATCTATCTATCTATCTATCTCCTTGGATATATGCACTTTAAAGATTTATCTATGTTTATCCTAATATCAATTTTAGATCCTTACACTGATACATATTTTTTCAAAACAACTTGCCAATAGGCAAGGTGGTTACATCAACACACAGGTGTACTCTTAAACCTTGCTTTTTCATTTCAATCTATTTCAAGAAATTTTAACCTAGATTGTATGCATTGATTTTACACTATAACATGCTATTGGTTATAGGTCAGTCACCAACAAAGCACTCAAATTCAATTCAATCAAAGGCAAGGTGTGCATACACACTTAGGTACTTGTTCTTTTCCTTTAAATTAGTAATTTCATTACTAGATTGAAGGGGGGGGAATGTAGATGATATTTTGTGATCATGTGGTACCTTAGTCTTGTACACTTGGGCAAAATTAGACCTTAGTTGTTCTTCTTAGTTCTACACTCTCGTTGTTTTTACAAGCCTCACATATGCTCTATCTTGTGCCCCTTGGCCTATCTCTTAGTTCGACCAATCTTATATTGACGACACATACATTTTATCTTGCCCAAAATGCTTAAAACATACTTATCTAACACCTCTACAAGTTTTGATCTTGTACCTATTTTGTTACTCTCTAGACACTAATGTTCGAGATAGATAATAACTTCAATGTTACTATCCTACCTCGATGCAAGTGTTTAGTGCCCTAAAGTCATCCATTTTTCAAATGAAACGTATCCTAATAGTTGACCTAAGTGCTTTAATGTGAGTTATTACTCCAAATGGATTGATATAAATACCAGATCAAGCCTCATTCATTCCTCACATAGGGACACCTAGTAATCAGACTAAAAGAACATTCAATTGAGCAAAGCTTCCCCATTTATTCCTATTGCCAAACTAGTCATAGGGACTACACATCTACAGGTCTAAAGTACTAAATGAGTAGACTAAGAGCCCAATTCACCAAGTTACAAGCTAGGTCACTATTGTACTTGCTTTACACACATTGCATGATTTACACACAAGCCAACATGTAGGGGAGACTATATCAGTCTAAGGCCATCTTAAAAGTATTGGCTAGTAGGTAACATCCTTTGATAGTGGAGTCATTAGGGTTATTTCAACACCATGTGCCCACTAACCCATTTTCCCCAAGGTCACATTCACAAAGAACAATTGTTCATGGCATAGATCTAAATGCACCAAAGTGAAGGCAAAGAAAAACCCATAAGCATCCAGGTGGTCACATCTTGTTGCACTAGATATTTCATAAAGGACACTATTGTCAAACTTAGATAATAACATCGATTTTATGATCCAGGGTTGACACAACTGTCTAGATAGGCAAAGGCACCAGATCTATAATTTGACAATTATTCCAAAACTATCTTCCCACCTACTTTCATCTTGTTCTAGATCCATAATTGCATTAATATTAGAACAAACTGAGTATTTTTATTTTTTTGTCATTTCTACATATAGCCTAGTTTTACTTTCCATATTTAAACTATCTCTGCATAATAAACTCAATGTATGCTTATATCTAAGTTTAGCATTTAATTACCCTGTTATAGATCTGATTATCACCCTTGTGCCATTTCATTTCTATATTCTTGACCCTAAGCTTAAAGTGAAAACATACACACACTTCATTTCAAGGTTAAACAATCATATACATCTTGCTAGGCAAGTTGAGTGAGGATGTTGTGGTATATTATGCTAGACGTCTAAGTTTTAGCTCAGTTGACCATGCTACAAATCCCTAAGAAGACTTAGGGATAATAATAAATATGAACCAAATAAATGGAATGAGTGAAGAAGGCAATAATAAATGCAAAAAATGAGGTACTGAAAGAATCAAGAATATTAGATGACATGGGAAAGGAGACGAGTTAAAAATTACATGACAACTCAACAAACCATTAAAAACATGATTCACAAAATATTTGGCAATATTATACATCACTTCTACATTTAAGGCAAGAAATAAAGGGTGACAAAACAAAACATTTTATAAATAACACCCCTCACTCTTCATAATTTACATATAACTTTTTAGCATGCCCAAAGTATGTGAAAATAATTTCACGGCTTACCAAATCTTAGCATTCAAGAAGAAAGAGTGAAAATGGCAACACCACAAATGGTTGATGATAAAGAATATCTATACCAAAGTCTAAGCACATCCAACTAAAAACTCTACCCTCTCGAAGCTTTTTCATCCATTCCATACTACATAGGACACCTAGAGAATACATTCAAATACATCCATGTTGATATTGCTAAAATTGATCACATAAGGATGGAGGCAGATCAAAGTGAGCTTATTCATCAGGTTGTGGAAAGTAACACATGGGAGTGGAACACCAAGGCCAACCCCATTCCATGGATGAAATTAGATGTGTGGGCAAAATTTCCATATCTCTACTTGGCCAACCACATCATTAATATCCTTTTTAATTGCCTTCGTAATAGAATTATGTTCTTGGAGCAACCATGCCACATTCTCCCAGAGGATATTGAATGAGTGATGAGCCTAATGAACGAGGGACATAACATCCACAAATATGACAAGAAAGGGTCTACCAAAGGGAAGGAAGTCACCCAATGTTTGGGAGTCATCACAAACAAAATGGGTATAACAATTGCATCTATAAAAAACTAGGTACTTTGGTACGTAGTAAAGGTAGTTGCATTGACGGTCTAATTTACAAACATGGATGATGTTACAAGCCTCAAAAGCACAATGGTTGTATTCAATATGATTTCTTTGAAGAAAAAATACAATCTCTGCCATGGTTTATTTGATCAGTTTAATGCAAATATTGACAAAATAAAAAAGGGTAAGCATGATTTTTGTTATGGCTCCTTACTCATTTGATTAACAATGTATTATAACAATACACTTTATAGGTTAGAGGGACAAATTCATTGGGCCCAAGACAAATCTATAGGTGAAAAAATTAAGATACATATAGATGTTTTTAGCACAAAAGACTAAATCTCAGGTTTGGTAAGATGGGGGGGGGGTGATTTAAAGCAAAATATCATTTCCAAAGCCTATATTTCCAAAGAGGTTGTCGACACATTCCAATGACTTCTTCTTCATCATGACTAACGACTTCATCTACATCTGCCCATTCGAGTCACATTCCAATATCATTCCTCCCCTCCCATATGAATTCTTAGATGAACATGTTGAGCAAGTTATTTTTTCCATCTACTAATTCCTCAAGGTATTTGGGAAGCCTATATCACCCAATATTAATGCAACCATATAAGAAATTATAGTAGAGAGACATGGGAAATCACAAGGTGACATCTATGTAGAAAAAGAAAAAGAGGCTCTAGAACAACCTGAGGGACCCAACCCAAATATTTTAAGTTCAAGGATCCATGTTGAAGCATTTCAATTTAAGGTATGTTCCTAAAAAATAGGACAAATATTTATCATAGCGAAAATGCAGGACATCTAATTGTTTTTGTCAGACAAGGGTAAACAATTAGTAGGTGGAGACATAGGGGAAATAGGCAATGATTTGCTACAAATGAGAAGCACCAAAAGGCCACACACACACCCAAAAGAAAAACCATTTATAATACACCTGCCTAAAAGACAAACAAAAAGGAAAAAGAGTACGCTTCGATGTTTATAAACTAAATACAATTATCGAAGATGTGTTAATCGATGTATAAGATACTGACACTGAGGAAGAAGAAAATTGCATGATTAAATAAAAATTGTAGAGGCTTCGACTATAGAAGAGTCAATAGAAAAAGAAGAGGAACACCTCAAAGAATAAGAAATTAAACTTATAGAAACACCAGAAACAACCACAACCATATCATTGGCCAAAGCACAATAAGAAGTAGTCGTGACACTCGTAAAAGTGTAAAGACTACATGCAGAACAAACACGACAAGTAGAAGATAAATGGTAAAAATAAGAACATGAATAAAAACTAAAAGAAATAATTTTTTTTTGGAAAGAAATAAGTGAGATAAAAGCAAACAGGAGATGAAGGCAACAGAGGAGGAAGAGGAGGTCATGACAAAACAAAAACAAAAAGTGATGTCAGAGGCCCAAAAGTAGAAAGAACGAGAGGAAAATCTCAAGATAGAAAAAATGGAAAAAAAAAGGGTTGGAAAAATAAAGAAAAGAAAAAGAAATGATAAAAAAAGAGAAGTTACACAAAGAAAATATAGAAGTAGACACGAGGAAAGTGACAGTAGAAGCAGAGGTAGAAAATAAAACAATGAGCATAAAAGCTACAAAACATACAAAATAAAAACAAGTCACCACAAAAGTTACAATTAGAGTGACATCACAAACTCCACCACCCATCCCACAACACCAAATCACCACACCATCCACATCTCAATCCACTATGACTATAATTTTTTTTGCCCCACAGGACTCAACCACACAAATTAAAGTTATATTAGCCAAATGGTAAGAGATTCACATCATGTAGTTAACACAAGGCATGGTAGAGCCCACACTGCAATGAACTAACATCTACCTCCATAAACTATCTCTAGTGTAAAAATGACATTTACACACTATTCTACATGAATGTGCAAATTGTGATTGGATGCAACAATGTGTTATTCTGGAAGAAGCCACTTAAAAGGTTATACATAATATCTCTAAGAGATAACCACAATAAGACATTGACCCAAAGTGGTCGTTAGAATAACACCTTCAATATAAAGTTCAAAATTTGATCAAACATCAAACTCTCTCATAGGTAGAAAAATAAATAATAAGGGAAGTCACAATTGAAGAATTTAAGTGTGAACAAAACACAAAGCCATTGGCAGAGAACTCTCAACATCAACACATACTTAAAACAAATATTGCTTCTCTTCAATTTTTTTCCAAATGTTACTACTTACTTTGCATTCACTCTAGGATGGTCGATGATAACACAACTAGAAAATAAAGCTCTGGATGTTTAGGAGGAATTGAATCGAGCCACTGCTTAATCTGACATCACTAAGGACCCTACTAGAATAAAAAGAAATCTACTGCTGGATTTGGGGGATCAATTCCATGCCAAACACAAACAATAGGACCACATCATCACCAATCTAAAGGAATATGGAGGTCTAACTAACAAATTTATGCAGAATTTGGAATAGGTGACCACAAAGAAGGAGACTTTTTATAATTCAATTGATATTTAGCCCCCATTGAACGACATCACCAAATTAGTCTGAGAGAATAATGCGTTAGAGAAAAAGATAATACGGGTGACTAGATACCTCACAAAATGTAAATCTTTTGAGACTAAATTAATTACCAAGTACCAATCATTTTTGTAGACAAGTATGAGCTCATAGTTTCTTATGTGATTCTTCATTTTTTAGTTATCTCAATGATGAGACAATGTTAAAGTTTGGGATGATGTTGGAGGGATTCTTCATTGGAGTGTTAAGCATAAAGGTAAACCCTGAAAGTTTGCAGTCATACCATGGCATTAGACAACTACAAACATCATTCGTGGTATTGATTATACTTCACAACATCCCATAGAAAAGTATATAAATGTATAGCTCTGAGGAAAAGATGTGTTTATTGATTTTTTGTATTATATTTAGTCTTAGTAATTAATCATAATGGTAATGTTCATGCATATCTCCATCTATATTGAACCAAATATATGTATTTATGCGCAATATATTAATGAATATCGAGTCACACATCATTACCTATATTATGAAATATATGTGTTCTGTTTATCTATGTTTAATTAAGCAACAAATGTTAACTAAACTGAAGGATACTCTCCTTGTATACATCAGCTGTATTTGAGACAGTTGAACTATGAACTAACGGTTTAACGTAGAGTTTATGTCAACATTAATGCTAGAAAAACCTCAACAATTTAGTTAAGGTGGACCAAGAAGAAGAAAGACTGATAAAAAACACCCTCACTCTCGACATGGAACCCATTGATCATCTTGGGTTCATGGTGGATAAATTGATACTAAAGGGGCAAAGATATTTTATACAAGAAATCAAGGAGGAAGAAAGTGAAAAATCTTAAGTGGAGCTCAATGAGCAGTTGGATGCATGGGAAAAACTTGCTATAAGAGAAGGTTAGTCTCCTCGAGCTTGTTTTCTAAAAGTTTGCACAGATTACAGACATTGTAAGCGCATGAGTCAAAGATGAAGTAAGCAAACAAAAGGAGCTCAAATAAATATTTTTTGAAATAAAGGATAAAGATGAGAGGAGTATACTACTTAAGGACACTGATGAGTTGAAAGACAATATTGAAGAAAGGTGTAGGGAACTAACCAAGTCATTTAAAATCCTTCAAAGATAAGCAAGTGACAAAGAAAACACCATACAATAGGCATACAAAGGTCATTATTTGGAATTTAAAAATGCTAAACACAAAGTGAGCGAATGTAGTGGGGATGCAATTCAAATAAGAACTTTGTTGACAAAAATGATAGCTAAGATAATAGCCATCCAAGCCACACTCATGCACTAAATTTGTTCGAAGAGGAGGTTTGCCAAAATGGGCTTGAATTTTCCTTCATACTTTGTCCCGAGAAAGTCACATAGGAGTTTTTCTAACCTACTATGTTTAACTTTATAAGGATTCTAACAAGAATAATAATATATATGAGTTGCTAAGAGAACCTTACAGAAAATTTGTAACTTGTTAACTAAAGAAAGAGGTCTAGAGAGCCAACAAGTAAGCTTCTTCTCTACTCTCTACACAAAGTAGCTCCAAAGATTAACATGAGAGTCTTGAAATCCAAAAAGGATCCCTAAAATTTGAAACATCTCTCCACAAGAGATCAACTTCCAATAGTATTTGGTAAACCAGTCAGGTTAGGTCCAAAGGACTATTCGTAGCAATTGGTTTTGGCCCATTCTATGCTTGAGCTTAAGGTAAGGTAGAAAGTGTGAAGGCAATCCATGGTATTGTTGACCACCTCCTCTTCTTCAAGAATGGCAAGGAAAGAGTCATCAACACAATGGATATTAATAAGCTTAGACTCAAGGGAGTTAGGGAGAGAGATACCTTTAACTAACCCTATACAAGCATAGTCGCTCAATAAGGAGCCAAAGCCTTCAACAACAAGTGCATAAAGAGAAGGGGATAAAGGTTAACATTGACAAATAGATCTAAAATTCCCAATTTACTTAAATTGATGACCATTAATGGTTAGAGAAGGAAAAACATCCTTGAAAAGTGTTTGAATAGAGTGGACATATATGGGGCCAAACATTAGAGCCTTCATCATTGTAATAATGAAAGGCCACTCAATGTGATCATAAGGGTTCTCAAAGTCAATTTTGATTAAAAAGATATTTCGATGAAAAGTGTGAGCTCCTTCCATGCCTTCTCAAACAATAATTATATTATTTAATTACACTTCGAATGAAGCTAATTTATTTCAAACAAACAATAAAGGGAAGATAATATTGAATTGTAAGAGTAAGAATTTTAACAACAATATTGTAAGAAACATTGAGAAGAGAGATTGGTCTCCAATTAGTGATGAACTGAGGGTTCTTAGTTTCGAGAATAAACTTGATATTTTCCCTGTTAATGTGCTTTCCAAAGGAGTTGGTTTGAAGAACTTCAAGATAAACTTTATGCAAATTAGGTCCAACCACATCCCACAAAATTCGAAATAATTCATAAAGAAAACTATCAATCACAAAGACCTTATCATGAACTATTTGATTAACCACATCTTAAAAATCGTCAATATAAAAATCTATCACTTACCGTCCACCCATTAAAATATTTTACCTAAAATTCAAAATTAATGAATTGAGACTTCAATAATCTATAATTTAATTTAATTTAATTTATATATATATTTTTGATGAGTAAGAAGCAATGCGTTGAGAGCAATTTTGCATCCTCTCATTCAATTTTCTTCCCGTTTATTTTTACCAACGCCATGAACCCTATCGACTTGTCCAACGGCTAAAACTTTTCCAGATGCCTCTACCATGTGTTTAGTCCACGCGATTTGGACCGCGCGGTTTAGGTTCCTGTGTCTTTTTTCAAAATATCCGTCCTTTACTATTTCAACTGTATTATATTTAAGGGTTTAAATTAAGCTCAGTTTCCCTTGAAACGAGCGCGTTGTCTCTACGCTGAGGCCTCTTTCTCTCGTTGCCATATAATATTTTTCTTCTGCCCTTGGAATCCAATCCAATCCAACGCTGGTTCAAATTCTCTCTCGTACCCACTTTCTATCTGCTAAAAAATCTTTACAGTTCCTTGCACTGTAATAATCTTCACAGGTTTTTGTATTAAAATATGAGGAATCCTAAAGGCAGAAAGGGTAGAAAGGAGCAGAATGGATCATCGCCCAAGGACTTAACCAGGGAGAGATCTACAAAGGCGTCTCCCAGAGGAAAGCGGGTCAAAGCCCCTGCAACTCGCAAGCAGCAGCAACCGCAGCCCGAGCCTGAAATGTTTCCAGATCATCGGAGCCTGGTATTTTTTATTTCCACTTTGTATACTCATTTCCATTTACTTGTGTTTTTCTTCCTACCCATTTCCTTTTTTTTTTGCGCATTTCGATGGGTACCCATTTGGATTTTCAATCCGCCCACTTCCTTTTTTTTTCTTTTTGTTTTTCTATCTACCCATTTCCATTTGCTTTTATTTTTCATTCTAGCCATTTTCATCTGTTTTCTCTTAAATGATGTCTTTTATTATTTTGTAGATCACTAGATGAGCTGGGTTTCAGCTGACTGTCAAGCCATCTCGTTCTTTTGCATATATTTCTCTGAATACTATGTAGATTATTTTTTAACTAGTTTTGCTCTTTCTACTGGTTGAATGGCCTACTGTTTGGTTATGCTTAAATATAGGTATGGTGCCAGTCAGAGGGTTATTCAAATCCTATATCAGTTTTTAACAGAGTAATTAAATCTTGGGCTTTTTTGCTGTTCACAATGAGACATTTAATTTGCACACGGGGTTTGCCATGCATGTTACATGGTATATAAAATGGCAGCTCTTTATCTTATAGCCCTGCGTTTGTTTATTGGAATATGTCAGTAAAAGAGTTGGGTTAACAGTGGGGCAGAATGTCTGCCCTGTTTGGGGCTCTGCCAATGAATTTGCATGAATCAATGGCAGTAACTGACTCATTTTATAAGTTCCATTGGTTATAGAGAGTTCGAGTCCAAGGGTCTATGCCACTCTCAATAAGCCTTACATTTTGACTATGCATGTTTCATGGAATATAAAATGGTGGTTATTCTATTTGCTTTGGCACTGAGTTGATCTTATGAACATGTGCTAGTAGTAAAGAATTTGCTATAACAGTGCAACAGAAGGTCTATCATGGATTTGCCAATGAGTTTGCATGTATCAGTGACAGTATGTGATCCATTTCAATGGAAATCTTCTCTGCTATTTGTTGTTGAGGGCCTTTTCCATTCATATTAATGCCCAAATTTATACACAGGGTGTAGCATGCATATTTTATGGTATTTAAGATGGTTGCTCTTTTTTGCTTATGGCCTTTAGTTGATCTTATGTGTATGTGTCAATAGTTAAAGAGTCCATTTCATTCAAACAAAGTTCCAGACTTACACCAGGTTTAGCATGCATATTTCATGGTATTGAAAATGGTTGCACTGTTTGTTTTTAGCCCTCAGTTGATCTTATGGGAATGCGTCAGTAGTTAAAGAACTGGTTTTACAGTGCAGAAGATCTACCCTATTTGTGGTTCTGACAACGAGTTTCCATTTATCAATGACAATGACTTATCCATTGCCAAGATCTTTTGGATAAGTTGAAAGCTCTGAGCAATATGGGGCTAAGAGGTGTGGTGGGTTAAGGCAATGAGTTTTCATGGATGAATGTCAATGAGTACAACTGTACAATGATAATGCCTGTTTGTCTGTCTGATAAGGCAGTTTATATGGGTCTTAGTTAGTTCTGGATCTAAAATGGGTAATATTCTGATCACCTGGCAAGTCGATCTGCTGGGGAAATTGGGTGATTGTCCTCTCACATTTATGTATGTGAAAGAATAGGCCTTTGATGTCTGTTGGGCCAGTCTAATATTGGTCTGAGCTAATTCTACCTACAATACAGGTTATATTCCAGAGATCACACCCATTTGGTGAGTCTATCTGCTGGAGAAACCAGATGCCTGTTTTCTCAAATCTTTGAAATCCAACTTATTTAGCAGTTCATTAATCTGTTTTCTAAAATGTTCTAAATATGTTTGGTTTTGCTAAGATTACGCGACTCAGGTTTTAATTTTTTTCCAAACGACAGGATGCTGGAACAATTGTCTTAGTTTTTGCAGCTTATCTACACTTGTTCCTACCGGGTCATTTTTAACATGTAGAAATTGCACAGTGTCAAGACTTGGTGAGTCCTACCAAAGACTCGAAGATCTGAGCCCAAGTCACCTAAAACGAGGAATCGGTGAGTGAAAAAATCCCGAAAAAATTAAAACTTGCAAAAAAAAAAAGAAAAAGAAAAAACAAGATAAAGTTAACAAAGCAAAACACAAACCTAAACCTAAAAGGAATCTGGGCCGACTCGTGAGTCCTGTCCTAGGACTCGCCAAGTCTGTCAAAAAATCCAAAAAAATTAAAACTTACCCAAAAAAAAATACACAATAAAATAAAAAAAGCAAAACACAAAATTAAACCTAAAAGGTATTCTAACATCCTAAAACACTCATTCACTTATTCTAATTTTGTTTTCATGAGCCCATTCCGTTTTTCATGTTCTTCACTTTCAAGGTTGACACGCTATTGTGATTGAATCATTCAGATTTGTTGTTTTGGCTTCAAAGGGGCTGATTGCTAGTGTGGAAAGGTTGGATTAGCAACAAGTGAGTATATTGCTGACAACCTTTGCCTCCTTCACAAGAAGATTATAGGGGATGAGGAAGATTTATCCCCCATTGAGCTAGAGGAGTATGATCCACAATCAAAGTGGATCACAGAGGATGACAGTCGTGTGTTTACAGAGGACCATGATTGGGTTGATCAGGCTGATTGTGAGGTAGAGCTTGTAGCGTTGGGAGAGGAGGAGGAGTGAGCTCGTACATTTGGGGATAAAGATGTTGTGGTAGATACCACAAGGGCGGGTACAATGGCTGCAGCTGCTTCTTTGATGTACAAAAAACGTTGTAGGCTCCAACGTGTTGGAGTTTGTGTTGAGGGGACAACTGATGCAAGCTCTTCTCAATCTTAGATGTATCTTTTTATATTATGTTTTTGTTGATGCCATCGCCATGGATTTCTAAATCCATATTTTTTATGAAAAAGACAATTTATGAATATTAAAACAACCCCTATTTAATATTAGTTCTCAACTTTCAAGTTTCAAGTTCAATTGTTCAACTAAAAACATCCAATATTGCATTGTTTACTTACTTCTTTGTGTATACATGTGTATGTTAGATGCAATTGACTAGTTTTGAGTTTATTTTTAAGTGAATTTGAAATGGAATGCATTTTAATAGTTTTTCCTTCCTAAAATTCACTATTTTTAATGATTTTTAAAAATTTGCCGAGTCTTGGCCAAGTTTTTTTGCCGAGTCCGAGTTCAAGGCAAAAATAGGCTTGCTGAGTCTTTGTCGAGTCTGAGTCTCAACACTATGAGAAATTGTTTTAAATAATTGAGAAGGTTTACAAAAATCATCCTGCAGTGCATTGCATCATTTGGTTGGTTCTGTTAGACTGGGCTATTAAAAATTGTGGATTTTATATGGGATAAGTTTATTTTTATTTTTTGAAAAACCCTTTTGATAGCAAATACTTATGTTGGTTTATCTTCATAGTTTGCGATGGCAGTTAGCAGTTTGAAGAATAGCTATAAATCAAGGATAGAGTATGCAAAATATGTTATAGTGCATTCTGTTATCTTCATTGTTTTTGTTGCAGCACAAATTTTCACTTGGTAGTTGAGATACAATTATCCAGTAAGAAGTGTGAATCTCACATAAATAGAAGAGGATCTACATTTGTTGAGAAAATTCATGCAAGAAATTTAGCGACCAGGACGGAAACCCTTGCGCTATCATCACCTTAGTTGGGACTGCTGCATTTAAACTGATCATAAACACTAGGCTTTCTATAGGCATTGAATCTATAACTTAGTATGAAGAAATTCTTCCATATTTTTTTGGTGTTATGTTTCTTAACTTAGTATCTCATTGGTCTTTCAAACCACGTACCAAATTCTGTATATCTGCTTTCAGGGTGTACTTCTCTAGGCATTGAACCTAACTTAGTATGAATAAATTCTTCCATATTATTTTGGTGTTATGTTTCTTAACTTAGTATCTCATTGGTCTTGGTCACATTCTAGTAAAAAGCATTAAAAAATTCGAATTTTTAGTAGTATCAAATCTATGTTGGATTGCTGATAGACAATTATTTTAACTTAGTTTTTGATGTAATGGCATCTTAAGGCTGTGACGAGTTCCATTTCTCCTTCTTTAAGCAATATACAGAAATGGCGTGAGCTGTTCCAATTTAGTGTCCTTAAACTTACAATCTAAAAAATACATTCTCCCTTCGGTACTATTGTTGGTGAGGGGGATGGAAATTTTAATTGCAAGATTTTTCGCGTTTATGCGGTTTCATAGGTTGCTCTGAACTTACAGTGATCTTTCAGATGTTGCAGATGGATATAAGAGGAATATAGGACAGAAATTGAGTACATCTTCAAAATAAATGCAGGGGAGATGAGGGAGCCACTGCAGTGGATGGCTGAATGCAAATATTTATTTATAGATTTGTCTTGAACCAACCATAAAATGTGTCTAGTGTAAAGCAGCAACACATATACGAAAGCATGTATTGACAAGGTTGACTAAGATGTCATAGACCACTCAGTGGATGGCTGATTGCAAATATTTATTTATAGATTTGTCTCGAACCAACCATGAAATGTGTCTAGCGTAAACTAGTAGGAAGACTGCACATATACGAAGTCATGGATTAACAAGGTTGATTAAGAAGTCATAGACCACTGCAGTGGATGGCTGAATGCAAATACTTGTTTATAGATTTATCCTGAATCCACCATGAAATGTGTCTTGCATAAACTAGTAGGAAGACTGCACATATACAAAGGCATGGATTAACAAGGTTGACTAAGAAGTCATAGATCTTCTGAAGACATCACTTGGAAGTTTACTTTTTTCTTTTCTTGTTGATAGCTTTGGGATGAAATTTAAACAAAATTTTAAAAGCGAGTCCAATGTGAATGAATTGTTGCAAGCCTAAGATGATTTTTCTTTTGTAAGTGATTGAGTTTGCTAATGCTGAATTCAAATGGATGTATCATTTGTAAAATTCAAAAGCAGTGCTGCACAGTGATCAACATCTCTGTGTGGATATATTTACCACTTAAAAATTAATAGCCCCGAGTGAATTTGAGGGCTCTGCACCTTTCCTGTGCTAGAGTGGATATGTGAACCAAATCCAACTTTGAAGCTTGTCAGTTGAGCAATGCTGAAACAGCCGATTCATCTTTTCATTAACTATATATGTTCCCTTAAAAAGATAAAATGAGCCATATGGCAGGTTACACATAATTCTGAAACAGAATAGTTAGCCAGTGACAGAATATACACCTGAGTTGCATGAGGAAGTTGCTAATAGTGTTAAAATGCATGTTTTACCCATCTTGATTACATACCACTGCCCAAGTCCTACGCAATAGGCATGTTGAGGTTGCAAGCATTGGGTGAAAAGTTGAAACATATAATTACGTGAACCAAATCACACAACATTGTTAGACATTATCAATTTGGGTTCAACATTAAGATGGACCGAATCTTACCAACTATTAAGATGAACCGAATCTTATAACTATGGTGGTGAGTAATGAATCATGCTCGTTAGTTGCAATGTAGCTGTTCTTATTGATAAAATTATGTAATGGTCATGATGTCCATATGATGTGCTAATTGTCATCATATTAAATATCAGATGTGGCTTAAATAACGTGCTATCTGTTGCTACTGAAGGTACAATTGAGTGAATCTCAATAGCTTGCCCTCTTTGACTCACTCATTGACTCAGTGAGTCTGTAGTTGTTAAAATCTAGAAGAAGCTAAAACATTTGTAATGGGGAGCACCTTTATACATATTGTATACCAAGACACAATGTGCTACATACATTGAACATTTATCTAAATTCATACCTTGTTGAAGCATACATTTATCTAAATTCAAATTGGAAGTAAATGTTGTGAGCTTTAACGTATTGATGATATTGGTGAACATTTATTATGCAAGTTCTCCTTTGGGAAAGTTGATATCAATGATAAGTGATATGTATGTAACTTACTAATATCAACAAAGAAATGGATTTGTATATTTTGTTAGTGTATAAGTAATGACACATCATAGATTTTAAAAAGAGTTTAGTTATTATGTTGAAAGTTTTGCTAAAATGGTAGATGATGGTTTGTTCTTGCAGGAAGATTTATGGCAAGCTGCATTTCCAGTAGGCACAGAGGTTTGTAGAAGTTATGCTGTTTTTATGACAATGAACCCATTTTTAGATTGGATGCAAATTTTAAGAAATCTCTATATTGGAAACTTGAATTTGATTTAATACCCAAAATAATTCACAGTGTCACCGTTCCCATTCTACTGAGTTAGATACAAGTGAAATAATTCCAGGTTACCTGTTCTGCAAACTGCTCTGTAACTCACTTATAGAAGAGGATAAATTTATTTCTTTTATGTTTATTTATGCTAATTTTTTCCTTTAAGTAGTTCAGAATTTTCCACCCGATTCAGGCATTGTTTACTTTTCCAGTTTTATGTGGTGATCCAAGGCTCATTCTGTTACTTTTTTTTATCAATACAGTGGGATCAGCTTGATTCTGTTTACAAAATTAATTGGGATTTTTCGAATTTGGAGGTATGCCATTGCTTCTTAGTGGGGTAAACTTTTTATATTTTCCTGTGGCAGCTGTGTGCTTATACATTAAATTCTCAACTTATAAGTAATTTGATGTAATTTCTACTGCATTAAATAAACACTCAAACCTACTTTTCAAATATTCTTTCCAACTTAAGCATTTGGAGAATATGGAGAGCTGTAATGAGTATATTTTGTTTTACAAGTGACTTGATGGGTATGAATTCATTGAAGTCTATTTTTGTAATAACCAGAAAGCATTTGAAGAAGGCGGAGACCTTTATGGAAAGAGAGTGTATCTCTTCGGTTGCACGGAACGTAAGCAGCGGTTCTCTTGTTTGAGATTTTTGTGTATCAGCCATTTTCATTTTAATTTGACCATATTATTGTGGTTAGATGTTAAATAGTCTATATACTTATAGTAGCTGAAGTAGGGAGATTGAGTAATTTGTGGCAACTTTCAGTTGACCTTTCATGTTCTGTGCAGTGTTTTCCAACTATTATTAATACTCTCACATTGACTGTTATGCTAAACTTCATGCAGCCCAACTGGTATTTTTTGAAGGCCAAGGCAAAATTACTTGCATTCCAGTAGTTGTAGCGGTAAGTTCAATTAGCTTTCATCTTGTTATTTTGAAGACACATTCTAACTAGTGATTCTGATTCATAGTGTCTTTCTTGGATTGTTTTGAACAGGATAGTTGCATTTGTTTTGTTTTTATTCAAAAAATTAAAATGAATGCATAGAAAATATTTTTGAACTTAATTCTCAAACAAATTGCTTGAACGTTAAAATGTTATGTATTAGTATGAACTTCAATTCTATTGTAGGTAAATTCAATGGAATTGATTCCGGCTAAAATGGTATTTCTTGGCTTGTTTCTAGATGTGTGCCATTTATTTGATTTTTATTTTATCAGTATATTTTTAGATGTGGGATCTTAACATTGTCTAAAGATATTATTGCATTTTTGACATTGAATTTTTCTTGTATTTGTTCATAATAAGAGTGTGACATGTTTTTGAACAGGTTACTTCCCCATTTCCACCCTCTGATAAAATTGGAATCAAGTCTGTTCAAATGGAGGGGGAGACTGTGGTGCCAATGAAACAGATGAAAATGAACTGGGTTCCATACATACCATTGGAAAACAGGTATTGTTCGAGTATATTTACATTTATTATTATTGCCTATCATTTGACTCTGAAAATTTTCTATTGAAGTTCTGGTTCAATTTGTGTTTTAAATTCTGGCATTGAATATTTTACTGGAAGCTGCAGACTCAGTTCAGTTGAGCGTCTGAAATCTCAAATTTTTACATTGCAGTGTACTCAAAGAAGGTGAGTGTATATTACCATAAAGATTTCTAAAATTGTATTATGCTTTGTTGCATCTTAAATATGGATATTTAGGAATAAGCATCTTTGGTATTCTTTCTGCTTGATAGCGCTGCAAACTTTTCAACTCATACATCAATCCTGTCCATTTTTTAAGAATTGACTACTGTTACAAAAAAGGTAGCAGAGAGTAGGTGGTTTAAAATTTCAATCTGTTCAGCATCACTTCTGGAAACCTAGCCCTAATGGAGGGCAAAATGTTCTATTGTGACTGCCAAAATTCTATTTTACCTGTTTTCTATTTAGAAGTCCTTTCTATTAAGTAGAGTTCTCCGATAATAACCTCCCTGGTACTGCATGCACTCATGATAAATTTATCCCGATGTATATCTAATGATATGAATATAGACACATTTTAAAAGATCATAGCCATGTTTGAAAATATAAAGACCATCTATTCTTTCAGTTTTAAAGGTTTGATTAAAATCTAAAAAAATTACATTTTAGATCAGTATACCTTCTTTTAAACAGTATGTATTTCAAAATTTGGCACTATTTAGTAGTTCCTATCAACAACATGACAATGTTAGAATGTCAGTCTTGAGGGATTGTAACTTCAGCGTACAAAATTCAATTATGGCTACATTCTGGTTAACTCTTGGAGTTCCTATGAAAATAACAAGCTAAGTTCTGTATTAAAAGGTATGGCCTCTTCACTGCATGACCCTTAATTTTACAGTGGAGTCACATATTGACTTAAGCTCCAAGACTGCATTGTAGTGTTCCTTAGAGACATATCTCCCTATTAAGACCATTTATGGAGGGCAAAATGTTCTATTGTGACTGCCAAAATTCTATTTTACCTGTTTTCTATTTAGAAGTCCTTTCTATTAAGTAGAGTTCTCCGTGAATAACCTCCCTATCATAAATATATCCCTATGCATATCCCTCATCATAAATTTATCCATGCACTCATATCCAATGATATGAATATCTGAATATCCATGCATGCACTCATCATAAATTTATCCATGCATATTGAATAATATGAATATATACACATTTTAAAAGGTCATAGCCATGTTTGAAAATATAAAGACCATTTATTCTTTCAATTTTAAAGGTTCACTAAAATCTAATGATTGTAACTTCTGCTTACAATATACAATTATAGCTACATTCTGGTTAACTCTTGGAGTTCCTATGAAGATAGCAAGCTAAGTTCTTTATTAAAAGTGATGGCCTCTTCAATGCATGACCCTTAATTATTTTTTTAAGTTACTTTTATATTAGCATGAGCCAATAGTAAATAACAATGATGGACATTTTGGTAGATTTATCTCAAATATTACATGGTACCTCTTGATTGCTTCTGTATAGCATATTCCTTAATAAATTAAATAAATACATAGTTTTTTGCCAAAATGGATTGTATATACAGCCAATTTCAAGTTTAACACGATTTTTTGTGGGGCAAAATATTATTAAGTGGTACATGGCTCTTAAAAAATATGCTCCTAGTGAAGGATTTGTAGTATGTGTAGGCATGCACACTTCCAAGTTAGCAAATGCGCATGGTGATGGGTGATCATGAATTTGCACGGAGTTTTTTTTTTTTTGGTTTCATTTTGGTCATTTTGTACTCTTCAGTTAATTCTATGAGCCTGTACATTCTTGCATGTTTGTAAATGAGCATGGGGGTGGGTGATCATGAATGTGCACGGAGTTCTTTTTTTTTCATTTTGGTCATTTTGGATTCTTAAGTTGAATCTATGCTTTTTATAGCGTGTGCAGGCATTCACACTTGCAAATTAGTAAATGAACCTGGAGTGGTGGTGCACATGAATGTTAATTGAGTTATTTTTTTTCATTTTGGTTTCTTATGTCGAGTCTGAATGAATGCTTACTGGAAAAATTTTGTATTTTATTTCCTTTTTTGTACTATAGAAGTTTTATCTTTTAGTTATGACTATGAATCATGTCATTGATGTTTTTCTAGTTGACTTCTTTACTGTTGAGTGGTCTCTTGAACTGATATTTGTTCTCAGTTGTGACCTTATGCATGGTAAGCATTTAAGTTCTGTAGAAAGAAACTGGGTTGTGTAGAAAGAAACTTTTTGCTGTCTAAGACTACGGAATGTTGATATTTTGTAGGTTTTGCTTTTGTATATCATTTCTTTCTTTTTATTTTCAAAAATTGTTCACGCAAACCTGGAATTTTTTCATTACAAATATTGCTTTAATCATTTTATCACATACATGATCGTGGCTTATGAACATTTTGTTGTAGAAACTTGGATATGCTTGATTTCTCATTTCTCATTGATGTATGTTTTTGTTTTTGTATATTGTGCACCATGATTCTTGATTCTCATTGATGTGATAAACCATGATTCTTGCTATTTTACATAATGTGTGATTTAACTTTTTTGTTTTCGGGTGATATGCATGTTGCCTTTAATATTTCTTGATATTTGGCTGCAGGGCTGCATTGAAGCAATTGAAACAAGAGCGGATTAAGAAATATGAATATTGCTTACCTTGTGAGTGTCTCTTACCCACTTCACTAAATCTATCTCTTCATTTATTTTGCTAAAAAAATTCATTCTATTGCATAAAGCTTTACTCTTTGAGACAAAAAAAATAATCAATATTTGAATACTAAATATATGTACTGGGTAATTATTCAATATTAATATAACACCTGCTGGAGTGTTGTCAATTTTAATTAAGCATCACTCCTGGCAGCCATCTCAGAGATTGGAAGTAATGTGGTGGGAGGAGGACAGGCTACATATGGCACATAAACCAAATTGATAAGAAGGCCACATATGTCTTGTCTCTGCTGTCTTATATTTGATAAGAAGGCTCTCAACTTCGAGTGTGAATCTCCTAAGAGTTTTTTTTGTGAATACTTTTTATAACCATCTCCCACATTTATTGTTTTAATCCTTGGTCAGAAGTCATCTGTGTTTTCCAAGAATCTTGCCATTCTCTATTTTGTTATCCCACTAGGTACAACTTTGAGCAAAGACTTGTGCTCCCTATGCTTTTCTCCATCCTGCATGACTGATGATCCGATCTTTTTATCTTTGCCTCTAATCTAGAGGTCTAGACTCAATAAAGGTGAAGAGTAAGACTATAGCTGCTTCTCCACTAATCCGCTGGAACAAGTCAGCAATCCATCCACAAATATGTCATAGATACAATATTAAAATTTTCAGAATAAAAGAGATTACATAAAAGGTGAGTATTG
Source organism: Torreya grandis (assembly GCA_037957365.1). NCBI lineage: Eukaryota > Viridiplantae > Streptophyta > Pinopsida > Cupressales > Taxaceae > Torreya > Torreya grandis. The sequence continues at coordinate 1,193,524 of JARHVA010001758.1, forward strand.
CCGAGCCTTTTTTCAAGTTTTGGACTGCTTTTCTTGAGGATTTCAGTTACTTGTGAGTACTAGTGAATTTTTCTGAGTTTTGACTGGTAGGAGTTAACTCATTTGACTTGAGTAAACTTGCTACATAATCACCATGCGACAAGTTCTTTGACCCTGCTACATTTCATCCAGCTTATCTTTTAGATGCTTTCATGGCTAGGGATGTTCCCACTAACCCCTGGAAAAAGGGAGAGGGCCGCACAAAAAATGTAAAGAAATGTTTACAATGGTTGCTGTTGAAAAATTCTGCTTCTCGGGATGTTTGCAATATTTTCCTCGAAGTCCGAGCTAGCCACCATGACATTCGTAGTAGCTCCGCCTTCTATTTAAATTTGTTTGGGAATTAATTTTATATGCACAGGCGCCACCTTTTAATTTAAACGCAAGCGCACCATATTAAAATTAGCATGGGCCTTCTATTTAAATCAGGATGTTTACAATATTTTGCTCCAAGTCTGAGCTTAGCCACCATGACATTCGCAGTAGGTCCGCCTTCTATTTATAGGCGCCACCTTTTAATCTAAATGTGCAAGCCCACCATATAGCATGGGCCTTCTATTTAAATTTGCCCAGGAATTAATTTTATATGCATAGGTGCCACCATTTAAATTAAATGCAAGCCCACCATATTAAAATTAATACGGACCACCTTTATTTAAGCCATGCCACCAAAAGATTTCATTTAAAATACACACACACACACACACACACACACATATCTAAGGAAGCTTATGAAGGCTAAATACATGAAAGGTGGGCAAAGGCTTTTAGCTTTTGGGCATATAAATTTGAAGTCCACGGGAGTGAAGGGCTATGAAAATGGACATGTCTATTTAAAGGATGGGAAAGCTTTATACATACACACACACACACACACACACACACACACACACACATATCTAAGGAAGCTTATGAAGGCTAAATACATGAAAGGTGGGCAAAGGCTTTTAGCTTTTGGGCATATAAATTTGAAGTCCACGGGAGTGAAGGGCTATGAAAATGGACATGTCTATTTAAAGGATGGGAAAGCTTTACAAAATGCTTTTATTCATTTTTAATATTAAAAGAAAAGGAGGCATTTAAATTAAATGGTCAAAAAATTTAAAGCTTTGCTTAATTTTTTGGATTTATGGAAATATTTTGGAGGCGGCAAACATAGAGAAATGGGAACAGCCTTTGCATTGAAGTGTGCTGCATTTTTCTGACATGCAGCTGTATCCAGGCTCATTCATTCCTCTTTTTCTTCTTCCCTATTATACAGGGCCTCACTCCCTGGATTTTTTCCAGCGCTTTGTGAGAGCCGCAATGTGAAGTTTATTTTATTTTTTATTTATCTATTTATTTTTCCCAAGAAAAAAGTCGTAACTTAATATTACATGAAATAGGAAATTAGATTTGCACATGCTACCAAGAGCATTCTAGAGGAAAAACCTCAAATAAAACCAAAACAAACAGAGACAAAGGCCAGAAGAAGCCAAAACCCAAGAAATACCCATCACTCCAAGCCCAGAAAAACAGAAAAAACCGAGCAGAAACCCCATAAGGAACCAATGAACCAAAAGGGAAACAATCAAACAACGACCATAAAGTAAGCTGACATCAATTTGGGTTCACAGTTAGAGAGCTCTCCGGTAAACTTTCTCCCTCGATGGTTTTAATCATAGTTGCCAGGAGATGGGTATGCCGTTTTTTGAAAATAGGAGACGGGGGTACGGGGAGACTGCAACATATATTTATTATTTATAAATTATAAATAATTTCTATTATGAAAAGTTTAAAGAAATTTATACCATTGCAATGCCAATGCTAGCAATAAGTGAAGGAATATCTCATGATCATCATATTAAGTTTTAACTATTAAGCTTAAGGGTCATCATATACAATGAAATGTCAACAATAGGCATGCAAAAAATGAAAAAACACATGAACTTGGATTGTGTCTGATCCAATACAATAGGATGAACTATTACATCAATTATATCCTCTAGGTCCTCTGCCAAGATGCTGTCTAGATAGGCATCGCTCTCAAGCTCTGGCTCATGTGTAGGCAATATAACAGTGGGCAAATCATTGAGGCCATCTGCCTCAAGCACATCATCCTCCAAAAAATATTTCCACTGCTCCATCAGGTGGAATGTGGGCCCATTTTGCTACAAGACCTTCCTTGTACTCGGGGTCTACACGAGAAAGAAGACGAAGTGTGCTATGTATGTACACCAGGTTCTCTGCCTTCTTCGACCCTAGTTGGTTCCTCTTCAATGAATGAATGAAACCATAAATACTCCTATTCCTCTCACAAGATGACGAACTAGCTACTTGTGAGAGTAATTGTATTGCAAATGATGGCAATTTAGGGGTTTCACTGCCATGGTTCCACCACCACTCTATTGGGTCCTTCGCTCGCATATCATAAATAGCCTCCACTGTAGAAAACTATCCACGACCACGTGAAAACATGTTCCACTGAGTCCTAATATAAGAAGCCTCTTCTCCTTGACCATAAACTTTTTTTTATTGCAACCCAAAATACTTTCATTACTTCTCTATCTTCACATGGAGCCCTCTTCTTGGTGACCTCTGTATCATACCCCTTTGGATTCAAAGCATAAGCAACACAATGTAAAGGTGTGTTAAGCTTGTTCCATCTTCCATGTATTTGTTTTTCAATCGAAGGATATAAAGAAGGATCCTTTAAGTTTGTGATATTTATTATTCTTTCACACAGAATCAATTTCTTCATAAACCTCTCCCAAACATAGCTTGTTTGAATCAACAAAACGGATGACCTCACAAATGGGTGGAATGAAGTCAACAACAAATTTCACATCCGTCCAAAATTGGTCATCAAAGACCATTTTTTTCACCTCGACTGCAATCTCAGATGTGGATTGTTTCCAACTTGCCTATGCATCATTAACCACAGTGGAACACAAGGCCCCTTTGACAACATAAAGACACTCAAGTAGTATGAAGAATGAAGCAAATCGTGTATTTGCAGGTTTGAGAAGTTTCACATTGGAAAATCTTCTATAAATGGCTTGTGTGTGGTGATGATTGCATATGAAGATTGGTATTTTTTTGCCCTTCTCAATAAGCTTAGAAACCCATTGAAACCTGCCAATATCTTTGAGTGCATTATTCAATGCGTGCACGCAACATGGTGTCCAAAATATATGTTTGTATTTTGTTTGGACCAATAAGCTAGTTGCTTTACAAAGTGAGACAATGTCTGTAATAACTTGGACAACATGCGATGCCCCCACCTCATCAATTGTATCACATAACTGCTTCTGAAGGAAGTCTGCATTTTTCTCTTGTCTAGAACAGTCGATAGCCTTCAAAAAATAAGGGCCTTTGGAGCAAGTTACCATAATGTTTAGAAGAGGCCTGTTTTTTGTATCAGTCTAGCCATCCATCACAATGTTGCATCCCTTTGTAGACCACACCTTTTTGACTGGCATAGTTAGATGCTTTATTCTTGTTTTCTCTTTGTTAATTAGAGATGTTCGAAGTTTATCATACCCAGGTGGTTTATACCCCACTGACCCATTGTTGATAGCACGAACCATCTTCTCATAATAAGGTGATTGAGCAACATTGAATGAAATGCCATTTACATAGAAGTGTGCAATCGCTGCATTTATTGCGTCTCGACCATGCACATCGAACATGCTTTCTATGGGATTTGAAGTGCCAATGTGTGATCTCTTGCGAGAAAACCCCACATCTTCTGCCACATACCCTATCTCTGATTCATTTCTTGCAGTTGTTATGACATGGTGACTTTGAGCTCGATCAGTGGTTCAACTCTTTCTTGTTCTCTCATTGCTTCCAACCATTCTTCCTCATTTGTACAAACATCAATCCTTTTCCTCGTGGTTCGAAAAAAATGAGCTCTCGCTCTTGTGTAAGTACCATGGAAGGCCTTCCCACAAAGCTTGCACGTGATCGTTGATGTTCCTCCATTGCCTTTGCGAACACGATCGCAAAACTTCCATAGTTGATACAAAGCATTTTTTTCGCCCCTTGACATTTTGGAAAAAAATAAAAATAAAATTAGCAACTCTAATTTAAAAAACTTAGACGTAAATTAAAATTAAAAATAAAGAAATTATTAAAATAAAAATAAAAATAAAAATATAAAATTTCTTAAATAAATCACAAATATATTTAAAAAATTTAAAATAGAAATGATTTAAAAAAATTAAATAATAAAATAAAATAAATAAATGATGAAAAATAAATATATTAAAATATTAAGATATAACAATAATGGAAAACTTATATCAATAATTATCCATTATATTAGTATATTAAAATTTAGAATGATTATATTAATATATTAAAATTTAAAATGATTATATTAATTTATTAAAATTTAAAATGATTATACTAATTTATTAAAATTTAAAATAATTATATTAATTTATTAAAATTTAAAATAGTTATATTTATAAAACCTATATAATAATATTAATATTAAAATGGGGGTAAAATGGGGGTACAGGAGTATTAATATTAATATTAATTTAACTTAAAACTTTAAACAATACAAAAGCTTGTAGAAGATAGGGGTATTGATTATATTAATATTATAAAGTTTAAAACTTTAAACAAACTTAAAATTTTAAAACGGAAAACAATATAAAGTTTAAAACTTAAAATTTAATCAAACTTAAAATTTTAAAACCTAAAACCTAACCTATCGATGATGAAAAGATTTAAAACTATATTCATTCCTAAAACTATATTCATTCTGTATGCTCCTAGGGGAGTTTGATTTCGGCGACTACGCATATGGGGGAGTTCGAAGACTTTTTTTATTTGCTGGTTTGCTATTTCAGTAAAATATGAATGGCGTTAACATAATATAGGGTAGTTTTTTTTCTTTTTTCAATAAAAGAAAAAAAAAAGAAATAATGCGATGTCTAGCGTCAAAAAACAAAGCAAAAAATTCGTCTTCCTTACCTGTTCCTCCTGCTATGATGCCTTTCACTGTTGAATCCAACGACATATTGCAAACAAACGATGGCTTAAGTACGGAGGAATCTATAGTTTTATAAGCTTTGTTCCGCGTTTTTCCCTCAGTTTTGGATGTGTTTAGGTTTAGTTTTGACACGTTTAGCGGTTGGTTATGTGTTTAGGGTTTTTATCAGATGGGTATGTGATCTTTTTACTGCAAGCACGTTGGAGATGCGGGGACGTGGAAATAGGTGTCTCCTATCGGGGATGTCTTGGTACCTGTCTCATGTACGGGAGACATGTACCCGAACTCGAGACGCGTTCCAGGTGGTGGGGGATGCGTCTCCCTGAATTGTGGTTTTAATAAGTACCCATCTGTCTGCCTCCATCAAACCCTCCTTTGATAGACAGTCGGCCACAGTGTTGAGTTCCTCGAAAACATGTCGAAAGGAAGTAATGGAAATAATTGCCTCATCTTGGTAATTTGGTTAAACAAGGGTACCAAAGTCAAATTTTCAAATATGTAGTCCTCGTTTAACCATTTAATAACAACCTCAGAGTCACCAAAATTAACTTTTTCCCACCCCTTATTCACATCTAAATGAAGTAAAAGTTTGAGGCCCATAAGCTCAAGAAAATTATTGGTTCCTCCTCCAAGCCCACCCCAGAACTTGATGAAATGGGAGGAATTAACGAAAATGATACCACTTGCCCCACCCCCGGTAGGTATGCCTTGGTTGGCCCCATCAGAATAACCCCAAGCACCAAAACCATCAATAGAAGGATGAATAAAATGTCCAAAAATGGTACGAACTTGTGAGGAACAAGGCACTAAAATCCCTTAACTCTCTCTTTACATAGTTCTTCAGACACTCGTATGCATATGTCCCTTGCCATCCGTCCTTGAACCTTGTCACTATTTCCATCTCAGTTCACACGTAAATAGTATATGGACAGGGGATAAATAGATGATTGATGGTCTCATCCTCCATTTTGCACAAACTACATCGGCCATCGGCTAGGACCATACTTTATTTTTGCAACACTTCCTAGGTTGAAGCTTTATTTTTTAAAGCCAGCTGCATAAAGACCTTGGTCTTTAGAGGAGCTTTAATTTGGCAAAGTTTTTTCCAACACGAAGTTCTGGCAACTTGATCCCTGGAAGGAAACATACCCTTATACCCCAGCGTCACAATAAACATGCCCAAAGAAGGATTTTTAGACCAAACAAGCACATCCTCCTCTTCACAAATTCTAACATGACTCCACTTCAATCTCGTCACATATGCCTCCCACTATATAGCAATCTCACCAACCAGACGTAACGTCTCGACACTTTTCAACCCTTGGTGCCAAATGCCAGTGGAGAAGCGATCATCCACTTGAACTATGGTAGAGATACCCAAACCCTGCAGAGTGGTGATAAGATCTACATTCAACCTATAATGCCACACCCAACCTAAGGATCAACCCCTATCTTGACTTTGGCATGATTCCCCACCTTCCAGATCAACCAATCCCCAACAAGTGGAAATGATTGAACCACAACCTTCCACATCAAGGAAACATTGTGGATAGGTTTAGTGGCACTTCGTATCCAATCTTCAACAGTGAGAGGTTCAATGTACTTTTGAGCAATAATTTGATTCCACAACTTTTTTTTTGGAGATAAGTCTCCAAATGCTTTTAGCAGCAAGTGCCGCCCCAAAAGAATGTATATTTTTGATGCCCCAACCACCATCATCCTTTGGCTTGGCTAAAGATTGCCACTTAACAAGGGGATTGCCATCTTTATCCTTCCTATCCGACTATAAAAATTTAAAACATTTCTTCCTAATATTCTCCAATACACCCTTCCTATCCGACCATTGGTTAAAGAAAGACAGTAGATTGAGTTAGCTTCTAAAACAGACTTAAAGAGAGTTAGTTTGCCTTCCAGGGAAAGCCATCTATTACACCGCACATTAATCCTCTTTTCAACCTTAACCAACAAGCAATTCCAATTGCTTTTCCCATAGTCATTTGGTTTCACGTGAAAACCCAGGTACTGAAACCAGCTTGAAAATCAATATGATGAAGAATCCATCTGATCCGATCGTCCTCCATCCTATTAAAAGAGATATAAGACTTCTGCAAATTTGTCTCCATCCCGGTAGCCAAGCAAAACAAGCCAAGTACCTCTTTTAACTTAGATAGCTCCCTCCTAGAACCATCACAAAATAACAACACATCATCCACAAAGAGCATGTGTGGAAGAAACGTGGATCTCCCAACCTTAATACCTCTGATCGTGCTCGTTCTCTTTGCTTCCAAAATAGCACGACTCAACCCTTTAGCAATCAGCAAAAAAAGTAAAGGAGAGAGAGGACAACCTTGCCTCAATCCTCTAGAAAGTCGGAAAAACCTTGAAGCAAAACCATTAATTAAAATGGCAAAGGAAATTGGGATTAGACACCCCCTAATCCAGTTTACCATCTGAACACAGAAACCAATATGAATCAACAATAAGCGCATATATAACTAGTTTGCTCTATCATATGCCTTTGACGGATCTAACTTCATCACCGCAACAAGGAATTTCTTAGTTTTAATGGAGTGTAGCCCCTCCTGAGCAACCTCCAATGGCTTCATGAATTTGATGACCATGCATGAACCCAAATTGTACACTGGAGACAGTTTCAGACGAAACCTTTTGCAGTCTAATGTCCTGTTTAGGGATAAGTGCAATGAAATTAGTGTTAAAAACACTAAAAACCTTCCTAGTTCTCCTATAATCCTCCACCACTCTTAAGCAAGATGTCGGATAAAAGGTCATAAAACCTCAGAAAGATTTCAACTGTCCACTCGTCAAGACTTTGGCTCTTTCTTAGTGACTTCCTCCAATAATCTCCCATTATCTTCTTCATTAACAAAGTTGGGAAAGAATGAAGATATTCTAACAATCTTTGCAGTATTGATTTTGTCAGGTTCCTTGTACAAATTCACGAAGTGAGAAACCCCCATGTTAGCAATCTCCTTGAACGACCTAGCTTTGGAGCCATCCTCCTCAATTTCCCAAATAGTGTTCTTGTTTTTTCTATGATTGGCAAAGTTGTGAAAATATTCAGTATTTTCATCTCCATTTGCCAACCACAAGGCATGACTTTTAAAAAAGAGCATATTCCTCTTATTCTGCTCCAAACCTTTGAGCAAGGACTTAGCAGTCTCATCAAAATCCTTCTCAAAGTCATGATAATAAAAAAGAGCAATCTGATGTTCCACCAAAATAAGCTTCTATTCCTCCTCCTTGCACTTATTGAAAGCCCACCTAGAAAAAACTTTCTTAACCTTTTTCAGATTTGCAGCAAATTACAGGCTAGTTGACTCCTGAGATGTATAAGCGAAAAAATCATCCCAAAAGGCACCCTCTCCTCGTGAGTTGTAAGGACCATAAATATTAACCACAACAAAAGTTTTTCCCAACTCCATAGGGTAGTTCAATACCAATCCTCGAATGCATAATGACTGAATTAACCAACCTTAGAGAAGAAATATTCCATCCAGAGATCAAACCCTCAGAATGCCCATCAGAATCAACAGCTGGAAAATCTCAATCCTTCAATGGTTCTTGGATCATAATCATGTCAAGCTCAAGAGAATTTACTAACCCTATAATGGCCAACTTTTTAGAGGGGTCGCCCAACCCTCTAATATTTAGGAACAAAAGGATCATTGGGTCAACTTCTTAGGAGCATGCCCTGCTCTAAGGCCCCTTTTAAAAGTCTATTGTGTATCTAGATATATTTCTCTTTTTGCATGAGAAAAGTTGGAGGTCCTACTCCTACCCCTTCCCTTATGATTCACCTCGTTGACCATGTCCCTACATAAGCCTCTGTCAATGCCTTCATTCTCCACCACCCTAATCACCATTCTGGATCTCAAAGGATATCTGGCCTCATCAGATATGGATAAAGAATCTTCATTGTTATGTCCAAATGGCATCTCCTGAATCCACACAGATCCCCCCGAGATTGCCAACTACTTAAAAGAGTGCCCATTAGCGGGAGAGGTTCCTTTCATTCTAATGATCATATTTAAATTTCTGAACCTATCTAGGGTCATTCCTATTTTCCTTCATTGCCTTGTGAGCCTTGCCTAACTTACCACTTCCCAAGTCAGAACACTGTACTTCAGAGATATGAAGGGGGACTGCCTCAACCTGCATCGAACGGTAAGTGGCCTCCTCAACTTTGCTTGTGAGACCCGGAAGTTGTAAGATGGAGGGATCCATCAACATAAAATCATGAGAAATTTTACCCTCGGAATGCTTCATTTCTTCCACCGACATCATCAGATATTCATCCCCTTCCAAATTACTCAGTAGTTGAGATCCACTAGGGATCACAATATTCACCACATTGTGGGAGGCCACCCATTCTTCCTAATAGTCAAAACCCCTGACCCACTCATTCTGCTTGCCACAACCAGGTGTTGTAAAACCAAGGTTCTCTTTAACCCTCTTGTTGACTACATCTGACCTCTTGTGCCATTCCTTGTGGGAGAAACGAAGTTTGCAATCTGAAACTAGATGACCATATTGATGACATCTAGCACACCTGAAGGGAATGCCAACATAGTCCAACGTTTGAGAATGTTTTCATGTTCATCCAACCCCTCTTTCATATTTCAATCCACCAAAATTCCACTGACCTAAAGGGCTGTCAAAAAAAATTCTCGTCTCCTCTAAGGAAGTCCCCAAGCTATATCACCTATAGCCTTCAAAACCTCCAAAGACCAAAACTCGAGGGGTAAAACTGGCAACTTTTAGGAAGAATCGAAGATCTCGTCTAGCGAGGGTCAAAACCAGGAGTACACTTTTTAAAGGATAATGGAGCCTCTCCCCAAAACCATCTCTTGTCCAAAATCTTCCCAACATCAGAGTCGGATTTAAAAACGAATGCAAGCCAACCTCTAACTAAGATATGGAAGACAAGAAAATTTCTGAGTGCGGGCCACTAGACATGAGCAATCCATTGTTCTAAGGTTTTCTTTGAGATTTTCCTCCAAAAAAAGGCATCCAGTCAGAGCAGTATTAGTTAAATCCAGCAGTTGGTCTAATTTCACATCTTCTCCCAGAACTAATCTGACCCTATCTTTGCGCAGTTTAATACACTTCTGACCTTTCCTCTGGGAACCCATCTTGAGTGAACCCACAATCCCCTCAGCTGCCTCAAGAATCTTGTCACATCTCCCCTCTAACCCTGAAACCCTTTGCATCTGGAAATCTGACAACCCCACCTGTGGACCTCAGAATCTTCCCACTGATCCGAGCCCCCTCAGGTCTATCTGCCCACTAGTCCCCAGGTCCCAACAAATGATGAAATAGCTTCGTCTTGCCTTTGTTAGAGATTGTCATCTACGGCTCCAAAATTGGCTCCTGCCACTTCCTCTGTCAAAAAATCCACTACCACCAACTGAACCTAAAAAAACCCCTGAAAACGAAGAAGGATCGTGAGACCTAGTGGACAATGCCTCCCCATGTTCTTCAGTAGAAACTTTGTGAAAACCTTTCCTCCTAAATTTATTAAAAGATTGTGGTACCTTCAGGTGGGTCATCTGAGTAATCCACCATCTCTTCCTTCCATCTCACACGTCTCCAAAGTATTAGTAAAAAGACCTCTCCCATCCTCTACCTCCACAAGACAAACACTGGTAAAAGAGATATGAGGGATTGGATGGATGTTAGAAACAGTTCTACACAATCTTGATCCTAGTCACGGCTTTCAGACCCTTGGTTTTTAATCAATTGAAAACACGCCTGATCTTGTCCTAGTCACGGCTTTGAGACCCTTGGTTTTTAATCAATCGAAAACACGCCTGATCTTGTCAACTTTCCATGTCTTCAATTTAATGATCAGAGAAAAAAGAGCAGCGTCCAAGATTGGGCCCTTCCCATACCCTGAACAGCCAGAACTTGACGCCAAAGCTAAGATCAATGCATAAGAACCCGAAATGTAGACAAAAGGTTTCTTATGCAATCAAAACTAACATCATCTCAATGAAGGATAAGAAGGTGCGTCAAGAACCTAGTCCAAGAGAAGGAACATTGTCAAAACCTTTCCTCCTAAATATATTAAAAGATTGTGGTACCTTCATGTGGGTCATCTGAGTATTCCACCATCTCTTCCTTCCATCTCACACGTCTCCACAGTATTAGTAAAAAGACCTCTCCCATCTTCTACCTCCACAAGACAAACACTGGTGAGATCAGGCCCTTCCCATACCCCGAACTTGCAGAACTTGACGCCAAAGCTATGATCAATGCATAAGAACCTGAAATGTAGACAAAAGGTTTCTTATGCAATCAAAGCTAACAACATCTCAATGAAGGATAAGAAGGTGTGTCGAGAACCTAGTCCAAGAGTAGAAACTTTGTCAAAACCTTTCCTCCTAAATTTATTAAAAGATTGTGGTACCTTCATGTGGGTCATCTGAGTAATCCACCATCTCTTCCTTCCATCTCACATGTCTCCACAGTATTAGTAAAAAGACCTCTCCCATCCTCTACCTCCACAAGACAAACACTGGTAAAAGAGATGTGAGGGATTGGATGGATGTTAGAAACAGTTCTACACAATCTTGACCCTAGTCACGGCTTTGAGACCCTTGGTTCTTAAATCGATTGAAAACACGCCTGATCTTGTCAACTTTCCAGGTCTTCAATTTAATGATCAGAGAAAAAAGAGCAGCGCCCTAGATCGGGCCTTTCCCATACCCCGAACTGCCAGAACTTGACGCCAAAGCTAAGACCAATGCAAAAGAACCTGAAATGTAGACAAAAGGTTTCTTATGCAATCAAAACTAACAACATCTCAATGAAGGATAAGAAGGTGCATTGAGAACCTAGTCCAAGAGATCAGAAACAGCGACAAAAGAACGATAAGAAACCAGCATTGGAACCCATTGAGGCAGACGTGGTAGATAATCAATGCAAAAAGGATTAGTTATTCCAACCAGTCCCCCAAACCAGTGTCAACGATAAGCAGTTGAGCTCGAAAATGAATTTGCAGTTTAGCACACAAATGGATAGCAAACTGATCCGCTGCCACTGTCAGGACATCAGCAGAAGCCTGACCTTTCGTGGATTTGTATGCAAAAATCCAGACTCTTCCTAACCACCTCCTGATGCTACAGAAGCTCCAATCCTTAAGCGATTATAATGTGAAGTTTATTGCCTTAGCCATTGCTGTATTTTCTTTTATGTTCATTTCTAGCAATTTACATGCAACCATGTGGTTTAATTTAGCATCTTATGCAGATTCTTTGGCTTGTTTCTGCTCTCAGTCTTTGTTCGTGTATGTATTTTTCTCTTGCAATGTAATTCTGTAACGACTTGTTTAGAGTTGCAGCTTTTGTGCTTTGCATGTTTGCCTTTCGGTGGGCAGAGGATACACTATTCTGGTGCATCGCCCTTTTACTGTTTTACTGTTTTTTGTATTTTGTTTTCACCTCTCCCCTTCCATCCTCAATTTGTTTAGAATAGCACTAGAGGAGGAGTCGACCTCTTCATCTCAGATGTAGTTCCATTGCGATTCCCACACATTGGAACTTCCAAGCTGTTCTGCTGGTGCGTTTTCTGGCATCAACAGTTACAACAGAGTTAAGCTCTTTATTGTTTTTAGAGAATAATAAAGGCAATGGGATATTCAATCTATCTTAAATCATTCTTTTTTTCCCAGTTTCCTTAGAGATAGAAGCAGACGTCATTGTCTATTGCCTGAAAGAGGATGGAATTTTAGTAGTTGTAATGTCTGCTTCTGGGAAATTTAACATGTTAAAGAGCTTATCATTCAACACTGTTTTGAAAAGCATTGGTGATAAGTTAGGTGCCATGACATCTTTTATGTGACCATACACTGGAGAAACAACAGCCTAGCTCAGACCCTAGTACATGGCATAGAAAGACAGTTTGAACATTCATATCAATATAAGCTTGATGTCCATGGGATTTTTAAGTTTGTCTGATCTATTTTTTTAGTGTCCTTTCTACATTGTACTACTGTTTTCTCAACTGGGTTGTATTTCATTTGGTATAAGCATTGTTTGGTATATCACAAGATTTTTTCCTAGTAAACATATACATGTGTACATCTATGTTGTGATTTGTACATCTATGCACACAATTTTTCCAACAAGGTACCTGCAAGCACACTCTGATTGTGCATGTTCAAGAAGTTTCCTATAATCCCAACCTGCTTGTGCATATTCAAGAAGTTTCCTGTAGTCACATTCTGATTGTGCTTATTCAAGAAGTTTCCTGTAATCACATCCTGATTGTGCATATCAAGAAGTTTCTTATAGTCACATTCTGATTCTGCATATTCAAGATGCTATCCCATAAATTTCAATATACATTTTACAATCAATATTAGCAAGTGCCCCAGGAAAATGCAATTAATGGGAGCAGCGAGAAATCTCTACGGTACATAACCTTAATATGTGCGTAGAGAAAACATGAGGTGCAGATGACGTGATTGTTGTTTCACAATTTTTCTGTATTCAGTTTCCAATAAATCTAGAATTGAAGAAAGGACTTAGTGGTGCTTTTTTTCCTAGGGATTATGTGGCATCCAAGGAGTATTGAAGACAATCTGTTGTATGCAATCAGCCCTCTACCATACCGGGGAGAACCCCACAAGGCAAACATCTTCCTGTTTCTGGTGGGGACGGAAAAACATCCCTCATTCCCAGTGTAACCTTATGAGTTCCAGGTTCTCTAATAGTTTGTGAGGCTACCTTTTGAGTTCCAGATTTTCTAATAGATCACTGTGTGACTGTCTTTTGGGGGGTCATTTTATACACCAAAATTTTGATGGTGAACCATAAATCACTATCAAGCCATCATATCATTGAAATGCTTATTTTGCCCATAAGTACCCAAGAACATGCAATAAATGAGCTTGGTATCACAATCTTTCTCTATTCAGATTCCAGTAAATCTAGAATTGAAGAAAGGACTTAGCAGTGACTTTTGTTCTTTCAAAGATTGGCTACTAGGGACGGTGTGACGTTTCAGGAGAATCAAAGACAACATACTGTATGCAATCTGTCCTCTACTATACAGGGAAGATCCCGCAAGGGAAACATCCCCATTTGCCTGGCAGGGACTGAAAAACATCCCCTCTTTCCTGGGGATCTGTGTTCCCCCCCCCGCCCCCCATGTTTTGCGTCTTGATACACCTCAGGTACCAGTACGTCCTGGGTTCCTGTCGGAGACATCCCGGAGGCGTCCGGAAAGGTAAACCCAGTCTGAAGTCAACACAAAATTAAAAAAATGTAAACCCAGTCTTAACCAAACAGTAAATAAATAAAATAAACATTTAAGTATAAGTTTACATCTAGTTTCTTATACTTTATGTTATATTTTATTTATATACTTTTAGGATGTTTGAGAGTGGTTTCGGACCTCTAAGAGCTATGATGCAAATTCTAGGTTTTGGAGGATCCTATCATATTTCAGACTTAGTCAAATTCCAGGGTTTCAGACTTAGCCATATTTCAGGGTTTCAAGATTTCAAGGAGACATCATAGGAGGTATGAAGGCTGCATGAAGGGATGTAGGTATGATAGGATAGTATGAGAACATCTCTCGCAAAGTGCCCCAAGCCGATCCCACCCCATTCTCTGTGCACCCCTTAAGGCATACACTAGGGGATTCAATGAACCGGTGAGCCCTTACGAGAGAAAGCGTCAGTAAATGATAAAGTTGAAAAATAATGGGAGTGGCCTTAATGATTTTGAGGGCAATCGAGATGATTTATTCTGGATTTGAATGTATATTTTGTCTTTGAAGTAATGAATGAATGAATTTTATATATTTTCAATTGTTTTATATTTTGTAGACAAATATTTTCATACTATGTAGTTTCAAGTGTTTTACTAAAAAAATGAGTAATATATATATATATATATATACATATACATACGTACATACATATATACAGATGTACCCAAGATGTATCCAAATCAAGGTTTTTGAAAAATGGCGTATCCGTGTACCCGAGATGTCCCCGTACCCGTACCTGTACCCAAACAACGTAGCTGGGGATGCATCATTGTGTAACCTTGAAGGCACATAGTTGTGAGGCTACCTTATGAGATCCAGGTTCTTTAATAGTTCACTATGTGAACCATAAATGTTCATTGCATAATTGCTGAAGACACTACCTTATGCACAGATTGTCATATGCATTGCAAATTATATGCAGTAATTGGTAAATAATTCTTAATCTAATATTTGCCAATTGTTTTGATATTTTGATACATTTTTTGGTGAATCAATCTGAATAGAGACAAGTTGGACATGGCTGGTTTTTGTGCGCATGTGCATGCATCCATGTTTAAATTTATGTTGCATTTCATTTTTGGGTCGGATAATCTGTCAGATGTTTATCTGTTTTATTTGCTTGTATAGAATTTGACTCTTGAACTATATAAACATATGTGGTAAATAAATTAGTAATGATACTTGCATGCACAAATGGAGGCCAAAAAGTATACACATTTCTCCACATGCGGAAGCAATTTCTACTTACAAGATTCGAGAGATATGGTGAAATTGATAACGTGAAAAATTCTGCCAATTATGTTTTTTATATAGAAATATATGAAAATTTACAAAAGAATGCTTTAAAGATGCTTTAAAATAATATTCAGAAAAGAATCAGGGAAATGTTAATAGGCTTGGAAATCATAAAGTAGAACTAATATTCATAAAGTAGAACTAATATTTCTTATGGACCAAACAGAATACTTAGAAGCAAGTTGGAAGCCATTGCTGTCTGAGCGTAGCCCTGCTGGTCTGTGCCCTCACCTTGAGTGCCTTGGCAATTTTGTTGCACCATGTGCATTCTGTGCAATGCCAGGATACACACTACCCAACTTAGAAGATAAGATAAATATATTAATGTCCGACAAATGACCACAAAAGTAGGTCAAAGGGACTGTAGAGTACAAACATGTCAGAGCAAAGAGGGAAGACCAAATGGTTTCCCAAGGAGAAAACAAAGCTGAAAGAGAAATAATACAACAAATAGCGGGAGTAGCTAGAAAGGAAAGAGGCGAAGAACAACCCGCAGCCAACAACCCCAGCCAAACGGAGAGGTGAGAAAATACAAAATGAGAGAAGAACTAGGAAAAGCAATGAAGGAGGTCCATCAAGGAGTGGACCCAACTCTCCTAACATTCGTGGCTGTCGAGAAAAAGCTCAAAATAGATGGATAACCAACCAGTGGAGGAGGTGGAGTGTTTGCTCTGTCCCGTGTGCTGCCGTATGGAGGGAGTAGCCTGTTGCGACGATCTGGTGGACCTAGTCTGACTCCTGGGGTTGGACCTGGAATGGCTATGCCGATAAGATCCCGGGGGGTTGTGAATGGTCCCTCGGATCCGTACTGATCTGGAGTGTGAGTCCGTGTTGGTGTTGATTTGGCGCTTAGTGCCTCTCCCCAAAGGTAGCACAGTGAAGAAGGAAGTAATCTGCTGGATAGACTGTGGTCTAGTGTGGCCCCGAATCATGTGGTCACGATGCTTGAGGTCCTCATGTATGTATAGAGCCAGACATCTCTGGTCCTCATATCTGAAGAGGATGGAGAGACCCTGGGTCTCCTTGAAGAGGCAGTGGAACCTCCCTCTGAGCTTGTAGTAGATGGGGCAACAGAAGATGAAGTGCTCTTCTGACTTGACCTCCTAAAGGCTGCATAACTGACATATCTTGTCTGTCTGATCCATTTGGTGATCTATCTCAATCTGAAGCCTATGAGAACCCACTCTGAACTGTCCAAGGGGAATACGGAGAGCATGCATCCAATGGCCGAAAGTGTACTGAGGGCGGACAATAAGCCTGTCCCTCAGTTCCAGATAGTGTTCCGCATAAAAGGCCATCTTTGGGCGTAACCCCCCATAGGGGTTAACCCAAGTGGTATGAATATATCGTCTGTAAATATCCTCCCTGATAATCCTGTACCCAAGTGGTATGAAGAGAACATTTCTCCCTTTACCCGAAATGGGGTGGAGACCTGATATGAGTCAAGGGGATCCCTATGTGGGGTCGAGAGGCAGTGCCTCTGTGGGGTGCAGGCCAACTGCCCAGCAGGTCAGATTACCCTAGATCAAGTTTGGCGTCAGTCAGTGCTACTCTGCAATCAGCGCATTCTGTGCAGACCACACAACAATGTGCCATTCTGCACCATGCATGCAACCTCTGCATGACATCAGCCATTTGAGCAGCACCCGCAGAATGTCCAAAATCCACAATGGCCATGTGGACTCTCCATGCCATGCAAGTGGCACTTCCAAGGCCCGTGCCATGCCAACATGTCTGTCAGCATAACCATTGAAGGATAAGAGTCACACATGGAAGTTCAACCATTTTATTTTCCATAAGGGTTCTTTAATCCCTAGTGGCTTTGTGTTCTATGTATACATATCTGTAGCATTAGAAAGCAATCACATAATAGAAGATAAACAGCCATACATCTCTATCGAGGTATACCATGTAGAGAACACACAAATTCATAAAACTTTATGTTTCGATTCTATTATCTTCTCTATTCTGAATCTTGTTTAATATTTCTTCCGCATGCTCATATAAGACATGTAAATTCTCATTTATAGTGTTGTTCCCTGGACTCCTGGAATTTGGATCACTTTTCAAACTAATATTTGATGAAAATAAAAAATGTCAGAAAATTCTGTTATGCTACAATGAATCATCTCACTTTTTGACATCATATGTGCCATTATAGTGAGCTTCATGTCTCTGTTAAGAGCTTTTATGGATAGAAAACTACATTCAACGGGGAAAATGTAGCAGTTCATTCCCTGCCTTCAATTCAGCAGCAGATGGAAGAAACACTCCATTTGGTCAGATGGATGCAGAAAATGCTAGTTACTGCCAGAATAATGTATAATCATTGGAAGATATTGATTGCTGGAGATTTTGTCACTATTAAAAGAAAGGCAAATCATCAAAAACCCATTTTCAGTATGCTCCAAACATGTTGAGAACTTAAAGACATTCCAATCTGTTCATTGTCAAGCTTGTTATGACCTTGGAGATTAAATTCACCAAACTTTAAACCTGTAGATGCCTCTGGGAGAAAAAGAAAATGCAAGGCGGATAGAAGCAGCTGAAGATTATTGTCAGATAGAACCTAGAAAGGATTCTTTTTGCTGATAGGCGAATCTAATAGTTGGGGAGTTGGAGCTGATCAAATTGTCAGTCAAGAAATACTCCCAACTGAGGGACTCAAAGATATATCAAAGCCCATCAACATTACACCAAAAACATTTGAAATACCACCATTAGCAAAAATATCAGCCCATCAAGGTTATTTGCTCATTCAATTTCAGCTGTCAACAATATCCGGTTCCAGAGGTTAGAAATTCACCTGAGTGGTTTATCTCCAAAACAGAAAAGTCCAAGAACAGACTCATATTCTCATATCCACTTGTGCATAGATATATTGCAGAAGCAGGCACGAATGAAGAGCTGTCTGGAGGACGTCATTCTCAATTCTAATGAGGTTAGAAATTCACCTGAGTGGTTTATCTCCAAAACAGAAATGTCCAAGAACAAACTCATATTCGCATATCCACTTGTGCATAGATATATTGCAGAAGCAGGCATGAAGAGCTGTCTGGAGGAGGTCATTCTCAATTCTAATGGTATGTCATTGCATCAATGAGAGATGTAATGGGTAAATAGTTGGAGTCTGCCTATTGAAACAGCGTGCCTTACAGGGCTTTGCAAATTGCGAGTGGTAAGAAATGTGGCATCAAATTTGACCTTATTTAAGAATGTTTCCAAAACTTAGGAAGAGGAATTATCATGTATAATTGTATGAGAAGATCGAGTGCCTAAAAACGCCCTTCATTGGGAGATGTCCTATCAGACGAGAGTCTGAAGGTCCCCCTCCTCTTCAGCCTCCTTTGTTAGTTGAGGCCCTGACATTGGGAGAGGAAAAACCTCTCCCTCCTTGATCTATCAAATCTGACAAATCTTTAGAATATGATAACAGTCTTCCAATAGTTTGGTTATAGAAATTGCCTTGGAAATGCTGTTATATCGGTAAAAGATGTAGCCCAAATACATTATGCTACTAATGTCTATACTCCTCTTGTCAATGTCTCTACGGTGGTACATTTTTTTCAAGGCATTGTGAACACACAGAAAGAAATTTGGCCAAACCATGGATGAAATTTGTGCCTACTGTCCATTCTTCTCTTTACTAACATCTTAGACAAAATATGCGTGATTTTTTAATGCAGGATCACTGTTCAGTTATGATCTTGGCTTTTGTGTTACCTTCAGTTCTGACCTTAGTTTCTTGTTTCTTCCTAGTCAGGCTCTGCTTGGGCTTTTACCACATATTGTCTTAGAAAAAATGTTTTCTACTTGATATCAGGATATGTTTTACTTCTGTATGTCTAATACAATATTGTCTTAGAAAAAATGTTTTATGGTGCTCTAGGTAGCTTCAGAGCATACAAGATCTCACTAAGCTTTATTTCCCCTCCAGTATTTCTGTCAATCTCTTTACCACAGAAACACATTGGATTAATTTAAGACTTAATAATTGCAAAAGTAAGCTAACATTTTTTAAAAAAATCATTTGAATGAAACAGACTTTTATCAGCCTTTGCAGGAGGATGAGATTGAACAAGACACAGTTGTTCAAATTATGTATCCTATGGAGCCACCAGTAAGTATACAATATTTTTACCGGATGAAACTTCTGTTTACATGTTGGGTTTACTTGTTTGGAACATAAATTGCTGTTTGTCTTTTTGTGCAGGTTGTGTGCGAGTATGACTGGGACCTTGATGGTAATATTGAGGTGATTATTATTTCTTTCTAATAATTTTGTTGGTTGGTCGGGAAGTTTTGATTATTTGATCGTCAAGGGGCTTTTGTGTTTTTGTGTTTACTCCTTTCTGATACTCTGGAGGGACTAATTTAATTTAAGGTCAGCTGGGTTTGTTTTTTTATATCCTTAATCGACATGATTGCTAGTTTTATAACATTGTTGGGTATTTCCATATTATTTAAAGATCTCTGTTTGTAATATCAAAACTGTTTGCAACTTTATCTTGAACCATTTTAAAAGGGATGTATAATGTTGATCTGAACAGGAATTCACTGATACTCTTGTTCAAGAAGAAGCTTTACCACCAGAGCAGAAGGAAGAATTTATGGTATTGTTTTTTACTCTTGAAAACCAGCTAATATTTAATGAGAGGATGATCTTTTGTTTTGTTACTAGAAATTTGTGAATAAGTGAAAAGGGTTTATCTTGTTACTAGAAATTTGTCAAGGAGAGCATTGGTGAATCAAAGAAGAAACAGCGTCAGGTATGCAGAAACAAGTCATCCTGTGATATCAATCTTCAGCTAGGCATTCCTCTTTTAGTGCTAGCAGATTATTATTTTTTATTTTGAATGGTTTGTAGGCAAAGGAGGCACGAAAGAAAGCCATTGAAGAAATGAGTCCCGAGAGTAAAGCTGCGTTTGAGAACATGCGCTTTTACAAATTTTATCCTGTCCAAACCCCTGGTACCCCAGATATTTCAAATGTCAAGGTATATTGTTCTTTCGAGCATCTCAGCCATTGTTAGGGTAATTGTGATAGCATATTTTTGGCTTGTAACTACATTTTAGTATTAAATCCTATATCTAGTTGTGTTTAGACTCAACTTTGTTCCAATTGCTTGCTTAAATTTGCAGGTTCCATTTATTAATAGGTATTATGGAAGAGCACATGTGGTCCTGTAACATAAAATCTCCAATTTGTTCATTTTCCATCATGCATAAGTGCTTTTAGATTAACTGCTTCGGCATTTGGACCCCACGGTGGTTTTGATTTGGCACTTGAAAGGAAACATTTTGCCATATGCTAAGTATGGAAGTAGAATAATGGAAATGGCTAAGAAGTTGTTTTCTTGCCTCCGACATGATAGCAACTTTGGCGGCTGGTCAAAATGAGGATTACATTGTACCAGAGAAATGGCGAGGCAAATTAATATATTTTTGCCTGCCATGCTCTGATTTTGGCGGTTCAGAGGCCTATTTATTGTAGCAATCATCTAATGTTTAGTATAATTCAATTTCCTGTTACATCCGTACATGGCATTGTTTTTCGTATCATTTTGATTCCTTACTTCATCATTCCGTATTTTAAAGTGTTACAATGCATTAATACACACATTATAGCATCAGTGCCTGAGAATCTACTATTTGATTAAGAAGTCATACTGGATATCTTCAATAGGATCATCTTGAGCAGAGTATTGAGCTTCAGTAAAGTTTCAGCGGATACAGGAAAAGGGTGGTATCGGAGGCATGTTTCATGCGTTATGCTATCTTGAATTTCATTAGTAATACTAGTTGGTCTTTGAAGCTAATGTCCACTATAATAATCACTTCGACGCTTGAATGTCCTGTCAATGGATGTATATGCTAATCAGATATTGCTTACTTTGCCTTTCAAACAGATATACGCTGCTTACATAGTCTTTTTCACACAATCTTTTTAGCTTGAACTGCAATGTCAACAAGTATGTGTGCTAATGAGTTATACGAGTATACAAATAATAATTTTCATAAAAATCCAACATTTGTAGGCCAAAAATTGCGGACGTTTCATACTGTATAGAAGTGAAATGTAAATAAAAGTTCTTGGTATGTTGCTTTCTATGCTTGAACTACAATGTCAGCAAGCATGGCATGTTAATGAGATATATCGACATTCAAATATATATTTTGATAACAATAATGAATATCATACCAAGATAAGTAAAAAATTGCGCGAGTAGATTTGTTCATAACAAATACAACTTCAAATATGTTCTAACACTTAATAATGGAATTTGTATCTATGTAGCTCTTAAAAGGGAGACAACGATTCCGTATGTGTGTAAAAAAATAATTTATTCACTACTAACATTCGCTTAACAAATATTAATATTATGCCAACTTTATAATTTTCATGGATAGGTGGTTTGTTTCACTATTGTTCGTTGTGATGGGTCTCTAGGAACAAATAAAAAGTTGGCAAAGCAAGCATTTTTACTATTTCTCCAAAACCACAATGTTAATGTAGAGTTTCTAAATGTTTTGATGTCGAAAGTTTTTAGTCTTCACAAATTGATTAGACATTTTAAATATTATGCGCACTTTATAATTTTCATGGATAGGTGGTTTGTTTCACTATTGTTGGTTGTGATGGGTCTCTAGGAACAAATAAAAAGTTGGCAAAGCAAGCATTTTTACTATTTTTCCAAAACCACAATGTTAATGTAGAGTTTCTAAATGTTTTGATGTCGAAAGTTTTTAGTCTTCACAAATTGATTAGGGTGTTATCTTTGATAATGGTATAATTATCTTTGTGGTGCTTTACAGTTTTTTTCCATCACTTCAAACATTCCTTGAGAGAGACATTGCCACTATTTGACCACATCCAAGTTGTCTTTAATTTATTTTATAAAATGCAAGTGATTGCCCTTTTTACAATCTATTACATATAAAGGTACACATTTTTCAATTGTCTCTCATTGGATTTATACTTTTACATTTATGAATAGGTTTGTTTTATTATTTTTTCGAAACCACAATGCTAACATTGTGTTTCTAAATGTCACTTCCAAGTCCAAGCCTTGACAAATTGATTAGGGCGTGTTGTCTTTGATGATGATACAATCACCTATGTGTCACTTCACATTTTTTCTCCCTCATCATTCCAGATTTTCCATGAGAGACATTGCCACTATTCGACATGTCAATTGTCTTTAATTTATTTAATAAATTCAAGTGATTGCCCATTTTTTAATCATACATTCTATTGTTTTGTAACATTAGTGTTGGCATTATATGGTAACATTCTTGAGTTTTTTTTAACATGCATTTGTTTATTACATTCCATTACCTGTATAATACACATTTTTCAATTATGTCTGATTGGTTTCATGCTTTCAGTTTTTAAAATATTATCTATAGTTCATATTAAGACATGTTTTTGCCCACATTGTTAATGAGGAATGCAAGTCACATAAATGTGATGGCATCGAAAGAAAAGAAAACTACATGAGCATTGGATCAACTATTTCATATACATATGTATAGTGTCTTGTTACAAAATGATACAAAAATTTATACCTAAGATGCTTTGGTGTATGGCAACATTATGTGAGGACACAACTCTTTTAGCACTAGAAGGGCCCAAAAAGGCTTGCACTCGTGATCACAAAGACTATCTTGTCCCAAGCAGTATCAAGATCTCAATCTAGTTGCAAAATGTGCTCATTCCTAGTGCACTCTATATTTATTGTGGGATGCATAGTGCTCATATTTTCCCAATGATTTGCCAAATATTTCATATATATATGTATAGTGTCTCGTTACAAAATGATACAAAAATTTATATTGAAGGTGCTTTGGTGAATGGCAACATTATGTGAGGACACAACTCTTTTAGCACTAGAAAGGGCCCAAAAGGGCTTGCACTCATGATCACAAAGACTATCTTGTCCCAAGCAGTATCAAGATCTCAATCTAGTTGCAAAATGTGCTCATTCCTAGTGCACTCTATATTTATTGTGGGATGCATAGTGCTCATATTTTCCCAATGATCTAGCAAATATTTCATATATATATGTATAGTGTCTCGTTACAAAATGATACAAAAATTTATACCAAAGATGCTTTGGTGTATGGCAACATTATGTGAGGACACAACTCTTTTAGCACTAGAAAGGGCCCAAAAGGGCTTGCACTCATGATCACAAAGACTATCTTGTCCCAAGCAGTATCAAGATCTCAATCTAGTTGCAAAATGTGCTCATTCCTAGTGCACTCTATATTTATTGTGGGATGCATAGTGCTCATATTTTCCCAATGATCTGCCAAAGGAGCATGTTGTGGTTCAATTACGTGTTGTCTTAAAGCATCATGCACAAGCACTACAACAAGAGAGGGGGAATCACCATTTTTGCCTCCTCAATTGCTTTTGCAACTTTTCCTGGTATTTTGAAAGGACATGTCTCCTAATTGGTTAAACCATAGGGTGAAGCATTGACGTGGCAGAATGCTATATAAGCACCATGTCTTGAATATCATGGTGAATGACCTCAATCAATTATTCATCACATTTTCAATTTTAATTGAAATGATTAACATTTTACTTTAGTAGTTACTTGTTCAAGTCTATCTAGCATAAGCTAGTGATAAAATTTTACCTTGATGTCTCTTTGTCGATTGGGGACAACATCCTCATATTGTCTACCCTACCCCCAAAGACCACATCATCTTCCTTGGCTATTTGAGCTAATAGGTCCCACTAGAATTTACTCTCTATAAACAAAAATTGATATTTGAGATCTCAAAATTTGCGCTCATTGCACTTGATTTCTAATTTGTAAACTTGGTAGATATTCCACACTAAGCTTTACCAACATGAATCTTATACTTTTAACACAAGAAGTAATTGGAAAATAACTATTCTAGGCTACTTGTAATGCTAAACTAGAGATTGATAAATGTTGGAAAAGAAAAGTACAACATAGTAACATGAATATGAAGCATGACAATGAAACAAAGCATAAGAAGAAGACAAGAATTAACCTAGAGAAATCCATTGTGGGAAAAACTCTAGTGGGTTAGGCAAATACACTCCACTTCCACTATGTAATCCAAAGAAAGGATTAGGTACTGCCAAACATGGCCTTCATGGACAAAATTTTCACTACCTTCCTATCCAAAAATTGCACATAAGATTACGTTGTATTCTCAAATACTTCACAAAGAACCAACACCTTTGAAACAACTACTCACTACTAGGAAACAAAGAGATAGCAAGAACAAAGACTCAAACTTGTCAATTTGCAATGTGAATCCAACTTCAATATTTCTCACTATGTTTTTTGATGTTCTCTGCTTTCAGCAGAGGCATATTGATGTAGGGGCATCAAGCAATTTGTATAAATTTGATCAAATGCAAGTGTCTTAGGTCTTGTAGCATGCCTTAGAAGGCAATTGAGTCTTTAGAAGTCATTGGATGTCCTTGAGTTAAGTGTTCTTTGGCTTGGGAACTTTCTCGCCAAAACCTTAATTTGAATATTTAAACTATGTTAGTGTGTTTAGGAGCATTTTGTTGTGTTGTCATGGTTAGTAAGTGTTAGTTCAAGGTCCTAAAAGAGTCTAGGTGAGTTAAGAAAGATGGTTTACGTACAAGACATGAAGAACATGGCATAAACCCAAGGAATTTGAATGTAATGTCTCTATGAAGGTGGTTACCAAGAGTTAGTTATCTAGGAAGGTGGTTTTCTTGTGTATGAAACGAGTTTTGGATTGGAATTAGGGGTTAGTTTCGGAGATAGAGGCGAGACTAGGAAGTTAGTTTTTGGAGTTAGAGACAAGGCAGAGGTACGGAGGAGAGGAGTAAATGAAGATAAAAAATTGTGTACTTTATTCACAGTGACAATGATGACCATGTACATATGTTGAATCATTAAAAGCATTGAAAGGTTTAAGGTGATGTCTATGTGTTTTTGGTGCTAACATTGTCATATGAATGCAATTAGTTGTTTTTGAAGTCTTAAGAGTTTTCAGAATAATATGTTATTATGTGCAAGTTGGCATAGTAAAGGTCTGTGATCAAAACCTTGTTATTATGGTGTAGAAGTCTTATGTGAAGAACAAGAGAGAGATCCAGGTGAGGTCATAGTGAATGAGAGAGATCGAAGTGAGAGGTCATGAGATGGCAAGTGGATGAGGCTTGTCAAAGAAGTAGAGGACTGGATGAGACCAAAAGATTGAGAGACATGTTAGATAAGATGAAGATAGAGAGAGAAAAGAGAAAACAAGGCAAGATCGAGAGAAGCTACCATAAAGAGAGAAAGGTGCAGGATGACACCAAGAAGATAGAGATGGAGAAAGAGATGATAGAGGTGAGGGAACAAATAGATGAGTTTTCCATAGTGGAACACATGAGAGAAATTGAGAACCCCCACTTTGGATGGGTCATGAGAAAGAAGCCAATTAAGTGGCCAATCAAGCTATAGATGAAGATAAGGAAAGTGCAAGCCATGAGAGAGGAAAGAAGACATAAAAGGTTGCTATGCAAGCAACTCAAGAAAGAGATGCATAAGCTTTGGTTGAGTAATAGTGAGCAACATAGCGATGTGAATAAGCAGTACCTTGAGGAGGATGTGATGAAAGTGAGTGAAGCAAAGGAGAATAGTTGTAGCCAGCTATGTGATGGGAATGACCAAGAGAAAGAAGATCAGTTGGAAGGCCTTACTGAAGGCTTAGAAAGAAGTAAAAATACATGAAGAAGGTATGGAATCTGATTTTCTATTTGTTTATGAGAATGTTGAGTAATTAGAGAGAGAGATCGCAATTTTAGAAAGAGCTTTGTAGGGTGATAGGATGGAAAATGAAGAGAAGGCAGTTGCAACAGTTGAGAAGCTTGTGAAGGAGGACAAAGAGCATGGAGAAGGAACATTGTAGGCAACAATGAAGTAGGTTGAAGACATAGAGCCACATGAAGGTTTGAATCTCATTTAGATAGCAGGTATGCATGACATTGATATTATTTTTGTTTTAAGTATGAAGCTGAAAATAGAGGAAGATGAAAGTACAATTGCAGTAGCAGTGTTTTGAGGCATGATCAACCCATATGACAGAGGTAAAGAAGCAATAGAGAGTGCACATGAAGTGCAAGTTGATGCAAGCAAGTAGTGGAAGCAAGAAGGCAGACTTGTCTATGATAGAGGCAAGCAAGAAAGCAAAGAGGAGAAACTAAAGCATGAAGGACCAACAAAAGATAAGGATGATCCAAGGACCCTAAATTAGAAGACTCAGAAGAAGCATTCAACAGTTCATTGGAGTTCCATTTCTTTCTTCCTCGGGAGTATGATGCAGGTGTGTCAAGCAATTTGTATAAATTTGATCAAATTCAAGTGTCTTAGGTCTTGTAGCATGACTTAGAAGGCAATTGAGTCTTTAAAAGTCATTTGGTGTCCTTGAGTTAAGTGTTATTTGGCTTGGGAACTTTCCCACCAAAACCTTAATTTGAATATTTAAACTATGTTAGTGTGTTTAGGAGCATTTTGGTGTGTTTTCATGGTTAGTAAGTGTCAGTTCAAGGTCTTAAAGGAGTCTATGTGAGTTAAGAAAGATGGTTACATAAAAAACATGAAGAACATGGCATAAACCCAAGGAATTTGAATGTAATGTCTCTATGAAGGTGGTTACCAAGAGTTAGTTATCTAGGAAGGTAGTTTTCTTGTGTATGAAATGAGTTTTGGATTGGAACTAGGGGTTAGTCTCAAATATAGAGGTTAGAGTAGGAAGTTATATTTTGAAGTTAGAGACAAGATAGAAGTACGGAGGAGAGGATTAAATGAAGATAAAGAATTCTATACCCTTTTCACAGTGACAATGATGACCATGTACATATGTTGAATCATTAAAAGCATTGAAAGGTTTAAGGTGATGTCTATGTGTTTTCTGTGCTAACATTGTCATACGAATGCAACTATTTGTTTTTGAAGTCTTAAGAGTTTTCAGAATAGTATGTCATTATGTGTAAGTTGGCAAAGTAAAGGTCTGTGATCAAAACCCTATTTATGTTCATTTAAGTCTATAATCTAATGGAGTGAGGACTTTACAAAACAATATGTTGAGCAAAGGAATGTGGTTTTAGGAGGGAGTTTATCAGGACAACAATGTGAGTGATCCTTATGACATATAAACCCTTATTTGTTTCCAATAAAGATAAGGATTTAAGACAACCTATTTGTGTACCCTGTTTCTATAACATACTTAAGAAACTTGTATCACACCTACACAAGGGGGTTTCAAGCATGAGGAAGGAGGTTATTGAATCATGAAGATAATGTATAATGATGTAATAATGTATTATATCTCTTGAAGGAGTGTTACAACGTGACATGTAAGGTAAAATGTATATAAACCTTGTTTAGTTGCACACAGTCAGACTGTATGCACATAGTTTTGTGAAAGCCATGTTTAGATTGTGTTTGGAATCTGGTCAATGAGATATAAATTTTGAAGTAGGTATACAGACCTTAATTAGGTCACAAAAAGTTTTGAAAATCTTTCAAGATCAAATAAATCAATACTGAGCCCTCTCAAGCCTCCACAAACTGCTATAAACCCTAGTTTAGGGCACAAATAAAAAAGTGGGATATATAGCATTCTAACCAATGAAATGGAGTGATAATTTTTAGTTTGAAGGGGTTTGAAATGATTAAATATATTTTTAAGGTTGCAAACTGAAAGGACATTCATACGTATGGTATTTAGATGACTGTGTGTTAAAGGAAGGTGAAGAGACCTAATTAGGTATTAGCATGAGTTGGAAAAGGTATTAGGAGTGGAGTTGTCAAGTGAAACTTCATGGAGAGTTGAAACATGATAGAGGGTGTCAGATAATGGGTATAGTTCCTAAATATTGTGCCATACTTGACCGTACTATGCAAATTTGTAAGAAAAAGGGCTACAAAGAATAGTATAAAAGGGAGCAGAGTTGCTTAAGGAAGCTTAGATAAAGAATAAGGAGAGGGGTCAAGATGAGACAAGTGCGTCATGATCCAAGAAGTCTATAAAAGGCTTAGAAGTGTATCAAGAAGGTACAGAGGAAGAGGTGACAGTTTGGAAGCATCAAGGGCTTAGAGAGTGAACCTCAAAGAGAAGGATAGTGTATAAGATGGATGAAAGTCTATGAGAGGATGTAAATAATGAGATATAGAGGTTGGAGAGTAGTTTATAGAGGTTCTAAAGGCAGTGAGAAAGTATTCAAATAAGTCTAGTCTATTTGAATGAGAATTATGTCAAACATCAAGAAAGAGTTGACAAACAAGTATAAATGGAGAAGTTTGATTGCATGAGTGTTGTTTGTAGGTGTCAGAGTTGTGATTAGGTAGAAGATGCAAGAGCTTCCTTGCATCACATATTTATACCCTCTCACCTTGGATCCCATCAAAGAACTCAAATGAACCATAAAAGAGAAGTGAAAATGTTTCCAACCATTTTTGGTATTTTCGTATGGTACCGAAACCATTACTTTATGCATACTGATGATTGCGTAAGTGTCCCTTGAAAACACAGGGGGTTATACAACCATTGGGGTGATTACACAATCATCATTAGTAAATACTGACAGTTTCATCATCTATGACAAACCCTTCATTTTCAAGAGATGAAAGTCACTGACTTCATCATTCTGAGGATGCCCTAATCATCTTCATACTAACTTTACCACTTAAACTTATTTGATTGGTGTTTTAACATAAAATTTATTACAAGCATGAATTACAAGAATTGGAAACAATAGAAACATCTAGCAAACATAACTAGTACATTAGATCCATATTTTCGATCAATCTTGCCTCAAAATCCTTGTAATGTGTAGGCCTAAGGGTCCCTAATACCCTCTACTAGCCCTCTGTAACCTCCAATTTCACTCCCATATTTGGGACATTCCCCGCTTTTCTCCTTGCTTCTATGTTGGGACAACCTCCTCATACACAAGATCCTCATAGATAGGAATCCCCACCAAAACTACCTCATGCACTAGCCTTTGTACCTATGTCGCGATTACTACATGTACTTCCCTAGCCACTTGAGAGAGTGCTAGGTTCACCCTCTTTGTTTGCCTCCTTCTATGAAATTGAGGCACCCTTTAAGATCTCAAAATAGACATCCATAATTGTGAGTCCAATCTTATTCTCTCTCATGATGAGGCCATAAAATAACTCATTATATCAATAAATAACACCGTTTTCTCTTGCATAAATCATGTTTTAAAAGTGGATTTAGATATAATTTTAAGATTTAAAATGAAATATATGATATCTATGTAGTCTATTTTTTAGATGTCATTGCAATCTATATTGTTGTTATTTCTAACAAGTTGTTTGAGAAAAGAGTCAAATATTATACATGCACATTAAAATGAGTCATCAATGCATATAACAGAGTTTGAAGTTCTCAAATACCAAATCAGGAACAATCTTCATGTAGTTCTAGAGATCACTAGTAGTTTTGGGGTTCCATATAAATCATCTCTAAGTTTATTTGATTGTTTTTGAGATGGATGTATCATTGATACATGATCAACTAAGGCATACAATTTTGTATCAACTAAAAATAGGTCGTATTTTTGTGTTGGTTTGTTTGATGTTTTGGTATGTGAATGTATAAGGACAAAATTGACAGGTTCTGTAAAATGGTAAAAGTAGTCATAAAAATATCCCTAAATGTGAATCTAATTACATATTTGAATTTATTTTGAAAAAATAAATAAGTTCAAAAAAAGAATCATCTTGATCCGAGTCCATATGCAAAAGTTATAAGTATTTCTATGAGCTCTAGAGTTGTACAAATTTGATTATGGAGAACATCAATCTAGCTCCAGAGTCCATCAATCTAGCTATGGAGTTATACAAAATTAGATCCAAAGATGTAAAAAATCGATTTTGATGTCTAGAATGCTAAATAATGAATGAAAGAATGTTTTGAAACATGTTTTATAGTCTTTCTATATATAAAAATTTTATAAATAATTTTTTTCAAAAATAGACATCAACAAAAATCAACAACTGCAAGAGTATACAACTATGAGAACATGAGAGTAAAAGAGATGATTGCTACCTATTTTTATAAAATATTTATATGAAATATATTTTAATATTTTTAAAAATAGATATTTCCAAGAAGACAAGAT
This sequence comes from Torreya grandis, assembly GCA_037957365.1. Lineage (NCBI taxonomy): Eukaryota > Viridiplantae > Streptophyta > Pinopsida > Cupressales > Taxaceae > Torreya > Torreya grandis. The sequence goes on from JARHVA010001758.1 coordinate 1,224,308, forward strand.
ATTTATAATATCTAAACTACTATGAATATCTCACATATGAAGTTAGAGGAAACTAAATTGATCAAGATTGTAATTGATTGTTGGAAAGAAGACAAAACATATATATTTTCCAACAAAATAGTGTGTTTGTGAACCTACCATGCTCCACTATTTAAAAAAATAAAATAATAGAGATTGTTAATAGTCTTCAAATATGTAAAATTAAATTTGTTATTTGTTAGGTTGTTAGTCTAGAATGAGAATCAATTTTAAAACTAATTTGATATATTGTTAAGAATAATAAATCAATTGCAAATTAATTGTTAATTTGTTAAAATTATAAAATGAGTTTTAAACCGATTTGTTAATTCGTTACTCTCAAACAAGAAGTTGTATTATAAATGCAACCTTTTCATCCATTGTGAGAGTTAGCAAGGAGTTAGTACAAAGTTAGAAATGAATAATTTTTAGAATTAATGAAGAGCTGATTGTATGAAGTTTCTACAAAGCTAAGTATTGTTCCAATCTTATTCTAAGGGAGAACAAGAACCCACTCAATCAGAGAAGCAAGATATATTGTGGTATTTTTATGTTTATATGTTTATATTGTTATATGTTTTTATCTTTCATTCTTTTATGCAAAGTATTTTGTTATATGTTTAAATTTGGAGGTCGTGTATTAATGTGTGTTTCCAACAAGATTACTTTCAACCATTTAAATTTCACGCATTTTCATTTCAAAGCATTTACATTTAACAACTTAAATTAATAGTTTGTTTACATTTTTTGTAATTTACATTTCTATAAATAGATTAAAAGTGTATTTCTTTCAAAAGTATTATCAATTTTGAAAAAATATGTTTTTCTTCAAACATTTCAATTCCACAAGTGTGTTTAATTTTACAAGTAATAAAAGTGGATTTCAATTTAAAAAAGTAAATTAGACATTAAGGAGTAAATGATCTACAACTCCCAAAATAATAAATATTAGTCATTATCTTCTATATCTTATTGTTGATTACTGTTGGACACCCACCATATTTTGATATAACATCAAATGAATTTAGTTGATTAAATGAGTGTTTTGACAACCCCTTCATTTTTGGTGTCGTTGTCGGGTACCTTCTCAATGTTACTAAGATACAAATTATAAACTAACAATTGATTAATTTTTTTCCCTATAAATTAACAAAATTTATGAATAAACTAAAAGCTTTAAAGGGAAGATATATGCTTAAGAATCCCCAACAAAACACAAGTTAAACATGGGAGACATTCTGAGAAATATATTAAATCTAAAAAATAGTTTTAGGTAGATAGAGCTCAATGAACAAAAAGAAAATTTGCCTACCTTATTGTCCTAGGCCAAGATGGGAATGTTCCAATGAAGAACATATCTCCATTCATACTACTTGATTTTAGGAGGATCTCAATAGAGAATTCTGATCAATTTCTAATTGAGTTCAAAGTATTATGCCAAGCCTATGACTACAAAATAAATAATAAAAAATCAAATTTATTTCCTTTTACACTTAAAGATTCAACCATGAAGTGGTTTATGGGTTTGCAACTAGATTCCATTCATTAATGGGATGGAGTAAAAAATGTATTCTTAAACAAATCTCAAGACTATTGTTAGGTAAGATATAAAAGATGATTTTTTCCATATAAAACAAAAAAAATATATGAAATTATAGAAGATTATCTAGATCGATTCTTATTTGTCTATAAAAATATGGATATAAGTTTAATGAAGACTTTAGTAAGATATTTTTATTAAAGGGACTAGATGATTATGTTTGAGAGTCCTTGAACCTAATAGGAAAAGGAGATGTGAATAAACTAAGTCTCAATGAAATTATTGAATTGTGTAGGAATTATTCAAGAACAAACGTTAGTAGCAAGAAACTAAAAAACGAGGAAATGAAGCAATGATGCATGACAACTTATGAAGGAGCTCTCAAACCTTAAAATAAACATTTTGGTTCAATTAAACACCACACTAGATAACTTGTAATTAAAATTTAATGCCACTACTAAACCTCTAGCTATGTATTGTCCAAAATATAAATTGAAACACAGCCTCCAAGACTGCCTCTGGATAGGATAGATATGTGTAGTATTTATGATGCGAATGATCATGACAAAAAAATATACCCTCCTTTTTGTCCTTATGAATCAATTGAAACATTTTACCAAACCAATGGAAGAACTCAATTACATACAAAGACAAAGATTTTTTTTAGTTATAAACAAAATCTAAATCACTTTGTTTCTAAAGATTCTTCTAATCTTCGGATGATGTCATGGGCTAGACAAACACCTCCGCAAAAATGAGGTGCACTAACTTGGTCTCCACAATATTGGACATCACAACAACCATGGACAAATCAACAATATGTACCTAAAAAAAAACTCAATCAAGAAATAAAGTTTCTGTTTTTAACTGGTATTGATGTCTACTTCTACTAGCCATCTTTCACTAACCAAACAAGTAACTTAGCCTCAATTATCTATACAAAAAATAACAAACCCTAAGAATAGACAAACAATCTCTATCTATGGATCCAAATAAGAAATAACCATGAGAGTCAATGTTATAGATTGTTGTAATATTCAGTTCTATTTAGACAAAATATTAACTAGTTGTCCACTCACCAACATAAAAATTCTCAAGGAAAAATAAATTCAATCCCTCCCAATCAGTAATCAAAGAAAAATAAGACATTAAAAAAGTAGAAGAGTTGGTAGGTTGTATTGAAGAGCCTAGTCTGGTTCTGGAGTCCACTAGTCTAGCTTCGAAGATGTCAAATTTGGCTCTAAAAATATTCAGTTTGGTTCTAGAGAAACCCAAACCTAAGCTATAAACTGTCAAATCATTTGTAGAAGGTTATTAAAATAACTCTAAAAAAACTCGTGATTAAACTTCTGATCACACACCTCTCCAATAAAGTGTTATTCGCTTGACACATAATAGTGAAAAGTTTTTATTAACTTTTTGTTGTCCACTAACAAGTGTAACTTTAGAAGAAGAGTCCTTCAAAGACAACTACCTACCACATGTTGAAACCTCATCGACACCCATTGGAATATCTCATAAATGAATTTAGAAAGTTAATTCAATCTATTCAAAGATAAAACAAATGGCAACCCAACCAAGAAAAACATTAAACATAAATATTTGGTTGATTGATGAACAAGAAAGTATAATTTCATAATTCTTAGAAAGAATATTTCAAGAGCAAATAACATACAAAGATTTGACTAAATATTGTTTTGGAGATGCTGAGTATAAATTTTAGGTTGTTTGTACAAACAATGCCAACACATACAAATAATTAATAGATACAAAAGAAAGCATGAAAATATTGTTTATTGTTCAAAGAGAACCATGACCAAAATCAAGAAATTTCAGCTATATATTTTTAGTTTTCATATAAATATAAACATGTTTTCTATAAACATGCATTTCACACTTGGTTCAATATACCTCCACCATCTCAATATTTTTTAAATCATTTCCATCAACTACTCATCTAATTATTGCAATACAAGTTTATTCATGGTGGCCTCCACCACACTATTAATATTATGTTGGCTATGGACATTTTAAAAATAACTAGTCTACAATAGAAAAATGACAATTTTTACACCTCTTAAATTTTATTCATAATCAGGGATTATAGTAAATCACACTCACTATCAACCATAATAATAGAACCGATCTGAGATAGTTCAAGTCATTTTATAATAAATATTTCATTATTTATAAATAAACTAATCTCTGAATCATATCCATTCATACGAAAAGTTGTTTTATTGTTCTCAATTTTTTTAATCAAATAACCTTTGTAAACATGTCAAATTATGCAAACTAAGATATTAGATGGAAGGTTTTTTTGTTAACCTTTTATTATAATATTTTCAAACTGACATTTAATGATTGAATGTAGTCTATAAGTATTGCTGATCATATTTTTGGTTTTTTTTTAGTTTGTTAAAATAGCTTGGTTGTAACATAGTCTTTCCAACATTTTTATTTGATTAACAAAATCACAATTAAAATGGATTGGAGCAAATTTTGAGTTATGCTTAGGATCAATGAGATACATGTAAATATTACTTATGAAGATGCCATCGAACATAAATGTCATACCTCCACCACTCAATATTTTTAAAATCATTTCCATCAACCATTCATCTAATTACTACAATACCAAATCTATTCATGGTGGCCTCCACCACATTATTAATATTATGTTGTCTATGAACATTTTAAAAATAACTAGTATACAATAATAAAATGATATTTTTTACACCTCTTAAATTCCATCTATAATCAGGGATTGTAGTAAACCACACTCACCATCAATCATAATAACATAACCAATCTAAGGTAGTTTAAGTAATGTTATAATATATATTTCATTATTTATAAATAAACTAATCCTTGAGTCATATCTATTCATAAGAAAAATTGTTTCATTGTTCTCAATTTTTTGAATCAAATAACCTTTATAAACATGTGAAATTATGCAAATTAAGATATTAGATGGAAGGTTTTCAAATAACACATGTTCTTGGACAACTTGTTAACCTTTAATTATAATATTTTCAAACTGACATCTGATGATTGAATGTAGTTTGTAGGTATTGTTGATCATATTTTTGTATTTTTTTGGTTTATTAAATTAACTTGGTTGTAACATAATCTTCCCAATAATTTTTTTTAATTAACAAAATTATAATTAAAATGGATTGGAGCAGATTTTGAGTTACACTTAGTATCAATGAGATATGTGTAAATATTACTTATGAAGATGTCATTGAACATAAATATCATTTATCTTTCAGAGAGATGTTTTGACCATGAAAATAGTATAAATGGTACAATATTCATGTGATCATTTGAAAACTTCAAAGTTCATTTAAAATATGAAGATTTTATAGAATAATAAGAGACTTTTCTTCATGCTTTTATACATAAATTAAATTTTGATAAAGTCGACTCATAAAAGAAGAAATTTATAAGTACAATCAATTTTATAGTTGATTTGATTCTTGTATAAAAACTGGAACAACTACCTCCTAATTTTTCATCATGTTATCATTTCTTGAAATATTAAAAAAAAAGAAAAAAAGAAAAATAGAAAATTTAACAATGAAAACCTCAAGTGTTGTTGATAGTCATAGTTAGAAAACCAACTTTTTGTTTGACCATCTATTGTAAAAAACGTTGACTAGAAAGCCAACAAATGGTTGATAAGGGGAAAAAATAAAATAAAATAGAAAAAGTTGAAAACTAAAAAATGACCACTTTTTCAAAAGATTAGGAGTAATGCTAAAGTATTTATCATGTTATTTTATTTATAAATATAATTATAAGTTTTTTAATTATAAATAGGTCCACTTGAATAACTTTTTGAATAGGAAATTACAAAAAAATAAAATAAAAAATCTCTCCATGCATGAGGACATGCATAAGTTTAAGTGTGGGGGATAAAAGAAAGAAAATGTTGGAAATCAGTGAATCACAATTCTTTTTAAATAATTGTATTACTGATTCAATAGGTTCTTTTCAAACACATAATAAATATATTATTGAATTCAAAAAAAATTTCATTGAGATTTTTCAGTTCATCTTATATGATTTATAATAAGAGATGGGATGAATTAGTTGATTCATTAAAATATAAGCATTCTTCCCAACTAAATGTAACTTTCAATAAAACAAAAGATCATTGTTAAAATGATCATAGAAAGAGTGGATCAAAAGAAGGTATAAATTTACACTATTCAAAATCCCATCATAAGCTAGCATAATAGAACAAGCCTATGAATATTTTAAAATATGAAAAATACTTATTTTGAATAAAATAAGTGGATAAATTTTTACAAAGAGCATGACTGCAATAAATGATTAGAAAAAATATTAGCCAGGTTAAATTTTAAGAGCCCTTATAAAAAATATCCTTGAATTTCATTGGTGAATATATAGAGATCCGTTTCAAAGTAAGGACAATTAGTAACCAATTGTGTATAGGGCTGCCTATAAATCCAAGGGGAGGAGAGGTGTAGTAGTTATTTTTTTTTTTCAATAATGTAAATACATATCCTCGTAGGTTTCCATTGTAATCTAGCCTCACAAACACAAGATCTAACAATTGAGGTTACCAAGATTGGATGGAGTAATATAAGTAACAATATTGCCTAAAATTGGAGCAATTAGGTTCTGATGATATAGGAACAAATGATAAACCTGGATTTGACACCGACCATGCAATATAATGCAACTATTCAGATGCATGATGCAACTAGTTGATATCATGATGCAACTGGCTAACCGTATGCTTTATAACTATTCCATCTCACTGAGTAATGTGTTAGCATAAATCGATGTGCTACCATCACACAATGCCTCTTTCAACTCATTAATCATTATAGACAAATAATTTATATTAGTTAATAAAAAATCATTAACAATATCAACTGCCCTTCTAAATGTTGCGTGGGAGATCATCTAGGGTCGTGCATGGCACAAATCTATTAGAGAGCACATTTGTTAGACATTTAAGTGATTTTAATCAAATCATATTAATAAAAGGTGAAACAAGATTAATCTTTTTATGTTGCAAATGTGAACATCTTATTTAATTTTTGTAGTAAAGAATGAATTTAATAGAAGCAATGCCTCATTTCATGCCTTTCAAACCTATCACTAGTTTCTTCTTTGTTACAAATGAAATATATAATGCAATTGGTTCGCTACATGATGCAACTAATCGACTGCATGATTAAAATTGATCCATTGGTATGATCATTGAATGACAGGTATTCGTATTGAAAGGTTGTAAATTTCCATAGTTATTCAATCTTCATGATCCAACTCCATGCTAATATCTTGCCATAGATTCTTGTTGAAAGTTGATAGGCATTGTCGTAAACAATCAATGAAAATGTAGCATTAGCATTAGTATTTTACACTATGATAACTTCCATGCCTCATACCCAATTTGTAAATAGATAACTTGATTTGGATTTGGTGGATGCTAACATTGTTTTGCCACTTTATAATGTTTTTCCAGATTAACATCTTAATCTCCTCAATCGATTTCATAGCTTCAAACCCAACCAACTATTCTTCTTGTCAAAAGAGACTTATTATTTTGGATTTATCTTCTTTTTCAAAAATGATCGATTGATTGTGTGATGCAATCGACTGACTGCATGATGTAATCAGTTGGATGCATCATCAATACAATATTTAAGCAAGGTTGAATGGCTACGTAAAAGATGAAATAAGATAGTTACATGTGTTGAATGATTGTATTGTGATGCAACCAGTCAATTGCATGCCTGGTCCATACAAGATATTGGATCAATAATTAAAAAGAAAATTGGATGGTTATTATTGACTATTTTGACCATAAGTCAAAATAAGTCAACCTTATATAGTAGAAAAAATGTATAAGGGTCTTATACAGTGTACCATAGCCTTATCAAGGTCATTTAATGTGTCACTACCTTGATCATATTCACCTTTAGGCCTATGTCATGTTAGGCGTCTCTTTTTGAGTCATTTATGAAAGTTTGTATGGTTTTCCTAGTAGACAAGCATTCCATAGTCCCTTTAAATGTCCCCTATGTTATTTCCTTTTCATTCATGTTAGTCCTAACTGAAAAATTGTAGGTACTATGTTAAAATCAATAAAATAGTTGAAAGAAAGGAAGTTTGGGCAGTTGTACAACTTTTACAGGAGTTATGGCATGTGTGGAAGGCTCTACAGTGTCCCTTCAACTCCCCTGAGCTCACTTATACATTTTATCAACTTTGAAACACCTAAAAAGGGCCTAAAATCATTTCATTCCTCCATCACTCTTCTTTACATGCTAGAAAGGTCAACTAGTTTTGGTTCAGTATGGATAGCAAAGGTTGAACCAGGTCAAATGCTCTTGTAGGATGATAGTTCTCCTTGTCCTATTCAAATCCATAATATGAGTTATAATATTGGTCACTTATGCTTTATGAATCAATGCTAAGAATTTTACGAATTCTTTTGCTTGCTCATTCCCATACCCTACAGGTTTCCTCATCATTTGAGATAATCTGTATAGAACCAGGTACTTCACATGGTGTTAGAGAGCGTAGACATTATTCTCAAGTGGTTATTGATCTAGTTTGCGTGTGTGGGATGATAGATAAAATTACAAGTACTTCATCTTACTATTTGAGCTCCATTTCTAGGCTACATACACATTTCACCAGTTGTAGTCTCTTTTTCATGTAATGGTGTCCAACAAAAGTGTATTGATGATTCATTCCCCTCATGGTTATGGTGATCATCTTCATTTTAGATTTTTAGTCTCAAATACTAATATGTTGATGAAAGGCTTAGGCATATTTCACATAGTCAGTTCCCTACAAGTATCCATCTATAGCTAGGTGAATGAGAGTTTTGAAGCTTGCATAGCCATGATGAAGATGTAATGAAGAGTTTTCCAAGGTGTTGAACACACTCTTCAAGCATGAGCAACTAAGTTGAGCTATGAAAATGGTTAAGATCAGTTGAGATAAATAAATCTTCAATGAACACAGTACTAGACCTTGATGTGCACCTACAAGTGCCTTATAGAAGACTAATCATGATTAGAATGAAAGCATTGAAATTGGTTTGAAGTCTTTCAAGGTTGAAAGAATCAATTTAAATATTGATAGGTGGTCTAGGATTGGTTTTATAACCATCCACCATGCACATTATCTATATCATATCCTCACTACCCTATGTACTGCATATGCATATATAAGAAACTCATATAGAGGACTCATAAGTTGGAATGCTAAGTGTTTGAACATGTTTGAAACCTTCATAGAGGTTTGATAAGTTGAAGAATGTTATAACAATTATGGTGAAGTCTAAATGTGTTATGAAAAATTAAGAATCATGTTCATAGGTTGATAAAGTGACTTGAGGGATAATTTACCTTAAATTCTCCAAAATGGGGTTTTCACCTTTCTTTCAATCCTTCCATAGTGAAATGCATGAGGTTTAAATATTTTTGAATGCTTCCATGAGGTGACCCAATCATAGGGATAGTGAGTTGAAATGACAAGTGGTTATTTGGCTAAAAGAAAGTGATTTATGGAGGATTTATAATTTAAATAATATTTCACTATATACACTTAGTAATATACAATACTGCTTAGGCTCAAACAATCTTTTCATGCATATGACGTGATAGTGTCATGCCTTCAAGCCAAGTGACCTTGTGTGAGTCAAAGATGATATTGTACCTCTAAGGAAAATCAAGATAGTTAATATTCAAAGCTTGATGTAGACCATCACCTATGGGAAAACCCTAGGTTTCTCAAATAAGGTGTCTACAATCAAGGTCTACAACATACTTTGTTGCCATTTGAAATAGAAGTAAACCCTGTAGTTAAGTGACCCCACATGATGCAAAAATGACACTTTTACTAAATAAAAATGGAAGGGGATTTAAACATAGCTTTAAATAATTAAAAAAATCATTTGTAAGTGTCTTTTTTCCCCTAGAATGATCACCTATAGTTTGACTATAGTCTAATAGTATACTAGAGCATGATAGTTTAGGTGTTGGCAAACCCTAGGGTATGTTATAGATTTGTTTGATCATGAAAGTGAGATCAGAGTATTTAAAGATAACTTAATCATGATACACCCTGACCATAACACCCTATAAGAATCCCATTTGGCTTCAACACATAACCTACAATCAATACACAGACCTTGTGTACAGTCACTGTGTTGAAGAAGCCTATCTTGAGGGTGTTTGAAGAATTGAAGGACCTATTGGTGTGATCTAGCTCTAAAAATTGGTAAATAAGGTCCTCAAGGCCTAGTTTATCCCCTCATATATTCATATTGGCTGGGACAATAGCGTAAGTGCCTTGTGTTTTGTCTCAGATAGAGGGCACTCCCAAAAAGTGCAAAATTACAGGCAAGGGTAAACATGTGAGAAAAAGGTGAGTTGGGAAGTGTTGAGACCGTGAAAAAGGGTGTATAAAGATGTAATGAAGACCCATAGAGGTTTTTAGGACCTCTTAACCATTGGAAACCACATAGAGTAGTTTTAGACATTAAGGAGACAATCAAGCTTATTAGGCCTAAACTAGGCCCAAAGCTCTAAAGCAGTCTAATCTTATTCATATCACTAGATGAACCCTAAAAGGCATTATATTATCTTAATGGGGAGATATAAGGTGAGTTGGGTCCATTAGGTTGTAGAAAACAAGTACAAGAATGTCATTATCTCAAATCTATGATAGGGTATGCATAATACATGCCCAAACATGAGAAGCCATCTTTAGATACTCACACTAGTACAACCACTTAGCATGGAAGCCCAAGGAGTTAGGAGATGTTGGAGAAGGTCCTTAAATTTTTATAGTAGAATTTTTTTGAGGTTTTAATGTCAGGGTTATATGAAAAATATTTAAGAGCTAAAAATCCTAAAACCCTCCAAACCCTTGCTCATGCCTCGATGGGAAAGATAAGGAAGGAAATTCATCTAGATGATTTATTTTGACCAAGAAACTATTTTGGGATTAAATATAACTCTCTCAGGATTCTTTCCATTAGATTGGTTTGTAGCCTATTTGTACGGATAGGGTACAAAACATGTTTTCTTGATTTTTTTGATGTTTTATAGGTGTAGGGGATTCTTGAAGGATGAGGATCAATTTGGGAGATCAAGTGAGAGCTAATCTAACCCTTAATTCTAATTTATTTCATTAGATAAACACACAAGTATCTCTGCAATCACCTTCACTTCAGGTAGTCGGTGAAGATAATGGGAATGAAGAGTGATCAAGTGAGAAGGTGATAAGTCCAATTGAGAGAAATTTTTAGGTCTACCTGATGGATTTAAAAATAAGAGGAATATTTATAGGTGTCATAACACCCATTTCATGGACTGCATTGAATAATTGATAATCATCTTAATGCAAAATGTGAAGATAGGTTTTTAGAACTAGTGATGGTGACTGCAGGTAGTGAGAACACTTGTCCAAGAGAACACCAATGGTTAGGAACACATATAATGCAATGTGGAGATTTTTTTAACCTTCCTATCATAGTGCACATGTGATAACTCTCCCTAGTCTGATTTGGAGTGATGAATAAAATCCAAATAATGAAGACAATTTCCAAGAAGGTAGCTGAAGGATCTTATGCCAATTTTGAAGAGTTTTCATGCGTTGGAGGGAAATTTATCCAAAGAGACCTTCCATGGTATATTTCATACTTCATTCCTATAAAATTTATTGGTTCTCATGATTTAAAAAGTGGCATTGTGACAATTGAGTTCCACTTCTCTCTCTCCTCTCTCACATTATATAAATACAAGCCATTTTGGCTCTTGTAGTTTGGTCCATGTTTGGTATGGCAAAGCCCTGTTGGTTTGACTAATGATATTTTCCTTTAGTAAATAATTTAAGTTGGTTTTGTTTCTAAAATTCCTTTCCTAAGTGTGTAGAGTATTAACAAGCCAAATGATAAGTGTTAATCACCTAGCCTTACAATCATATTTCTCTCTCATAGTGTGTGCAAGTAATTCATTCTCCAATAGGTCACATGGAGTGTAGTCAATGTACTTGTCTATCTATAAGTGCATAAAGTTGTAATAGCATCCAAGATTAGACATATTTCCCCTTTCAATTTGGTAAGTTCAGTACATATCACCTACATATTTGAAATACTCATGTTGGAGTCCCATAGAAGTTTGAAGCTAGTCTTGTGAGTAATCTTGCATACTGTAGATCAAAGTAGTTTAGTGGATATAATTTTGGTGTATCATCTAGTTAGATTAGGTCATTTTAATATTTATTTATATTTATTTTCACTTAAAAAATCAATTAGTATAGGCGATAAGCACTTAAATATCAATCTAAGAAGCTAGCCCTTGAACCTAAAGGTCTACCTCTACTATAGGCAACCCATAGGCCTAAAGGTATTATAATATTTCCCAAATATTAGAGTAGGCTTGAAAAACCTTATATAGGGTGAAATATTTGGTGATAATAGTTATGACATGCCTGAAGGGACCATTATCATAAAGATAACTTGTCAAGGTAAACGCTGGTCTTGACAACATCACAACTGCATATGGTGTACTGCTTAGCATTTGGCAACTCCATTCAAGATAAAATCAGGTTGTAGACCATTGTTTTGTCATATTATATTACTCATAATTCATGGTAATTAATAGTTCATATTTTAGTAGAGTTTTCAATCCCATCAATCCACCTCTCCAACCTAAGCTTCCTCTTGAAGCTCAACACCGTCAGCTTATTCTACCCTTTGAAGAGTAAGAGGACTTTGATAACCAGGAAGACCAAGAGAGTGAAGATTAACTTTAAGATAACATTGTTAGGCAACATGCCTTCCTATCCTTTTACACTAAAAACCCAATCCATATTGATTCTTATGATGACATTCCACCTAATGCTATAAAGATTGTTCCTACATTAAATTGTGAAGGTCATGTCACTCCTAGTGATCACATTAGGGATATCTCAATTTTTTGTAGTTTTCACAATGTTACTAAGGTCAATATTTCCCTTAGATTGCTTGCCATATACATTAGAGGGAAAGCACTTGATTGGAATAGGAATTTATCTTGTGTTTATATCACAACATGGGATGATTTTGGGGTATTGCTAACATCAAGGTTTGAGGATAAGAGTGATGACAATTCACTTAGTCACCCTCTCAATGTGATCTAAAGAGTCCCCAAAGAGATAATGCATGATTTTAATGAGAGATTCCAAAATAATTGGTATGGGTTGACTCCTCCCATGAGACCACCTATTAGCTTTGTGTATCTTACATACTTGAGGGCCATTGGCACAAACATAGCCACCATAATACAATCCATGGGTGGTTTCACCTTACCTAAAGAATATGACCTTGGTTTCACCTTACTTGAAGCATATGACCTTGCTATTAGAGCTAAGAATGACCTCATACAAGCTAGGAAGTTGCCTCCAAAAGTCTCCATGGCTTTACTACCAAACATTTTTGATACTGTTCTAAGTGTTGCCCAAGTTCCTAATGCTACTACCAAGTCAAGGACTACTCCTAAGAAAGCAAATGATGCCATGGATAAAGATGCAAGAATTTAGTTAGTAGAAGCTCAACTCAGACAAGAAAACATGCAAAAAGGTGTGAATCAAAACCCCTATCCTTATATTTATCAATATGGTCAATAATATGGGCAAGGGAGAGGTTAAGGGCAACCTAATTTCAATAGGCCTACCAATGCATATAACACTACTTCAACCTCCAACATAAGAGCAATGGTACCAATGCATAATAATATGATTCAAGGAGAAGAGTGGAAATAAGGTCAATTCATGGATGGAAATCAAGGTGGAGAACAAGCTCTAGTTGCTCAAGGAAGAGTCACTCCTCAGCTATCAGTAGATTATGAAGTCCTCATGAAAACAAGTGAAAGTTGTCATTCTCAAGGAATAAGTTTCACCAACTTCCTAGATGAAGACATTTATGTGCTTAATCAAGGAAATTTTGTTGCAAACAATACTAGAGCAAAGAGATAGGCTCTAGGAGATGATAATGGTGTGCCTAAAAGTGCAAACATCCCCCTACAAGGCAATAAAGCATGATTGTAAGCATGATAGTCCCTACAAATCCTGCATTTTCTTCAAGTTAGAATGTTGGAAAGTCTGCTCAAGGTGCTTCAATACTTCAAGTTATAAACATTTCCTTGCCTCCAAGGACTCAAGAAAAAGTAGGTATTCATACTCTAAACATTGTGTTCTCATCTTTGGGATGTCCTTCATATGTCTGGCCAAAAGGAGATTTTGCAAAAATAATTGTCCACTATCCATGTTAGTCATTCATTACCAATTCATGGTCATTAAAATGTTGCTCTTAATAATATTGTGGAATCCTCTAATATGTTTGACAATCCTCCACCCTTGTATCTCACTCTCATTGTTAGGGATAAGCTTACTCATAAATCCATAGTTGATAGTGGAGCAAGCACATCAATGATGCCCAAGGTTATAGCTGAAAAATTGGGTCTAAAGTATGAACCACATAGTAAGGGTGTGATTCAATTGGATGGGACACCTACCAAATAAATATGATTGATCAAAGGGTTCAGGTTGGATGGGACACCTACCAAATAAATAGGATTGATCAAAGGGTTGAAGGTTTTCTTACATGACTATCCTAGTTTCCCCATCCTCTAAGATATTATGGTTTTTGACTTACCTGCCCACTTTGCTATATGCCTTTCAAGGGATTTCAAAATCAAGATAGGAAACTAACTCTCAATTGATTGGTCCTTCTTTGAATTCATGATAAGGTATGGAGAAAAATTAACCATTAGGATTTAACTACTTGATACATTTCACATTGAACCCTATGTTGAAGCAAGTTCCAATTTGAATTGTGTCATCAATGATGAAAAAGATTCTATTGTGAATGATAGCGCTTCTTCCAAGTTTGAAGGCATTTATGATTTTTTTCTTCATGAGTATGGTACTAATACATATGAACATGATCCTTATTCCCTCATGGAGGAAACTAATTTGGGAGTATATTGCTTACATGAGGAATAAATGCCAATACGTTCACTCACCAAAGGTGAGGGTGAGAATGATGGAATGTAGAATTTTTTTTTTGATAGCTTAAGAAGTAAGATTAGTGAAGAGTTGGTGTGATGTTGCTTTCCCCATATAAAAAATAATATTATTATTCATATAGGTTTCATTTTAGTTGCACTTATAATGTGGTTGAATATGAAGGTTTGATCCATGGCCTTCATTGGTCAAAGAGAAAAAGAATCAATAATTTATAAGTATATGGAGATAGTGAATTGATTGTGCATCAAGTTAGGAATGTGGTTGCTGCCAAGAAACATTTGATTAAGTATTATAAGCATAGGGTATGATATTTTCTTGAAGACTTTAATGCATTCAACATACAATTAGTCACAAGGGAGCAGAATAATCATGCTGATAGACTAGCTATGATAGGAACATAATTTGATACACCTATTACCATAAAATAAGGAAAGAAATACCATATCATGGTCATTGTCAGACCTTCCATACCTAATAATGAGGTGTCTTTGAATTTTTTTGATAGTGATAAACACATTGCACATTTCTTTCAAAATGAAGTTGAGTTCTCCTTAAGAAGCCAAAAAAGACTCTAAGAATAGTTTGATAATTATATTGTGCAACTAAGAACAAACAAGATACCTAAAGTCTTGGTGAACTTAGAGAGTATATTTAATTAATATGATCAAATGAAGAAGGAAAAGGTGAGTATTTCTATAAAGGAAGATAATTATGAAAGGGTCTTAATCTTCAAGGACAAACTCCTCAAACCAGGCAAGGCATCTTCTACATCAATTTTTTTTTTTTTTTTTGATTTATGTAGAGAGTTCCATGACATATTTGTTTGGAAATATAAATACCTAAGAGGGTTTGATCCTATCCTATCACACCACACCATTTAATTGGAACCTGGAGTTAAATAGGTTAGGCAAAAACAAAGGCCCATCAACCCCAAGGTTGAACAACTCATGAGGTTATAACTAACCAAACTCCTTGAATCTAAGATAAACTTTCCTATTAAGTATTCAACATGGGTAGCTAACCTTGTGCCTATTAGAAAGAAGAATGGGGAGATAAGACTTTGTGCAGATTTTAGAGATATTAATAGGGTGTCACTCAAAGATCACTATCCTTTACCTTCAATGGAGCATATTTTTCAAGTTATTTTAGGTTCTTAGTGTTTCTCTCTCCTAGATGGATATTCTGGTTATAATCAAATTCTAGTGAATGAAGATGATTAGTTCAAGACAACATTCACTACAAAATGGGGGACTTTTGCTTATAAGAAGATGCCCTTTAGCTTGTTATATGCTGTTGTCACCTTCTAAAGGGAAATGGAAATGTCTAATCAATGAGATGTTGTTATCATATCTAGATAACATAACAATGTTATCCAAGGAGGAAAATGAGTATATGAAAACCCTAAGGCAAGTGTTTAAAAGGTGAGGCAGTATGGAGTATCTCTTAGCCCCAAAAAGTGCATATTTTCTATCCATGAATGTAAGCTTGTAGGACATATTATTTCCTAAGATGATCTAACTATCAATCCTTAAAATATAGAGGCTCTTCTAGGCCTATCATTTCCCTTGCATAAGAAAGGACTCCAAAGTTTCCTAGACAAGATAAAATTTGTGATAAGGTTCATACCTAGTTTTGCATCTTTGGTGAAACCTATCATAACCATGATCAAGAAGAACCAAGTTTTATCTTGGACTAAGTAGGGTAAAGGTAACTTTGAAGCCATCAAACAAGTTCCTACTCTTTTAAACCTTGACTTTGATAAAGATTTCATGTTGTACTCATTTTCTAACCTTAATATTATCTCATCTATGCTAATGCAAAAGAATGATGAAGGTGTGGAACAACCAATTGCATTCTTTAGTCAAGGTTTGGAAGATTATGAGGTTAAGTATACATTTGTGGAGAAATAAGTCCTTCTTATTGTAAGAAGGCTAAATAAGTTTAGGCATATGATTTCAAATAATAGGATTCATATAATGGTCTCTCATCCTAGTGCCAAGGAGTTTATTTTGAGAAATGACCTTAGTGAAAAGAGGGAAAGGTGGATTACAAAGGTAATGGACTATGATGTTGATATCAAAGTGAAAAAATTGATAAGAGGTAAAGGTCTTTGTGAACACCTAGCTTCAGACCTCCATGAGTCAAAAGAAGAAGCTTTAGTTAATCATGATTGCTCCTAAATAGCTGATTCCAAGCCTCTATGTTGGGTTTTATTCATTTATTCTAGATCCAATGCTAAAGTTTCTCCCAATAGGCTAGCATGCTGGCCTTATCATACGAGAGTTAAATCAACACACTCACTTGAATCATGCAGTGAAAGACTAGTTCTCAAGGGTTTTGTATCATAGTAGTATATGTTTGTTCATCTTCCATTATACAAATCTAAACAAGGGTTATTTAATAACACCAATATATTACCACTATCCCTCTAATCCTAGATATAACCACCACTATTATAAGGATCACCATTATTATCTAACAGTTGTAACTTAGAAAAGAAAAAGATAACAATAACAAGATATAACTAAATCATGTTCATTTTCAACACTTAGTGTATTTCCTCACTTATAACTTAATCTGATATAAAATAATTTTTCATTAAATGCTTAATGAATCATATTACAAAGCTCTACTATCTATTCTCCAAATCCTCTCCTATAAATGATTGTAACAGGGGTATTTATACATGATTCTCCTTGACCAAGTGTTACTTATCATAAATGTCATAAATAAATGGCATACAGTCTCTCAATATACTGAGAGTCATGGCTCTTATAATAATTTCTTATAGACTTGAGTTTTTGTGACCCCTAGATCCTCACTTTATGCTATATTTTTGTGTCCATGCATTTTGTTCCTTATGGGTTGGTACAAAACCTCTGATTGATTAGGTCAAAGTGTCTCATATGAATAATTCTTCTAACTGCTCCTGTTTCCCATGTGTTTTTCTTCCCACACACTCCCCTAGTCTTCTAATTCTATTATGAGTCCTACATTCTCAGGTCCCTTATGACTTATTTTATTTTGAATAGGTCCTCTTGTGCTGGGTCCTTTGTGCCGTTGTCCTCTTACACCTATCAAGTTTTACACCATGATGCTTTTGCACTTGTCAACTACATGCCATGGTCCTTCTGCATTGTGTTGGTCTTGTGCCAAAATGAGACAATGATTCTTACGTGCCATGCTAGTCTCACATGGAAAAATGGGATAGCACTTATTCAAAATTTAGGGGATAACATCACCCCATACTATTCTATTAGTCCATCCTAGACTAAGTTATGTTAACATCTTCCAAAAATTTGGGCCCCTTCTGCTCAAGTTCCTTCTTCAGACCGTCCCAATGGGACAATGCATCAAGGACATTGGTAGTTATTCCTTCGATGGCCTCTTTTGATTATTTCAACTCCTCAAGTTGAGTTGGAGTCTTGATCTTCTTAACCTTCTCATCCAAAGCTGTGCTAGCTTCTTTCTGGATGTCTTCTAGTGCAAACCTCCTTATCAACCTATCCTCAGAGTGTTGTAAAATTTGCATTTAGTTGCTGATGATGGTTATTAATGTCATATTTCATCATTTTGACATCCCTAAATGCCTTTGAGTACTCAACATGGTCTTTTATTAAAAGGCCAAAATTTGTGACTTATTACCTTAGGACCACCTGATTGTAGAGCTGGGCCTCCAAGACTTTATTTAGGTGTGCTAGGTGTGAAAAAATGCCATCCAAAATGGGGATAACTTCCTTGAATCTCTACAAGGTGTGCTTGGAGACATCAATTTTTATGGTGAACTATTCAATTTCTTTCCCCTTATCTCTTGGTGTGGGTCGCTCTTTGCATTTCTTGAGTAACAGTTCAACTAAGGTTTCTAATTTTATAATGGCATCCCCATCTAGACCATCTGCAAGTGCTAGATCATATTTCAATATTATTTTACAAAGGGTTAAAACCCTTAATTTTTCCTCTATGGCCTCTTGGATTTTTTGTTTCAAAGAGGCCACTTCCTTGGCAAGTGCTTGCTTCTTTGTAAGCACTTTATTGTACATGTCCACCACTTTGGCACGTTTTTGCTCCACTATGCACACATCAAAATCTGATAAAATATTTTGGCACATTATTTTCATGCCCAATTTCAAAAATATGGCACTTGGGATTAGTGGGGTTAGCCTTTATGGATCTACCCTTATTAGGTCTGACAGTCCTAGAGTATTCAAGCCTAAAAAGATACTATCTAGTGGGATGCCAAACTAGGGATCCTCATTGTACATTTATATAAGGAAGGACACTTGATTCTTGGTGTCTGAGTCATGTCCTTAGGGTGGAAGTGCAACCAAATATAGAGGTCCTTGTCTTTACATCAAATTGGTAATGTTTTCATGTAGTTGTCATCTCTATGTTCCCACTCTTCTTCTTTGATTGACACCTTTCCCCTATTTGGGTCCCATTCAAGCTCGGCCTCTTGATGGCTTCCTATGGCCATCTCACTAGCTTTTGATACATAAATATCAAGTTGGGGATCACTAGATGGGGCCCCTTGTACTAAGGATGGAGTCTTTTTAGAGTCCAATTTCAAACTATGGATTTGTATTTGATGGGACTCCTATTGGGACACTCACCTTAGAATCTATTATGGGGTAGACCCTATAGTAGCCCTTGGAGACCATGGGGGTGAATGTGGAGAGGGTGGTGGGGAAGGTCAGGGAGTGGGTTGAGGAGATAAAGGGATAGGGGTAGGTGAGTGGGGAGGAGTGAAATGAGTAGGGGATGGTGAGGCAAGAGGAGATGAAGTGTGACATGATAGAGATGGATGAGATGGTGAAGGTGAAGGGCAAGGTGAAGGTGGATGAGGTACAGAGGGGTGAGAGGCAATGGGTCTAGAGGGATGTGCCTCTACCATCCTTTTCCAATTTTTTTGGGCTTGTTGCCCACTCGAACTTATGCTCAACTCTGGTCAATTTCTTTGTAGCTATGGTGCTTGGGGGAGATTTTCTTTGGGGTCTCCATCCTAAGGGTACTAGCAGGGGTGTAACATATAGTAAAATTTATGAACTTGATCCCCAACTAAAATATCCTTAACATTGATATTGGTTAAGTCCATTTCTCACCTCTCCATAAAGGCTTTATTTTCTGGATATACATACATTTTTTAGAGGTTGTGGTACTCCAAATAAATCCTTTCTACCTATAGGATGATTGATTATGCATCATATATATGATTAGTAGAGTATATAAATTATCCCATAAATAAGGCATATGGTAGCTTGAGCCATGCTAAAATCTCTCCTAATGGATTCATGTAGATACACTTAAGGGAATAATGTTGCTTTACAAAAAATTGTGTTTGATCTATGGCCAAGGGAGTAAGTCTTTGGGAATAAGCCATTCATTTTCAAATGCTACCTTCATCCCATCAAACCAATACCTCATATTTACCTTGTATGAGGGCGTGATGTGCTTGGGACAAGTGAATGCTTTGAATCACTCAGTGAGGGACTTGTGAGTGGGTGGGTACACCCAATTTAATGAACTTGAGTTTTAATCCAACACCCCAATTTCATTAAAGACTAGTAATAAGAGGATTTCTCCTAGGGAAACCTATACTTGGGAATTTTATGGGCCATTCTACATCCTTAGTTATTTTTTGGGAAAAGTACAATGCCTAATTATAGTTTAGTCCTTGAGAGACTTGGTGAGCAACGTATAGGTGGGCCATGTCCACCTCCTTCTAGTGATTGATCCCTTTGATCTTGGTGGAAATGATACACACTATGACTTTGAGGGTGGGATATTACAAGTTCTTGATATGTGTTTCATGCCCTTTCTTCTGGTATATAAGCACCATGGCAATCCATTGAATCTCCTCTATATTAGCTAAGTCATCCAACAAATTCATCCTCAAGCACCGTAGTCCCGTGACTTTACTGATCCTTTTTAGGGTGATCTTCATGTTGCATTTAATGAAGTAGATGTAGTCCTCATGGATGCATGAGAGGAGGAATTGCACTACCTCTATATATTTTCCAAAGTATGGAAATTCAAAAAGTTTGAAGATGCCTGCTTGGTCCAACTAAGATAGGTCATAGACCACTTGATTTCTTGTATTGGTGGTCTTGACTTGGTAATCATTTTGTAGCTATACTTCATTCCCTAGTTAGAGGAGGTTATAATAAAATATAGTCATATTTGATACCTTTGAGACCTAGTTCTTTGTGTGTAGGACCAACTCTGGGTATTGCATCTCCTCTATCAATAGAGATGAAGGAGGAGATGCTAGGGAATTCTACACTAATGATGTCTATGCCTACTTTCCTTCCTTCACCATCTTTTCCCTTTCCTCTTCTATGATTTATCTTGCCTCTCCTTTTATGCATTGTACTCATTTTGATCTTTGTTCTTGGTTCTCTAAATCCTCTTTTCTAATGGGGAACTAGTCTCCTCTACTCGCCTCTTCCTTCCTCCTCTAGTATGGTTGGTATATTTTCAAGTCTTTTGGCCTTTTTCTTTGGTTGCATTACCCTTCATGGATATTTAACATTAATTTGTATCCATCCCATGTTCCCAAAATAATACGTGATGGTAGACCAACTTACTTCAGCTTTTTGAGATTCACACTTCTCTAATGGTAGACCTATAACCTACAACTCCAAAAACTCACTTCTTTCCACTAATCTGGTTTCCTCTTTCCTAGGTAACAATCTTTGTGACTTTACCAAATAAAAACACTCTAATTTTCTCAAAAAATTAATAATTTGATCTTTATGTGATCTCTAGTTCTTTGGTTCATTGCTTGTTCTTTGCACTAACACTTAGATAATTATCATAAAGTAAAGTATGAAATGGATTTGACATACCTATTTATAGGCTCCTTGAGGGGGTTTACCTTCATTAATTCCTTCCCTCTTTCTGTCACTTCTAGTCATAAATGCAAATATTTTAACCACTATCATATTTCAAACCTTGCATTATGAATTTAATACCTTAACGGTTTTATCCCATCATTTTATTCACATGCTTCTTGCCTCACCACATTAATGGCCCATCCTTTCTAATGCCTTTCTTAGAAATGGGTGATAGTTGGATCCTACCCTTTCAAGGTGGTGGAAGATAATTTTTTACATTTTAAATCATATGGTAAGAACCTTTTCTCAATGTGCATTAAATGACTCAAACACCTTCTATTACTTGAGCGCCTTTAATGGCTTGCATGCCCACATATATTATGCACCCTTAATAACTTGTATGCCTATTTACTTGCATGATTTTTTATTTTTAACTTTACATGTAACTTCTTACCGCACACTAAAATGGTTTGTGGTCCTCCATGAAACAAAAACATAGAAACACGAACTATCAAAAAGAAAGAGTTACATGCAACAAAGACAACACTTTTATTGAAAGTAGGAAATCCTAATCTAATAGCATAAGCCTTATTGATTATAAAATTTAGTTATTCAGATGTGAAATATGGTTGAATTTGACTCCCATTATAGTTCCCAAGGAAGAACTATCCATCTATTCATTTAGTCGACAAGCCCTAGTAGGTCTAATGCTATGTATTATAAAGGGGCCATCCCAATGGATGCAGAATTTCCTAGGGTGGTGCATGAACTTGGAGTCATATAATAAAACTTTCATGCCTAAAAACAAGACTTTATTTTTTAGATGATGATCATGCTAGGCCTTCTATTTGTATTTCATGACATCTCTACTCTAATGGGTGATAAATTGAGTCTCATCTAGTTTCATTAAATCATCTAGTCATGCTTTCAAAGATGCCTCCTCATCTAATTTTCCCATACATGCTATATGGAGAGATGGGACCAAGAACTCCACTGGAATAACCACTTCCTTTCCATACACTAAGTTAAACTTTGTGCATTTATTGAGATGCTTGTATGTAGTTCAATAGGCCCATAGTAATACAAAGACTCTATCATCCCAATCAGTCTAGCCAAAATTATAGATTTTTGTTAAAGTGGTACCAATAATCTTGTTGAAAGCTTCAATAGTTCCATTAGCCTGCAGGTGGTAGGGTGTCATGTTATGGTGCATGATCATGAACTCGATCAATAAGATGTGAATCTTTACATTCAAAAATTAGGTTCCCCAATCACTGGTGAAACTTAGAGGACATCAAAACCATATTATAACATTCTCCCAGATGAATCACATGGTAGTTTCTATATTATAGTCCTAGGTCAATGTTATTTTAGCGTAGTGCATGAGGTGTTCGGTCGTTGCAATGATGTATTGAGAACTCATTCATTGTCCTGCTCGAGTGATAGGCTTGAAAAAATTGATAGCCCATTTTTAGAATGGTTCTTGAGAAGGAATGAGTCACAAAGGCATAACATCTCTCCTATCAAGTTTACCTAAATTATTACAGATGACACATTATTAGACATATGCCTTAGCATCTTTGAATAGAGTTGGCCACCAAAGTCCAACGAGCAACACCTTGTACATGGTAGCCTCACCAACATAGTTTCCTATGATAATACCTTCATAAACTTCTTGTAGTAACTTAGGGTGCTCATGTTGCATGACACATTGGTGAATCACCTTGTCATAATACATCTTATAAATATCTCCTATGATCAGCTGATAGGGTACAGTGTGGACTACAAGTTACTTTCTCTCTTGCATGGTGAGAGAGTTGGGCATGGAGCCAGTGTTCAAAAATGTTGTGATATATTCTAGTTCTTTAGGTACTCATGAAAATTGAAAGAGATGTACATCAGGAAGATCATCTTCTAT
The DNA here is from genome assembly GCA_037957365.1 of Torreya grandis. Taxonomy (NCBI): domain Eukaryota; kingdom Viridiplantae; phylum Streptophyta; class Pinopsida; order Cupressales; family Taxaceae; genus Torreya; species Torreya grandis. Next base: position 1,247,688 of record JARHVA010001758.1, read on the forward strand.
GGCATGTGAGGGTTCTCCATTCTCAATTTGGGAAAGGTGGTCAGGTTCATGGTTAGCCTTTCTTGGGTTTACCATTATAGAAAATTGGAATTCTTGGAATAGGAAAATACATCAAAAAATTCTTCCATGTAGCACTAGTTTTTTAACAAGATATTTCAAGGTCTCATGATCTATATAGAATGTAAAATAAGTGGCTAGAAGATACTGTCTAAACTTTTGTAAAGCATAGACCATAGATAAAGATTCACACTCAGTGGTGGTGTAATTTATTTTAGTTAGTGTCAACTTCCTAGTGGAAAAGTAAATTGGGTGGTCTAAATGGCCTTCACCTATTTGTGTGAGAATTGCATCGACTACCATGCCAGATGCATCAACATGGACATGAAAAGTCTTTGTTTAATTAGGGAATTATAGGATAAGAGTAGTAACCAACTTTTCTTTGAGTGTTTCAAAGGATACCTTACAAGAATTAGTCCATATGAACTATTCATTATGCTTTAAAAGTTATTCCAAAAGCGTGATAATCTTATCATAACCATGAATGAACTTTCTATAATAGCCCATATACCCTAGGAAAGTGCACACCTTGTGATGAATCTTGGGTGCTGACAAACATAAAATCATAGAGACCTTTTTTGGGTCCACCAAGAGTCCTTATAAATAATATGACCAAGAAGTATAACAAAAGGTGTTGTAAATAGGTACTTCTTCCAATTTAAGGAAATTTGTAACCCCTGACAGTGCTCAAGCATGAGCCTAAGATTAGCATAATGGTCCTTGACTAACCCATATAATGTCTAGTCATCTAAGTAGACTTGGGTAAATTTGTGAATGAAATCTTTAAAATCTTCAACTGTTAGCCATGAAAATACCATTGGGGAATTTTTCAACCTGAAAGGCATAATAATATAGGCAAAAGATCCCCATTATATAGAAAAAGTTATTTTAGATTGGTCTTCCTCAGCTATTTAGACTTGGTGGTACCCTGAGAATCCATCCATAAAAGAATACACTTCATAACTAAATACACATTCTAGGATATCCTCTATGAAAGGTGTTGGAAAGGGATTCGTTACATAGGATGCATTGAGCACTCTGTAGTACACATAGATTCATATACGTAAATCATTTTTGATAGTGATTACCATATGACTGACCTAATCAAATTTAGCCATAAGAGTGATTACTCTAGCATAGAGCATACTATCAATTTCTTCTTTCATGTGCACCTAAAGATTAGGATTCATTCTATATGATCATTTTTTCACTAGTTGAGCACCATCGACTAACTTAATATGCATCTTCCCTAAAGATGAATGGACTCCCTTCATTTCACTATAGCTCCTTGGGAAAACATTTTAGTATTCTTTCAATAATTCAAAGAATTGTGAAATTTATATTTCAGTCCAATAGTTTCTGACTGTTACCATTTTTGGTTCTTTCTCCATACCAATGTTTCATTAATAATTTGAATAGGTCCATGATAGGGGTTATCTATTTGAAGACTTGTATCTTGAATAACTCAGTAGCAATGCTCGTAGGGAAATCTAAATGGTTAGTCAAAGGGTTGAGTGAAGTAGATCCTTCACGTTCATCTACTTGGAAGATGACTTTTTAATTTCCTAGGTGGATCTCTTCATATCATTCTTCATTAAGAACTAAAGTAAGCACAACAATTAGAGGTGTTGGAGGCTCATCAAATAAGTGTAAAGGTTCCTTGAGGTCCTGATGGATGTTCCATAGGTAGTCTTTTAAAGGACTTAGGTTTTTGAGAATCGCTTCACGTATGGCCTGGAGAGTAAGGTACAAGTCCATCTTTGGTGAGTAATAGGCTAACGCTAACTTCATGTTTTCCTTTATTAACTACTATAACTTTGTACCCATGCATCTCTCCTCATGAATGTACCATGCCCATGCCCAAGTGTGTAAAGTCCCATAGAATGCATGTACCCATAGGTACTCTAGTAAGAATGTTTCCTTAGCTCATCATATTGTCTCACAAGCCTCAATGTGAGGTTCAAGTGCTTCTACACCACTGTAGCTAAGTGTTTCCCTGACCTTATTATCATGATGAAATTTGTGGTGTAGAACATCTCACACTTGATCCTAATATAAGAGGTGCTCTTTATGAGTACACTACCATCTAACAATGATGCCTTCAAAAATGTGATCTAAAGACCTCATCTAGTCATTCTTCATATCATAGAAATCTTTGAGACACTAGATAAAGTCATGTACCTCCATTTGTTCTTGGAACCATTGGGATTCATCAAGTCTTTCTAGTATTCGTCCCATCAGTGCCCCCCTCATTGCTAAACCCATGAGGTGAACAAACTTATGATGTTTCTGGATTAGGTGCAGGAGATTCTCTCAGCTATTGATGGTGCTACATACACTCCCAGTGAAATCATAATCACCATAGGTCCATCAATTACATGCATCACTTATAGTGACAAAAATTGTATCTATCCATCATAAAATACCATCTAGGGTTAGATCACATTGCTCATTATTTTAGGCTATGACATTGTATAAGTGGTTGATGTCTTCATCTACATTTATAGGTTCTATATAAGGGGGCTCTTGTGCTTGATCTAATAGGATTAAAATGTGTTAATCAACATTCTTAAAGCTAATGTATCACTTTTTAAATCTCAAGTTTGCATTATTCTCATAGTACCAAGGCCTTCTTAGTAGGGCTGGGTAATAGTTAGCTTCAACTAATTCTAGAACCTTAAAATATGATTTTAATGGTACTCTAAGTATGTCAACTGTGGCATTCTTGAGGACCCCAATCGAGTGAGAGTGAGTCTTATTATCCATGAATAAGACATGAGGTGAAGTTTTTAGTGTTGGGATAGACATTTTACACCAAACATCCTTGGTATGGACATTAACTTCTATGCTAGTATCCACTAAAATGTCTCTGATTACCCATCCATTGATGGCAATGTTAAACAAAAGTTCTGTATCTTCTAGGGGAGTGATGAACTAGTAGTGTCCTAACATCAAGTATGATTTAAACAGTGGTCTTCACTTTGTTGAATGATATGAGGATGAACTTAATTTTGTAGTTGGGCTTGAATCTTAAGCCACACACTAATTTATGGAATGATATTTGTATCTAGCATCTATTTACATAGTTCTTAGAAGTCATCTTAGGCTATAATTTAGAGTTTAACTTCTATTTGCATAATAACATGCTACATCAAGTCCTTATCTTTGAAGAATTAAATCTCACCTTAGATCTCTTATACACGTGCCATTGTATCCTTAAGGACATCCTTTTGCTACTGAGCATCATGATTCTTTCTATCTCATTGTTCTTTCGATTGTACCTTCTCCACTAGATTTACTGATTAGGTTTGTCCCTCACGATAGGTTGTAATGTTTACTTGTTGAATAATAGGGATAGTTGATCATGTGCACCATTGTACTTTATCAATTCAAATCATACTATCACCCTTTTCATTCTACTCCTTGGTGATAACTGCATATAGATTAGGACACTTTTCCAACTGATGGCCCTTTTTATAAAATGTAGATGTTGGGTACTCTAGGCAATCTCTTTGATAGTGGCCTAGAGAACCACATTTGTAATGTGTTCTCAATGGAAACTGACCACCACCTCATCCTCATCCTCTCCTTCTCCCATGATAGCAACCATTGTCTTGGGTATTAATGATTGAGGTTTGACATGTACCATGTGCTTGAGCTTCATGGATATCACTGATCAATCAACAATCATTGGTGTCATAGGTGTAGGCATCAAAAATCTTACAATACTCAAAAAATTTAGTGTTCCTATCTCATTTTAAAAGAGGGAAATAATGAACATCATGTTATTCATGGAAAATATCACATGTTTGTTTTAGTACCACATAGATGTTCTTACACAAGTAGTTATTCCTCATATGCCCTTCAGTTTCATAGTCGGTAGACCATACACCACTACATGTCTCATGCACATTGTTTTCCATCAAAATTTCAAGTTGTGATGCCATGGAAACTATTTGTGCCTCTATAAAGGGACTAATCCCAATATCCATGCTTCCAACTACTTCGGCATGAAGGGCAGCTTCTAGAGCCTCACATCTATTTGTGAAGTTTCTTTGTGAAGGGTCCATTGAAAAGGTAACAATAATCCTCCCTTAAACCATTATGCATGATGAGTAGGGTTTATTTCAAATGATAATTTAGAAAGCAAGGTTTTGAATCATGCATCATACTCATGTATGCTCTCTGTAAGTCCTTATTTTATGTCCTTCAATACTGCTATACTTTGTTGCTCAAACTTAAGAATGCCAAATTCCTATAGAAAGGATGTTTTAAGCTAATCATAGTCAACCACCACTTATTGAGGGTCAAAATTTTGATACCACTTATGTATGCAATCTAAAAATGTAGTTACAAACTGCGTAGCCTTATGTTTAGAAGACATGATTTTACATGCTATCTAAATCAGTTCACACTTGTAGACATGATTAGCTACATTCTCTACCCCTTAGTATTAAAGTAAGTGCAATGTCATCTCATAGTATACCATAGTGGGTTATGGTTGAGTGGTTGGTTACTTGGAATATCCAACTCTTGTTCTATAAGGAAGGGGTTTACTTTTGCCTGTGCCTCCTCCTAATCCTCCTCCAATGCCTCTAGCAGTAGTGTCCATGGTAAGAGGAATGGTAGAGGGTTGTTTACCCAAGTTTGGGAATGTATTTTGGACTTGAGGACCAGACCCACTAGACATCCTAAGCTATACCATAAAATTCCCTTGACGGGGGAAAGATAATGTAAAATCTGAATGAATGTTTAATGGCCTAGTTTTAGTCTCCCTTCCTGATTCAATTTTTGAATTTGTACTATATGTATCCAAATTTTGTATATGTACTCTATCTAACTAAAAGACATGATGAGCACCTACTATGGTGGGGGAGCTTGGTTGATTCAGACTTGGTTCCTCATCTCTTGAAGTCCAGCTTGATTCTCTTTTATAGGATAGAAGTGGCAAAGAACATGGTTCAAAAGTAATGGGTTCCTCATGAGTGTCCACTTCCTTTTGGATCCTTAAAACACTCTTAAAGGTATTCCAATCTCTTCTCATGCCACTAATTCCCATGATACTTTATCAGGCTTCATCATACTTCTATTTTCATAGTACTCGTTGGCTTGATACTATGTTGAACCCTTAATCTACAATCAACCCCTAGTCTCCCCTTCCAAATGTGTGGCTCATGCATAAGAGAACTTAGCCTTCCATGGGTATTATTTCCTGCTCGAGATCAAAAAATAACTTTTTTATTTCAAAATCAAAAAGCCTAAGATAGTGATCCCTTGACTCTTGAAGAAATTGGAAGCTGGCTACTTTAAGGCATGAATAGGTGGTCGCAATGTACTTCACAAAGTAGTTGTTTCAAAATACTTTCCACAAATAGTTAACTTATTGTTATACATGAGTATTTTGAGAAATATATTCTCTAAATCCACTCCCATAAATGATTACAACATGGGTATTTGTACATGGTTCTCCTTGACCAAGTGTTACTTATCATAAATGTCATGAATAGATGGAACATGGACTCTTAATAGACTAAGAGTCATGGCTTTTACAATAAGTTCTTACTATAGACATGGGTTCCTATGCCCCTTATATCCTCACTCTATGATGTATTCTAGTGGCCATATGTTCCATTCCTTATGGGCTAGTACAAAACCTCTAATTGATAAGGTCAAAGTGTCCCATATGAGTAATTATTCTAACTGGTCCCTCTTCCCACATGCTCTACTTCCCACGTGCTCCTATAGTCTTCTAATTCTATTTCAATTCCTATGTTCTTAGGTCCCTCATGACTTGTTTTATTTTGATTGGGTCCTCTCACGCTGGGTCTCCTATGTCACTATCCTCTTGTGCCCAATTGCCACTATGCTTTTACACCTATTAGCTATGTGCCATGTGTTGTCCCCAAAAATGAGTGACATTTTTGGGACAAACTATGAACTATTTTGGTTCAACAGACAAAAATCATCTCTCCCCTTTTCAAAAATTGCTCTGAGCATTCAAATCCTTCATTTTTCAAAGCTTTTCCAAAAATCTACAGACTCTGCAGGCTTAAAACTACGAACTCTGTAGATATTTTTTACGGACTCATCATGTTTGAAATTAACAAGTTCAATAGGTTCAAAGGCTTTTGCAGGTGAGTTCAATCAAAAGAACAAGTTTCCAACACTTAGTCATTTTCAAGATTGGTTCAACGCCTTGGTTCAACCAAAAAATGTTCATCGGCAAGCTTCTAAGCAAGGATTGAACCATTGAACTGTTGAACCTTAAAAGATTTTGGTTCAATGGGTTCAAAGGTTCAATGTCATTAGCAAGAGTTAAGTGCTTTGTCAAGGTTCAAGGTTCCATGGCTTCAAACACTCAATGAAAAACAAAGGCTTGAACCATTGAACCATTGAACCTTGAACCATTTTGGTTTGATGGTTCAATGGGTTAAACGACCAAATGGTTCAATGCGTTTGGTTTAAAAGATCAAAAGGACTTAGCCAAATAAAGAGATTAAACTGATTGAACCATTGAACCGTTGAACCAAGGTTGGCTCAATCGATGGATTCAACTGGCAGATTCAAGGGGCTACCCCAAGGCTGAAGGAACAAATGCCCTTGCAGAGGGAAGTGAACTAGAGGCAAGTGCCCTTGTAGAGGGAAGGCAACATGAATTAAAGGGTTAAAGAGAAGATAGAAAAGATAGAATTCCTTTAGATTTGTTTAAAGGCTGATAGGGAACATTTCCTTCAGACATTTTATTTGAAGGAAATTATTAAGTGAAAGAGCCATTAGACTTTGGGAAGATTTTACTTGAAAAAATGGTTAAGGCAAAATTCCTTCAGACATTTTGTCTGAAGGAATTCACTCAGGAATAAAACTCAAAGAAATTGGAAGGAACAAACGGCTAAGGAATAGAAGCTTTCCTTTGAACAAATTGCCCAAAGGAATTCATTCAAACTTTTTGTCTGAAGGAAAAACCCATGGAAAAATGCTTAATGGAAAAAGACAAAGTGCAGTGAAAGCTGCCACGTGTCCCTTACAGAGTCGAAGCAAAATCTACCAAGTGTCATCTACTGGGACATAGTTTCTAATAAGTTTCAAATCTACAAAATGTGCCACATGTTCTATTATACCTTAGTGGAAGCTGACAAGTGTCGACATCCATGGTCTCTCCCTTTTGTGTCGTAAGGACTATGGTGGGCCCTGAGTTGCTAAGGTCAAGCGGAGTGTGACAAGTGGCATCATTTGAATGAGTCCTGAATGTTTCTATATTATTTCTAAAGCAGATTGGAAGCTGCCACATGTCATCTTCTGTAGGACTCTCAAAAGGTTTCTAAAGCTTTTATAAGTTAAGTGGAACATCCCACGTGTCATGTTATAACTCAGTGGAATGTGACAAGTGTCTGCATTCCCCTTTTGAAGCTGCTCGAGCAAGAAGTGTCATGGATCCCATGTTTCGTAAGTTTCTAATAAGTTTCATAACAATGAAACTTACCACTTGTCAAAGACGTAGAGCCAAGGAATTCCTTTAGACATTTTTCCCAATGGAGATAAAGAAACAATAGTGCGGACCCTAAAAACAAACTCAGTGAACAACCAAAGAAGGAGCCAAAAGAGCCAATAGAAAGTGAGAAGATAGCCTGAGAGCTTAGATCACTAGGAAGAGACAAAATGCAATAGGAAATCTAGAAATATCTATAGGAGAGTTATTTCCAATAGGTGGAATAGTCTGCTAGGTGGACATCAGAGGATGCGAGTATTCAATGGTGCAACTTATTTTTTCCCCTTTGAGTAAAGGCAAATGGGCAGCCATGTAAGCATTATAAAGAAGACCAGACAACCCATGCTTAGGAGGAGACATTTGAGATGATTTAGAATGCCAAAGTCAAGGTTGATGACCTATTCCAGCATGACCCTTTCACAGATATTTAAGGCATTCAATTTAGCATGGGCCTTTTTCATGAAAACAAGCACCCAAGTCTTTATTGGAGTGCTATATATTGTAATCTCTCATTTGATACAAGGGGGATCTTCCCGTTACCATAAGCAAAAGTCTACCCAAATTAAAAGGCGAATATTGAGACTTTGAGCTTAGATTATTGTTCATATCATTTTATCTGAATGAGAAAGCAAGTTGTTTGCAGACTTTGTGCTTTTGTAGCTTGTATCATTTTAGGAGATTGTTCTTATGTCTCTCTTTTGAATGTGTTCTTGTTTATTTAATTTGGCAAGTAGAACTAGTGAAAGTAATTAGGAAGGTGTCTTGAAGCCAATTATGGAGACTTTGTGCCCCCACAATTGCCTTTAGTGTGTTTTCTTTCTGTTCTTGTGTAAAGGATCTTGGGATGACTTTATGCCCTCATTATCCTTCATTTTCTATTTTTGTGTAAAGGACCTTGGGATGACTTTGTGCCCTCATTGTCATTTGTATCTCACTCTTGGGTAGTCGAGGTGGAGACTTTGTGATACATCTCAGGCTACTGGTTACTACACCCTTGGTTATCAATTACTTGTCACTACTTGAAAGAACTCTTGCTATTCTTAGCAAGAACACTTCTTAAAGAAGAGAAGTGCCTTCAGTGTCTTCACCAAGATTTTCTCCTCTATTTGTGTACATCATCTCTAAAAAAATAGAGATGGATGATGTTGTCCTACCCTTGAGTGTTATTTTTTGCTTATATTTATAGTATATAGCTCTTGCATATTTATAAGGAACCTCCCCTTGATGAGAGGAGAGATTTGTCTACCTCTGATGTAGTAAACCTACACACTGGGCTAACCAATCTCCTTTGCTATGGATGATAAGACCTATTTTTCTTAATTAGAGAGTTGACTGACAAAATATTCACCCAACATTCTTTTTGGTGACTCTGCTGGGGAAGAGCGCGCAGTTTGAAGTCTCATGCTTCAAGCTGAATTAGATCCTACTCTTTTCCATTTTTATTTTGCAATCTGGCAACTCCACATTATACCAGAAGCCAAAAATATCAAGGTGTTTTTGACCCTACTTTTGAGTTGGTGCAGCAGAGCAATTTTGATTTGTTTCCTCCACAACCTCACCTTCAATGAACTAGGAGTCTTCCTCCTACCCCTACCAAGTCACCAATATAAGGTAGAGCTTCTTTTTCTACTATTAACAGAGCTTTACCTATCTGTACTCCACCCATATTTGTTATCCCCCTTTTACATAATCCCATCATGACAGTTTAAGGCCCCTGAGGTAACTCATTTGGCCCACTTAATTTGACTCAACCTCTACATGAACTTCGATGCAACTCAAGAAAGAATTTATCTAAATTATTTAGGGATGGGAGAGTTCACCTTGATGAACACATTACAACTTTTAGCATAGCCTATGGCGTAATAGGGGTGGAATTTGAAGACATGGCAGTTAGGATTTTCATAAAGACACTACAAGGCACTGCTACAGAATGGTTTTACTATCTACAATCTAGATTAGTGACTGATTGGGACACACTTAAAGCCAAGTTCAAAGCAAGGTTTAAGCCTATAGAAGATGCACATGCCTTGCTGGCCCAACTCACACAGATGAAAAAGGAGCCCCATGAACCTATGAGGGACTTCATTGCCAAGTTTGAAAAGCTGAGGAATAGGATTCCCATGTTCGCCCAGTTGACACCTGAGAATCTCAAGTGTTTCTTCATCAACTCAAAACTACTTGAAGTGAGTTTTTTGCTGAGATGGACTAGACACATAGACCTTGCTATTGCTCAAGACTTGGTTACTAAGGTAGAAGATGAAATTATCTTGGTAGGAAAGATAAGGAGAGATCCTAACAGAGGAAAATCTTCTTCATCTTTTGAGAATTCATCTACAGGCACCATGGATCAAATGGTGCAAAAGCTAGCAAATGAACTACTAGCCTTGAAAAGACAAATGGCCCAAAGTATGTCTGCTCCTCCTAATTAGGATATGCCAAGGAAGACATTTCAGAATCAACCATATCAAGGCAATGCTGCTAGGAATCAAGGGCAGCCAAATCATCTTCCTCCCCCACAGAGGAACTTTTCCCTTGAAGTGCCTCCAACTAACTCAACAGTTGGATATCTAGAAACATAACATGATTTCTCTTTCCAACCTAAGTTTGAACAAGAAAATGATGATGATCTCTTCATGGAGGATCAAGAAGAATCAACTGGTGACTCCCACATTGGTTTCCTAAATTACCAAGATGAACCCAAAAGTAAAGGTGAAGCAGTCAAGGGATCATATGTTGTGTTCACCTGGTCCAAGAACCAGTCAGCCCAGTAGGCTGACAAAGAGAAGTTAGATGAGCAACCTCAACCAGAAATTACAATTGCTAAGTGTGAAACCACTCTACCTTTCTAGCCAAAGGACCTGGTGATTTCCAAAAAGGTAAGTGCCTCAAATATCTCTACGCCTTCTACTTCAAATTTGTAGGCCAGTCTTCCCCCTCCCAAAAACTAGAAGGATGAACTCCCATCCTTTCTTCTTAGTCCATTTCAATCATTTGACATAATTGATCATGTCAAGAAAACTAAAATCTAAATGACTGAATTTGAATTCCTAAAAGCCAACCTTGAGCAATTGGACAGGTTGGTAGAGTGTGTGAAGAATACAACCGTCCCTAAAAGACAAGAGATTAGAAAGATAACTCATGATCCCCCAAGGAAAATGTCCAACCCAACAATCTTGTCATTACTCCTACTGTCCCTAGGAAAATAGAGCCTTTCTTTGTTTCCTTGTTGATAAACAGTCACAAGCTGAGTAACTACATCATTGATTTTAGTGCATTTAACAATGTCATGCTTGCCAAAGTGGTAGAATATCTTAGTCTCACACTAACCAAGACATTTGGGAGATGCTTCTCCATGGAGAACAAACAAGTGACACTACTGGGATAGATCAAGGATGCCTAATTTGCATTTGCAGCATTCCCAAAAAAGAGAATCAAGATGATGGTCATGGTGGCTGATGTCCCAACCTCATATGACATTCTACTGGGACAAATTTTTTGTAAGGATGTGGGCGGCGAGTTGAGCATGGACCTATTTGAGGCAAGGATCCTTGTTAAAGGTGTTATGAAGAGGTTGCTCCCTAAAAAAGAAGCAAAATATGTTGTCATTTAGGCATTAGCACCTAAAGCTCAGATTCTATTTGAGTCTTCAAGTAGGGGTAATTATTTTTTGTCCACAGAGGATATTCATGTTTTTGCAGATGAAATTCCTATAGCTGGCAATCTAGGAATTGATTCAAACAAGACATTAGAAGAATTGGTAGGGTGTAGTACAAATGAAAAAGGATCTTCCATCTCTAATGAAGATAAATTTGATAGAAGATCAGTTTCTGATGATGTTTGGATCCAGGAATTTGATGGCAGCAATTCCTCTACTGGTGTTGGAGCTGGGATGGTGTTGATATCTCCTCAAGGAGATATTATTCCTCCTTCACACAAGTTGTAGTTTAGCAACACCAACAACACTATCGAGTATGAATCTATGTTACTCAAATTAAAGGGTACTTAGGATGAAGACGTCAAACTCCTTCATGCCAAAGGAGATGTTGAATTGATGGTTTGTTAGGAGTCTGAGGGGGACAATCAAAACATGTGTTGGACTGAACCAATAGAACAATGAGTTATGGTAGTGGACCATACTACTATGCTCCAAAGTTAGCAAAAGGAACTCTTCATCAAGAGAGCAAAGATTTATGGTTTTTGTATTGGAGACCATGTCTTTCCATGGTGCAAGAAGAGAGAACCAAAAGGAGTGCACAAGAAATGTGATTCCTGGTGGAGAGTTCCATTCGCCCGTCACCGATTCTAAGGACAAAATGGTTTCCAGCTGGTTTATTAGGATAGAATGCAATTTTTATTGTCTCACAATGGGCAGCATCTGAATCACTTCAATTCTTGAAGTCTTAGATAAGTTCACTTGTACATATGTATATTTGTATAGTCTTTTGTTCTTTTTTATGCTTTTTGTTTTTGTTTTTTGCACCTTTCTTTTTGGGTAGCATGACTCCATATCCCAATGGCATACTTCAAAGGCACTGGAGATTTTGGTTTCTACTCCCCTCAGATATTCCAAGTTTTCAACTGAAGGAATTTCCCCAACTGGAGCTAGCTGTTGTCCCCAAAAATGAGTGACATTTTTGGGACAACCTATGAACTATTTTGGTTCAACTGACCAAAATTATCTCTCCCATTTTCAAAAATTGCTTTGAGCATTCAAGTCCTTCATTTTTCAAATCTTTTCTAGAAATCTATGGACTCTATAGGCTTAAAACTACAAACTCTACAAATATGTTTATATGGACTCATCATGCTTGAAATTAGTAGGTTCAACAGGTTCAAAGGCTTCTGCAGGTGAGTTCAATCAAAAGAACAAGTTTCCAACACTTAGTCATTTTCAAGATTGGTTCAATGCCTTTGTTGAACTGAAAAATGTTCATCGGCAAGCTTCTAAGCAAGGATTGAACCATTGAACTGTTGAACCTTGACCCATTTTAGTTCAATAGGTTCAATGGGTTCAAAGGTTCAATGTCATTAGTAAGAGTTAAGTGCTTTGTCAAGGTTCAAGGTTCCACAGCTTCAAACACTCAATGAAAAACAAAGGCTTGAATCGTTGAACCTTTGAACCTTGAACCATTTTAGTTCGATAGTTCAACGGGTTCAATGACCAAATGGTTCAGCACATTTGGTTCAAAAGATCAAAAGGACTTAGCAAAATAAAGAGATTGAACCGATTGAACCATTGAACCATTGAACCAAGGTTGGTTCAATCGGTGGGTTCAACCGACAGGTTCAAGGGGCTACCCCAGGGTTGAAGGAACAAATGCCCTTGTAAAGGGCAGTGAACTAGAGGCAAGTGCCCTTGTAAAGGGCAGACAACATTGGTTCAAGGGTTAAAGAGAAGATAGAAAAGATAGAATTCCTTCAAATTTGTTTAAAGGCTGATAAGGAACATTTCCTTCAGACTTTTTGTCCAAAGGAAATTATTAAGTGAAAGAGTTGTTAGACTTCGAGAATATTTTCCTCAAAAAATGGTTAAATCAAAATTCCTTCAAACATTTTGTTTGAAGGAATTCACTCGGGAAGAAAACCTGAATAAATTGGAAGGAACAAATGGCTAAGGAACATAAGCTTTCCTTCAGACAAATTGCCGAAGGAATTCCTTCGGACAAATTGCCCAAAGGAATTCATTCAAACTTTTTGTTCGAAGGAAAATCTCATGGAAAAATTCTTGATGGAAAAAGACAAAGTGCAGTGGAAGCCACCACATGTCCCTTATAGAGTCAAAGCAAAAGCTGCCAAGTGTCGTCTGTTAGGACGTAGTTTCTAATAAGTATCAAAGCTATGAAATGTGCCATGTGTTTTGTTATACCTCAATAGAAGCTGAAAAGTGTCAACATCCATGGTCTCTCCCTTTTGTGTCGTAAGGACTATGGTGGGGCTCGAGTGAGTTGCTAAGGTCAAGCGGAGCATGACAAGTGGCATCATCCGAATGAGTCCCAATTGTTTATATATTATTTCTAAAACAAAGCAAAAGCCCCCATGTGTCATCTTCTGTAGGACTCTCAAAAGGTTTCTAAAGCTTCTATAAGTTAAGTGGAACACACCACGTGTCTTGTTATAACTCAGTGGAATGTGACAAGTGTCTGTATCTGTGTTCCCCTTTTGAAGTTGCTCGAGCAAGAAGTGTCATGGATACCATGTTTCATAAGTTTCTAATAAATTTGATAATAATGAAACTTGCCACTTGTCAAAGATGTAGAGCCAAGGAATTCCTTCGAACATTTTTCCTTAAGGAGATAAAGAAACAACAGCGTGGACCCTAAGAACAAACTCAACAAACAACCAAAGGAGCTGAAGGAGCCAATGGAAAGTGAGAAGATAGCCCGAGAACTCAAATCACCATGAAGAGACAAAATGCAACAAGAAATCTAGAAATATCTGTAGGAGAGTTATTTCTAGTAGGTGGAACAGTCCACCAAGTGGACATCAGAGGACGTGAGTATTCAATGGCATGACCTATTTTTTCCCCTTTGAGTAAAGGCAAATGGGCAGTCGTGTAAGCATCATAAAGAAGCCTAGACAACCCATGCTTAGGAGGAGACATTTGAGATGATTCAAAATGCCAAAGTCAAGGCTGATGACTTGTTCCAGCATGGCCCTTTCATAGATATTTAAGGCATTCAATTTAGCATGGGCCTTTTTCATGAAAACAAGCACCCAAGTCTTTCTTAGAGTGATATATATTGTAATCTCTCATTTTATACAAGGGAGATCTTCCCATTATTAGAAGCAAAACTATGACCAAATTAAAAGGCGAGTACTGAGACTTTGATCTCAGATTGTTATTCATATCATTTTATCTGAATGAGAAAGCATGTTGTTTACAGACTTTGTGCTGTTATAGCTTGTATCATTTTAGGAGATTGTTCTTATGTCTATCTTTTGAATGTGTTCTTGTTTATTTAATTTGGCAAGTAGAACTAGTGAAAGTAATCAAGAAGGTGTCTTGAAGCCAACTGTGGAGAGACTTTGTTCCCCCATAATTGCCTTTAGTGCGTTTTCTTTTTGTTCTTGTGTAAAGGATCTTGGGATGACTTTGTGCCCTCATTATCCTTCATTTTCTATTTTTGTGTAAAGGACCTTGGGATGACTTTGTGCCCTCATTGTCCTTCATATCTCACTCTTGGGCAGTCGAGGTGGAGACTTTGTGCTACATCTTAGGATGCTAGTTACTACGCCCTTGGTTACTAGTTACTTGTCACTACCTGAAAGAACTCCTACTGTTCCTTGCAAGAACACTTCTAAAAGAAGAGAAGTGCCTTTAATGTCTTCACTAGGATTTTATCCTCTATTTGTGTACATCATCTCTAAAAAAAGAGAGATGGATGATGTTATCCTACCCTTGAGTGTTATTTTCTATTTATATATATAGTATATAACTCTTGCATATTTATAAGGAACCTCCACTTGATGAGAGGAGAGATTTGTCTACCTCTGATGTACTAAACCTGCACATTGGGCCGACCAATCTCCTTTGTTGTGGATGATAAGACCTATTTTTCTCAATCAAACAACTAACAGACAAAATATTCACCCAACACCATGGTATTCCATCTCCATGGTCCTTCTACACCATGTTAGTCTTACACCAAAATGGAACAATGATCCTTCCATTTAGTGCTAGTATTACATGTCAAAATAAGATAGTACTTAGTCAAAATTTAGGGGCCAATACTCTACAAAGTTAGACACAATATGTCATCATATTTATTCAAAGTGGGGAGTACGCTAATGGTTTGAGTAGACCCAAAATGAGGTATTTTAGATTATACGCTATCTATTATTGTTTTATAGATGGTGTGATTTTTTGAAGAGATACCAATGGTGCACTATTGAGATGCACTAACAATGACTAATTTGGATTGCTACTTGAAAAATTTCATGATGAAATATTAGGAGGTCATTTATTCCCAAGAACAATAGCTTCCAAGATCATGAGGAAAGAATATTATTGGTTTAGCCTTTTCAAATACTGTTATACTTGGGTGAGAAGGTGTGTACAATGTGCTTTCTTTGTAGGAAAACAAAAGCTTACAGATCTCCCTTTGAGGCATATTCAATTAGATCAACCCTTCATGCAATGGGGTCTTGATTTCATTGGCACGATAAATCCCCCATCAAGTGCTGGTCACAAATGAATACTCACAGCAACTGATTACTTCACAAGGTGGGTTGAGGCATGGCATTAAAGGAAGCCAATGAATGTGCTATCTTGGATTTCTATGAGAATATCATAACAAGGTTTGGAACTCCTTCCACCATCATTTTAGACAATACATTTTATTTCATGGGTGTTAAAACAATTGATTGGGTAAATAACAATGACATATACTTGAGTACATCATATAACTATTACCCTCAAGGTAATGGGTTGGCTAAGTCTACTAACAAGAACTTGATTAGAATCGTCAAGAGAAATTCGAAGGACAATCAAAGGGCTTGTCACACTAAATTGAATATATCCCTATGGGATGATAGAATAAGTCCCAAGAGGTCAATAGGGAACTCTTATTTTGTTATTGTTTATGGGAGAGAGGCTAGGCTATCTATATCCCAAGAGCTTCCTACCTTAGAGTTGGCACATTAGTTAGAGTTGATTGAGAATACTACAATGGAGGTGAGTTTGATAGAGTTCATGGAGCTACAAGAGACTAGAGACAATGCTCACAAAGCTATGGAACATCATCAAATGCTAATGAAGAGGTTCTTTGATAGGAAGGCAACTCTAAGAGTATTCCAAGAAGGTGACATAGTATTAAATTGGGATGAAGATAGAGCAAAGGTAGGTAGACATACCAAATTTGACTTTTTATGGAGTGGACCATATATCATCATCAAATGCAAACAAAGACACTCTTTCCAATTATTAATAATGATTGGAGAAGAGTTACCTATCCCTGTGAATGGCATCCATATAAATTTGTGCTGATGAGATGAAGGTTAGTCTTGTAAATACTAGAGTAGGTCTGTGTTTTTAATTTTATTGTGTGAGTGTTCCCTAAGTGTTCTCGAGAACACATGTATGTTTCCATAGGTGTGTGTTTTTATGTCTTTTCTTGTAGTTTAGTGTATTTTCAAAGGTAATTCAATGTCTAACTTGTGCATAGGTGACTCCATATCCCAATAAATGGGAATAGGCTACTAGTCTTGGCATAAATGGCTTGCTATCCCTAAGAAATCACCAAGAATGTTGACTATTTTACCACAAGTCAAAATAATTCAACCCCCTATATATAAAATTTGTATAGGGGTCTTATATGATGTACCATAGTCTTATTAAGGTCATTTAATGTGTCACTACCTTGATCATATTCACCTTTAGGCCTATGTCATGTTAGGGGTCTCTTTTTGAGTAATTTATGAAGGTTTGTATGGTCTCCCTAGTAGAAAAGCATTCCAAAGTAACTTTCAGTGTCCCCTATGTCATTTCCTTATCACTCATGCTAGTCCTAATTGAAAACTTATGGGTACTACATTGAAATCAAGAAAATAGTGGAAATAAAGGAAGTTTGGGTAGTTGTATGACTTTTATAGGAGTTGTGGCATTTGTGGAAGGCTCTATAATGTCCCTTAAAATATCCTAAGCTCACTTATACATTTTATCAGATTTGAAACACTTAAAAATGGCCTAAAACCATTTCATTCCTCTATCACTCTTCTTTGCATGCTAGAAAGGTCAAACATGTTAGTTCAATATGGCTAACATAAGTTGAACTAGGTCAAATGCTCTTGTAAGATGATAGTGCTCTTTATCCTCTTCAAATATATAATATGATTTATGAGATTGGTCACTTGTGCTTTATGAATTAATGCTAATAATTTTACTGCTTATTTTACTTGCTCATTCCCATACCCTATAAGTTTCCTCATTGTTTAAGCTAATCCATATAAACCAGGTACTTGACATGGTACTAGAGAGTGTAGACATTCTTCTTAGGTGGTTCTTAATCCAATTTTCATGTGTGGGATATTAGATAAAACACAAGTACTTTAGCTTACTAGTTGAGCTCCATTGATAGGCTATAAACACATTTCACCAATTATAGAAGGTCTCTTTTTCCTATAATGGTTTCAATAAAAAGTGTATTGATGCTTCATACCTCTCATGGTCATGGTGATCATATTAATTTTGGAGTTTTAGTCTTAAAGACTGACATGTTGATGAAAGGCACAATCATATTTCACACAATTAGTTCCCTGTAGTTATCCATCTACAACCAGGTGAATGAGAGTTTTGAATCTTGTAAAGACATGATGAAGATGAAATGAAGATTTTTCCAAGGTGTTGAACACACTCTTCAAGCATGAGCAACTAAGTTGAGTTATACAAATGGTTGAGATTATTTGAGATAACCAACTCTCTAATAAACATAGTCTTGGACCTTGATGTGCACCTACAGGTGCCTCATAGAAGACTAATCATGATTATAATGAAATCATTGGAACTAGTTTGAAGTCTTTCAAGGTTGAAAGAATCAATTTGAAGACTGATAAGAGGCTTAGGATTGGTTTTAGAACCATCCACCATGCACATTGTCTATATCATATCCTCACTACCCTATGTCCTACATATGCATCTACAGGAAACTAATATGGAGGACTAATAATTTAGAATGTTAGTGTTTGAAAATGTTTGAAACCTTCATATAGGTTTGAGAAGTTGAAGAATGTCATAAGAGTCATGGTGAAGTCTACAGGTGTTATGCAAACTTGAGAATTATGCTCATAGGTTGATGAAGTGACTTAAGGGCACAAGTTACCTTAAAGTATTTGAAATAGGGTTTTCACCTTTCTTTCAATCCTTCCATAGTGAAATGCATGAGGTATAAATAGGTTTGAATGCTTCTATGAGGTGACCCAATCATAGGGACAATGAGTTGACATGAAAAGTGGTTGTTTGGCCAGAGGAAATTAATGTATGGATGATTTCTAATTTAAACAATATTTCACTATATACACTTAGTAATATACAGGACTGCTTAGTCTCAAGCAGTCTTTTCATGCATATGACATGATAGTGTCATGATTTCAAGCCAAGTGACCTTGTGTGAGTCAAAGATGATATTATACTTCCAAGGAAAATTAAGAGAGTTTATTTTCAATTCTTGATTTATACCATCACCTACAGTAAGATCCTAGGTTTTTCAAATAAGGTGTCCACAGTCAAGATCTGTAACATACTCTGTTGGCATTGGAATAGAAGCAAACCTTGAAGGTAAGTGACCCCACATGATGAGAAAATGGAACTTTTGACAAATAATAATGTAAGGGGATTGAAACACATATTTAAAGAGTTAAAAATATAATCTACAAGTGTATTTTTACCCTTATAATGATCACTTACAATTTGATTGTAGTGTGACAGAATACTAGAGCATGATAATTGAGGTGTTGGCAATCACTAGGGTATGTTATGGATTTGTTTGATCATAAAAATTATATAAAAGTCTTCAAAGGGAAATTAATCATGATACACCTTGAAAATAACACCATACATGAATCCCATTTGGCTTCAACACATAACCTACAGTCAATACACAGACCTTGTACACAGTTAGTGAGTTTAAGAAGCTTATCTTAAGGGTGTTTAAAGAATTGAAGGACATATAGGTGTGATCTAGCTCTAAAAATTGGTAAATAAGGTATTAAAGACCTAATTGAGCCCATAATATATTAATATTGGCTGGGATGATAGCGTAAGTTATCTCTATTTTGTCTCAGATAGAGGGCTATCCTAAAAAGTGCAAAACTACAGGCAAGGGTAAACACGTGATAAAGAGGTGAGTTTGGAAGTGTTGAGACCTTGAAAAAGGGTGTATAAATATGTAATGAATACCCATAAATTTTTTTAATACCTCATAACCATTGGAAACCACACATAGTAGTTTTGGACATCAAGGACATAGTCATGCCTATTAGGCCTAAACTAGGCCCAAAGCCCTAAAGAGCTCCAATCTTATTTATAGCATTAGATAAATCTTAAAATGAATTAGATCATATTCATGGGAATATATTAGGTGATTTATGGCCATTATTTTTTATAAAACAAGTACAATAAAGTCATTATTAGCTCAAATCTATGACAGGGTAAGCATAATACATGCCCAAACTCGAGAAGCCATCTTTAGATGCTCACATTGATACAAACACTTAGAATGGAGGAAAAAAGAGTTAAGGAATGTTGGGGAAGGTCCCTAAAATTATTCTAGTGGAATTTTTCTAAGATTTTAATTTCAAGAGTGTTTAAACAATCCTTAAGAGCTAAAACACCCTAAAACCCTCCAAAACCCTTGCTCCTGATCTGATACAAAATATAAGGAAATGAATATGAATGAGCTAGTTTTACCAAGAAAGTGTTTTATTATTATAGAGGAATCTCTTAGTCTCCTTTATATAAGATTGGTTTGTACCCTATTTGTATGGACAAAGTATAAAATAGGTTTTCTTGACAAATTTTGATGTTTTGTAGGTGCATGGGATTCTTAAAGGATAATTATCACTTTTGGAGATCAATTGGGACATAATATAACTCCTCATGTTCATTTATTACTTTAAATAAACACATGAGTGTCTCTAAATTCACCTTCACTTTAGGTAGTCTGTGGAGATAATGGGAATGAAGAGTGATCATCAAGTGAGAAGGTGTTAAGTCCAATTGAGAGACTTTTAAAGATCTGCCTAATGGATTTAAGGATAAGATGAATCTTGACAGGTGTCATAACACCCATTTAATGGATTGGATTAAAAAAACTATGAGCATCTTGATGCTAAATATGAAGATAGGTCTGTAGAACTAGTGATGGTGACTGCAAGTAATGAGAACACTTGTCAAAAGAACACCAGCGGTTAAGAGCACTTATAATTCATGTTGGAGCTTTTATTAACCCTCATTATAGTGAATATGTTTAATATCTCCCTAGTGTGCTTTGGAGTGCTAAAAAAAATCCAAATGATGAAGGTAGTTTCCAAGAAGGTAGCTCAGGGATCCTATGCCAATATTGATGTGTTTTCATGCCTTGGAGGGACATTTATCCAAAGAAAACTTCCATAGTATATTTCATAATTCATTCCTATGAAATTTAACTTGTTCTAATGCTTTGAAAAATGGAATTGTGACCTTTGAGGTCCACCTCTCTCTCTCATCTCTCACATTCTATAAATACAATCCATTTTGGATCTTATAGTTTGGTCCATTTATGGTATGGTGAAGCCCTATTGGTTTGATTAATGGTATTTTCCTTTGAATAAATAATTGAAGTTGGTTTTGGTTATATAATTGATTTTTTAAGTGTGTAGAGTAGTGACAATCTGAATGATAAGTGTTAATCACCTAACCTTCCATTCATCTTTCTCTCTCATAGTATGTGCAAGTAATTCATTCTCCAATAGATCACATGGAGTGTAGTCAATGTACTTGTATATATCTAAGTGTATAAAGCTATAATAGTATCTAATATTAGACATATTTCCCCTTTCACTTTGGGAAGTGCAGTACATATCAACTGCATGTTTGAAATACTCATGTTGGAGTCCTATAGAAGTTTGAAGCCAGTCTTGTGATTAATATTTCATAGTATAGATCAAAGTAGTTTATTGGATATCATTTTGGTGTATCACCTCATTATATTAGGTCATTTTCATGTTTTTTATAACTCTTTTCACATAAAAATATAGTTACTATAGGTGATAAGCACTTAAAGATCAATCTAGGGAGCTAGTCCTTAAACCAAGAGGTTTACCTCTACTATAGGCAACCCACAAGGCTAGAGGTATTCCAATGTTGTCTAAATCTTAGAATAATCTTGAAAAACATTCTACAGGGTTCAAAATTTGGTGACAATAGTTACCAATTGAATCATATTTAGTATATATATACAAAGGCTATATGGGCCTATTTATTCTTTAAAGTAATGGAGATATATATTTATAAGTATGAAATTATTGTAAATGTTGGGTAAGCCGACCCAATAAAATAACTTACATTTTAATTTTTTAGAAGACCTAGTTCTATGTACTTGCCCTCCAAAATAGCCAAAAGTAAATTCTCAAAGATCAAATATTAATGAATTAATGAATATTTACCA
Source organism: Torreya grandis (assembly GCA_037957365.1). Lineage (NCBI taxonomy): Eukaryota > Viridiplantae > Streptophyta > Pinopsida > Cupressales > Taxaceae > Torreya > Torreya grandis. The sequence goes on from JARHVA010001758.1 coordinate 1,269,372, forward strand.
TTAAAATTTATCTTGATACTAACATGAATGAGAACATGTATGCATTTAAGTGTGGGATAATGATGAGACCATAAAATAGTTCATTATATCAATAAATAAAAATATTTTTTCTTGCATAAATCATGTTTTAAAAGTGGATTTAAATGTAATTTTAAGAACTTATGCTTGATTTAGAATCACACACACACACACACACACACACACACACACACACACACACACACACACACACACACACACACACACACACACAAAGATTCTATTTTTTAGATGCCATTGCAATATACATTATTGCTATTTATAACAAGTTATTTAAGAGAAGATTTCAAATCTTATATATGCAAGCTAAAATAAGTCATCATTATAGTTAATAAAGTTTGAAGTTCTCAAATACCAAATTAGAGTCATCATTATAGATAATAAAGTTTGAAGTTCTCAAATACCAAATTAGGAACAATCTTAATGCAGCTTCAAAGATCACCAGTAGTTTCAGGGTCACATATAAATCATATCTATATTTTTTTAGTTATTTTTTAGAGGGATGTACTATTGATACATGATTAGTTAAGGCATAAATAATTTTATATCAATAAAAAATAGGTATTGTGTTTTTGTGTTGGTTTGTTTGATGTTTTGACATGTGAATATGTAAAGACATAATTGATAGGTTCTATAAAATAGTAAAAACAGTCATTAATAATATCCCTAAAACTGAATCTATTCACATATAAATAATTTAAAAAAATAATCATCTTGATTCGAGTCCGTATACAAAAGTTATAATCATTTCAACTAGCTCTAGAGTTGCATAAGTCTCGTCCAGAGTCCATTAGTATAGCTCTAGAGTCCATCAGTTTGGCTTCAAAGTTACACAAAATTAGATTTGAATATGTAAAGAATTGATTTTGGGGTTCATAATACTAAATAATGAATGAGAGAATGTTTTGGGACATGTTTTACAGTCTTTCTATATATATATATATAAATTCTATAAATAGAAATTTCTAAAAATAGACATCATCAAAAATCAACAACCACAAGGGTCTATGACTATGACAACATGAGAGTAAAAAATATGATTGTTACCTATTTTTAAAAATTATTTATAGTATTTAAAAAAATAGGTATTTCCAAGAAGGTAATATCTTTATAGCATCTCAAATACTATGAATACCTCACACATTAAGTTGTTGAGAAAAATTGAATTGACCAAGATTATGATTGATTATTGGAAAGAAGACAAAGCATTTATATTCTTCAACAAAATAGTATATTTATGAATCTACCATTTCTCACTATTTTTTCTTTGAATAATGGAGATTGATAATATTATTTAACTATGTAAAAACTAAATTTTTTATTTATTAGGTTTTTAGCCTAGAATAAGAATCAGTTTTAAAACTGATTTGTTATATCGTTAAGAATAAAAAATTGATTGTAAACTTATTTGTTAAGTTTTTAAGATTAAAAAATTGGTTCTAAACTGATTTGTTAATTTGTTACTTTGAAACAAAAAGTTTTTGAAGAAGTTGTATTATAAATACAATCTTCTTGTCCATTGTGAGAGTTAGCAATGAATCAGTACAAAGTTAGAAAGGAGTCATTTTTAGATTGTAAGCATTTTCAAAATTAATGAACTCGCTAATTGCATGAAATTTATATGAAGATACGTGTTGTTTTAATATTATTCTAAGGGAGAACAAGGACCCACTCGATCAAGGAAGAAGAATCTATTGTGATATTTATACATTTATATTTTTATGTGTTTTTATCTTTCATTTTTTTATACAAATTATTTTGTTATATGTTTAAATTTATAGGTCCATTTGTTAATGTGAATTTTGAACAAAAATATTTTTATCCATTTAAATTTCATGCATTTCCATTTCAAAGCATTTATATTTTAATAACTTAAATTAATAGCGTGTTTATATTTTTTGTAATTTACATTTCTGTAAATAGATTAAAATTGTGTTTTTTTCAAAAGTATTTTTAATTTTAGAAAAGTGGTTTTATCTTCAAGCATTTAAATTAAACAAGTGTATTTAATTTTATAATAAATAACGTATATTTCAATTCAAGCAAGTAGATTAAACATTAAGGAGTAAATGATCTACATCTCCCCCCAAATTGATAATTGTTAGTGATTATATTTTTTACCTTATTACTAATTACTATTAGACACCAACCTTGGTTTAATATGACATCGACTAAAATTAGTTGATTAAATGAGAGGATTAAAAATCCCATCACCTCATAACTCTATTGCATGACTTGCTTGATACGAGGGCAAATGATCTATAATTGGGAGGTATATTCCATAGCATGACTTAATAATATTGAATTTGTTCCAACAAGTGATGTCCCCAAGTTATATGCCATAAAAAAACACTAATAAAATTGTTTTAAGATGTTTTCCATCACTTAAGATTGACATCTACAACATACAAATGACTATGCAACCCTTCATATACAATTCCCACATGCTGCATTCATTATACAATCCTTCACACTCTACCCATGTTACTAATCCATACATGATTGCAATTTAATGTGCTTGTTAAGTAGTGAAAAACATATATGAATTTATTTAACCCTTAATAATAAGTACTATGCTTGTGATACAGGATTATTAAGCTCTCTTAAGTGTCTACTATGTTAGACTAGCTGCAAAGAATTGAAAACATGTAATCAATGGAAACAACCATAACATGAAAGAGATATACACATGACATTAACTTTGAGAAATTTAATGTGAGAAAACCTAAATAAGAGTGAATCCATGCTTCCTCATATCTACCATGTTCCATAGTTTATAAGTTTATTCCTTCTTGGGTTTACAAGAACACTAATTCCTCAATGGCTCCTACACTCATATTGATCTTTGTACTCTTGAAGGGATGTTTTGATTCTTTAGAAAGAGAAATATTGAACTCAGTCAACTCATCTATGTAGTCATTAACTCAGATCCACTTTTCCATTGAATACATTCTTTGTACTTCATAGAGTTCCCATTCACTCACCATGCTTCCTTTGTTGTCAATTACCCAACTCTGATCATACTTTGTTTAAATCCACTCATGAATGAATTCCATGAACTCTATAAGTTCATGTATATACAATAACATGCCTCAATATTGAATCAAGAAGCCCAAGATTGGGAAGCAAAGTCAAAACATATCTCTATCCCTTCAACTTATTGTAATTAAAAAGTGTAGCGACACTACATAATTTTTGTGATATTGCATGGCTTGCCAATGGGAAAATGTCTAGTAACTTTCATAGGCCATACATTTTCAAAAAAAACTCATATTGATATGTCCTTTTTATGAGATAGTATGATTTTGCAAGGGAAATCCAAATATGAACTCAAAAATTAATTTTGATGCCAATCATATGTTGATTTCTCTTTTATGAAAAACTAGTCATTTTTAGGACTCCTTAAACCTTGTTTGATAGTCAATTGTTTTATGGATTGCATTATATGATATTATTCATCCAAAATTCAAATAATACACCCAAATTTTGAAGCATTTTTGTTGCAAAAAATCTCCATAAAAAGAAGACAAGGATTTATCTTGTATCTTCTCAAGTGGGATACTTTTTCATCATCCTATTGGATTGTTCTTTGTTCCTCTCTTTTGAAGAGTCACTACCCAAATTAAAAATTGAAAAACTAAGTTTTTTAAGAGTCCACGACTCCTTTCAAATCTACCGATTGACCTGCTTGCTCTCTTCAGTGTCTTGGTATTCTTCTTGATTAGTCCTCTTAGCCATTTTTTGTAATGCACATGCTTGTAGGATACAATTAAACTCTTCCTTAGAATATGTTGATTAAACATCCTCCTTGTTGTTCACATTATTCTAAAATGTGAATAAAATATATTGAATTATGTAAGTGGTGTTACAACAAGTCACCATCTTTACACAATTTCCTTATCTTGGGTCTTGTAATTTAACAAATCCAATATACGTGGATTGAAAATACAATTATCTTTACAATGTTGTCATAACTTGTAACTAAAAATTTCCATTAAAATAAATGAAACACACATTGAATGTAACATATTAAATTAAGGAAAGTGGATGTTAACATATACAACCATTACAATTAGTAGCCTTCTTGTGGAGTACTACTCAACGTGGAAAATCTTCTCACCATGTATTAATGATATGATGTCATGCCTCTTATTATCCCCACATTAAAGAAATATTGGGATCATGAGCATGTTTTAAGATGATCATCAACATGTTTATCAACTGTTTCCATACCCAAAATTATTTGGATAACCCATTATGACCTTACTCCATGTGAATACTAAAATTCAAAAAACATGCTACAAATATTTATGGGTCATTAAGTACTTACCACAACCAACATGGGTATGCTTCAACATATCTGATTATAAAAAACTAGCATATACCTCCATACCACAATCACTTGAGTTCTCAAATGCATGCTACAACATTGATAAATAAATATACATCCTATACATGATGTAAATATATATTTTCATGGAGATGAAAATAAAAGTAACATCCTATCACCTTTGTGATTCCTTGGTCTTCAACTTGTGCTTAGATCTCTCTCTCAACATATAGTGCCTTGTCTACCCATTTTTACAAATGCTACTATAATTTGGAAAGGAAACCATTGGAATATGCATATCCACATGAACATCTAAAAATAGTACAATATCTTTGATAGAACATGATTCTCATGTGTGTGGTTCTCAATCTTTCCCATACAAATGAAGGTAATTCCCTTCTTGATTATTTCAACAATGGGGACCAAAAAGTAATAAGGAGGTGCTTACATATGCAAGCTAAAAAATATATTAGTTATGAAAAAAATTGTCAAATAAATTTGGTTATGAGGACCTATATGGGCTGCTCCCTCTTGATAGTTTCCATCTTGGTTAACTCTTCAATTAGATACAAGTCAAAATCTGAATTTCACAACTATCCTTATAAGGATTGATCTCTTACCATGTTTACCTCTTAGAAATGGTGATGGGTGCTCCTCTATGGGTTGATCCCCTTGATGGATTATTCCTTAGATAGGAGAGCTTCTTCATTTATTACCTCTTACTTTATAGGTGCTTGAAGAACTTCCCTCTTGATTTTAGACACCTCTTCCTTCTTAGAATTATCCTTGAAATTATTTGGGTGAAGATATAGATTAAACTCCTAATTTTTTTCATGCCAATGCCCCATTATATTTCAATGATTAGTTCTCAATATATTATACAACATGCCATTCTTGTCCTTCTCCATTTTTTGATTTGGAGAGTGGCCTTTATAATTTGCATCCTTCCTCTTGAAGTGCATATGCTTCTTGTTGTTGGATTTATTCTTTCAATGCATGAACACATAATGGTTATTCATTACACAAAATAATATGGATATGTATATAAATGTTTTTGTCATATATGGCCACTCTTATTATAATTGAATCGAATAATGGAAGACTTGTGCTTTCCATACTTTCTTAAGATACCCTTTGTGCAAGTATAATGAAGTGGTAATGTTTTAGATACCAAATATAAAATATATAACACCTCAATGCTGCACACTTGAAAAATACTTATCATGGTTGTATCCTTTAGTTATACGACCTTCACATTGATGAAAGGCTCATGTTCACTATCTCTTTATGCCAAATTATTTATCTTTTAGTCTGAACACTATATTTTGATGACCATGCCTTTTATACTACGAAAAATTCTTCAAACCTAATCATTATCATTACTTACAAGTTTTAAACCTATACCTATTTTCCAAATTATATAACACTTGCATCCCAACTAGATGCCTACATCGATGCTAGTGTCCCTTTCCAAACTAAATGTCCAGTGTCTAAAATTCATCCTTTTTAAAAATGAAACATATCTTAAAGGTTAGCTGAAGTGCTTTAGTGCGATATATTTTCAAAAGGGTTTGGTATATATAAAATATCAACCCTCATTAATTCATCACCTAGTAGATCATAAGGTAACTTATAAAAAGCACTCAATAAAGCATTCAAGTGAGAATATCTACCCTATTCATCCCTATTTATACATCAAGAATAAGAAAAGTATCCCCATAATTTTAAAATAATGAATGAACATCCCATGAGTCAAATATTTCAAGTTACAAGATAGGTCACTCTATGTACTTGATTATAACACATTTCATCCTTATGCACACATGAACCAACACATAAGGGACAACTATATAAGTCTCATGCCTTCTTCAGAGTATTGGCTGTGTCGATAGTGCCCATTGACAGAGTGGTCCTTGAGGTAATTAACACTGTGTGCCCACTAACTTGTTTTCTCATAGTCACTCCATGGGTGAGGAAGCTATGGTTTGATCTTTTGAAAAAAAGAGTGACAAGATGTGTGTATAATTTGAACACATCAAAATAAAGGTGACATAAAACCTAGAACGTGTTATGTGGTCTCATCAAGATCTAGTCATGATTTCATACTAGATACCTACATCCAACTCAAAAACCAACATTGAGGCAATTGTTTGGATTCAATGCAAATGTCTAAGGACACATAATGCAAAATTTTAGAATCTAACAAATGTTATAAAATCCTGATCCAATCCACCTCCATCGTGTTTTAGCCTAGATCTATATATGCATAGTGAACCAAGTATGCTTGTTTTTAATTTATTAAAATATCAATCAATATCTATACTTTTAATTTTTAACATATCTTCATATTAAAAATTTAGAATATTAGTTATTTTAGTTTGAAAATTAATTGACATGTTATCTATCCGTTTATCACCCTTATGCTTATTCATTTATATATTCTTAACCCTAGAAGAGGAGCATGCAAATGCTTGCTATTCTATACATCCCTCTTGGCTAAAAACATTGAGTCAACTTTAAAAAGGACAAATTAAAATACATCATGTGAATAATGTGGAAATCTCTCATAAGAATCCATAAAAGGTGTTACAGATCATAGTAAACCATGACACTCTAGATATAATACTTTATATATTACTTGAACATAGGATGATATCTTTACCTCATAATATATAGATCACGTGTTAAAATTATTCCTAAAGTGGGATTACCATATTTTAACTATCATTGGATAATTTTCCATAATAAAAATCAATGCAAGGCATTGCAAAACCAAATTAAAAAAATATAAGAGTGAGGACTACATACAAATTGTGTCTGAGAAGCAAAAAGTACATAATACTTCCAAAGATTCACAATAAAACCATATTTTAAATTAACCAAGGCACAAAGATATAAATATTATTATTAATATTGATGGGCCTATTATCAACATCTCAAGTTTGATATGAAAAATTTGGATATAATTTGTAGCACCATATTTCTTCAATAATTGGGACATAATACAAATGAATTGACATACTCTCTGATGATAATAGAATCTTGTGGTTACATCCACCTACCAATTACATGTAGAACATAGGTGGTCCCCACCACCATATGGATATTAGATCAGGACACAAATTTGGCATTAAAATTTATACAACATTGGTTTGCGGATTGAAATGCAACATTAAATACTAAAGATATGCATATTACTGTTACTATTAGGGATATAGAGATTTTCTTACACCATGATGGATATGGCCATCCTCCCCCATTGATGGATTTCAAAAAATAATTACATAGGAACATTAAGAAGGTGATAATTCATTACTATAAACGAAGGTTAAAAAATGTCTCAAGTGATCCTACACCTTTTGATGATGAAGAATTCTTTGATTATTCCTTCGAAATGTTTTAAAAATACCAAAAAAAGTAAAAATAAAAAAATATTCAGCATTTCCATATCTTATTAGCTTCTTGACATATATATTTCTGGTTCTATGTTGGTAGAGAGCATATCATTTCTATTTATATACACACATATTTCACACATGTTTTTAGTGGGATACAAACATACCTAAGCACATGATATATGCAAATATGGATGTTGGGCCTTCCCTCTACTCATGTCATTAGTACATTTGGGGGCATCCTTTTACTTGATCATGATACATTGAGGTTAAATTATTGTATGATTATTTCCATTATCATGTTTTAAACTTATATACTTAAAACATGACTTTATCCGTGCTTAGATATTTCACGGTGTACTTGATATGCTATGTAATTAACAGTTTTTGCTAACACACATATCCTAGGACTAGTACTTTTTGCTTATGATAGTTTCTTATGATTCTATGCTTTCTTTTTTTCACTTCTTTGAGTGTGTTCCTTGTTATTATCTTGAATTGTATTACTTGTTCAAACATTTTAATCTAATGTATTGATTGTGCCGCCCGTGCCTATATTTGCCTATTTTGACATTTAAATATGTCTTAGTTTGTTTTATGTAGAAAATTTAACATGTATTTATATACCTTAGGAACATTTGAATAAGTCATGTCCCTTTGATTGTGCATAATTTTAACATGCCCCTTGCATGCGGTATCCTTGGACCTTTGCCTTTTGTCTTACTTTTGAGTGCTCTTGTGTGTGTGTTTGATTGCTTGTTGAGCTTTTATTGTTGTTCACTACATGTTTCCATGATTTACATCATGAATATTAGGACTTGATGTGATCATATACCATGTAGCTCATTGCTATATATACCTAGACATGCTACTCATCTATGCTATTGATCCATACATAGATTTTAAAGTTATCTTAACCTTTTGAGGTAAGGTAACTACCCATTTATACTTCCCCTCACCTCAAAGGGGGTGCATATTAGTGGGGGTATGTCATAAAGGTACGGATTCCACATTTTCACAATTTTAGATTTTAGTGGGGCCATGTCAAAAATGAATGACTATACACTTATTCAATACTCAACATTTTAAGAATGCAGTGGAGGCATGTTATGGAAACATGTTATCCACACACCAATTTTTAGATTCTACAGATTCAATGGGGGCATGTCATGGGAACATGCCCTACACACTTGCACATAATTTCAAAATTAGCTAAATTTTATAGTTATATGATTTAGATACACATTTATGGTAGCATTCTATGCATTGGTACCATTATTATACCCAAAATTAATTTTGAGACATATATGAGGTGCATATGCCATGCAAAAATCACCTTTAATCAAAAAATCAAATCATCTTTCAAATTTAAAATACTACTATGTAATATTATCATACCCAGGATGGAATTCTATGGACTTTATTGAGCCAATCTACTGCCGTAGTTGGTTAAACTTTTGGCAAGTTTGAGGTGGTTAAATCACTCAATCTTACCAAATTTATAAGTTAAACTTGATCAAATCATCCAAATTCACTAAATATATAGTGTGATTTGATTAGATCACTCACACTCACTAGGTTATAAGTATGATTGGGTTACATGATTGAGATATGCTCAATGGCCATGTGGTAACTCAGCTTTTTTCTAAGGTTGGCGGCATGTTGTCCTTCAATACACATGCATGCATGCACACACACACACACACACACACACACACACACACACACACACACACACACACACACACACACACACACACACACACACACACACATTTAGGTTTACAAGTTGTCTTAATCTCAACTCCAAGGCCTCATAAGAAAACATCTCTTAAAATCAAATTACCAAAAGCCAAGATGGTTGCATCGATACATAGGTTTACTCCTAACCATTTTCTCTTTACTTTCAAGCATTTAAAATTCTTTCAATTCCAAATTATATGCACTATTTATATATTATAACATGATATTGGTTTTAGGCTAGTCACCAAAAAAGCACTCAAGTTGGACTCACATAAAGGTAATGTGTGTTATACACACCTAGGTATGCATTTTTTAATTTTAAACTATAAATTTATTTGCTAGATTAAAGGGGGAAATATAGACACTAAATCTAGATTATATAGCACCTCAATATTTCACTCTTGGAAAATACTTATCATGGCTGTACCTTTTAATTCTAAGACCTTCCTACTATTGAAAGGTTCACGCTCACTATCTCCTTGTGCTAAACTACTTATCTCTTAGTCCGACCATTGTGTTTTGATGGCTAGGTCTTTTATATTATGAGAAAATCTTTAAAGTTGATCATTATTATTCTCTACAAGTTTTGGAATTGTACCTATTTTTATAGATTTTTGAACACTTGTGTCCCAGATAGATGCCTATGTTGATGCTACTGTCCTTTTCTAAACTAAGTGTCTAGTGACCAAAAGTCATCCAATTTGAAAATGAAACATTCCTTAAAGGTTGGAATAAGTGCTTTAGTGTAAGATATTTTCAAAAGGGATTGGTATAGATATAATGTTAACCCTCATTCATTCCTCACCTAACAAATTACAAGGCAACTTATGAAAATCACTTAATCAAGCATTTATGTGAGCAAATCTGTGCTATTCCTCCCTATTTCCATATCAAGCATAAGAGTAGTATCCCCATAGGTCTAAATTAATAAATGAGTATTTCATGATCCATATTTTACAAGTTACAAGCTAGGTCACTCTGTGTACTTATTTATCACACATGTATCTTTATACACACACAAGCCAACATGCATGGGGGAACTGCATAAGTCTAAGGTTGTCTTCAAAGTATTGGATATTTAGACAACACCCATTAATAGAGGGTTCCTTGGGGTAGCTTGATGCCATGTGCCCACTAACCCATTTTTAACATAATCAATCCAAAGGTGAGGAAGATAGGGTTTGATCATTTGACAAAAGAGTGATAGCCTATGCACATGATTTGATCACATCAAAATAAAGATGACATAAAACTTAGAAGGCTCTAGGTGGTCGCATCAAGATTTAATCACTATTTTATATTAGACACTTACATCTAACATAAACACTAATGTTAATGCAACTATCTAGATCTGATGCAAACATTTGAGGCCACATAATGAAAAAATATAGAATTTGACAATTATTCTAGAATACTGATCTAGTCCACTTTCATCCTATTTCAATCCAAATCTAGATATGCACAGTGAACCAACTAAGTACTATTGTTTTTAATTTATTGAAATATCAATAAATAGCTATACTTTTTATTTTTATCATATCTTAGTGTTATAAATTTGGAATTTTTTTTTAAAAAATTTACAAATTAATTAACCTGTTATCGATCTGTTTATCACCTTTGTGCTTATTCATTTTTATATTCTTAACCCTAGATGATCTCACACATATAAATTTAGGGTTAAAAAATGTGTTACCTCCTTGGAATTTTATCTTCTCCTGTGAGATGCTTTTCATTCTTTCTTAATGTTTTTCCCATTATTAAAAGGTTTTCCCCTTCTTAGATTCAACTTGTATTCACTTACATAGTTATGGAGTGACAACATGAGATCTCCTTCTTCATGGAGATGATGTCCTCTTATTGGATAATTTTATTTCACCCTTTGAGGTGGTATAATGCTTCCTTATCTTAATGAGAGACTTGCCCATTATTTATAGAATTGTACTTCTCATTTTAATTGACAAAATAAATGATGCCATTACTTTACATGGGCTTTTTTTAATTGCTCTAGTGGCTTGGACTCCTTATCTTTGTAAGCTTGTCTTGATACAATTATTTTGAAACATTTTAAACCTCCTTATTTGGAATTAACATAGCCAACACCTACATATTAAGGCCTTTCCCCAACCTTTATGGGATTAGTCATTCCTTGGCCATTGATGCCAAGTCCCTTTCTATCCTAACTCATTTGTGTTAGAAACTTAGAGACAAATCCCTTAGTATGTTTCTCAAATATACTAAAATACACATATTTATCTTAATGGGAATAAGGAGAATATGGTGGGGTGCTTATTTTACATACCTTATTCATGGTTTGTGCATATTTTATAGAAGATAGTCTCCTTTTTATGGTAGACTTTTATCTCTCCTTCACTCCACCATCATCTTGGAACTTTGGCAACATCTCATCCTTCATTTGAAATATGTAGACACTAAAATATGGTATTGGCCAATTGAGAATGTCACTATTGACCTACCTTCACCATACATGACTTGCGTGCACATATATGCCTCTAATCTACTATTATTTCACATCTAAATTCTCTCTATGGGTCCAATCCTTCTAAGTTTCCATCAATCACCTCAAGAATTCTCCCAACATGTGTCAAACTAATAAACTATCAAACTTAGGCATCTCTAAATCATCAAATCAATTTTCTCACCTCCTAAACATGAATGCTAGATTCAGTCGATAATGTCTAGTTATTATCGACTAAATCTAATGGTTCTGTCTTTCACCTAGAAGTAGTCAAATTTCAAACTCAAATAATTATTATGGGTCAGATCATCTACTTATCATGTTAGGGGCATGATAAATTACAAAAATAGATTCATATACATATAAATAAAGTGTAGGCTTATTATGTATCTGAAATTTATCTATTAAGCATTTATATACTACTACACATTGAGCAAAACTACCCTTTTCTTACTAAATCATAAATAAGTCACTAGGAAAAGTCATTAACTGAGTATGAAGCATACCAAACCAAGTCGAGAGTCAATATTCTCAAGTATTGAAATATAGATTATTAGGTGCATTTATAGAGGAAAGAATCACACTTTCACATTCACACTAAGGGTAAGAACTACATGTGACTTGATTTCCCTCTCTAGAGTATTAGATACATAAACAATGGTCAAACATTAATGAGGGTGATTGGGGTTAGCTTAATCTATTACACTTCCCAAGTATTTATAGGTTTTATCCTATCACAAGTGGACCTAGGGTTTTGGATGAAGGAGATGGATTTATTTGTGCCATGCATATGATTAGACCTTGGGATCACACATAAAGCTAAACTAGAAACAAGTGACCTTGGCTGTATTAAATAAAGAAGTAAAATATCTAGGGATAAAACCATCTAATTAAGAACATAACAACAAAAATTACTAAACTGAGCTTGACATTACTATTTGGGCACACACAAAGATCCAAAACCTACATCTAATGACTCATATTCCTATTTCCATCCTTCCTTGCTACTTGCCAATTGTATTAGTCATGCATAATATAGGGAACCACTAAGTATCTCATCATCTATTATAATTTACATATTTAGAAAGTATCATTTTCAAATAAATTTCAATGTTATACACTTAGTTATATGCTTGATTTTCATACTTTCTGATCTAAATTATTGCAATAGTTTTTATCTTAATCATATTAATCAATTAATCTAAATTAGGTTAAACCATATTGGTGAACTTGTATTCCATTTGAAAATTTCCAAATCCTAGGTTTCCATCAGGGTTTCTTACTTCATTCTATGGTTTTATATTTTTGCATTGGGGTTTAAATTTTAGCTTTGATTTCTTTTTTCCCCTAATATTACAGATTACACATGGATATAATAGATTAACATTATTTCTAATTTTTTAACTCAATCCATGATTTCAATCATTGCATGTTGTTGGCATTTACTATTTAAAATATATAACAAATATGTAATAAAATGGAAAACATCCTTATACATTAATAAGACTAAAATTAATTATGAACAATTTCTAGCTTCCTTAATTCATATTATTGCAACAAGCAATCCGAGTTGTTACCTATTACCACTAGGCACCAAATGGCATGCATGATACCCTTTCATCCTCCTACTCCCATTATGGATTAAAAATTACATACTATTCATCCTCTTGATGGGATTATCATGAATATGAAATTTGATAATAATCATAAAATAAATAACATGGATAGAATCGATGATGTTGATGAAAGAGAATTAGTTGAATATATGGGCATAAATCCACAAATGATTGAAGCAATGCCAAATGTAGCAAGGGATGAATATAAAATGTTGTATTAATCTAGTACATATGGGAAAAAATATGACCCCTTATAAAACATCCACCAAACCTTTTAGGTTATCAATTCAACCATAGGTGTCCAAACCACAACTATTTTGACACCTCTAGACACACATGTGATGTCTGTCCAAGATGTGGAGGAAACACAAGGCTTCCAAGAAATTTCCATGTCTATTCCTACATAGATGATCTATTCCAATCCTAAAATGACTACATGTTACATCAACAAACTCACGTATTACTTGTTCCCTCAAGCATACTATTTTATCTTTATATGATAAGTTGTTATAGTTATAACAAGGTAATTTTAGAGCTAGTCATTCATTGGATTCACATGATTTGATCCATAATACATTATCCCATGATATTTTATCCTATCCCTTATAAGATTTTTAGCTCCTAATATTCTAATATATGATAACAAAGGTGATCTTAAAAAACACATTAGATCCTTCAAAGCAACATACTTGGATTATGCATTTAATGATCGATCATTAACCAAGCTATTTATAAGAAGTATTAAAGAATATTATTTTTGGCGGTTTTATTAGCTTCATATCCAATCATTGTAAAAATTCAACCCTTCACACTACACTTTTCGATCAACATTTATGAGAAGCTATCTTATGTGTAAATTACCAAACTTAAACAAGGGTTTAATGAGCAAATCAATGATTATGTAATTTGGTATAAGGCCATGCTAGTTAAGTTGGAAAATCCTATGGTAGACAATGAGTTCCAATACATCTTCAAGAAAAATTTTCTTCCACCTATCCATGAGTAAATAATATTCAATAAATTAAAGTCTTTCGATGAGTTATGCCATATGTAATCACCTAAAAGTGGTATTTGAGTGCTAAGAGTGATAATTGAGATAACCTATTCCTAGCTTATCCCTAGGCCTATCCTATAGAATTTATCACACTTTTACAACCTTTATGCAGACTAAAAGTGTTTTTAGTCAACTTAAATTCAGTCTCAAAACCTCATTTCTTGATCCTAACCCTTCATGCCTAGCACCCTGCCAACTAGACATTAACACCACATTAAATACACTAGAGCCATATGGAGCTAATGTCCCCAAAATGACACTAATGTCCTTTACCATATCTTTATTAAATGAATATATTTTAAAAATTAAAACCCTCCTAAGGTCAAATTAAGCATCTTTTATTGTTTTCATAAGCTACACAACACTATAAATACACAAATTTTGGACCTTTATCCAATAAATGGAAAATAGATGCAACATACCTATTCAAACATGAAAAAAATTAAGAAAAATCAAGGTTATTAATCCCTATTCTTCGCTACTTCTGAATATGACCATATACAACTACCCTAAGCTCATATTTTTTAGATTTTTAATCTCAAGCACACTCAAAGCATTCAAGACCACTATCATCCTATTATAAATTTAACTTACACTAGCACTTAGGTGGGGATAACTATATCAATATTGAGCCATCCTCAAAGTATTAGTACATAGGTAACTCTCTTCATAATGGGATGTTGAGGATGTCCAACCTATCCTATTAACGGACATAATTTTTAGTTCGTGCTTTACTTGCAAGGAGGATTAGGGTTTGCATCATAAATTAGCTATTACAAGAATAATATAAAGTTTCATACTTTGTGTGCATAGGAATAAAACCCAAAAACATAGGCATAGGTATACCTAAAATTTAGGAGCAATCCTACACAAAGGAAATTAACACCATTTTTAAGGCACTAGAGCCACATGGTGATACTATCCAAGTGTGGAGCTACTATCCAGGAGGGGTTATGACATAGAAATTTGATTTTCGACACTTAAACCTATTCATTTATCAAAATTTAACACTTAAATCTTCTATATTAGGTGTTTTCTAGATAAATCTTTATCTACACATATTTATTACTATTTTTAGAAAGTTAAAGCTAGTCAAAATATATAACAAATCAGGGGCTATTTACTGCATATATTTCACTAATTTAGACTAATCATCCCTTTAATCAAACATATGATTTACATAGCTAAAATTTAAAATATTAATTTTTTTGATGAACCTGACTTACTTTAAATATTGCTTAAAACCCTAGTTCAACATAGGGTTTACCTTCTAATTTTTATGCACTAAATTAGGGTTATAAAATTCTATTTTTACAAATTTTTGGCATCACCTAGATCATTTAATCAATCCCATATTAGGGTTTCATTAATTTAAATATAATTTAAATTTTTTTAGAGCAACCCTAATTTAAAAACCCTAACCCTAGATGCTCTTGGAGTTTGCATCCTTTTTTTATTTATGCTCAGATTTTGGTTCCAAAATATTAGATTTGTTTCCATATTTTTTTTCAATATTTCTTGGATTAAAATTATTAAAAGGTTTAAAATATTAAAAAAATTATTTTCCTACTTCCCAAACTACAATGGTAGAATTAAATAATAGATTTGATGAGACTGATAAGAAACAATCACAATATTTTGTGTCCAACCATGCAAATATACAAGATGATTTCATCACTATTATTCAGGAAGAACTCCAAAAATCAAATAATTGTCAATCTTTAACTCCCCAAGATAATAATATTGTTACACTTATAGTGGGGCAAACTCAACTAGCATAACCTAAAATTGTAATTCAACAACCTTTAATGACAATTATACCTCTTGTGGCTAGTTCCTCTAGTCCAGATATACAATCCTTTATGCATGATATTCATACTCTGTAGGCTAATGTGTTACATCTTGAGAAGGGAGCCACTAGGAAATCACATGCCTTGGATTCTAATATTCTCTTACATACACATTTGGAACATCACATAGTGGTAAATCCCTTGCCATCTAGTTTCATGGCACCTATGCTTACATTATATTATGGCAATGGTGACCTAGAGCACCATCTCAGAGATTTTCATGCAACTTGTTTGGATTATGTGTCTAACAATTAGATTCTCATGAAGTTGTTTACACGTAGTTTAAAGGATTATTTATTAAAGTGGTTTTATGACTTACCAAATCAATCTATCACAACATTCCATCCTTTGGCCAACATGTCTTTAGCACACTTCTCTATCAATATCAGTGACAAGATATCATATGCCAGTTGCACAGTTGAAACAAAAATCAAATGAATGCATTACATACTATGTCTCATGATACAAGAATATATTAGCCAAATTAACTAGGCCCATGGTAGATAAAGAACTTTAAGACATATTTAAACAAAGCCTTTTACTAACATTACACAAAGCTATCTTGTTTAAGAAGTTTCCTACATTCACATATTTGTGCCACACAATAAAAGAAAGAGAGGTCAAGATTTTATCAATGGGTAAACTAAAATATACTAATGGATAATAATCAACTATTAAGATTTCAAATAAGCCTCTGTACAAGGTAAGGGCCACTAAGAACAAGAGTGATCAAAAGGCCATAGTCAACATAAATTTTGAGCTATCTCCTATATTGGTTTTATCCACTCCTTAGTGCTGAATCTTCACTAACCTTCAAGAGTTACCAACACGTGTTTTAAAATAGCTCTTGGAAAGTAATGTCATATCTCTCCCTCTCATTAAATAGGTTGATAATACACAACCTCTTACAAAGAACTAGAATTCTAATGTATTCTATGAGTATCGAAGGGCACCAGGGCATACAAGAAATAGATGCATAAGCCTAAGACATAAGATACAAGATTTGATTAAGGATAATATTATTGATGTGAGCACACCCATAAAGGCACTAAAGCACATAAAATAAAATCTAAGGCATTAAATATATTCTCATATTCATTTCAAAAATACACAAAAAACAAGGTAGGGAACACATCAGGTTGTCACTACACATATCAAACACATCCACCACCAGCTTCATATCATACTATTATAGAGGAGGTACACTTGTTGCATAACTTTATTGGCATGCTATATACTATAGTTCCACCTAGACCATTCATCACATTATCAAAGTAGGAAATTGTTGATGATGATACAAATTTACATGCACTCTTTCTATGAGCATATACAAATCATCATCCTATCTAGAATGTTATGGTTTACAATGGGTTAAGCATTAACATGTGTACTATGACACTTTTGTAGCATTTGGGGTACTCAGTGTAGGATATATTCCCCACAGACATAGTCATTACCAATTTTAGTGGTCATAATCATAGCTCCATTAGGGAGATTATGCTTATATTAAAGGTTAGACTAGCACATATAGCCACTCGGTTATTAATAATACCTAATGCAGACATATTTGATATGTTATTGGGTAGGCCATGGTTATAACAACTCTGATCCATCCCACATATAGTGCATAAATTCCTAAAATACATACATGTAAATCAAGTGGTTGAAGTTGAGAGTCTCCCATTTGAGTATTCTCTACTTATCCCATAGGAAGTTACAACAAGTCACCAATTATAGTTCCAACACTGTTACCATATATACCATAATTATCAATTACAACTCAGAGTATAGTTCCTATACATACATCATAGATTCTAGAAGAGCCACCAATATAGGTGAGGTCTACTCTTATAGTATCAACACATACACATTCTCTGCCATGGAGACCACTATTAGAGAGATCCCTATGTCATAGATTATAGAAGACCTTACTCCACTTATTTTATGCTAAGATAAATATTATTGGGTTCTTAAGGTTCTTAGCATAGGGTACCTACATCACCTACAACTTGTTATACCAAATGGGTTACTAAGACCCCTACAGTTCATAGGGCACCATAGTCAATACCATAAATTCCTAGCACCACTGCACAAGTCGATACAAATGTAGATTACTTAGTACTGTAGATTATGGGATCATAGTTGCCATTTCACACAACACACATGATCACAATTCTCTTATTTGACATAGGTCACAGTGATAATGAGTCTCCCATGAGACTCATTAGTTAGTATGGTTCTTACCCTCTTGTAAATGCTTTATTTTCTCTTGCTCCTTGTATATAGTTTATTTTCATTAGCTTGTACATAGCTTATATCTAGAAAATACAAAAATAATATAACATGCCAAAACATAAAAACATTCAAATATTACTAAAAAAACACAAAATTTATAGATTATATGCATTGCTATGTTTACATTTCTTATATTTTCTAAACACTACATCAGTTTTATCACACATATATGCTTCACTTGTTCTTGTTGATTGATTGCATATTGCCTATAACTCAAGTCCACTACAATGATCCAAACTTTCTATCATCTACCCACTGGGGGGATGTACATTGATATATGATTATTCATTTGATACATCTACCCACTTGGGGGTATCCTATATACAATTTCTATTACCAGGTTTTATCCTTACATTCTTTAAATTCTAATTTTTGGATTGATATATCTTGATATTGATCAATGCTACTCATACTCAGATTTTTTACTAACTATCACTAGTTTAGACTCAACATATTTACATCCTCATTATTACATATATTTTTAATACATTCATGCATGTTTTCAATTATAGATTTCTAAGATTTATCCTTTAAAAAGGTTACCCATATCATTCTTGAGTAATCATCTACAAATAACATGAAGTAATGAACCCCTTTTGATCCTTTTGTCTTGGTAGGACCATAAAGATTAGTATGAATTAATTGTAGAGGCTTTGTAGTCGCATATTCTTTTGTTTGAAATTTAACCCTTGTTTGTTTTCCTAAAATAAGAACCAAGTCATTTCTTGGACTAAGGAAGGTAAGAGTAGTTTTGAAGCCATTAAGAAAGCAATTTCATAAGCTCCTACTCTTGTGAGTCCTAATTTTGATAAATAATTCATGTTATATTCATTTTCTAACCTTTATACTATCTAAACCATGCTAATGCCAAAGAATGATGAATATGTGGAGCAACCAATTACATTCTTGTTTAGACTTGATTCTATTTTCTATGCTTCTTCTATTTGAGGGTATTTGAATATGCCATTATTCTTTGGATCTATGCCACTTCTATTCATGTATGCCTTGGACATGTGCCCATGTCTCTTGTGTGTGATTTATTGATTATGTATGTGGACATTTTAACATGTATTTCTAAGTGGCTCTAAGCCAAATTGCTTGTTTCTAGTGTATGTGGACATTTAAACATGTCCCTTGTATGTCTTCTTTTCTTAGATTTAGTGACATGTGCCCATGTCCCTTGTATTGTGGCCCTTTGGCCTACTTTACATGACTCATGTGTTTTGTATGTATGCTTTCTTATATGCATCATGACCATGACACTTTTTTTTACTTGTTACACACACCAATTTTTGATGTCATAAGGGACCTCATGTATCTACCCTTTCTACTTGGGTGCCGTGATGGACATAATGTCCCATTCCCCTAGGTAGCTACTTAGTTCTACTTGGATTTACTATTATATACATTGATCACATCTATCTTGACACCCTTTTGTAATTCAAAACATGACATACATCTTATATTACATACTTATGCTTAGACTATCTTACATTCTGATGTTATGTTTGCACATTGTATTAGAGTATCATGTAGTTATCATTTATGCTCTAACTAACACATTTTACAGAGCTATTTATTTTGAGGACAATTATTACACAGGTTGAAAAAACACCCTCAAAAGAGGGGGCATTCACATGGGTTTATCACAGAGATCAAGATCCTATAGAGCATTCATAAAATATTTTTCAGCACATAGGCTCAATTTTAGAAAATCAAACATAGGTAAAACGTAGGAAAAAAAGGGAATAAAAATTCAGTATAGTGACTCAAATTTTAGACCAGATAGACATTAACACCAAAATAGGGATACTAATGCCACATGGCACTATTATCCAAGATGTGGTACTACTATTTAGTAGCCCCAATTTTAAGATAGTTTATATTAACTAGAATAGTACACCAAGTACAATACATGTTTGCACAAATAAAGCTACATGTTTGACAAATATGCTTATATTTTGCTTAGATTCACACTAGCTCAACTCAAATTCATGTCAATTTATCAGCTTGTGGGCATCATGCATGACATGATCATTCCCATATTTATTTTAGATACTCAGATACAGTCATTAAAACTCAATCTAGAATTAATATACTCAAATATTAGATCAGGAGCATGTACATGACACATAGTTTCTATATGCTCAGTTACACATAGGTTGATCAAATGGAATGAAAAGCTCCATGTAATTCTCTACACTTTATACACTTGACATCATATTCTAGTTTATCACCAGTTTCATGCCTTACTCCATCTACAGTGGTTGGCATTCTTGAGTGGCCCAGTGCTATCTAATATATTTGAGTGGCCATGGAGCTGATATACATAGTTAGATATACTTAATTATATATTTATAACACTTTGTGTAGTTGAATTTTATATTCATCTACTATACATGGTGGGATGACCTAGAACCTAAATAAGTTACATCAATTAGAGTATAAGGTTGATGAGGCTGATAATGTAACATAATATGTCAATAAGGATTTTAGGCTAGGGAAGGGATAATGAAGGTGGAAATTGACTATATAAGGGTGAAAAATAGGAGGAAAAGCTTAAGGAAATGATTTTAGGAGATGGGTGTGTAGATAATAGGTGGTAGTAAGGGACAATAATCTTGTGAAGCACTAATGGTGTACCTACCCTTTTCTTAGTGTATCCCTTAAAGTGTGTACTCATAAAGATTGAGCCTCGATGGGTTCTTGTAAGAGAGAAAGCATCAGTAATTTATAAAATTTTAAAACATTATGTGTATATATATGCCCCACTTTAAGCTCATCACGTGTCATGTAGGTGCAACACGATATGGTGCTTCAAGAAAAGAACATAACAACACATAATATTGAAGTTAAATAAATTGTAGTAAATATTAAATAAGATAAATGAAAGGATAGAATTAAAAAAAACATACCATTAATTACCTTAGTGCTATAGATAAAGAAGGAGATCCAAGATATGGGATGGTGTCCAATATAGAGAACATTAGGTGAACCTATAAAAGCAAGCCAAAAAAGAGTGAAAAATTGATTTTTTTGTAACATAGACATAAAATAGGTGAAAAAATTCTCTACAATGTCAAGATTTTAGATTATTTTATGATTTGGAAAAAGAGTTAGTAGAGACAAAGATATGATCAAAAAATGAAATCTAATGGTAAATATTTAAAAGGTAAATAGTTTTGAATAGTAAATATAAATAGGGTTAAAAATAATTCATTTGTTATTTTTACTATTATGAGAAAATAGAGCTTTGAGAGACCTATTTGGAGACCAAAGAGACATCATGGTGAGAAGAAGAAAACTGAGATAGGGAGGACACATAGTGGCCGCAATAAGTGCAACATAGGTAAGCATTGGAACTTTCAAAATTTTGAGTATTTTTATTTAAAATAAAGCTAAAGATAGAAAATTGACTAGTAGTAAAAATCTAGGTATCAAAATAAACCATAGGAAAATTTTAGGTACACTAGGGGTAAAATAGGGTACTAGGTAAGAAGAAGTCATGCCAATAAATACACAAGGCATTTATGGTAAATGGGCAAAAATTCATAGTTATGGACAAATAGATTTGACTTGGTTGGCTTAGTCCACAAGGCAAGGGGGAACAATAAGGATGACTACGTAGTAATGCGATGAATTAGTTGGTTAAGAGGAGCCACTGTAGTATCACTAAAAGAGGCTGATTATGTATAACAAGGCTGATGTAGTAGAAAATTTAAATAAGGTGGTCGATCTGGTATTGGTGTGGTGGATCTAGTAGGAAGTTGAAGGGGCTGATTTAGTATCCCAAAGCAAGTATAGGGCTGATTTAGTATTTCATAGGTCGATTCTGTAGAAAATTGAGAAGCTAAAGCAAACCAACTGATTCTTTTTGAAAGTTTAAGAGTGTATTTTGATTATTTATGACATGGAGCTATGATACATCCTTTATTTTTTGATATTTTATAGATATGTCAAAGGTATTGGTGACTGATAGATGCATCATGGATACCAAATTTTCTGGATTGATTGATTTATGTGGATAGAGCATGTCTAGTTGCACTAGTCATGGAGATGAGGCACATCTCATTGAGTGTTGATCTCATTGTCATGTTCCTTGAAGCATAGGAAAGGTTGAACAATAATTTTTTATGGGTGGTGGATGGGGATACCATAGAGCTGGGTATCATGTTAGAGTCTATCCACACTTTTCTAGGATATCTGATAGGAGGGACACCAGATGATTTAGAGGAGAGATGAGCACTAGCCAAGTGGGTGACATGTTCAAATAAGATATACCTAGGTTTTTAGGTCAATATATTTGATGTATATATCACATAGATTTTGGACATCTAAAAGGCTATGATTAGAATTGTGACAACATGAGTACTATGTCATAAATTAGATGGTAAGGTACCTCTATAAACGATAGATTTGTGTTAGTCCATTTTGGATCAGGGAACACTATATGAATTTGGGTCTATCATTTGGGTTTAGCTCATGCATGATATGTATGGGATGATATCTAGAGGATATAAGACCATGGGGACCATGGTTTTGTTGACTCCCTAGATATATGAGAGGTTTTTTATGTATCAACTAGCTAGGCTACCCCATGTGGTAGATGATAGGTTACCTTGGGTAATGAGATGCTGATAGGACCAAGTAGCATGGGATGTGACCTATGTGTCAGTATTGTAGATGATCATATGAGGGGAGACCACATGGTAAACTTATATGCACATTGATATTGTGTGGTTGAGTTGGTTGATTGTGATAATAGGGTTGGGTTAGGTGTAGATCATGAGTCACTATACGTGGTGCATAGAGCCAAAACTAGTAATATGCTTTTTAGGGAAATTTGGACTCTCACACATAATGACCCCTCTATTCATGCTTGATTTTTGTGCATGACATGATAGAGAACTAAGGGGGAGAGGAGGAAGTAGAGTACCAATTACTCAAGATTAGGTTATAACATATGAGACCATAGACTGGTTGAGCACAATATCAGGTGACTAGAGGAGGAGATGACATTGATGTGGATGAAGGGATGTAGTAGACACTATGGGAGGAACCATATTAGGAGCAACAATGATCACCTCAGCCACACCATAGATAGAGGCATCATCAATGAGAGTGGGCACAAGTAAGGGAGATAACATAAGATGACCCAAAAACTATTCCAAGATAGAGTTGGTCGATAGAGGCACCTATCAGTAGAGGGTCATGGCATGCATGAGTGATGACTCCTAAATTTGAATTGGTGTGGAGGTGATACACATAATAAGTGATTAGGGGAAAAGCATATATAGAGATGGTGGTTGGTGACATTAGGACTAGTGAGAAATGTTGTAATTTTAAGCTTTAATATAAACTACTAATTACATGTGGTTATAGTAGATAAATATATTTGTGAGATATATATGTGAAATAGTATCTATCTAGTTTTGATTTTGTAGATCCAATGATAGAGGAGGTCAAATGGGGATCCATTGTTATGGATGTACACCATGACATTTTAGATGGGGTGCTGACACCATATAACCCCACCATGCTGGATAATCCTACGGTACCATCTGCCTTAGCCTAGGCAGGATGTTTTAGATTGGTGGGGGAGGATGCAAGGTAGTTATAGACAAATGGGGATTTATTGCAACCACTGACAAGGGTGGGAGTAGGAGAGGCATATGGCTAGAAGGCCTTGGCTTAAAAGAGAGTAGTGCACATGTCTACCACAATTCAGCTTGGAAATGTATAGGCTTAGTCGGCCAACCTATAAGGATGGTAGTAGGATTGAGATCCTATACTGCCTCATTATAATGTACCATTTAGAGGGGACAATCCAAGACATCTATGGGTAGCATGGCTAGGCTATAGGATAGGCATGATGAATACTATATGTAGAGATGTAGCTATGTATTTTTATTTTATACCTTGTATTTTATCTCTCTCTCTCTCTCTCACACACACACAAACACACATGGATTTTGATAGTTGGATTTGATATCATGAGTTTTAGTTAGTTGTGGTTGTTGATGCATGGAAATATTTATTTCTAGCACATGTTCTCATCTTTTGTTGTATATGTTATGGAAAATATATGTGGAGTGTTTTCTTTTCTAGCATTATGTGATACACATGCATGGTTTGTACTACATACTATATCACAATGGGAAATTAGTAATAACAAAATATGACTAAATATAATCAACCAAAAATGGTAAAAAGAGATAAAAATATGTTTTTAAATTGTGAAAAATATTTGCACCAAATTAAAACAAGTAAAGTCACACTATATCAAGTTGGGAAATATAAAAATAGTGTAATAAAATGGAAAGCATAAGAAAACCAAATGGTATAAAAATAAAACAATTAAGTCAATCGATCATATTAAATCATGTTGGGAAGTATAAAAGAGAAACAAAATTGAAAAAATAAACTTAAATTGATCACACTAATACAAGATGGAAAGTATGAAGAACTTAAGAAAAATGGTTGCATTATTACATACAATTGAAAAATAAGAAGATGAAAAAATGAAATATTAATGAATTAAGCATAAAACATACTATATCAAGATGAGAAGCATGTCAATGACATGTAACTCATGATCAATCATGACTTATCTCAAATTTGACAAACATAATTTCATTGTGATTTGGATATTGGAAAATTTTGTGTGGAAGGCCTAGCCATATCCATGGTCTTACACTATAACTCATAAATGAAACACCAATGAGATGGAAACAACAAGAAAAATATGTTAAAAAGAATGTCTAGAATGGTAATTTGTGAGGAAGGCCTGGTCCTATCCAAGGTCTTACATTGCAACTCACAAATTAAATCCCAAGGGGGGAGTGATTAGTGAACAAAACAATATTTATCAAGGGGAAATATTAGGATTATGGTAAATGAAAAAGGGAATGTAAAAATCATAATGTAGGCATCTATGAGAAGACCTTAGAAAACATGAGGCATACTAAGGACATAGAAAAGACACTAAGTGATTAGTGACCATCAATATACAAAGCATACCCATTCACAATAAACACAAGGATATATATGGAAATAAGTGAGATACTACGATAAAATCATGTTGGTTTTTTGAACAATAAAATTAAAATGGACCTACCTTCCCACAATGTATTCCCCATTTCTCAAGACCTCTTACAAATCCATCGACCTACTGTGAAGATTGGGTACTTGTGTAAGAAAGTAGGTAGCACTAAAATATTTTTTTATTCTCCTTTCCCAATCTACTGGCTTACCGCACCCCAATGGACCTCAACTCTATCATGAGGCCAATTGTGGATTTTGAAGCTTCGATTAGAAAAAGGAGATGTGCTTTGAATCACATATTTTAGTGTGATTTGACTTTTGAAAATTTTAATGTTGCCTTTTGTATCATTGCCTATTGTTAAAATGATTTGGTTTTTCAAATTTTATGGCTTTTGAGATTCCTTCTCCATACGGACTTGGAATGACCAATCTTGAGAGACAAAGTGATACACATAAATGAGCCTTAGACTTTGGCTAAAGGAAGCTAAGTATCTAAAGACATGACATACTAAAACAATTAGACTTACCTATGAACCAACATGTTATCTCAAGTTTCAACCATGTGTATGCTTAGTTTGTGGAAGGAAATAAGGGAAATAAAGGGATTCCCATGATGGATTGGTAAAATGAGATTATAATGAGATGACTTGTTTTCTAACTGATCACATGGTAAATAAGGAGGATTAAAGGGAGTAAGGTTTGTATAACCAAGTCATAATAATGATTATCTACATTATAGAGATAAGGTAGAAAACAACCATGAAAAAATAACAAGACATCCATGGAAATAAACGAACATATAGATAAAAATCATGTAATCATGAAAATAATACATAAGAGAGCATAAGGAAAGAAAATGACACCATAAACAACATATAATGTAAAACATAAATAGCCATGCATGATAGATAAGGAAACAAAAATTTGACATAGTGTCAAATGAAATAAAGTACATAAATATAAACTTGGATCACGTGTCCAATTAAAAATGAAGAAGAAAGTGAAGGAACACCATGTTGTGTTCATAAATACTAGTAAAATTTTCCACAAACATTATCTATAACATCTGATAGATCTTTGTGAAGTTGGAATCTAACTGCAATGAGGGTTTCATCTATCTTCATATAAATCTAGGAGAATACCACTCATCAAATCTCCTTGATAGAAAATATATGCATCCCTGAAGGATCATGATCATGAGGGCCATTATGCATAGGATACTTGGAAGAAGGAATATGAGTGGAATCTATGGGACATGAAGGATTCACTAGTGGAGAAGGATCTATTCGTGGAGGGACCATGGGTAGAATAACCACAAGGGAAGAAGGGGGAGAACCATGGGCGAAGAAGGGAGAGCCTTATTACATAGGCAACCTATGGGAGTAGGGATAATAGGCACATGAATGGTCATAAGGTGATCCTAGAGATGCTATTGGAGGATGAAATAATAATCATTATGATGGGTACCGCATTAGTGCCATAGATAATATACTTCTCATATTTGAAAATATATCTAGGTACTAATTTAGGTGGAGGTATAACCTTATATGTAGGCTAAGGAAGAGTAGGATGCAAGGTGTCTATATATTATGGAATCTTTTGAAAATGAGTGAGGAATGATTATCTATGCCATAAAAGTAACAAATATGCTTGTTAGTATAATTTTTGGGTATACTAACAAAGGGAGTGGAAGTAGAAATTGGGGAAGGCTAGTATAGTTTACAATCTTTAGTCAAATGAATGTCAACTCTATGAATGTCACAGTACAATTGATCAGCCCATTGGGTAGGTAAAGGAGCAAGCTATGGTAAAGGAAGCATGCCATATCCAAGGGGAGGTGGGGATGGTGGAGAAACTATATGAGCTTGATTGAAGGAGAAGTAGAATTAGAAGCAAGAAGAGACTCATTGAAAGGGTAAGTGGGAATAGTATCCATACTAGGCTCAATTGAGGGAGAAGTAAGATCAAAAGAAGGAAGAGACTCAGCTAGTGTGTGAATATGATCTAGATTAAGCTTAAAAGAGGGAGGAGAAGGATGAAAAAAGGGTTTAAATATAGTATAAATCATCTCAAGGGCAATCTAGCTATAAGGATCCTGGTATCTAGTGAATTAATAAGACCAATCATACCATGATGCATAACCATGCACCTAAGAGGTTCTTTAAAAACTAGAGGTGTGTTGTGAAAATTTACCATCTATACCCTAAAAGCAAGACGAATAATTTTAAAATTAGGAAATATATAAGATAGAATGCGATAAGATAAATGAAAGGAATAAAATAAAGAAGATCAATAACAAAAGATCGTAGCATCTCTAGCCTGAACAAGACCTCCTAGAAATGGGTCATCTAAGGTATAACCATAATCATTATTGGCTGTATGAAGATAAATTATGCAAGTAGGGATGACCTTCTCATTAGAGGTGGCATGATGAATAGAGTGCCGAGTCTTAATTAAGACTATGGTACATCGTCATTATGTGGTTGATGGGAATATAGCTTCAAAGAAGGTGGAAGATGGGAAATGAAATGAGGAGAGATATAAGAAGTTATTATCTTAATGTTGATCTCATTGGACTAATCATCATTAGAAACTAATAGGTTAGGTAGTATATTCTTGATGAGTTTGGGGTGACCATTGTAACCTCATATAAATTTGATAGGGAAATTAAAATGTTGAGATTCTTAGAATGGAAAACTTGGCAAGGGTTCAAGGGTTAGAATTTTGAATACACCACAATCTTAGAATTATTAAAAATTATAAGGGTTAGTGTAACCTTGAATCCTATAGATTTCACCATTGTGAGGGAACTTGACACATTGGCAAGTAGAATAGGTGACACCCTAATGCAAGAAGTCCATGACCTGCTAAACAAGATATTATAATAGAGGAAAATTTAAAATCATAACCTTCACTCTAATAGTGATATGTAGGATTATAATAAGGAGCCAAAAACAACCTAAGCGAAGTATTTTCCTTTAGTCATAACCTTGAAACATGCTACAGTGGACTTAATATTACATTCAGAGTATCAAAGGGTTTTAATGAAGTTGAGGGAGGCAACACAAGTACCTTAACCCTCATCAATCAAGGCATGCTTGACTTGGTGGTCACCAATTTGGATGCTTATAAAAAGGGGAGTATCATCTGTATGTAGCAGAATTTCATCTAGAATCATAGAAGAAAGAGGACATTAGAATGAGAGAGAATTATCCATTATTTTGTGAATGTGTATAGACATCTCTTCATATTATTTTAAGATGCTACCTTATGACTGAGATAAGGTAGCTTCACATCCATTAGGGGAAGATGGGGGATGTTCATTTAAAATAAGAGTTATATAAGGTAGTTACAATTATGCATATAAGTCCTCATAAGTTCAAGAAAGGGGATTTGAGATGGAACATTAGTAAGCTCTGTGATAGGACCCCATTCATCATAACCCATGAGTAGATTGTTGGATAGAGGTGTGTAATGTTGGAAGAGATCCACAGAAGGAGGATTAAAAGTGCAAGAAAATTTATGTTGATAATGTTTAGGAGGTTTAATTGGGGGATAAATGGTTGATTATCGTGAGAGGATGAGTTAGTTGATGTAGTTTTATTTTTTTAATAGATTTGAAGAAGTGGTATTATAAGGCTAAATATCATTAGTGATGGGTAAATATGTTGGAAAAATTATAGAAATGGTATGAGAGGTGTTATCTAATGGAGATGTTGGAATTTATTCATCAAAAGAGACAAGGTCCTTTTGCCACAAATTTATTAGGTGATTTGGGGGAGAATCTTAGATAACACAGAAAGTGTGAGATGATTGGTGCATGTGGGTAGGATAAAAATTAGTGAAGGCAACTACTCTTTTCATGTTAGTCATGTTGACCACATTATCTTTGGGATTTGGGTCTATAAGACTATCAATGTTATTAGTGGAAGGAGTAGGCTTATCATTATTGTCTTCATGGTTTGGAAGAGGGTCTTTGTAAATGGCCAAATGAGCAATAACTTGGTTCAAAGCTTGATTTTTACTTTGTGTTTTCTAATATTTGAAGGAAATTTCATAAGCTTGTTGACATTTATAAATGAGGGAATCATGGTTAAAATTTAGACCAAGGAGGAAATCCATAGCTAATTTATGCAATGACCTACAAGTCTCATGATAGTGACCCTAACTAGCATGAAACAACATAATTTATTTGGATTTTACCATGATTTCATAGGGTGAGTGGGATCAAGATCTCATGGAAGAGGCCTTGGTAGATGCTTTTGAAGGTTTGCTAAGGATATTAGATTATGAACATTAATGTTGCTTATTGAATAAAGGTGAGGATTAGGGATGTGGTTTAAATGGGAAACTTGTCCTAAAGAATGGTTAGGAGTAATAGCTTAAATATTATGAATGGTATAATAGGAATTAGTGAAACCATCATTAGTAGCATGATTTTTTTTTGATGAGCAAGTGAGGGACTACAGGAGGTTAAGATGGTTCAGATTGATGCATGATAAAATATTAGCACTTGGCTTGGTCGATGACCTCTTCTAAAGTTCATGGAGAAAGATTTTGGACCTAATATTACAACTTAGGATAGAGATAATTGGTGAATAGATGAAAGAGGTTATCATCTACCATGTTGTGTTCACACTTTTTAGGCAAGGTCTTCCACCATTTGATGAAATCTTGTGCGATTTCCATCTCAAGTTGTTTACAATTAATAAACTGAGACAAGGTATTCTCAGGGAGGTCACTAGTTTGAAATTCGTATATAAGAGAGTTAATTAGATCTTCCAAGCTAGTGAATGAATGAGACTTGATTTTGTTATACCAATCTAAAGTGTCTCCAGAAAGGGTTTTCACTAAGATCTTGGTAGCGGTAAAAGTGTTTAGCTTGACCCAAACTTTGTATAGATTTCTAAATGTTTTTAGGTGTAAGGTAGGATCAATTGACCCATTGCAGATAATGGTAGGGGTGATACCTCCTATATCTATGTTATAAATTTGAGGCATAAGAGGTTCATTTTGAAAATGTTTAATTATTTTGTTAAGAACAGGCGATTGAGGAATAAGGTTGCCATGGGAATCCCTAAGGGCGGGTGGGGGAGAATTTTAGTTGTGCACTCCCCGTGGAACCTATTGAGGGTGATTTTGGAGATGAATAAGGTGATTATGAATTTGCATCATTTGGTTGGTAGTATTAGCTTGAAAAGTATTCATTTGGTTTAGAGTTTGAAATAAAAGTTGATGGGTTTGAGTGGTGTTATGTACAACATGTAAAGTATTAGCATTGGTATTAGTGGCCTAGGTAAAACTATGAATAGTGGCATGCACACTATTAGTGACTTGAGAGGCATTATTGGAAAATAATACACTAGTGGAATGATTAACATGTGTTGCAAAAGATGCACTAGTAGAAGGTGTATTAGAAGAAGAAGCACTAGTGGCATGATTACCATGGGTAGAAAATTATGCACTAGTGGAGGAACTGAGAAGAGTAGGTATTGAAAAAGGCCCAATAGAAGTTGAACCTACCATGTTAGTAGAGATACTTGGCATGGAGGTTATCAAGGAAGAAGAGGTCATAGTATGAGAAGGGGTCAAAAGAAAAGGAAGAGGCTAAGAGGCAAAAATGCTATTGCCCCCAAATCCATGTAAGAATATGGGGGAGGGTGAATAAGGTTATTATTATAGACCACTTATCATAAGGTTGTAAATAGTGGAAGGGTATTTTTCTCAATGCTAAGGAAATTTAGTAATGAAGAAAGGCATTTCTAGAGTTTACTCTAATCTAGGCTAAACTTCTAAAGAGAATAGAGGGTTACGAACTAAAGATGCATGAAGAGTCATCCTATAATTTGTAGTGGGAGTGGCCACATGCACATTAATTTCATCTAAAGTAGGAGCCATAAGATGTTTATGGTAAAACCAATTGGGATTGGTAAAGCTTATCATATCTATTGTGTTGAGTTCAACTCTATGTTTCCCTCAAACATGAAGTTCATGATGAGAGAGAAAGGTTAAGAAGGAAAAAATTATGTAAAGACAAAGTCAACAAATAGGATACAAAATTGAGTAAGTTGACTATGTGTTATAACCCAATAGGCAAATAAAAATATAGAGTCATTCAGTTTGGCTATGTATTGAAAATAGGAAGGTAAAATAGGATGATAAGGATACATAGTCCTTTAGGCCAAGTGTGTACTTATGAATAGAGAACTGAATGGGTGAATAAGAAGACATAGTTGTGCAAGTGGATTGTGTACTATTATTAGGAAGGTAAAACATAGTTTTTAAGAGACTATATCGACTAAGATGAGTGTATTGAAATAGGGAAAAAAATTGAAATATAATTGGAAGGAAGAATGAAAAAAACTCATAAATAATTGGATCAATACTAATGAAAAAAACTCATAAATAATTGGATCAATACTATTGATCCAATTGGGGCACACAACACAAATCCTTGCACCAACACTGACCAATGTAAGTTTTTACAATACAATATAGAATGATCAATGAGCAAGCAATCAACTAAAAATTAAATGTGTTTGGTCACCCTAGGTGTTATTAGATTATTAGAAAGTTTTGATTTTAATGTGATAGAAGAGTTGGATAAAATAGGGAACTAGAAAGTAGTCTAAAGTTGGTTTCAAGATGTTTGTGCTGAAAAGGATCTGTATTAGCAGTGATACTTGCTTGGTATTGGGGCTTACCCCCTCACTTCACAATTCCATAATGATAAGGGTGTTGGGTGCTTTGGCAATATATACCATTAACTACATATTTATACTTATCTTGATAACTAAGTCAGTTTCCCCCTTGATAATGAAATCCAAGTAAGTAGGCCTTGGGAAGAAAAGTGTTTAAATTAATTTTGAATGTTAAGTGATTTAGTAGTGTGTACAAAAGAGTAAAATAGTGTGACTAAAATGGTAATTTTAAAAACCACCTATTTAGACTATGTGATTTACTCTAAGCATGCAAATAACTGAAAAGGAAATGTGAATTGATTATTAGAAAATGATTGTTAATTTCCTGATTAAGAATAGTAGAGAGTCAATTTAGATGACACTGTATGCAAACAATACAACACATAGTCGACTCGGTCACTACTATTTTACAAAAGTAAGGTCTTTAATAATAGAGTCGAATAGGTTGAATATTTCTCTCAAATAGAAGACAAACTACAAAACTATGTTGGGTTATTTTTTTAATTCCACCTCCAATATTAAAATCTATCCCAACAAGATAGTGTGCTAACCCTTTCATGCAATATTTAGGTCTTGCATACTCACCCGAAGTGCATGGTAAAGGACCGGTTCCCATAGGTTTTATCACACAGTTTGGATAACTTGTTCATATTCTTCTCTTTATATCAATTAAATGAAGATTATATAAAATTATAAACATACTAATTTAATAATATGAGTTCTAAATTAGATTAATGTCATCACATATTATATTCATCTTTTACGAGTATTAAGTGCCTAGAAATGAAAATAAGATAAGGTGTCTTTCACATAAAAGTTTAAACACAATTTGTACCATCACTCATAGTAACACCAATTGATACAACTTGTTATGTCATATATTAATCTTAAAGTAAAGGTCTGTCACAATATCATTCCTTAATTCATCTATCCATTCCTCTATCCATCTATCCCCACAATGCTTTACAATAGGGGTATTTATACTTGTTTACCTTCATCAAGTGTTTACAATCATTAATGGCATGAAGAGTTGGCCAAAAAACTCTCAATATATTAAGATTCATGGTGCGTAACAATCAATTCTTCCTAAAAATATAGGCCTCTATGCCACCCATATCCTTGCTCTATGCTATCTCTATTGCCATGTGTTCTTTTCCTTACAGGTTGGTATAAAACTTTCTATCAATAAAGTCAGAGTAACCCATATGAACCATTCTTCCAATTGCTACTAATTCTCATGTACTCTATTAGTCTTCCAATTTCATTTTGAGTCTTACATCCTTGGGTCCATCATGGCTCATTCTCTTTTGAATGGGTCCTCTTGGGCTTGTTCCTTCATGCCATTGTCCTCTTATGCCCTATAGGTTCTACACCATGATGATTTTGTACTTATCAAATACATGTCGTGATCCTTCCATGTCATGGTTCTCCCCTATCATAGTCCTCCTTTACCATGGTCCTTTCACATTGTGCTAGTTATGTACCAAAATAGGATGACGTGTTGTCATAATTCTAGGTTTAACGTCATCCCACACTACACTCTTAATCTGTCTTAGACTAAGTCATGCTAGCATCCTCTAAAAATTTAAGCTTTGACTGCTTGAGTTCTTTCTTTAGATTATCCTGGTGAGAAAATGCCTAAAGAAACTTCATAGTTATTCCTTATATGGATAATTTTGATTCTTTTATCTCCTCAAGTTGGCTAGGAGTCTCGTCAGACTTCTTGACCTATTTATTCAGGGATGCAGTGGTATCCTTATGGACATCTTCAAGTGTAGAGACCTCCTTGTGAACCTATCCTTATAGGGATTAAAAATTCTTGTTTAGTTGTTGATGATGTTTATTGATGGTTTCCTCCATCATCTCTACATCCCTAAAGGATTTTACATGCTTGGTATGGTCTTTTATTAAGAGCACAACATCAACTAGTTACTGTCTATGGGCTTCTTCAACCTAGAGCCGAACCTCCAAAGTTTTATTAGGGTACACTAGCCACATAAAAATTCTTTCCAAAATGGGGATAACCCACCCAACTCTTTTTATATCATGTTCATAGATATTGATGATTGTGATGAACTATTCAGCCAACTCTAGCCCTTCATCTTGTGGCACAGTTTGCTCCTTACTTCATTTGAGTAGTAGTTCCATTGGGGTCTTTGGATTTCCTATGACATCCCCATCAAGGGATAAACCATATAATAGCATTGGGTATTCATTAGAGATTGTTTTACAAAGGTTTAAGACCCTTAATTTTTCCTTTATGGCCTCCTGGAGATGTTTTTTTAATATGGTCACTTCCTCGATGAGTGCTTATTTCTCTACAACTTCTTTATTGTACATGCATACAAATCTGACATGTTTCCTTTTAGGTATGCACACATCATAATCTAAAAAAATAATCTATCATGTTATTTCCATGCCAAACTTAAAAAATGTGGTGATTTTTAGAAGAGGGGAGATATTTTATGGTTCTACCCATAGTGGTTTTTGTATCATTGGAGGATCTGGGCCAAAAGAATGGTTGTCCTATGGGAGTTCAAACTCATGCTCCTCATTATACATATCAAGTAGGAAGGACACTTACTTCCTTGTCTCTAGATTTAACTCCTTGGGGATGAAGTGAATATAAATATAGAGCATATTTTCTTGAATGTCAAATTGATAATGTTCATGCGTATTGCCCATTACACCTTCATCATGCTCTTCTAAGGTCTCAACTGGTCCCTTCCCCTTACTAGGGTCACACTCAAGATTGAACTCCTTATGGACACTAGGAGCCATATCAATTTATTATTCATCATCCCCCTCATCATATTGTGTTTTAACATCAATTAGAGAGTCATCAATGGTGGTTTTCTCCTCCCAGACTGGGTAATGAGTTTTCTCAAAATATAAATCCATGCTATCGACCTGCACCTTAGGAACTTCCTATTGGGGTGCTTGCCTTTGGGGATGATTTTGGGTAGATCTAAAATTAATATCACTTGGGGGAGATGGTGATGGAGGTGGATAAGGTGGAGGTGGAGGTGGAGAAGGTGGTAGAGAAAGGGGAGGAGTGGGCTGGGGATATGAAGGGTGTAGAATTGAAGAATGCGGAGGCATAGAGCATGAAGGGGATGGAGAAATGTGGGGAGGAGATGGGGATGGATGTGGATATGGTGAAGGGAGAGGTGGAGGTGGTGTATAGGGATGGGATTGCATGGGTTTAGAGGACTACACCTCTATAGTCTTTTGTCATTATTAGGGGCTTGTTGCCCAATTGTGTTGGTGCCCACATCTGAATACTTCTTATTCTTTAGAGGTGGCACTGAAGGAAGTTTCTCCTTAGGGTCTCCACCTTGTGGGTTATTTTAAGGGTGAAACATATAGAATAGTTTATGAATTTACTCCCTAACCAATGTTTATTTGACTTGTATGTTAGTTAGGTTTGTCTCCATCTTCTCCACATAGGCCTTCTTACCTAGATAAACATATGACTTATGAAGAGTGCCAATCTTTGAATCTATCCTTTTATCCTACAAGATGATAGGCTTCATATCATGTATCTAAATGATAGAGTCTATGAAGTACCACACTGAAAAGGTGTATAGTAACTTAAGCCATGCAAAGATCTCTATAGATGGGTTCATTTGGATACATGTGAGGGAGAAGTGTTGCTTTACAACAAACTATGATTATTTCTCTACCAAAGGGGGAAAGTCCTTGGGAATGCACCACTCATCCCTGAAAGCTATCTTCATCCCATCAAATTAGTACCTCATCTTGATCTTATATGAGGGTGTGATGTGGCTAAGGCAAGTAAATGCCTTGTAGCACTCAATACACCCATTTTAATGCTCTAGAACTATAGTCTGACACCCTAATTTCATCAAAAACCAATAAGAGGAGGATCACCCCCATGGAAACCTATAATTAAGCTCTTGATGGGCCCTCTCCATGTCTTAAACAATATTCTTGGTGAAGTACATGGCCTAATTATAATTTAGCCCTTATGAGTCTTGATGAGGAATGTAGAGGTGTGTCATGTCCACCTCTTTCTCATGATCGGTCCCTCTAATCTTGGTCGAGATGATCCACATCACAACTTAGAGGCTAAGATCTTACAATTTTTTGATGTACATGACATGCCCCTACTTTTGATGCATCAATGCCATGGAAGTATTCTATATCTCCTCAGTATCAACCAAGTCATTAATTACACTCAATCCCAAGTACTATAGTCTTGTGACCCTACTGATTATTTTAAGAGTAATCTTCATGCTGCACTCAATGAAGTAGATATAGTCCTCATGGATGTGAAAAAGGAGGAATTGAACTGCCTATATGGGCTTTCCAAAATAGGGAAATTTAAATAGTTAGAATAATCCTATAGCATCCAGTTAGTTGAATATTATGAGATCATACACCAATTAGTTCCTAGTGTTAGTGGTTTCCACATGATAATCATTTGGAGCTCAACTTTGTTCCTAGGTTGGAAATGATTATAGTCAAAAATAGTACAAGTGGAGACCTTAGGGACCCAGTTCTCCATGTGTAACACCAAATCTAGATATTTCATCTCTTTAATAAATAGAGATGAGGGTGGGGATGCTTGATATTTCTACACCAAAGATGATTGTACCTACTTTGATTTTTACAACATACTTTCCTTTCCTTCTTTCATGCATTGTTTCTCTTCTTCTGTCATGCTCTATACTTTTTCTTCTAGGTACCATGCTTATTCTTCTAGGGTCTCTTC
Organism: Torreya grandis; assembly: GCA_037957365.1. Lineage (NCBI taxonomy): Eukaryota > Viridiplantae > Streptophyta > Pinopsida > Cupressales > Taxaceae > Torreya > Torreya grandis. The sequence goes on from JARHVA010001758.1 coordinate 1,306,653, forward strand.
CTTAATTATAACCGAGTCTCCTCCACTTACCTCTTCTTATTTAGGTATTGTCAGCAAGCTCTCACATCTCTTGGCCTTTTTCTTAGGCCACATTACCCTTAGAGAATCCCAAAGGTTAACTCATGGTCATCCAATGTTTCCAAAGGAATATGTGGTTGAAGATTATTATTTTGGCTTTTTAAGCTCAAGCACCCTTTAATGGTGGACTTGGAACCCAATAAACAGACTTGGAATCTCTCTTCTCAACTTGGTAATGACATGTGTGGTTTATTGAGGATATGGAAACTCTTTACTTTGCTCAGGATTTGATTGACTTGGCTTTGGTAGCCACTTGATCTTTAGTTTGGTAATTCAAAAATAAATGTATAGAAAAGTATGAAATGGGCTTAACTTGCCTATTTATAGGCTCTAAGAGGGATTTACCCTCATTAATGTCTTTTTATCACCCATCACTTTGTGGCATTTAATTTAGATGTTTAATGGCCACCGTATTTGGATACTTGATTTTTGTGATTAATGCATTAATGGTATTATCCCATCATGCTATTGGCACATTTTTACATAACTATTCATTTTTCATTAATGGCAGATCCCATATCACACTTTTCTTTGAAGTAGATGACAACTATGTCCCATGCTTTTTATGAAGTGAGAGACAACTATCTCTTTTACATTTCTAACATTTGGTAGTAACCTTACCCTTTTGTGCCTTAAATGACTTGCATGCCTTAAAACCTTGAGTGACCTTAATAAATTCCATGCCCATGTAACTCACATGATTAAGTAACTTATACGCTTTTCATATTTGAATTTTAAAACTTGACTTCTTACCCCACACTAAAACATGTCATGACCCTCCACAAAAAGATCACAAACTTGGAAAAAAATTACAAAAAGAAAATTTGCATGAAACAAAGGCATCATTTTTACTGAAAGTAGTAAATCCTAAACTAATGGCATAAGACTTATTGATTATAAATTTTTTAGCTATTTTGAAGTGAAATATGGCTTAAGCTAGCTTCCATTATAGTGCCCAAGATGGAACTAACCATCCATACTTTGTAACCAACATGCTCTAATAGGTCTAATGCTATGTTTTATAAAAGGGCCATCCTAGTGTATGTAGATCCTTCTTTGATGGTGAACAAATTTAGAATCATATAAAAAGACCTTCATTCTTAGATAAAATGTTTTGTTCTTTATATGGTGATCATGCCATGCTTTCTACTTGCATTTTTATACATCTTAGCTCCAATGAGCAAGGAATCGAGCCACGTTGAGTTGTAATAAAGTGTCTAGGTGAACTTTTAAAGATGATTCTTCATCTATTTATCCAACATGCATGATACATAGAGATGGTAAAAATAAATCTACTAGTATGACTTTTTCCTTGCCATACACTAAGTTGAATGGCATGATTTTGTTTAGGTGCTTATAGATTGTTTGGTAATTGCATAGAATTGTAGATACCCTATCATCCCAATCTATTTAGCCAATGTTACATATATTTGTCAAGGTGATACCTATGTTTTTGTTGAAATCCTTAGTAGTTCCATTGGCTTGCGGGTGATATGGGGTTATTTTATGGTGTGCAATCATGAACTCAGCCAACAAGATGTGAATTGTTTCATTCAAAAAGTGGGTTCTGTGATCACTGGTGAAACTCAAGGGGCATATAAATTGAGTTATGACATTATCCTAGATGAACCTCATAGTAGTAGTAGTATTACAATCCTTTATCAACATGGATTTAACCCAACATGTAATATAGTTGTTGTAATGATGTACAACAAACCTATCTATCATTCTAATAGAGTAATGGGACCAACAAAATCAATATCCCATTTTTTGAAGGGTTTTTGAGAAGGGATGGGATATAGAGGAATAACATCTCTCTAATTAGGTTTACCAATGCATTAAAATATGTCACATTGCTTAACATATGTTATAGCATCTTGGAAGAGAGTTGACCACCATAATCTAGCTAACAAAACCCTCCATGCAGTAGCCTCTCCAACATAGTGTCCACCAACAATACCTTCATGAATTTCATGAAGTATTTCAAGGCACTCATTTTGTATTACACAACATCAAAGATCTTCATCACAACCCATTTTTAAATATCACCTACTATAAATTGAAAAGTCGAGGTGTAAATTGTAAGTTACTTCTTAGCATGTGAGGTGAGACAGTCAGGTGTAGAACCAATGGTCAAGAATGCCATAATGTCTTCCAATTATTTAGGCATACATGTAACATGAAAAATATATACATTAGAAATATCATCCTATATGGTGCATGGTGGTTCTCTATTCTCAATTTGTGATAGGTGGTCAAGTCCAGAATTGGCTTTCCTAGGTTTCACCATCACCAAAAACTAGAATTCTTGGAGCAAAATAATCCAGTGATAGATTCATCAATGTAGTATGAATTTATTGACGAGGTATTTCAAACCCTCATGATTTTTATAGAAAATAAAAAGAGTGGCTAATGGGTATTGTCTAAACTTTTACAATGCGTAGACTATTGATAGTGCCTTATGCTCCATAGTGGTATAGTTTCTTTCAACTAGTATGAGCTTCTTGCTGGTGAAGTAGATTGGGTGATCTAGGTGACCTTCACTTGGTTGTGTAATAATTTCACCAATAAACATGCTATATGCATCAACATGGACATGAAATGGCTTTGTCTAATCAGGGAATTGAAGAATAAGAGCAGTGACTAGCTTTTCTTTGAGTGTTTCAAAGGCCTCCTTACAAGATCAAGTCCATATGAAATGCTCATTCTAGTTTAGAAGTTATTATAAGGGCATAAAAATCTTTACATAACCATGAATTAACTTTCTATAATAACCCATGTGGCCTAGAAAGGCATAGACCTTGTGCTGAGTCTTAGGCATTGGAAGGTAAGAATAACATATACCTTTACTGGGTCTACCAAGAGTCCTTCCTTAAAAATAATATGCCTTAGGAGCACACCAAAAAGTGTCACAAAAATATACTTATTTAAGCTTAATGATATTTATAAGACCTGATAACGCTCAAGTATAAGTTTAAAGTTAGCATAATGGTCCTTGACCAAACCATATACTATCCAATCATACAAATAGACTTGGAGGAACTTATGGATGAAGTCCTTAAAATCTTCAACTGCTAGTCATGAAAAAATTATTGGGGTATTTTTAAACCCAAAGGGCATAATATTATAAGCAAATGATCCCCATTCAATGGTGAAGGTTGTCTTGGACTAGTCTTCTTCAAATATTTAGACCTGGTGGTACATTGATAATCCATCTATGAAAGAGTACACTTCACAACTAACAACACCTTCAAGGATTTCCTTTATGAATGGTGTTAAAAAGGGATCTATTACATAAGATGCATTGAGCATTTGATGATCCACATAGATATGGATGAGTCCATTCTTTTTGATACTAATCACCATGGGACTAACCCATTCAGATTAAAAAATGGGAGTGATTATTTTGGCATGTAGCATACTATCAATTTCCTCCTTAATTCACACTTAGAGATTAGGATTCATCCTATATGGGCATTTTTTCACTGGTTAAGCATTGTCAACTAGTTTGATATGTATTTTTCCCAAGGATAGGTGGACTCCCTTCATTTCAATGTAGTTCCTTGGGAAGACATCTTGATATTATTTTACTAATCTCTATGTAAGTCCAATAGTTTCCTATCATAGCCAGCATTGGTTCTTGCTTTGAGCCGATGTTGTAGTGAATAGTCTAGATAGGCCCATGGTAGGGGTTGTCCATATCAGCACCTATGTTCTGAATAGTTCTTGTGCCAACATCTATAGGAATATATAAATGGTTGGACAATGGGTAGAGTGGATTGGATCCTTCTCTTTCATATAATTAGAAGATAAGCTTTTATTTTCCCAGATGAATCTCTTTTTGTTGGTCCTGATCAGGTATTGGTGCAGGCACAAGAACTAGGTGTGTCAAAGGCTCATGGAATAAGTGTAGGGGATTCTCAGGGTCTTGATGAATAATCTTTAGAAATTATTCTATAAGACATGGGTCACCTACTAATGTTTCATCCATGGCTTGGAGGGTGAGGCATAAATCCATTCTTGATGAATAATAGGACAGTGTCAACTTCATTTTCTCCTTTAGTAGATGCCAAAACCTAGTACCCATGTGTCTCTCTTCATGAGCATACCATGCTCATGCCCAAGCGCATAAAGTTACATAAAATGCATATACCCATAAATATTCTAGTAAGTAGGACTCATCATTTTTCCACATTATTTCACAAACTTTTATGTGGGACTCAATGGCCTATATTCCACTATAGCTGACTACTCCCTTTACTTTGTTATCATGATGGAACTAGTGGTGTAAGGATGAGCATACCTGATCCTAATAGAGGATTCATTCATAATGGGTTCACCAACATCATGCAGTTGTCCTATATAATATATGAACCAAATATCGAAGATGATCTTCATTAGTGTGGTAAAATTCTTCAAGCACTGGATGAAGTCTCAGATTTCCATCTGCCCATGGAACCTTCGATCCTCATCAAGTCTTTCAGATGGTGTCTCTATGATATGTCCCCTCATGAATTATCTAGTGATAAGGTGAATGAATTTGTGTTATTTATTAAATTGGCATGACACATTCTCTTATTTGTTGATGGTACTGCATACTTTGCCAGTGAGGTCATAGTCACCATGAGCCCCAAAATTACATGCATTGATTGTAGTGTGAGATATGGACTAAGTATTTGACCATAAAATAATGCCATATGGAGTGGGATCTCATTGTTCATTTTTCCTTGTAATAACATTATAGATATGGTTTATATCTTCATCAACATGGACATGCTCTATGTAAGAGGGGGCCCATGTGCTTGATTGAGTGGTATTATAACATGTTTATTAGTATTTTCAAAACTAATGTAATGCTTTTTAAAGCTTAAGTATGCATTATTCACATAACACTAGGTATTCCTAATATAGCTAGGTAATCATCAGCTTTAGCTAGCTCTAGAACCTCAAAATCTACTTTGAATGGTACTCCAAGTATGTCAACCATGGCATTCTTGAGCACCCCAATAGGGTGCGCATGAGTCTTATTTTCCATGAATAAAAAATGAGGTGAAAGCTATGATTATAGATTAGACATTTTTCACCAAGCATCTTTGGTGTGGACATTGAATTCTACATTGGTATCTACTAGTATGTCTTGGATTACCCATCCATCGATGGTAGCATTAACCAATATTTCTCTATCTTCCAGGGGAATAGAGAAACTAGGAGAGTCCTATCATCGATCATGATTTAAATAATGATATTCACTTTGCATAATGATGTGAGGGTGAACCTCATTTAGTATTCAAGATTGACTATTAATCTAAATGTTGAGTTGTGGGATGATATCCTTATATAGCATATGCTTTCATAGTTCCTGGAAGTCATCTCGCACAACAAGTTGAGGTTCAGCTTCCCTTTACATCCTTATATTTGAGGAACTAAATCTATCCCTAAAGTTCTCATATGAGTTCCATCATATCTTGAGGACATATTTTTTTGCTAAACATCATGATACTTTCTAGCTCATGGTTCTTCTTGTTGTACTTTCTCGATAAGATTAGTTATTGATTGGGTCTGTCCCCCACTGTGAATGGTAATGTTTACTTGTTAAAATATATGTATGGTTGGGTGTGCACACCATTATGGCTTATAAATTTGAATAATATCAATGCCCTTTTCATTTCATTCCTTGGTGATATCCATGTTAGGATCTAGCAAGCACAATTGATTACTCTTGTAGAAGCAACTAAACAAGGAATTAAACCAGAATCACAAGTAACTAAAAATCAGAATCAACAAAGAATAAGAGATACAAGAAACAATGAAAAATTGTATTAAACTCTTCCAAAAGGAAATACAATTGAAGAAATCTCTCTTTCTTTCACACCTCTCAGATGTACAGATCTCTTTCTCTCAAGAGTTCTCTCTCTCACAATTACAATCAATTCAATCCTTGAATTGTCTTCCTCATCATGATACAAGATATGAATATCTATCCTTTATATAGAATTAGGGATCATGAGCTATTCAATCTCAACCATTAGATACACCTCTTAATCAAGGGTTCAAATCAGTCCTGCTAAAGATAGAGACGCGGACTCATAAATAACAGTTAAACTTATCATGCAAACAATCTATTTAATCCTCAAAAATAGACTTCTAGAATGCACAAGTGACCAACATCGGTCCTTGTTTGCCTGCACATGACCGACGTCGGCCGATCCATAACTGACGTTGGTAGCCTCCAGTCAATCCCTGACCGATGTAGGCAAATGTGTAAATCTTGCAACCTTGCATTCACTCATTAGGTGAAGCTTTTAGCTCCATAACTCAACAATCCACATATAAGTCAAGTCACTCTCCCAATTAGTGGTCTTTTTTATATAAAGCACACATCGGGTAATATGGGAAATCCATTTGATAGTGGTCTAGAGATCCACATTTTTAATAGGTCTTGGATGGAAAAAAAACCACCTCCTCATGCTCTACCTCTTCCTTATCCATCATATCCACTATTGTCTTGACTATTTGCTATTGATTTTTGGCACGTGCCGCATGCTTGAGCTTCATGGATGTCACTCATCAAACAATAGTCATTAGTGTCATGAGTGTAGGCATTATAGATATTAAAATAGTTAGACACCTTAGTGTGTATAGCTCATTATAAAAGAGGACAAGAGTAGACATCATGTTCTTCATGATAGATTTCACATGTTTGTTTAAGTACTGTGTGAATGTTTTTGCATAGATAATTACTTTGTGTATGCCCTTTAGACTCATAGTTAGTCCACCAAACACCACTACATTTTTGATGTGAATTATTGGCCATCAAATTCTCAAGTTGTGATTCCATGAAATCTATATATGCTTCCATAAAGGGATTGATCCTAGTGTCAATGCTTCCAACCATGTCAGCACAAAGAATAACTTCCAAAGTCTCATGCAGACTAGTGAAGGTTCATTAAGACAAGGTTCATTGGAAAGGTAGTAAAAATTTTCCCACAAAAAATTGTGCATGTTAAACAATGTTAATTTTAAATGATATTTTAGATAACAATGTTTTTGACCTTACATCATATTCATGCACACTTTTGATAATTCCTTGCTTTATTCCTTCAATGCTACTATGCTCTATTTCTCAAATTTAGGAATGCCAAATTTATATAAGAAGGTTGTTTTGAGCTGATCAAAGTTGACCACCACTTACTGAGAGTCAAAATTATGATACCACTTGTGCATGCAACCTAAAAGTGTAGTTACAAACTATATGATTGTACATTTATAAGAGGTGATACCTCGTGCCCTCTAAATTAGTTCACATTTGTGAACATGCTCTACTACATTTTCCACTCAATATTTAGGTGAGTGTAGTGTCATATCATACTAAACCATCATCAATGGAGGTGATTTAATGGGTGGTTGTTGGGAAGGTCCATCCCCTATCCCTCGAGGAAGAAGTCCACTTCCTCTTGCACCTCCTCCTAGTCCTCTGCCAATGCCTCCAATAGCAGTGCTCATGGTATGGGGCATGGTAGTTGGTTGGCTACTCAAGTTGGGATTGTATTCTATCCTTGAAGGCTAGGTCCACTAGGCATCCCCCGTTGTGACATAAAATTCCATTAAAGAGGGAAAGATAGTGTTAAGTCTAAATGAGCATCAAAAAGCTTAGTTTCAATATCCCTTACTGGTTTAGCTTTTGATTCCCAACTAATTTTATCCCAATTTCATTTGTATATGTCTGACTCAAAAGCATGAGCTCACACTATGGTGGGGGAGCTTGGTTGGTTCAGACTTGGTTCCTACCATCCAACTTGTTTTTCCTTCATAAGATAAAAGAGGCATAGAATGCAGTTTGGAAGTGATGGGGTCCTCATGTGTTTTCACTTCCCTATGGATCCTAACAACACTCCTTGAGTTATCCTGGTCTCTTCCCTCACTACTAAATTCCATAATCCTTTATTGATCTTCATCATACTTATGTTTCTATAAAGCATGTTGGTTGGATACCATTTTGAACCCACAATCTTCTACCAACTCCTATTCTACCTTCCCAAATGTGTGGCTCATGCACCAAAAGATTTAGCTCTACATTGGTATAGTTTCCAATCCAAGATCAACAAATAACTTATTTATTTCAAAAGCAAAAAGTTTAAGATAATGACCACATGGTTCTCAAAGGAACTGGAACTTGGATTTTTGAGGGCATGAATAAGAGGTTACAACATTTGTCTAGAATGTATCTTTTTATAACTCCTTTCCACCAAAAGTTGATTGATCATGTGTATGGGGCTCCAAGTTATGCTAAATCCATTTGTCATTCTAACATCAAAGAATACCTTCTTCTAAGATTACTTGATTGTCCTTGAGCGTATGCTATCAACCAAGTATGTAAGTGAACTGGGACCTCCAAAAATGAGGTTTCATACAATGGATTGTAGAGATTTTTCTATAACCTCTACTGTATAGAAACTTTTGGCTCAATATAGGGAACTAAAAAATTATCTTCAATACTGGTAACCTATTATTATATATTCTCCAGCGTAATATGCTCAAACATTTTTCCATCACTGTGTTTCAAGTACTTCAAGTATCAAAGACAAAACCAAAATATTGGGTTATTTTAGTTAATTTTAGCTTCAACACTAAAATATAGCACAATGAGCTAATGCATTGGCCCTTTCACATAAGATTTGGGTCTTGCACACTCACCTAAATCATGTGGCAAAGGACTGGTTCTTGTAAGTTTTCTTGCATAGTTTAGATAACTTGTTCATATTCTTCTCCTTATATCAATTAAATTAAGATTATATAAATGCATAAACATACTACTTTAATCTTATGATTTTAGGTTCAAGTAATGTCATCACACAAATTATAGTCATCTTCTATTAGTATTAAGTGCCTAGAAAATAAAATAAGATAATGTATCTTTCACATAAAATTTTAAACACAATTCGTACCATCACTCATGGTAACACAAATTGATACAACCTGCTATGTCATATATTTAGCTTAAAGTAAAGGTCCATCACAATATCATTCCTTAATTCATTTGTCCATTCCTCTATTCACCCTTCTCCATAATGATTTACAATAGGGGTTTTTATACTTGTTTTACCTTGACCAAATGTTTACAATCATTAATGGCATGAAGAGTTTGTTGGGGATCAACCAACAATCTTGATTACTATGTGAAAGCAATTACATATGGAATTAACCAGAATGATAAGTAACTAGAATCAAAAATAGCAAAGAATAAGAGATACAAGAAACCACCCTGAAAACTTGTATTAAACTCTTCTAGAAAGAAATACAATGAAGAAACCTCTTTTCTTCCACACCTCTCTCAGATGTATAGCTCTTTTTCCCTCAAAAGTTCTCTCTCTCAATTACAATCAACTCCAACACTTGGATTAATACACATATACAATTTTGTACTATTTTCTCATACATCTACAATAAGCTATGAAAATTTATCCCAATTATATAGAATTAGGGATCATGAGCAATGCAATATCAACCATCAGATGCACCTCCTAATCAAGGGCTCAAAACAGTCCTACTAAAGATAGAGATGTAGACTTAAGACTAACACTTAATCTTATCATGCAAACATTCTGTTCTGTCCATGAAAATAGATTTTCGGACACACAGCTGACCGACGTCGGTCCCTGCCTGTCTGCCTATGATTGACATCAGCCGATACATGATTGACATCGACATCTCTTAGTCGACTCCTGACCGACGTCGGTCGCTCCTGACCAACGTCGATCGCTCCTGATGGATGCCGACGACTGTGTAAAATCAATAACTTTTGCACTCACTCATTTGGTGAAGCTTTTAGCTCCACAACTCAACAATCTCCCACTTGGAGATAAACAGCTGCACCAGTACTTGTACAGCAACATCTTCTAGCTTCTCCATCTTCAAACTCAATCATGAAGACCAACAAAAGTTGAATGAAGATTCAACTTCTCCTTTGTTACCGGCTTGGTTAACATATCAACAGGGTTCTTATCTGTATGGATCTTCTCTAGCTTCAACTCACCATCCTCCAATACCTGTCTAATGAAGTGGTATCTTAGTTGTATATGTTTGGTTCTTGAACGAAAGGCTAAATTCTTAGTCAAATGAATTGCACTCTGACTATCACTGTATAATCTACAACTCTCTTGCTCCTTTCCTAGCTCTTCCATGAACCGTGTCATCCATATCATTTCTTTGCTAGCCTCTGTGACTGCAATGTATTCTGCCTCTATAGTAGACAAGGCAACAACCTTTTGCAACTTTGAAATCTAGCTAACCGCCATTCCATCAATAGTGAAAATATACCCTGTGGTGCTTCTCCTGCCATCCAAATCACCTGCCATATCTAAATCTACATAACCATGTAGAGAAGTGTTTGAACCACCATAGCACAAATGCCTACTGCTGGTCCCTCTCAAATATCTGAGTATCCACTGAACTACTTTCCAGTGTTCCTTTCCTGGATTGGCTATATACTTGCTAACAACTCCCACTGCTTGGGCAATATTCGGTCTAGTACATACCATTGCATACATTAAACTCCCTATTGCAGAAGGATATGGAACTCTACTCATGTACTCTACCTCATCATGTGAATTAGGACACTGATCTTTACTCAGCTTGAAGTGTCCAGCCAAAGGTGTGCTTACCGGCTTTGCATCTTGCATATTGAACTGTTTCAACACCTTGTTCACATAATCATCTTGAGACAAAATCAACCTATGATTTTTCCTGTCTCTCTTGACACTCATACCAAGGATTTTCTTTTTTGCTCCCAAATCTTTCATGGCAAATGTGTGAGCTAATTTCACCTTAAGCTTAGAGATATCTTGCATGTGTGATCTTGCAACTAGCATATCATCTACATACAATAACAAAATGATATATCTACCATTATCCAATCTCTTAAAATACACACAATGGTTAGATTGACACCTACTATAGCCATGCTCAGTCATAAACCTGTCAAATCTCAAATACCACAATCTAAGAGCTTGCTTGAGACCATACAAGCTTTTCTTCAATCTGCACACAAGTTTCTCCTTACCTTTGACCTAAAATCCTTCTGGCTGATCCATATATATTTCTTCATCTAAATCTCCATGAAGAAATGCTATCTTAACATGAAGCTGCTCAAGATGCAAATCCTCAATAGTAACTAAAGACAATACAGTCCGTATAGAAGTCATTTTAACTACAAGAGAAAAAATCTCACCAAAATCAATACCTGGTTTTTGTGTAAATCCTTTCACTACCAACCTGGCCTTATATCTCATCTGTCCATTCTCACCTTCCTTCAATCTGTAGATCCATCTGTTCTTCAGTGTTCTCTTTCTAGCTGGCAACTCAACCAAATCCCATGTTTGGTTCTGTTTTAAGGAATCAATCTCCTCATTCATGCCTAGCTCCCACTGTTTCCTAGAATCTACCTGTATTGCTTCATCAAAACTCTCTGGTTCTCCATCATCAGTGAGCAATAAATAGAATAATGAAGGGGAATATCGAATTGGAGGTTTACTTACCCTTTCTAACCTCCTGATGGGCGTCTAAGACTCATTCACAACATGCTATCTGCCCAAATTCTCTACCAGTGACTGACCTCGATCACCTCCAGGCCTGTAACTAATTGACATCAGTTCTATATGACCGACATCAGTTCCTGACTTGTTGACATCAGCCACTATATGATCAACATCGATTCCTGTGTTTTTGACGTTAGTTCTTTCCTGACCGACATCAGTCTCTGTGTTTTCCTTTCTATTATTATTCTTTCTCGTGAGCTCATTTTGGACCGTCACCTCGTCCAATTCTTCATGGCCCTGCTCATAATTCTTTAGCTTCTTGAGCTGATCACTATACATCACTTTTTCATTGAAAACAACATCACGGCTCCTAATTATTTTGTTAGTTCTTAGATTCCAAAACCTGAATCCGAAATCTCCAAAGCCATAACCAATAAATGTGCACCTAATAGACTTAGCATCCAGCTTCTTTCTATTTTCCTTATCAACGTGCACAAAAGCTTCACAACCAAAAACTTTGAGAAATGAGAGATCCACCTTTTTACCTGTCCATGCCTCTTTTAGAATTCCACCATCTAGAGCTATAGAGGGTCCTCTGTTAATTAGGTAAACTACAGTATCCATAACTTTTGCCCAAAACTCTAAGGGCAAACTAGCATGCAACCTCATACACTGTGCACGCTCGATTATTGTTTTGTTTATCCTTTCAACAACTCCATTTTACTAAGGTGTCCTTGGAACCATCCTTTGCCTATGTATTCCATGCATATAATAATACCAGTTAAACTTGTAGCTACAGAACTCACCCCATTGTCAGATCTAAGGCACTTCAATCTCTTGCCTGTTTCATTCTCAACTAAAGCTTTCCAAATCTTAAAGGTGTTAAAAACATCAGATTTCTTCTTTATACAATATACCCATACCTTTCTTGTAGCATCATCTATGAAAGTAACATAGTACTATGATCCTCCAATAGAAGCAACCTGAGTTGGTCCCCACACGTCTGTGTGAACAAGCTCCAACTTATGCTTCTTCTTTGTTGACCTAGTCTTGATAAAACTCACTCTCTTCTGTTTCCCAAAAATACAGTGCTCACAAAAATCTAGATCTATGCTTTTTAAATCTAAAAGCTTACCTTTTGACTTAAGAATAGTCATTCCCTTCTCACTCATGTGGCCAAGCCTCTGGTGCCACAACTTTGCATCTACATCTGAAGTAGATAATACAGAAGGAGAATTGTTAGTAACACAATTACATAAATAGAGAGTACCTTCTCTCTTACCTCTGGCTAATACAAATGCACCCTTGGAAACCTTCCAAGATTCAGTTGTGAGAGTTACTGTGCAACCCTCATCCCCTAACTTTCCTATAGAAATCAAATTCCTCTTCAAGCCGGGAACATGCATGACATCTCTCAACACCCATGTGTTGCCATTTTCCATCTTCAGCTGCACTTTTCCTTTGCCAATAATTTTACAAGGCTCATCATCCCCTAAATAAACTATTCCAAAATCTCCATGGACATAGTCACTAAAATATTCTCTATTTGGGGTTGCATGAAAAGAGGCACCAGAATCTAAAACCCAAGATTCTATATTATTATGCAAAGAGATTATAAGAGCATCTTGTGCAACAATACCTGCAACTTTTGCTTCTTCTTTACCTTCATGCTGATTGTCTTCTTTAGGTTTTGACTAGAAATCTTTGCTTATATGCCCTATCTTTTCACAATTTCAACAGGCTATCCTCCTGCCATTTCTGGATTTGGATCTACCTCTCATCTTTGACTTAGACCTTGATCTCCCTTTCTTGCTCTTCTCTTTTTGCCTTCCCCTGCTCTCAAAACTTAAAGCATTCCCTAATGTTTCCTCTGTGCTTTTCCTATGAATTTCTTCATTCAAGATTACACTAACAACATCATCTACTTTTAAAATATTTGAAGCAAATGTAGTATTACTAACTGCCATTACCAAGCTATGCCAGCTTTCAGGTAATGAGCATAAGATTAATAGAGCTTTAATTTCATCATCAAACACTATTTTGACTAAATTTAATTGATTTACAATTCCATGGAAATCATTTAGATGATTAGATACAGATCCACCTTCCTGCATTTGCAAACTAAATAACTGCTTCATAAGATATACCTTATTTGAAGTTGAGGGTTTTTCATATAAATTTGCTAAAGTAGTCATTAACTCTACCGTTGACTTTGCCTGTGATAGATTAGATATCACAGTAGATGCTAGACTCAATCTTATAGATCCAAGAGCCTTTCTATCAAGAACTTCTCATTCTTCATCTTGCATGTCTATGGGCTTGCATGAAACCCCACCTAATGGTAAGTATAGATCTTTTTGATATAGATAATCTTCTATCTGCATCCTCCATAATTGGTAATTCTTGCCATTAAACTTCTCCATTTTAAGTTTACTTTCTTCTGCCATTACTTCTCCCACTCAAATAGAAACCCCTGTGAGTAACCTATAATCAACACACACTAACCAGATCTGAAACACCTGTTAGTCAACCTGAGCTCTGATACCACTTGTTGGGGATCAACCAACAATTTTGATTACTATGTGAAAGCAATTAAATATGGAATTAACCAGAATGATAAGTAACTAGAATCAGAAATAGCAAAGAATAAGAAATACAAGAAACCACCCTGAAAACTTGTATTAAACTCTTCCAGAAGGAAATACAATGAAGAAACCTCTTTTCTTCCACACCTCTCTCAGATGTACAACTCTTTTTCCCTCAAGAGTTCTCTCTCTCAATTACAATGAACTCCAACACTTGGATTGATACACATATACAATTCTATACTATTTTCTCATACATCTATAATAAGCTATGAAAATTTATCTCAATTATATAGAATTAGGGATCATGAACAATGCAATATCAACCATTAGATGCACCTCCTAATCAAGGGCTCAAAACAGTCCTACTAAAGATAGAGATGTAGATTTAAGACTAACACTTAATCCTATCATACAAACATTCTATTCTATCCACGAAAATAGATTTTCTAGACGCACAGGTGACCAACGTCAGTCCCTGCCTGTCTGCCTGTGACCGATGTCAGTCGATACATGACCGACATTGACATCTCTTAGTCGACTCCTGACCGATGTCGGTCGCTCCTGACCGATGCTGGCGACTGTGTAAAATTAGTAACTTTTGCACTCGCTCATTTGGTGAAGCTTTTATCTCCACAACTCAATAGAGTTATCCAATGAAATCTCAGCAAACTAAGAGTCATGGTGATTAACAATTAGTTCTTCCTAAATATTTGGGCCTATGCACCCCCCATATCCTCGCTTTATGTTATCTCTATTTCCATGTGTTGCTTTCCTTGCGAGCTTGTACAAAATTTCTTATCAATAAGGTCAGAGTGACCTATATGAACCATTCTTCCAACTACTCCCACTTCTCATGTGCTCTCCTAATAATTTTCTTTCATTCCAAGTCTTACATCATTAGATCTCTCATGACTCAATTTCTTCTCACTAGGTCCTCTCATGTTGGTTCCTTCACATTGTTGTCCTCTTACACCTCATAGGTTCTATACCACATTGCTTATATGACTATCAAATGTGCACCATGGTCATTTCATGCCATGATAATCCCATTCCATGGTCATTGCATACCTTACTAATTCCATGCCAAAATGAGACAACACTTAGTCAAAATTTTGAGGCCAACAAACTATGTTGACTAGGTTAACCTAGTTAGTTGTAGGTTTGTAGTTTTAAAGAGTACTAACTTTTGAAAAATAGAACTGAAAAAAATACTAAAATGATAGAGAGAGGAAAGAAAGGAAACTTGGTGGGCTTGAAGATGATTTAGATTACAAATTTTATGATGTAATGTTTTAGTTATTGCTTTTAAATTCTGTAAACTATGTCGACTAGTTCGACCAAGTTCTATAAAACCTTGTATGCTGAAGAAGAATAAGGAATAAGATCAACCTGTTTGAGAGTGTTTGTTGACTTGTATGTTGGAAGAAATAATTATTATAAAAAGTTGACCTATTCAATAATGTATGTCAATCTATAAATGAATAATAGTATCATGTTGAACTATTTGATCTAGTAACCTGTAATTGATATAAACCTACACAGACAAAATAGAGTCATTTTGAAGTGACTATGTGTTAAACATGCACACAAAAAGTTATAACTATACTGAGTAGTTTGATATAATACTATAAATATGAAAAAATATAATGAAATGATGGCATGATAGAAAACTTATAAGGGTTACATTCATGTTAGTTTCACTAGAAAGTATGTAAATGGAAATGTAATTGGTCTATAAATCAATCCTATCTCAGAGAAGATAAATCTTACTTACTCTTGTAATTGTTGACACATTATATATTCAGGGTCATGACCAAGATGGATCTGATAGACCTAGCGAAGGGATCTCTTACCATAATAATATCACTAGGGAGGGTTCCAAAGCCTCCTATCAAGAAAAACTATCCAATAACCTTAACTAGATGCTATGTTTTCATATTCACTAAACTAATAACAAGTAATGTAAAATATAATCTAGAGCTCACCAAATCTTGTGGCACAAAGTGGGGGTAATAAACATAAAATTTAACATGCATAGAATAAATATACTCACATCAATGTATATAGAATCGTAATACATGGGAGAGAAGTACAAATGCATATCTATCTACTATTATAGAGGAACAAAGTTAGGAATACTTACCTTTGAAGATGAACCTATCGATCCTCCATCTCTCCCTTAGTTAAAGTGTTCCAAAATAAGTTATTGTGGTATGTAAGGATGGCAAGGATAAATCTTCTCTAGGATACACAACCTATCAATGCATCTAAAAGACTTCTCCAC
The DNA here is from genome assembly GCA_037957365.1 of Torreya grandis. NCBI lineage: Eukaryota > Viridiplantae > Streptophyta > Pinopsida > Cupressales > Taxaceae > Torreya > Torreya grandis. The sequence goes on from JARHVA010001758.1 coordinate 1,323,137, forward strand.
AAGACAAGATCCATATCTCTAAAAAATGTATGAAACCCTAAGCTATGATTTTCAAGTAGAATAGTGGATAAGCAAATGCACAATATATATCTCTTATTTTTCTCTCTTTTTATTTTAGAAATGATGAAATGGATGTGTTTATATAGATGGATCTAACCCTAGTCCTTCCCAAAAGTTTAGCTGATAAGGTCAACCCAATCGACATTATATCACTATTGATAAAAATAAATTGGGTCAATCAACCTAGACCCTAATTAAGTTTTATCAATTAGAGTACAAGTTTGATGAGGTCGATAATGTAATGTAAATCATTAATAAAGATTTTAGGCTAGGGAAGGGCTAATGAAGGTAGAAAATGACTAGAGGAGGGTACAAAATAATAGGCAAAGCTTAGGTAAATGTTTTTAAGACATGGGTGCATAGATATAAAGTTATAGTAAGGGATAATAATCTTATGAAGCACCAATGGTCTATCGACCCCTTTCTTAGTATACCCCTTAAGGTGTGCACTTAAAGATATTAAGACTTGATGGGTTCCTATAAGAAAGAAAACATCAGTAAGTGATAAAGTTTGAAAATATTATGTGGACGTAGACCCTTCATGGCTAGTAGTCTACCAACTGGATATTAGTACCACATTAAGGACACTAGAGCCATGTGGTGCTAGTGTCCCCAAAATTATGTTAATGTAATTTTACCCTTTCTTTCCCAAATGAATATATTTTCAAAATTAAAACCCTCCTAAGGTCGAGCTAAGTGTATTTTAGTGTCCATACAAGCTACATAACACTATAAATACATGGATTTTGGACCTTTATCCACTAGATGGAAAATAAATGTAAATTAATTATTCAAACATGAAACAAGTTGAGAAAAATCAAGGTTATTAATTCCTATTCTACCATACTTCTGCATACTACCATCTACAGCTACCCTAAACTCAGATTTTCTAGATTTACAATTTCAAGCACACTCAAAGCATTCAAGATCACTATCATCTTAGCATAAATTGAACTTGCACCAACACTTAGGTGTGTATAACTACATTAGGATTGGTCCCTCCTTAAAATATTGGTATGTAGGCAACTCTCTTCACATTAGGGTATTGAGGATGTCCAACCTATCCTACTGATAAACACACTTTTATATCATGCCTTACTTACAAAGAGGATTAAGATTTACATCATAATTTAAATATTAGAAGGGTAATACAAAGTTTAGAATTCATGCACATAAGAACCAAAGTCAAAAACATAGGTGTAGGTACACCCAAAATTTAGAAGTAGTCCTGAAAAAAGGACACTAGTGCCATTTTTAGGACACCAGAGCCACATGGAGTTACTGTCCAAGTGTGGTGCTACTATCCAAGAGGGGTTATAACATAAGAATTTGGTTGAAAACACTTAGACCAATTTGTATCTCATTTTTAAGCATTTAGATCTTTTATATCAAGTGTTTTCCAGGTAAGTCTTTATTTGCACATTTATTACTATTTTTAGAAAGTCAAAGCTATTCAAAATCTATAAAAGATTAGTGGTTATTTATTACATATTATCTCATTGATTTAGACTACTTATCCCTTTAATCAAACATAAGATTTATATAGCTAAACCCTAAAAGGTTAAAACACCATACAATGAGAGATTGATAAGTCAATCTCATAGCTTTGAAAAAATTCAAGTATGCACCTAACACTCCAAATACTTAAACAACCAAGTTTCAGAATAAGCCAAGCTATAAGTTTAAATCGAATGATAATGAGAATGAGGCAAAAATGATAATTAATGCAATGTTAAAATCTATAAATCATATTCTCTTATCTGCTCCATCGAAGAGGCAATTTTCATGATTATTGTCACCTCCTCATATATTGTTATGAAAGTTAATTGATCCATCACAAGAGTTTGATAAAACTAGGCCTATACCTAATAATTATGACATAAATGCATACTATTATTATCATCAAACTACTATAAATTCTTTAAAAACATGTTCCCAGTTAAGACATAATATATAATATTTGATTGATGATAACACTATTGAGCTAAGCACACCTACAAAGGAATCCATAACATAATCAAATGAGAATCATAAATTAAAAATATTTAATGACCCATTTCTAAAAAAATGAGACAATAGAGAATAAGGATACTTCCAAGGTGAATTATACATACAATGTGCATCCTTCTCCAAAGATATATGGTCACCTAATAGACATTAATATTGGTACACTTATAGACATATAACCACAACGACCTATGATTACATTGGAATATAGTGAGATAGTTGATGATAATTCATATCTCCACACATTATTCATACAATCCCACATTAAAAAAACCATACATAGTGTCATGGTTGAAAATGGAAATGTTTGGAAAATGACACTTCTCCACACTCTTGGATAAGGGATATGATGGATATAAGAAAAAAACTCTTGGGTGCATTTAACTTCCTATTCAAGTGGGCTTTGTGATAGTATCTACTTCATTCCTAATTATACAATGTAACATGATATTTGATGTTTTGTTAGGACATCTTTGGATACATAAGTTTTGGGCAATACCATCTATAATTCATTGATGTATCAAGTATATACACTACAATAAAGTAGCCACATTTTAAGGCATTCAATATCAATGCACTCTTTATCCATTGATATCTCCTCTTCCACCCCCACCACCATTGAAATTGGTTGGTACACCTATTTAGGATCATTATATAGAGGTGTTTGATACACACATTCTAAATCTCTCTATACACTTAACTCAGAGGAGAGTAGCTAATTATCTTAGGAAATAAATTTTATAACAATTATCATATCAAAGAGTCATTCAGGGTTCATAAATCCCATTATCTACTATACCATGTACTAAGATATCACCAAGGACAGTTCAACATGTTTCACAATGAAAATAGGGAACACGATATTCTCTTACTATAAAATGGAACCCAAAGAGTCCTCAAAATTTTAGAGTTATTCATCATACACATGAGCCTATGAATGATGATTATAAATACATTACAACACCTGATTCATTTTTTGATGCTGATAAACCAACATCCATTACTTTTTAATTACAATAAGTGATCCTTATACCATTTAATACATGCACTTCCCATGACCTTGATGAGATATTTGGTTACTACCCTTTCAAACTTAAATAAATAAAAAATAATAAAATGTTCTTAAAATATAAAAACATTTAAAATATTAAAAAAAGAAAAAATCGAGACCTAACATGCCAAGATAGCTAGTTACACTATTTACGTATGTTATTTATCACATTTTTGGTAGATAGCATTTTATTTTCTATACACATATTCATTTAATGGTATATGAGTGTGAATCAAGGCATATAGATCATATATGGACACATATATGTTAGACTCACTTACCTAGTGACCATGCCAATGATGGGAGCATCTTATTCCATGGGTCACACTATAACATATTATATATTTATATGACCTTTTACCATGTTGAACTACATATATTGGAAAAATGTATTTCTAGTTACTCATTCTTACATAGTGCCACATGGGCATGTTACTTTTATATGATGTGACATTGATATACATGGATAATGTAGACTAATTTTCACTTGTGTACTTCATTGATGTTATTACTCTTTCAAGATAGGCTAGTTGATACTTTTATATTATGTGCAACCCCTTAGACTTGTTTACAACATATTTATGTCTATTGATTGTGGCCCTTGGCTTTATTTTATGTGAAATTCATTTATCCCTTGTTTACAACATATTCATGTTGTTTGATTGTGGCCCTTGGACTTGTTTGATGTGATATCTTCATGTCCCTTGTATGTGTCCCTGACCTCATGTGTGACGCTGTGTGCTTATGAGTGGATTAATCTAGGATTATATACTGAGCTTGTTAAGCTTGTTTATTTTGTAGGTTTCATGATCCATGCCATGCACCTCCCATTTATGTGTGGTTCCATGCTTTATATAATGTACCTCCTTACTACATAGTTTTACTCAATTATTATATTAATGATGGTTATTAATGTGTGCCTAATTGATACATATATACATTGACATTACACTTATATGTTATGCATTACATATGTTATGTACATAACTTGATGACATATACATTACTATCCTAACACATTCTACATATATATACAATACTTTACATGATTAAAAATTTATATGTGGCATGATACACTCAAATATTTATTTTGAGATGTGTGACTTACATAATACATTCTTCACCTCAAAATTGGGGCATATTAGTGGGATTTTCTTAAAGGCATAAGCCCAAATGAGCAAAAAAATTAGATTTTGGGAATAAATGACAGGAATCAAAAAGTTCATAATAGTTTAAATATCACACGAGTTTAGATGTCAGAAAAATATTCACACATTGATACATATTATGTTGGCATATTCCATGCATATGCATGCACTTTACAGAGATATGAATTACAAAGTATAAATTTAGATACACTTAACTACATATGCTATGTAGATGCATAAGTAAATAAGAATATAAATTACATGTTTTCACATAGAGATACATTTGAGATAAAGGTTATCAGATATAGCATATAGATGCATAACATTCTATATTAGTTGAAATTGATTCAATGTGGAATGAACTTAATTCATGTACATATATACTGTTTCAGATATCGAGTTAGAACAAATTCAATGAGGTATGATACCAGTTCATGCACATATAGACATACAATAGTAAGCACTATTATAGTTATTCATTTACAAATACAATTTAATGGCACCAAGTAGTGAGTAACCTTGAATATTTAAGTCCTTTTACAATAGTTGATTCATGTTTTTTGAGGTAATACATGTTGAGGTTCAACAATGCTCAATGACCTTGGCATTACTCATAGTGAGCCCATTATCTAGACCCCACCTTACCATCTTGAGGTTCAAGATAAGATCTAGATTAGTCATTTGAGTTAGTATAGTTGAGGTTTAATGACACTCAAAGGTCTTAGCACTACTCCTTATTCATAAAGGCTAGGGCGTTTTTATTCCCAACTCATGGGATTGAATAGTTATATTTTTTTTAGATTTGATCACTCATAATTATACAATGGTTCAATAAGAGGAACCATTATATAATGCTTCAACAAGGAAACATAATCTTAAAAAAATTTATAGGACAAATAAATTTAGTCACTTACACTTTTACTCCTTCCTTGCTCTTAAAAAAATTCAAATTTTAATTATAGTTCAGAATTAAAAATTTACTCTATGGATATTAACTACTGCATGTTCATTGCATGTTTTCATGTAGCAAAGCTTTAAATTTAGAGCCTTCTCCAAAAGACAAAGTGTTTTGTGCACACTTAATATACTTTATCCTTTTACTCTAGTATTCGTATTGAATTTCAATACTAGAATAAAAGAGGGTATTTTTTAGACCCTAAAATCTAGTATTAGACACTTGACAATGTCAAATTTGACATAACTTCATTATACATGACTTGTGTACATATATATTCCTTTAATCTACCATTATCTCACATCAAAATGTTATCTATGGGTCCAATCCTTCCAAGTTATTTTCAATCACCTCAATAATTCTCTCAATCTATGTCAAACTAGTAAAATATCATGCTCAAACATCTATAAATCATCAGATCAATTTTCTTGCCTCCTAAATAGGGAATGCCAGATTCAATTGGTACCATCCATATATTACCAACCAAATTTTATGGTTTATTATTTCACCCAATAATGATCAAATTTCAAAATTAAATCATTCCTATAGGTTAACCATCTTATCTTATTACCGTGTCAGTGACATAAAAATATATCCAAATAGATACATATACATAATAATCAAGTGTATACTTAATATACATATGGCACTTATCTATCAAGCTTATATACACTACTGTTTATTGAGTAAAACTTCCCTATTCTTCTTAAATCATAAACTAGTTACTAGGATATTTCATCACCAAGTCTAAAGCATACCAAGCCAAGTCAAGAGTGAACATTATCAAGTTTTAAAATCTAGATCATTAGGTGAATTTATATAGACAAGGATAAAAATTTCACATTCACACTTAGGCAATGAAATACTTAAGGCTTGATTTTCCTTTTTGGAGAATTAGATACATAGGCATTGGTCAATCATTAAAGGGGATGATTGGGGTTAGCTCAATCTATTACACTTCCCAAGTTTTGGTAGGTTTTATATCCACACAAGTTGACCTAGGGTTTAAAATTAGTGAGAGTGATTTTTGGATGGCATGCATATGATCATACCTCGGGTGGATTTGCATGTATATATGAAGTAGAAACAAGTGCACACTTGCCTATATTAAATATAAAAGCAAAATATCCATGGACAAAACTATCTAGCTCAGAACATAGTAGTAGATGTTACTGAACTGAGGCTAACATTACTATCTGGGTACACATAGAGATATAAAATCTACATTGAGTGGCTCAAAGTGTTGTTTCTAGCCTACCTTTTTGTTTGCCACCCATCTCAGTCATGTATAATACAAGAAACTACTAAGTATCTAATCCTCTATTATACTTTTCATATTTATAAATTATCATTGTCAAATTAATTTCAATCTTACACATTCATATATATGTTTGATTTCCATAATTTATGATCTAAACTATTACAATAGTTTATATATTAATTAATTAATATAAAATAAGGTAAAACACAACTCAAGTTGCAACTCCTTAATGATACCCATGAGAAAATCTCCATGGCTCATCGATCTATCTTGTAGTTTTTGATTCTCATCTTCCAATTGATGCAATATTTTTTTAATTCAAAGTTTTCCCTTTGAATTTTTCTATTTGTATCTCCAATATCTTGAAGTATTTCTCTCTTCAAATCTTTTCCCATGGTTAGAATTTTTCAACCAAGAAACCTACACTTCATTATCAATTAAAAAATGTGGAAGAATATAGAAGAAAATACATAAATGTGTTATAAAACCCTTACTATAGACACTAAATCCAAATTATATAGCCTCATAGTCTTGTACACTTGGAAAATACCTATCATTGTACCCTTCAGTTATAAGACATTTCCACTATCAAAAGGCTCATGTTCATTATCTCTTTATTCCAAATTACTTATTTCTTAGTTTGACCACTATTATTTTGATGACCATGTCTTCTATACTATGAGAAATTCTAAAAACTTGATTATTATCCTTCTCTACCAATTTTGGACCTGAACCTATTTTATAAATTCTCAAACACTTGTGTCCCAGCCATATGCCTACATTGATGTAAGTCTCCCTTTTCCAACTAAGTGTCCAGTTCCCAAAAGTCATCCAATTTGCAAATGAAACAAATATATATGGTTAGTATAAGTGCTTTAGTGTGAGATATTTTAAAAAGAGATTGGTATATATACAAGATCAACCCTCATTCATTCTTCATCTAGAAAATACTAAGAATTCACAAGGCAACTTACTAAGATCACTCAATCAAGCATTCAAGTGAGTAAACCTACCCTATTCATCCTTATTTCTATATTAGACATAGGAGAGGTATCCCCATAGGTTTGAAGTACTTAAATAACATCCCGTGACCCATATTTTATAAGTTACAAGCTAGGTCACTATATGTACTTAATTATCACACATTGTATATTTATACACATACATGCCAAGATGTAGGGAAAAACTACATAAGTTTGAGGCCCTCTTCAGAGTATTAGCTATGTAGAAAGTGCCCATTGATAAAAGGGTCCTTGAGGCATCTCGATGTCATGTGCCCACTAATCCATTTTTTCCATACTCACTCTAATGGTAAGGAAGCTAGGGTTTGATCATTTAATAAAGAATGACAATATTTGTATAAGATTGGTATACATAAGAATAAAGGAGATAAAAAACTCAGAAGGCTCCTAGTTTTTGCATTTGGATCTAGTAACTATTATATACTAGACACCTACATCTAATTCATAAACTAACATTAATGCAACCATCTAGATTCGATACAAGTGTCGGGGGCCACAAAGTGAAAAATTATAAAATCTGAGGACTACTCCAGAATCCTGATCTAGTCCACTTTCAACTTATTTTAGCCTAGATTTTCATGCACATAATAAACCAAGTACTCTTATTTATAATTAATTAAAATATCAATCAATAACTATACTTTTTTGGGGGAATATCTTAGTATTTTAAATCTAGATTATTATTTATCTAAGTTTGTAAATTAATTGGATTGCTATAGATTTATTTATCACCCTTATGCTTGTTTATTTCTATATTCTTAACCCTAGATAATCTCATTATATAAATTTAGGGATAAACATTTGGTGAACCCATCTATTTATGAAAACCTTAGCTTATCTTAGGGTATTCAACATTTGGAGATTTTTCATTTCTATATTTTTCTAGATCTACTAGCTCAAAATAATGAAGTAACTAACACTATACCCAATTATGATGCCAATAAGAAAAATAAACCACATACTGAAGAGTTTATCATAGAAAATGATTATGATAATGAAAATAATGAATCTAATGAAAATAATGAACATCAACAAATAGATTAAGAGTAAGTACAAGCTCTTGTTATGTTTTGACACCATATCCAAAAAAACACAGATAATATTTGTGAGATCCTCAACACCATATTGGAAACTAAAAAATTTAAATGTGTAGATGAACAACCAGGTGCATCTATTGATCATGCTATTAAAGCTATGGACAATCCCCATACACCAATAAACCTCCCATTGAGAACATTATGATTTCATACTTATAATGGGGGCATAGGTTATGTGTTTACACCATTGTTCCCCAAAACAAATCGTATTATTGTTACATCCTACATGGGAAACATCAACACTTCAACCCAATTATCAGTTTTAATGCCTATATCAACTCAAACTATGGATACACCTCCTTTGGTGACTTCTCAAACTTCAAACCTTTGTGATCAAAATGTGCAAGATTTTGTCCAAACTATACAAAGTTTGCAAGCTAAGGTTACAAATATTAATTTTTTTCCTAAGAAGTCACCTTATACTATTGAATTGTGAGAGGTGTTGCATAACCCTCTTAAACCTAAAATATATTTACACCCCTTATCAACTAGTTTTGTCACACCTAAATGCAAATTTTATGATGGAAAGGGTGATCCTGAGAAACATCTTTAATCTTTTTATGTAACATGCCTTGATTATCCCTTTAATGATAGATTTTGAACAAACTATATAAAAGGATCCTCAAGGGTTATGCTATAAGGTAATTTTATGATTTACCAATCCAATCAATAAAAAAATTAAAACCTATTTCAAATCAATTTTTGGTACACTTCTCTATCAACATTATTGAAAAGGTTTCCTATGCCTAAATTGTAAAAATCAAACAAGGAACCAATGAACCTATCAATGAATATGTATTGAGGTATAAGACAATGTTGGCTAAAATAAACAATCTAGTGATAAAGAGCTTCAAAACATATTCAATCAAATTTTGCTTGCCCCATTACATGAGTCTATTATTTTCAAAATTTTTGAATCTTTTAATGACTTATGCCATATTGTTTGTGATCATGACATGAAACTTATCTCATTGAACAAACTTAAGTATGTTACAAATATACCAACTACATCCAATACCAAGTTTACTATCAAACCAGGTTATAAGGTGAAACCTAAAGAATATATAAAAGAAACAAATACTATGGTTAATGTAGTGTCACAACAACTTAATCATCTTATCTTATCTAATATACCAAGGATAATATTTTCACTCTTACTTGAGTCTCCAACTTCAATACTCCAAAGTTTGTAAAGTGTCACTTCATATCTCTCCCTCATCCTATAGAGGTTGATATGAGTCAACCTTTACCCAAAGGATATGGTGAAAATATTTATTTTGACTATCACCAAGGCCTTGGACATTCTATCAACATATGTTTTACCTTGAATAATAAGATCCAAGATCTTATCGATGACCACAAAATTACATTTGATAATCCTCTAAAAAAATCAGGTTTACAACTTGGTGATCACCAGAATTAGAAGATATTCTAAGAAAGATCCAGAAGTATAAATAACACATAATAGATATCCTCCTCCATCATACTATGGTCACCTATTAGATGGGATTATTGGTACTTATACACAACATACACCTCTCATGATTTAGAGAACTTAGACTAGTTTTGATGACAATGAGATTATGGATGAGGACTTAGATTTTCATTCATTATTAATTAGAGCATACTTTGAGCATCAACCTATACATAATATTATGATTGATAATGGTGCTATCAAGAATGTTTACACCATGGCATTAATTACGCATTTGAGATACACACATTATGATTGACACCCTTTGACCAAAGTGGTTAGAGTATTCGATAGAACATCATAGTAGGTCCTTGGTGATATTAACTTACCTTTATAGATTGGAACAACACATGTGGTTACTAAATTCATAATTATACCATACACATGAGTATTTGATATGTTATTGGGATGGAATTAGATATGTACACCATATGAAGTACATTCTATAGTGCATGGGTGTGTTAAATACATTCATGCCAACAAGGTAATTATAGTTTCTAAAATTCCATATAAACATCTACTTGAATAAAAGAAGTTTATACCTAGGCAAATAATTATCAAACCTAAAAATTTCAAACTTTGTGAAAGGGTAAGTAAAAATAAATTCCATTTCCTAGGTGGCCAATACTTGAGAGACCATTGCAACAGTGATACACATTGGATTGTACATAATCCTCATCTACTACTACACAACATATTTAATTACCTAGAATAACTAAACATGTTCCTATTTATTCTATTCCAAGGAAACCATAAAGCACTCAATGATGGGTTCTACAAACCCCCATTCTTTCTATTGTTTTCTCACGAATATAGAGTCTTATGATACAAACACAGAGCATCCCAAAACCTCTAATATACTTATATATGTTCCTTGGTAATACCACCAATTTATTACACCAGGTTATAAGGGAGGATATACCTATGACCATCCCTTGGATGAGATCATATGATATTCTTTTCCTTTCAAATATTCCAAAAATACCCAAAAAATCCAAAAATATTCAATATTTCCATGTTTTATTAGCTCTTTGGCATCTATGTTATTAGTTTCATGTTGGTAGATATCATATAATTTATTTATATATGCACACACATGTTTCATCCATATTTTGAGTGTGATACAATCATACCTAGGCACATGATAAATTCACATACGGATTTGGGCCTTCCATCTACTCATGTCATTAGTACATTGGGGGCATCTGATTCATTGATTATGATACACTTAGGTTATATTATTCTATGATCATTTTTTAGTATCATGTTTGATATTACATACTTACACATGCCTTTATCTATGCTTATATCTTTCACAATGTACTTGATATGCTATGTTCTTCACATTTTTCAATAACACATATATCTAGGGACCAATATGATATACTTATACTAGTTGCTTATGATTCCATGCTTTCCTTTTTGAAATTTCTTGAGTGTGTTCATTGCTTCTTATTATTTTGCATTGTATTACTTATTCGAGCATGTAAATATGTTCCATTGATTGTGGCCCTTGTACCTATGCTTTCCTAATTTGACATTGGAGCATGTCATTGTTTGTTGTATGTGGACATTTGACTAAGGCATGTCCCTTTTATTATGAGGCATTGAACATACCCCTTGTATAAGGTCTCTTTGAATCATTTAATTTTGTTTTTTCTTTTGAGTGCTCTTGTGTGTGTGATTAATTCTTTACTGAGCTTGTAATGTTACTCTCTAGATGTTTCCATGATTCACATCATGTATCTTAGGAATTGATGTGATCAGATACTATATACCTCATTGTAATATCTACTTAAACATGCTAGTCCTATATGATACATGATTCATACATATACTATACAATTATTTTATCCTTTTGAGGTAAGGTAACTATCCATTTCTATTTTCCCTCACCTCAAAAAGTGGGGCACATCAGTGGGGGCATGTCATAGAGGCATGGATTACACATTTTCATGATTTAAAATTATGGTGGGGGGCATGTTAAGTAAGCATGTTCTCCAAACTTACACTAGTTCTCATATTATCTAGATTTAGTGGGGGCATGACATGGTAACATGTCCTCCACACTTACAAAAAATTTAATTTAGAAAATTTTCATAGTTATGTTATTAAAATACACATTTATGAAAACATTCTATATATTGGTACCATTGTTATACATAGGTTTCAGATTGAGACAAATATGAGGTGCATATGCCATGCAAAGAGCACCTTAAATTGTAAATCAAACCAATTTTTAGTTTACAAAGACTACTATAGACTGTTATCATATCCAAGATGGACTTTTACATATTTTTATTGAGATAATCTATTATAGTATTTGGTTTAACTTTTTGGCAAGGTTGAGGTGATTAAATTACTCAATCTTACCAAGTATATAAGTTAGATTTGATTAAATTATCTCACTTCACTAGATTTATAGGATGGACTGATTAAATCATCTATCCTCACCATATATATATATATATATATATATATATATATATAGTGTGATTTGATTGGATCACTCACACACTAGGTTATAAGTATAATTGGGTTGCATGATTGATATAAGCTCAATGGTCATGTGGTAACTCACATTTTCACCAAGGTTGGAGGCATGTTTTTCTCCAATCTCTCTCTATATATGTATGCAATTTCAAGTTTACAAATTATCTTAATCTTAGATCCAATGAAGCATCTCTTCAAATCAAATTTACAAAAGGCAAGATGGTTGAATTGATACATAGGTCTACTCCTAACCTTGCTCTCTTTTATTTCAAGCATTTCTAATTATTTTAATTTTAGATTTCATACACTGATTATGTACTATAACTTGCTCTTGGTTGCAGGTCAGTCACCAATAAAACAATCAAATTGGAATCATACAAAGGCAAGGTGTGTTATATACACTTATGCATGTATTTATTTTTCTTTAAACTAGTAATTTTGTTACTAGATTAAAAGGGGAAATGTTTACACTAAGTTTAAATTATATAACACCTCAATCTTGTACACTTGGAAAATACCTATCATGGTTGTACCCTTTAGTTATAAGACTTTCCTACTACTGAAAGGCTCACATTCACTATATTTTTGTGCCAAATTGATTATTTCTTAGTCTGAACATTGATATTTTGATGATCATGCCTTCTATAATGTTCAAAATTCTTAAAACTTGATCATTATCCTTCTCTACCAATTTTGAACTTGTACCTATTTTCTAACTTCCCAAACACCTGTCTTATCCAGATGCCTATGTCGACGTAGGTGTCATTTTTCCACCTAAGTTTCTATTTCCCAAAAGTCATCCTATTTAAAAATGAACCATATCCTTATTATCAACCTAAGTTATTTACTATGAGCTATTTTAAAAAGAGATTGGTATATATACAAGATCAACCCGCATACATTCCCTCAACTAGAAAATATCCAAAAATCATAAGGCAACTTACCAAGAGCACTCAATCGATAATTTAAGTGAGAAAACCTACCCTATTTATCCTTATTTACATATAAATCATAAGATAAGTATCCCCATAGGTTTGAAGTTTAGAAGGAGCATCTCATGAGCCATATTTATCAAGTTACAAGCTAGGTCATTCTATGTACTTGATTATCACACATTGCATATTTATGTACACACAAGATAAGACGTAGAGGAGAAAAACATAATTCCAAGGCATTATTTGAAGTATTGTCTATGTATTAAATGCCCATTCACAAAGGCATCCTTGGGGTAACTCGACACTGGGTGCCCACTAACCCATTTTTCCCACAATCACTCCAAGGGTGAGGAAGCTAGGGATTGATCATTTAGTGAAGAGTAACAACCTTTATGTGTGATATATATACATCAAAATAAATGTGATATACAATCCAAAAGGCTCTAGGTGGTCACATCTTGATCTAGTCACTACTCCATACTCGACACCTACATCTAGTTCAGACACCAGCATCGATGCAACTATCTAGATCCAACACAAGCATCTAAGGCCATAGATTGATTTTTTTTAGAATTTGAGGATTGTTCCAAAATCTTGATCTAGTCCACTTCCAACCTATTTAATCCTAGACATATAAGTGCATAGTAAACCAACTAAGACTCTTATTTCTAATTATTTTCAATATCAATCAATAGTTTTAATTTTTAGTTTTGATATATATTAGTATTTAAATTTAGAATAATGTTTATTCAAGTTTGAAAATTAATTAGCATGCTATAAATATATTTATCACATTTGTGCTTATTTATTTCTATACACTTAACCATAGATAATCCCATTATCTAAATTTTGGGATAAACACTTACAAGACATAATGAAAACATACTCTGATACTATCCAATCTATAATCAACATGGATATTCCATAACATGACTCACTAATAATGGATTTATTCTAATAAGTGTTGGTTCTATGAAATAGAACAATACTGATAATGATATTTTAAAATGTTTCCCAACTCTTAAAAATGACAATTACATCATACAAATGACTATGCAACCTTTTATATGTAATTCCCACATACTACATCCATTGCATACAATCCTTCACACTCTAACCATGCTACTACTCTATACATGATTGTTTCAATATGCTTGATAGTAGTGTAAAACATATGTGAAATTAGTCAACCTTTAAGAACAAGTGATATGCTTGTAATAGAGAATTCTTGATCTTTCTTAAATGGTAACTATGTTAGACTAGTTGCAATGAATTGAAAACATGCAATTACTGAAAACAACCACACCATGAAAAAGAGATACAAAAGAAATTGAACTGAAGAAAGTTAGTGTGAGAAAAATCTAGAAAGAGTGAAGCCATGCTTCCTTATCTCCAATAATATTTTACAAGATTATGCCTTCTTAGGCTTCCAAGGACACCAACTCCTTAAAGGCTCCTACACTCATAATATTTGCACTCTTCAAAGGATGATTTATTTATTTATCAAGAGAAACTAATAGACTCAACCATCCTAACTATGTAGTCCTCTACTAAGATTTTATTTGCCCTTGAATACCTTTTTTTCACTTCACAGAGCTTTCATTCACTCATTATGGCCAATTTATATCTTCAACAAGAGAAACTATCAAACTCATCCATCTCAACTATCTCAACTCAGATCTACCCTGCCCTTGGTGTCCTTCTCTACACTTCACTGAGTTTCTTTTCACTCACCATGTTTCCTCTACTGTTAATTTCCCATCTCTGATCATAATTTTGATTGAATCCACTCATGAATGAATTCAATGAACTTTACAAGTTCATATATACACAATAACATTCCTCAAGGTTGAATTAATAAGCCCAAGATTCAAGACACAAAGACAAAACATCTATCTATCCCTTTAACTTATTATAACTGAAAAGTGTAGCAACATTATGCCTTTTTATTATAATTCTTGTCAATGTTGTGGGAAAATGTCCTTCAACTTTTAGAGGCCAATTTTTATTTATGCAAATTCATATCGACATGTTAGTTTTTTTGAACTTGCATGTTTTTTTAAGAGGAATCAAAATATGTAATGGAAAATTACTTTTGATTCTAACCATACACTAATTTATCCCTTTTATTAGAAATTAGTCATTTGTAGGACACCCTAAACTCTATTCAATAGTTGATTTTCTTACCCATTGAATTGGATGATCTTTGTGATCTAAAATTTGGATTAGAAAACCTATTAGTGTCATTGGATGTGGAAATTAAAACCAGTTATTGAATGCTCACACAATTATTGCTCTACCACTAAGAGAAATGCCCTATACATGACATCAAATTATGAGCTCTTAATGTAGATGGTTAAGAGGGTCATGTATCAATTGTAAGAGGTCCACAATATCCCCTTGGCTCATTTTATCCTATCTATGATAACTTAATTAATGATCCCACTCCTTGATTTTGGTCAACCTTGCTATAAAATGTAGGTATATACACATGGAACCTCATAAATCCACACATTAAATAGGGTAAATAACCCAATCCCCAGGTGCTACCTTGCTCAAATAGAGTATATATCATGGTGGAACTTTACCAATACTACTACAACCATACTATACACTATAACCTTTTCTAAAACTACCTAACACACCACTATAAAAAATAGTGGTACATCATGAGACTTGACATAAAACTTGTGTCATCATAAAATCAATAATTAATTTTTAGATATCTAAAATCAATACAACATACATACCACATATCTACATTAGATAGTTTTGGATAGAAATAATCTAACAATATTATAGTGAAACTTTACCAATATTACTACAACCATATTGTACATTATGCCCTTCTCTAAAACTACCTAACACATCACCATAGAAAAATACTAGCACACCATGAAACATGACATAAAACTTGTGTCATCATAAAATAAATAATTACTTTTTAGATATCTAAAATCACTACAACATACATACCACATATCCACATTAAATATTTTTGTGCAAAAATAATCTGAGAATCACCCATTATACATATCCTTGCATCCCTTCCAAAATATTTGGAATGTGTCAAGTAATAGGTATTACCTCAATCAAAAGGCCAAAAATGGCTTGTAAATATTCAAAATTAAGGGTGCATTCAATAGTTTCACCACCCATGATTCATTTAAAAGTTTTATACCTAAGCTCTCAACAATGCATGAGCATAACCAATAAATCTACATCCTATGTTTGCCAATAATGCAATGTCAAAGTTATAATATTTAGTTAATAGCTCAGGGAACCATAAGGCATCAAATTTCTTCCATCTCCTTAATTTCCCCTTCCTCTTGCAAAAATTCAAATAACACAACTTGATCAACATCTCCATCTAAAAATTTAAAATCAACTAAGGAAAATTGACAAGTGTACTTTTTTTAACTATCACTGGTCATTCTTCCTAACATAATTGACCATCTATATTTACATACACAATTGGCCATTTATATTTTTATACATCATTAACCATTTTACTCAACATCATGGACTATGATTTGACAACACTTTTGGCACACGTCATTGGCCATGCTATGATGAGTGATATGTTACATTATTAATGTCCCTATCACTCGCATGTCAAGTGAAATTCTAATCTATTATAAATGCACTAATAATTTGACATACTCTCCATTTTGACCTTGTGGAAAATTTTGTTTGGAAATTTTTTTGTGGGGCATATTTTATAATTTTAACCTATCTATCAGACATAGATTTGAGAACAAAATATAATCGCATGATAATTATGATTAGGGTCGTAAGTGGTACTCCAATATATATTCCTATGCTTCAACCATCATCTCTCACCTTGAAAAAAATAGCTAGCCCACACATTAGATTCAATCAAAATTTCAAAAAACCATACGCTAATGACCTTATTAAAAAATTGGAAAAAGTGTCAGATTGTCAATGTTATAAGGAATTTTACTATTGGAATGCTTCACATTATATTGAAAAAAAATATAATTATAAAAGGTTAAAAATTAAGGTAGTTAGATAAATCACTACTCAAAATCCTTATCAAAGGACAAATCTACCACCCCAAGAAGTGAAGGATCATACTTGGGAAGTGTCGACCAAGTAGGTGGTTCCTAGTTAGGAATCTTTAGAATATTTCATCCATCCAAGGGGTTATCATGAATACTGATAGGCCAACCATCAGTTAGTGGTGTATGAACACAAATGCTTGTTAGAGATTGTTGTGAAGGACCAACATCAAAATTTCCATGAGAAAGATAGCCACCCCTTAGAAGAAGGCGAGGAGAAAAATGACCCCTTCTTCTGGAATGACTTCTACTATAACACCTCTTAGGAGGAGGAGGTGGTGGACCATGAGGTGAGCCATTAATAAGAACTCTATTCATGGTGAAATAAACACTCCCCTAGTGGTTGAGGAGCTCCTATAGGTGGTATATGTCTAGAGCCATCTTTTCCACTTGAAATAAATTGAAGAAATAACAACAACCTTTTCATTAACAAAGTTTTAGTTAAATAATGTATACTTACCTTAATTCAAGAATTACTACATAATGTTATGTTGCATAAACTTGTCCTACATCCTCCTAAGGCTTGGTGGAAAGACTGAAGTTGGAATTGTGATATGCACTTTACTCTCTGACTTCTTTATTAGGTGATGAGTCCATTCTCTCTAGATTTAGACAAACTCAATAGGCACTGGGGCTTCTAGTCCTCTCCTAGGACTTGGCTTGTTCTTATGGATTGTGTGTGGCACCTTGGTTTGGAGCCCATGCAAGATCATTTCTTATAGTGTTTAATTTTACCAAGTGTGACTTAAAAGCATCCAAAATCCTTTAAATATCTATTTTTTTTGTTTGAAATGTAGTTTACCTGACGTTGATTCATTTGTTAGTATAACCTTATCACCCTGAGCCTTTCTCTTGGCAACATGATATCTTTGAGGATTTTTTTAATTGGTCAAAATTTATTGCCTTTCTCTAGCATTTAGAAGGAATTTTATGGTACTAATGGTTTATTTTATTAATTACTTTCAATAATAGATATTTTAAAGGATTTTTGGACACACTTTAGAACCAATCTACTATACTTGTTCTAAAATGTTTTTATCGCACTTAACCTAGGAAAGGTAAGTAAATTTACATATGTTAATTTATTTACTTTCATTTATATCATTTATTATGAAAAAAATTAAGATATTTCATTTATTTTTGGTGCATATATATTTTCATGAAGCAAAATCACTCATGACACCATTCAAATGAGAGACAAATTTCATGGGGTGTGGGGGGAATGGGAGGGAGGTGGAAATGGTCGTATGTATTTAAATTCAATTTATTGAGACTTTTATGCCCAAGGCTTGACAGCACATTAATCTCCATAAATGTATAAATTTCAAGATTTGGGTGTGCATAATTTAACTACTTTGTGAGAGATGTGTCATAGATATTGCCACATTCATATGACCTCTACATCATCAAAATTATTCTACTCTACCTTTTGATTGTCTCTTTGACCCCTTTTCATTTTTACAGGCTCAAAATCTACATCATCAACTTAACTAAAGATGTTCTTTCAAAATCCCACATTTTGGATAATGATTGATGATATTTATATAATATTCAAAGCTCTCAACTAGGCTGACGATGTTAGATACATTTGAGACTTGGTTGTAGAGAAGATAAGTTGGAAAAAAGGCCTTAAATATTCAATAATAAGATTTACACATTAAGGTATATCAAGTATTTAGAGTCCTCAATATGGTTTAGTGATGGTTGATCTCTCAAAAAGTGCTCAAAATACAGGGGGGCATTGATGAGCCAACAAGTCAACCCAATGCAAGTATCACTAATCCTATTTCTTGTAATTTGTGCATGGTTGAGCTCTGAATGTTATATGTTTCATTTATTTTAAATGATAACATATGCTTGTTATTATTTTCTTTATTTTTATGACCCATTTACCACATTTCTTGAGCAAATTACCATAACCCTTGCATTAACATCTAATGACACCTTGAAGCTAATAAAGTTGTCTATCCTCCTCTAATTATATATTTTATGTGTACCTCCCTCTTTGTTAAATCTATTCCAACTTCATTTTCACACAACCCTTATCTATAACCTCAAACCAATTTATGAATCAACAATATTATGTGTTGGATCTAAAATGGTTTTCTACCTTTTACTGATTTAGAGGCTTGTTATATGTAGAGATCCATTTATAGGTTAAGTAAAAAATGTTTCATATTTTTTTGTAACTTAATTCTAACATCATTTAAAAAAAAATTGTTATATATATATTTTTTAACACAAGATCTCTAGTTTTTAACGAGTGTTTTTCATAAGTTATTTTGTATGAGATGAATGAATCATGTGAGTTTGTGTACAAGATTTATAAATTCATATACATGTTGATCATATTTACAGACATCCATAAGCCTCATCTTGGCCAACTATACAAATGCATGTAACTATTAATCTTTGAGACTTATGATGAAATCATTTGTCATGATGACTTATAATACATATAAACATGTATTCCTAACAAAAAAAAAATTCATAGTTAGTACCATCATCTGAGCATATTCTTAATATGCTAGTCATATGTTGGGAGGAAATATCGATGATATTAAAATTGTTAAAGTCCAAGTGTTGCATTAACTTGAAAAATCCAATCCAACCTTATAAGGTATCTATTATATCTACAAAATAATATTTTAAAATTATGCTCCACCCACCAATATAAAAACCCTACAATCTCCCTCAAGATATGAGATCTCACTATAGATGTATAGAGAGTAATATATCAATAGTCCCAACATAATCAGCCCACATAGTTTCTCTTTGGGTCCCTTTATCCAATCTCATATAACCTACTTGAGCCTATACTAATGGCTCATAAGCACACTTGACATAGGGATGCCCTTCTGCAAGATGGAATGGTATTTTTTATGTCTATGCATAGGTAACCTCTCATAATTCCACATGTTTAATAGGTTAACTAGCCCAATTTCCAAGTGATCCCTCACCAAAATAAAATAAATATCATGGTACAATTATACCAATAGTGAAAAACCCACAATGTACATTGTTCCCTACTCTAAATCTACTTGGCACATCAATATAAAAAATAATTTCACACCCCATATCTATGTTACTATAAGATCAATAATCACATTCTAGATATCTATAATAGTTGAAACATACACAACATATAACCACACCAAATATGTGTGTGTGTGGAAATAATCTAACATAATATCCCATTGTACTAATGCTTGTATCTTTTCCAAGTGTTTAGAATGCCACAAGTCGTGTGTCCCCTCAATCAACAGGACCAAAATTGCATGTACATTATCTAAAATAAAGGTACACCCAATAATGTCACCACCAACTATCCATACGAAAGTGTTTGCTCTAGGGTACGTGAAATCCATCAACATAATAGATAAATATAAATCTAGAGGCACATGACACATCTCCAAAATGCCTCAAAATAATAGGTTTGCCAATAATGTATTGTTAATGTTATACAATTTGGTTAATAACTCAAGAAACCATGAGGCATTATGATCCACAAGGGTCTAGGAATTTTAGAAACTTTTGGTATAATGATGATACTTCATGCCATGTGTCATCTTCACCATCAACATTAGGATCATCTTAAGCATATATGATCATGCTACAAAGTATTATCTCCCATACATTCATGTTGAAAAATTACAGTAATATCAACCGTATTCTATGTAAAGGTGCAATATTATTTATAGAAAATGACATAATGGAGAGTCTAAATAATTATGAAGCAAGTGGTTTCCATTCTTATAACATAAAAAACCATTTTTTATCTTACATAATTTTATATTATTGTATTTCATTTTTCTTTGAAAACAAAAATAGATTGTTAACTAACACAGTGGCTATAAATCTTGTCGCAGATCCAATCTCTTGGATATTTGTACAAAACTATTACATAATATAACATCATAATTTAAATTTCTAGCATGGGGGTTATTGTTGTTGATTAGTGTTTTGACATAGCCAAAAATAGGTAGGGTTTGTTAGGCTCTGCCTCTCTTGAAAGGAAGAAGATCATGTGAGGAAAATGCTTCCCCAAGGTTGAAATGTACCAGGGCTTGGTATGCTGGTCTTCACTAAGTTGGTTGATGTGGACTATTCATTTTAAGGGGTCTATTTTAAAAATTAAGGTGTAGCTTACTTTGATTAAGACATTCATTATGAGGCTACATACTTTATTGATAATACTTATAGAGTTTAGCCTTAGATAGAAATAAGACTTTCTTAGATTTACATATAAAAAATATAGCTGATTTCTTTACTAGTTGACCACATTCATAAATGCAACAATGGTGATAAATATAACATGACATAGTAATCAAGGTAAACATTTAATTTTTTTTTTTTTTTAATACCCAATCCCTAAGCTAACACAAAAAAATATTTCAAAAGAGCAAGGGTAAATAGAAAGAGAGTATGTTGCCATGAAGATCAAGGTGACATTTTTGATTAAATGAGCTCCATTAAACCAATCTTTAATTGATTTAGACCTATAAAAACTCTAACTAAATATGAGGTAAGAGTCTAGTGAGAATCAATGTGAGAATAAATGGGCATAACCATCATAAAAAATGCACATAAAAATGTCCACACACAATCTCAAGAGTCTTTAAATATCAAGATTTCTTTTTTGATTAACAAAGTTCAAAGCCCATACAATCATCCAACTACAAACTTCACTGTAACAATAACAAAAGTTAGAAAAAAGTAAAGAAGAAAAACTAATCTAGAAAACTAAAAATAATCATAGAAGAAAGTGTCTTTTTTATAATTCATAAAGAGCAAGCCAAACACAACATCCTCTAATCCTAAAAAATTCTAGCCTTGAGAAAGGATTTTGAAGTCATACAAATAGGAGTGGGAGAGAGAGGTTCAAAATTAAAAAAAGGGAGGTAATACATGCCTTTTATTGAAGTAGTTGTAAATTCAATGTGGATTCAAAAATACAATTGAAATTTTTGTTAGCCACCATGCTACTATGAACACGTGAGTAACTTTTGTCGACCAAGTGTAGTTGGAAGTGGTTGAAAATGCCTTGGGATCATCACTCAGACTTTTCCCATACTGTCCTTGTAGTAGAGAAAACTCTTCCCCATGGTGGATTTATCTTTAGTGCCTTTCTATTTTTCCCAAATGTTTACACCATGCTCAAACTAAATGTTATCGCCTAGTCTGTCTTATAATTTTGCCTTTTATGATCTGTTGTTCCCAAAATCTGTCACTCATTTTTGGGACAACATATGAACTATTTTGGGCCTGTAGGCCAAAATTCTCTCTTCCCTTCTTAAAAAATTGTTCTGAGCATTCAAATTCTTCATTATTCAAGATTTTTTAGTTAAGGGACAAGCAGGTTCAACGAGTTCAAAGATTCAACGGGTTCAAAGGTTTAATGACATCGGCAAGCTTAAAGAGTTAAACGCTTCAGTAAAAGTTCAAAGTTCAACCACTTCAGCAAGTTCAACAGCTTCAAAAGACTTAATGAAAAGAATAAATATTGAACCATTGAACCTTGAACCAAAAATAGGTTCAACAGGTTCAAAGGTTCAAAGGTTCAACGAGATTGGTTCAAGCGGTCAATTGAACAAGTCAAACAAAAGATTGAAATGTTGAACCATTGAACCAAATTTAGTTCAATCAGTTGGTTCAATAGAATGGTTTAAAGGAGTCCCCAAAAGCCCAAAGGGCAAGTGCCCTTGCGGAGGGCAGTGAATCAAAGGCCACGTGCCCTTGCGGAGGGCAGGGAACAAAAGGATATCCTTCAGAAAGATTTCTCACGACAAATTTTACAAGGCCAATCCTTCAAACAAAATGTTCGAAGGAATTCCTTCAGACATTTTGTTTGAAGGAATGATCGAAGGCCTGATGGAAAGTGGCTAAGGCAAGGGGAGATTTCCTTCAGACAAAATGTCTAAAGGAATTCCTTCGAATATTTTGTTTGAAGGAATTGAAGAAGAAGACCACCTAAAGGACCCCGAAGGACCTTGAAGGGAAGGTACCCTTGTGGGGGGCTCTTAGAGAGCCCCCAAGAAATGGACCTTTATCAAGGATTTAAGGGACACCTTCCCTTCAAGAGGTTCCAAAGACATTAAGCCAAAGGAATGATTCTATGGACTCTGCACGTTGGTTTCTATGGACTTGTAGGCTAGGTTCTACGGACTAGTTTCTACAGACTCTACAGGATCATTTCTATGGAATATTTAGGCTTGATTCTATGGAATCTTTTCTATAGACTCTGTAGACTCATTTCTATGGACTCTATAGGATGGTTTCTATAGACTCTTTCAAATTTTGAGGGACTTAGAGAAAACAAAGGCTTCTAAGAAAGAAGATGAACCATTGAACCTTGAACTAAAATGGTTCAAAGGTTTAACGGGTTCAAAGGCTCAAAGAAATCTCTAAGCAAAGGAAAGTGAATGAACCAAGAAAGCAAATGAACCAGAGAAGCAATGGAATCAAGGAACCGAGAAGGCCACCCAAACTGTTGAAACAGTGAACCAATGATGTCCCCGCATATGTCAAATTCAAGGTAATGAAATGTCTATCGATTTTCAATTATGGCATGGAACCTACTCAATGACCAGCTAAAGAAGGAGCCAAAAGGGCTAGTAGAAAAGGGAAAAGATATCTTGAAAGCTCAAATTACAACAAGAAAGAGGGAAAGACTAGAAATATCTGTGTAGGAGTTATTACAGTAGGTGGAACAGTCCACCAAGTAGATATTTGAGATTGAAAACATTAAAAGTGTGGCCTATTTTTCTCCCTTGGAGTAAAGGTGAAGTGGACAATTTCACAGACATCAGGAAAAGGATCAGATGACCCAAGCCCAGAAGAAGACATTTGAGATGAATCAACACGCCACAGTTAAGATAGATGCCCTGATCCAGCATGGTCCTCTTTGACAAAACTAAAAATGCATTTAAGGCATTGAATGCAGCATGGGCCATTCCATGAAACAAAGTGCCAAGCCTTTATTGGCTACTATATATTGTAATCTCTTATTTTATGCTAAGAAGATCTTTTGGTTATAGAAGCAAAACTCTACCAAAATTGAGAGGCAATCACTGAGACTTTGAGCTCATATTGTTAATCATATTTCTTTATTTAAATGAGAAAGTAGGTTAATTTCAGACTTTGTGTTGTAATAGCTTGTGTCATTTAGGAAATTTTTCTTATGTCTATTTCCTGAAGGTGTTCTTATCCATTGAATAAAATAAGTAGAACTAGTAGAAGTAATCAGGAAGGTGTCCTAAAGCCAGATGTGGGAAGACTTTGTGCTGCCACCATTGTCTTTAGTGTGTTTTCTATTTATTTCTATGTAAAGGATCTTGGAATGACTTTGTGGCCCCATTATCCTTTGTATTTCACTCTTGGGATGTTGAGGTGGAGACTTTATGCTACACCTTTTTTGGTTGGTTACTATGCCCCCTGTTACCAGTTACTTGTTACCTATCTGGAAGAACCCCTGCTGTTTGCTGCAAGACCACTTATGAAAGAAGATAAGTGCCTTTAATGTTTTCACTTGGATTTATCTTTTGTTTGTGAACATTATCTCTAAAAAAAGAGAGATGGATGGTGTTGTCCTACCCCTGAGTGTTATTTTTTGCATATATTTATAGTATATAGCTCCTCATAGTTACAGGGAACCTCCCCTTGATGAGAGGAGAGATTTGTCCCCTTTTTATGTGGTAAACCTACACATCTGGCCGACCAATCTCCCTATGCGGTGGTTGAAACTACCTATTTGGTCATCAATTAGCTAGTGACAAAATATTCACCCAATAGTTTTTGGTGACTCTACTAGGGAAGAACGAGCAGTTTCAGTTCTTTTCCTTATCCATTTTCTTTGCTAGAGGCATAGTAATTTTACATAATTTGAAGCCTCAAGCTTTAGATTAAAACATCACTTATGTCTTGTCCATTATCATTATAGCCTTATCCATTTCTATTATATACTTTGGTCTATGAAACCAGAGCTGCTAGGGAAGAGAACGCAGTTTGAAGCCTCAAGCTTCAAGCTGAAGTAGGGCCAGTTCTTTTTTATTTTTATTCTACAATCTAGCAACTCCATGCTATACTAGAAGCCAGAGAGCCCAAGGTGTTGTTGACCCTATTTTTGAGTTGGTGCAGCAGGGCAATTTCGATTTGTTTCCTCCACAACTTCAAGTTCAATGAACTAGGAATCTTCCTCCTACCAATACTAGGTCACCACTACAAGGCAGAGCTTCTTTTTATGCTATTAGTAGAGCTTTGACTATATATACTCCACCCAAATTTGTAATCCCCACTTTCCATAATCAAATCATGGTAGTTTAAGGCCCTTGGGGTAAATCTTTTGGTCCACTCAATCTTACTCCACCTCTACATGAGCTACCATGTAGTTCAAGGAAGAATTTCCCCAAATTCTTTGGTGATGGGAGATTTCATCATGATGAACATATTATAGCCTTCAACAGAGCCTATAGTGTGATAGGCATGGATTATGAGGACGCAACAGTCAGGCTATTTATGGAAACATTATAAGGTGCTGTTGTAGACTAGTTTTATCATCTGCAAGCATAAACTGTGACTGACTGAAACACTCTTAAAGCCAAGTTCAAAGCTAGGTTCAAGATTGCAAAAAATGCACATGCCTTACTGGCCCAGCTCACACAGATGAAGAAAGAACCTCATGAACCTATGAGGGACTTCATTGCCAACTTTGACAAGCTGAGGAACAAGATTCCTATAATTACTCAGCCAACACTTGAGAACCTTAAATGTTTCTTCATCAACTCATAACTGCCTGAAGTGAGTTTTTTGTTGAGACGTGCTGGCCACATAGACCTCGCTACTACTCAATATTTGGCCACTGAGGTGGAAGATGACTTTATCTTGGCATAAAAGATAAGGAGAGATCCTAACAAAGGTAAATCTTCTTCATCTTTTGAATATCCATCTATAGTTACCACTAATCCAATGGTGAAAAAGCTGGCAAATGAGTTATTGGCTCTCAGAAAGTAAATGGCACAAGGGATGTCTTTTGCTCCTTTGTACAGAGATATACCAAGGAGGACATTCCCCAATCAATCATACCAAGGCAATGCTGCAAGGAATTAAGGGCAGCCAAATCGTCTTTCTCTCACTCAGGGAAAATTAACCATTGAAGCACCTCCAACAAATTCAGTAGTTGGATATCTTAAAGAAAAATTTGATTTCTCCTTCCAGCCTAAATTGAACCCAGAAGATGATGCTAATCTCTTCATAGAGGAAAAATAAGAATTAGCTGGCGACTCTAACATTGGTTTCTTGAATTACCAGGATGAACCCAAAAGTGAAGGTAAAGCAGTTGAGGGATCATACGTTGTGTTCACTCGGTCCAAGAATTAGTTAGTCTAGCTGCTGATAAATAAAAAATAGAGGAGCGAGCTCAACCTACAATTTCAATTGCCAAACGAGGAACTTCTCTACCTTTCTAGCCAAAAGACCCAGTGAGTAATAGAAAAGTAAGTACCCCAAACATTTCTGCACCTTCAACTTCAATTTTGTAGATTAGTCCTCCTCCCCATAAAGACTAGAAAGATGAACTCCCTTCCCCTATTCATAATGCATTTTATACATTTGACATAGTCGACCATGTCAAGAAAACTAAACTTCAAATGTCTAAATTTGGATTCCTGAAATCCAACCCTAAGCAGTTGGATAAGTTGGTTCAATGTGTAAGGAATAAAATTGTCCTTGTAAGACCTACTACTCCAAAGGTAACTCCCACGTCCACCCAGAATAACCTTGCCATTACTCTTCCTACTGTTCTCAAAGGGACTGAACCATTTTATGTCTCCCTGCTGATAAATAGACACCAACTAAACAATTGTATTATAGAATCAGGTGTATCTAACAATGTCATGCCTACCAAAGTGGTAGAATCTCTTGGTCTCACATTGACCAAGACATTTGGGAGATGTTTTTCCATGGAGAAAAAACAAGTGCCACTACTGAGACAAATCAAGGATGCCCAATTTGCATTTACAATATTTCTAGACAAAAGGATCAAGATGACAGTCCTGGTGGTTGACGTCCCAGCCTCATATGACATTCTTCTTGGGAGAAATTTTTGCAAGGATGTTGGTGGCAAATTAAGTATGGACTTGTCTGAGGCAAGGATCCCAGTCAAAGTCATTATGCAGAGATTACTCCTTAAGAAGGAAGCAAAATATGTGGTCACTCAAATATCAGCACTTGAAGCTCAAATTCTATTTGAGTCTTCAAGCATGGGTAATTACTTCCTGACTACAGAGGATGCTCCTATCTTAGCTGATGAAAATTTTGAAAGTGACAATCTAAAAATCGATTCAAGCAAAACAATAGAAGAGTTAATAGGACACTATGTAAGCCCAAAGGAATCCTCTCCTCCAAATGAAGATAAATCTAAGGTAAGGTCAGCTTCTGATGATGTATGGATACTAGAATTTGATGGCAGCTATTCCTCTACCAATTTAGGAGCTGTGATTGTGTTGATATCTCCTTAAGGAGATATTTTTCCTTTTTCATACAAGTTGTAGTTCAAAAATACTAATAATACTACTGAATATGAATCACTACTGCTTGGATTGAAGGCTGCTCAAGACAAGGGCATCAAGCTCCTTCATGCCAAAGGAGATGCTGAGCTGGTGGTTTTTTAAGTGAGGAACTTGTACCAAACCAAAAATGAAAGATTTCACCACTACCACAATCTATTTTGGGATTAAATTGAAAGCTTTGATGCTTTCAGCATCTCTGTAGTTCCCAGAGAATTCAATGATCAAGCTGATGCTTTGGCTATTTCTACAACTCTTTTGATTCCTCTCCTAGATTTTAAAGGAGACAAGTACACTATCAAACTGGTCTTTCAACCAAGTGTGCCTGATAATGCCAATCATTGGCAAGTGTTCAATGGTGACAATCAAATCATCACTTTTTTGGAATAAGAAGGCAAATTCAAATAGCTCCACTTCATAGGCAGTGAACCAGCCCCTAAAATAAATTTAGATGTAGGTGAGGAATTCCTACAACTTAAAGGGAATAAAATTCCCAAAGGATTGGTTTCCTTTGAGAAGTTGTTTGACAAGCATGACAGGTTTATCAAACAATAACAAATGGATTCAATCTCATCTCAGGAGTTTGATTAGATAAATTTGGGTACCAAGGAAAATCCCAAAATGGTGAACATTAGGAAGTGTTGCACTCAGAAAAAAAGTTCAAGTTCACTACTCTGCTCTGCCAGTACATATATGTTTTGGCATACTCCTATGATGACCTAAAGTCGCTTAGGCCTGAAAAAATTTGCCATGAAATCTCTCTAAAGTGTGATTCAATGCCTTATAAGTAAAAATCCAGGTAGTACAATCCAAAGATATCAAGTATTATTATGTCTAAAATATAGAAAATGCTGAATGCTAGGATAATTTTCCCAATCCATCATTCCACATGGATTGCAAAAATATTACCTGTGAGGAAAAAGAATGACAAAATTTGCCACTGCATGGATTTCAAAAATCTAAATCAGTCATCCTTAAAGGATAACTATCCTCTGCCCATCATGGACCATGATCTTCAAATAGTGACCAGTTTAGAGATGTTATCAATGCTAGATAGCTTTTTTGGATACAGTCAAGTTGAATTTGGTAAAGCAGACCAGTAGAAGACTACCTTCACCACACCTTGGGGCACCTTTACATATCGAAGAATGCCATTTGGCTTGATAAATGCTGGCACCATTTTCTAGAGAGCAATGAACCTTGCTTTCAAAAATGAAATGGGTAAGTTCATTGTGGTATACCTTGATGACTTGACCATCTTTTCCAAGCATCGCCCTGACCATGTGCGCCATTTGCAACAAGTGCTAGAATGCTGCCACTAGAATGGCATTTCTCTTAATCCCAAGAAGTCTATTTTTAGATTAATGGAAGGAAAACTTCTTAGACACATTGTATCCTGAAAAGGTATAAAGATTGACTCAGACAGAGTCAAGTCCATCCAGGAGCTTACCCTACCTACAAGTACGACTGTAGTTCACTCTTTCTTAAAAAAAGTGAATTTTTACAAAGGTTCATCCCTGAGTTTGCTAAGAAGACTCGCCACATTATAAACATGATGAAGGGAAAGGCCACTTTTAGCTAGACTAAAGAAGGCAAATTAGAATTTTGAGACATCAATACAGTTATTGCCCACGCCCCAATTCTGAGTTGTCTAGATTATACCAAGGATTTCACCATATATAGTTATGCTTTTGAGAACACACTTTCAAAAATTCTAGTTCAAGAAAATGAAGAAGGTGTGAAATCTCCCATATCCTTCAAGAACTGTCCTCTCAAAGCTCATGAGCTGAAGTATTCAAACATGGAGAAGCATACTTATGCAGTGGTGAAGGTAGTAAAGCATTTCCATTTTTACATCCTAAATTCACAAGTTACTACCTTAGTTTTTGATACCACAGTTAAATCCATATTAACTTAGTAGGAGTTTGAAACCAAAAGGGGCAATTGGATTGCTAAAATATAAGAGTTTTATCTCATTATCAAATCAACAAAGCTTGTACGAGGAAGGGGCCTCTACCAATTAATTTCTAATAATAGACCCAAAGAAAGAGGGCATGAAGAAATAGAAGTGGAAGACATGCCAACAGTCCTCTTTGTCTCCACCATGAATGAGTGGTATGCAAGTATTTCTTATTTTCTTACTTATGGTGAGTGTCCTACTCACCAATTTCATAAAGAAAGGAAGACTATTAAATTGAAAGTTGCTAATTTTGTCCTCTGGGACAAAGGCCTGTATAAGAGGAGCCTTGATGGAGTGTTCTTTTGCTACATAGATAAAGAATAATAGAACCAACTTTTGAAGTCATTCCATAATTTGGCCTATGGAGGACATTTTTTTGCACTTGTGACTACCCATCAGATTCTACGAGCTAGGTATTACTGACCTTCTTTATTTCAAGATGCATACAAATGGGTACGAAGATGTGAACTATGCCAATAGTTCATTGGAAGACCCAAGTTAGCCACTTTGCCTCTTAAGCTAGTGGTGATAGAAGAGCCATTTCAACAATGGAAAATCAATTTTATTGATGCTATAAACCCATCTTCAAGTGCTAGACATGATTATGTCCTCACATCCATAGATTACTTCACCAAATGGGTGGAAGCAATTCTAACAAAGTATGCTACTTCAAAAATAGTATGCGATTTCCTCAAGGAAAACATCATTTCCAAGTTTGGAGTCCCAACCAAGATTGTCATAGATAATGTAGCCTATTTCTTTTCTCGTGAGATCACTCAGTTCTATTTTTATTATGGGATTACCCTCTCCCACTCCTCTGATTATTTTCCAAAAGGGAATGGCCAAGTAGAATCAAGTAACAAGAACCTGGTGACCATCATTAGGAAGCTAGGGGATGACAACAAATGAACCTAGCATAAAGCATTAGTTGATGCTTTATGGGTAGAAATAATTACACCCAAGAGGGTGATAGGTAGTCACCTTTCCAAGTTTTGTATGGTCTCAATGCAGAGATACCAATCACCTTGGAATTGCCAGCATTGAAATTGGCAAAGGCAGTCAAAGATTAGACGTATGAAAGTTCCATCGATAAGAGGATCATGTGCTTAACTGAGCTGGATGAGCAGTGAACTATGGTGGTGGACTAAATTTCTATGCATCAAAGTCTGGTGAAGAAGCTATTTGACTAGAAAGCCAAAACCTATGATTTCTAGATTGGAGATCAAGTCCTGTTATGGGACAAAAGGAGAAAACCAAAGGGAATGCATGGGAAGTTTAATTCCCTGTGGAGAGGCTCATTTACTATCCATTAGCTCAATGGTGAAAATAGTTTCTTGTTGAAGTATCAAGGTGGCATTCCCTTTTCTCTACCTCATAATGGACAACATCTAAAGCACTTCAATTCTTCAAGTATCATATAATATCATCTGTACATATGTATATTTGTATAGTCTTTAGTTCTATTTTGTGTTTTTCATTTTCATTTTTTGCACCTTTATTTTTGGTAGCATGACTCCATAGCCCAATGGCATACTTAAAGGGACTGAAGATTCTGGTTTCTACTCCCCTCAGCTATTTAAAAATTTCAACTGAAGGAAGTTCCCCAACTGGAGCCAGCTGTTGTTCCCAAAATTTGTCACTCATTTTTAGGACAACATATGAACTATTTTGGGCTTGTAGGCCAAAATTATCTCTTCCCTTCTTAAAAAAATATTTTGAGCATTCAAATTCTTCATTATTCAATCTTTTTTAGTTAAGGGACAAGCAAGTTCAATGGGTTCATAGGTTCAACGGGTTCAAAGGTTTAATGACATTGGCAAGCTTAAAGAGTTAAACACTTTAGCAAAAGTTCAATGTTCAACCGCTTTGACAAGTTCAACGGCTTCAAAAGACTTAATGAAAAGAAGAAATATTGAACTATTGAACTATTGAACCTTGAACCAAAAATAGGTTCAACGGGTTCAAAGGTTCAACAAGATAGGTTCAAGTAGTCAATTAAATGAGTCAAACAAAAGATTGAACTGTTGAACCAAAGTTGGTTCAATTGGTCAGTTCAATCGAATGGTTCAAAGGAGTTATCAAAGCCCAAAGAGAAAGTGCCCTTGTGGAGGGTAGGGAAGAAAAGGATATCCTTCGAAAAGATTTCCTATGGCAAATTTGACAAGGCAAATCCTTCGAATAAAATGTTTGAAGGAATTCCTAATCATTTCCAACAGAAAGTGGCTAAGGCAAGGGAAGATTTCCTTTGGACAAAATGTCTGAAGGAATTCCTTTAGACATTTTGTTTGAATGAAGTGCAGAAGAAGACCGCTCGAAGGACCCCAAATGGTAGGTACCCTTACGGGGGGCTCTTGATGACCAAGAAATGGACCTTTCTCAAGGCCCAAAGGGACACCTTCCCTTCGGTAGGTTCCAAAGACATTAAGCTGAAGGAATGATTCTACAAACTTTGTAGGTTGGTTTTTATGGACTCTGCAGGTTGGTTTCTATGGACTCTGCAGGCTGGGTTCTAAAGACTAGTTTCTATAGACTCTGTAGGGTCATTTATATGGAATATGTAGGCTTGATTATATGGACTCTTTTCTACAGATTCTATAAACTAATTTCTATGGACTTTTTAGGATGGTTTCTACAGACTCTTTCAAAGTTTGAGGGACTTAGAGAAAATAAAGGCTTCTAAAAAAGAAGATGTACCGTTGAACCTTGAACCAAAATGGTTTAAAGGTTTAACAGGTTCAAAGGTTCAAAGAAAGCTCTAAGCAAAGGAAAGTGAATGAACCAAGAAAGTTAATGAAACAAAGAAGCGATGGAATTAAAAAACTAAGAAGGCCACCCAAACTGTTGAATTAGTGAACCAATGATGTCCCTGCGGACATCAAATTTAGGGTAATGAAATGTCCATTGATTTTCAAATATGGCACAAAACCTGAAAACAAACTTAAAAACCAAATGAAGGAGCTAAAAGGGCTAAAATAAAAGGGAAAATATAGCCTGAGAGCTCAAATTACAATAGGAAAGAGGGAAAGACCAAAAATATCTGTGCAGGAGTTATTCTAGTAGGTGGAACAACCCACCAAGTAGATATTTGAGCTTGCAAACATTAAAAGCGTGGCCTATTTTTCTCCCTTGGAGTAAAGGTGAAGTGGATAGCTACGTATACATCAAGAAAAGGACTAGATGACCCAGGCCCAGGAGAAGATATTTGAGATGAATCGACACGCCATAGTTAAGGTAGATGCCCTATTTTAGCATGGTCCTCTTTGACAAAAATAAAAATGCATTCAAGGCATTGATTACAACATGGGCCATTCCATGAAACAAGGCACCAATAATTTCTTGGATATTATATATTGTAATCTCTTATTTTATGCTAAGGAGATCTTTTGGTTATAGAAGCAAAACTCTGCTAAAATTGAGAGGCGATCA
The DNA here is from genome assembly GCA_037957365.1 of Torreya grandis. NCBI lineage: Eukaryota > Viridiplantae > Streptophyta > Pinopsida > Cupressales > Taxaceae > Torreya > Torreya grandis. Next base: position 1,356,670 of record JARHVA010001758.1, read on the forward strand.
CTGAGACTTTGAGCTCAGATTGTTAATCATATTTATTTATTTGAATGAGAAAGCAAGTTATTTTTAGACTTTGTGCTATAATAGCTTGTGTCATTTAGGAAATTTTTCTTATGCTTGTTCCCTAAAGGTGTTCTTTTTTATTGAATGAAATAAGTAGAATTAGTGGAAGTAATCAAGACGGTGTCCTGAAGCCAGCTGTGGGAAGACTTTGTTCTGCCACCATTGTCTTTAGTGTGTTTTTTGTTTATTTATATGTAAAGGATCTTGGGATGACTTTGTGCCCCCATTATCCTTCATATTTCACTCTTGGGTAGTTGAGGTGGAGACTTTGTGCTACACCTTTTTTTGCTGGTTACTATGCCCCCTGTTACTAGTTACTTATTACCTATCAGATAGAACTGCTATTTGCTGCAAGACCACTTCTGAAAGAAGAGAAGTGCCTTTAGTGTTTTCATCTGGAATTCTCCTTTGTGAACATCATCTCTGAAAAAAGAGAGATGGATGGTGTTGTCTTAACCCTGAGTGTTATTTTTTGCATATATTTATAGTATATAGCTCCTCATAGTTACAAAGAACCTCCCCTTGATGAGAATAGAGATTTGTCCCCTTTTGACGTGGTAAACCTGCACATTTGGTTAACCAATCTCCCTATGCTATGGTTGAAACTACCTATTTGGTCATCAATATCACCATTAAGACATCTCTATAAGTCAATTTTTTAGGGTAGGGATCTTTATTAATTCAATTTAATGATATATATATATATATATATATATATGTATGTATGTATATATATACATATATGTATGTATATATATACATATATGTATGTATGTACACACACACACACACACACACACACACACACACACACACACACACACACACACACACACACATCTTGATGAGTTATCTTGGATTTTTCACATACCACATTGATAAAAAAAGAATCCATTAATTTTCCTGTAACTTCCTTAGACAGGTGACAAGTGGCAGTAGTCTACCTACACCACTATCTCAAGTATGAAAGTACACTGCAACAAGGACAATGTGATTTAAATCACTAACAAAATCACATCGATGCAAAAGTAACTACCCAAATAAATACATGGGAATCAAACACAAGACACCAAAGATTTTTTATTACATCAAATGTAACAAAAAATACAAGATCTATAAGGAAATAACTACTAGACATGAGGGGTAATACAAAGAGAGATTAAGTAAATGATACCAAAGCTAAAAGCAAGACTACTCACACATTAAAGGTAAGATGTTAAACAAATTATCATGTAGTATTTATCATATAACACACTTTACCTAAAGGAAGTGCTAAAACTCAACATAAGAATGCTAAAAAAGATTTCAAAGCTTCTCTTTTATTGAAATGCCTTGTGGAAAAGAGCTATGCCAATTTTTTTTGAAATAAATACCATACAGAGCTATAAGTGACTATTCCATGCCAACAAAAATCTAAAAAAAATCATTTTGTTTTCCAAGAAATAATGAAGAATGGAAAAATGTAGTAAGATGCCAAGTTGATGAGAATGGCACCATAAAGGATAACACATTAAGCAAAAAAATAGACAATATTTTAAAGAGATATTGTTCATGTTTACTAACACAAATTTTGAATAGATGGAATGCTTCACGAAAAAATGCGAGAGAAATTAAATTAATAAAAAATAGATTAGATGTATTCAAATGGCCAAAATGGGCATTAAGAACCTACAAAAAAATGTCAAATTTTTTGCTTCTTTTTAACCCAATAAAACCTGCATAAACACTCAAAGTTCAATGTTAAAACAAACTTACTTTAGTATCATGTTAGGAATTATGCCAAGATCTATAAAATAACATTTAAAACATGAAATAATGAATGCGTAAATGAAATAATATTATCTTAGTAGCAAGCCACAAGAGAACACAAGACACAAGAATCGTTAAGTGCATAAACCATTAAACAAAATAAAACTCGATGTATATTAAGAAGGATTTCAAATTAAAATTATCCCAATATAATCTCAATGGAATAAAATAGAACAAAGAGATGGTCCTCAAGCTATAAGAGATAAATCTCAAGATAAACTAGTGTGTTCTAGTGTATCGAATGAGATATGAGACAACTCAATAAATAGAGCTAGAAGGAAAGATGAGTTAATTACAATACCTTCTTGTGTGTGTCAAATGTCCATAATCCCCATAATGAGAGGGAGATGTGTGTGACAAGTGTGAAAGGAGTTACATGTGAATGTAACTTCAAGATTATCTACAAAAGGACAAAAGGGTGTGACACCTCATAAATCTGGGATAAGTGAATTTATAGAAATAAGAAACGCACAACTAAATAAACCTAAGATTTACCTAAAATTGACTTAAATAAATATTAATATCTAACATGTGTTGAGGTTTAACCTGTTATCCAAGGTGGTCATCAAATACATGCAATAAGGAATCCACCCTAAACATGCCACTTAACCAAGTCCAACTTTGTCTAGAATCTTCCAGTTAGCATCAACCATACTAAGCTCAATCATGGTTTGCATATGTAAACCATATATAAACTCCCTAACATACAAATATGTTCAAACCTAGATGGAAAAACAAAATTATGTATCATCAAACACAAATTTGCATCAATGTGTAAGGAAATATTCAAAAATAATAATGTAAAAGGTCAAAACTAGCTAGATAGGGTACCTATCAAACGTTAGCATAAAAAATAATATGTTAAATTGGTTAGTACCATCAAAACAAAAGATAATTTCATCACATGCTTGATGGTATTGACCCCAAATCATGAATATAAAAACTGCTCACTTAAAATGCCTAAAAGCAACTAATAAAAAAAAATTGAAAAAATTAAAAAAAATTCAAAGTTGCCAAATTTAGTCAAAAAATCAAAATTTTGATACATGCCACATCCTTGGGTTGCTGTGCCTATAGGTATGCTTGTAGGTGATTAAAATAGTGAGGCAAAGCATCTTAATGGCTCAACATGGTGATGAATTAGAGCTAAAAATATTAATCAATAGTGTGCAAATGAATTAGAAACATCTAAAAATTTAAACTATTTATACATTTGTCTTTTCAATTATGCACTATACATATTCTAGATTTTAAATTAATTCTCAAGAATATTATGCACAAAAAAATTTCAAGCACTATATACCAAAATGACTCTTCATGAGTTGCATGAAAACTCACACAATGTGTTCTCCCACACCATAATAGTTTCAATGCCATTAATGATAATTCACAAGACACCAACATTTTATGAACACATTCCTACCACACTAACATGGCCCTATTTTTTTTTAAATGGGGCAATTTTTTGACCTTTTATATATGACATTGTATTCAATTATTCTATATTATCCTAAGAGAAAAGTTATCAATGTATACTAAATCTCTATGCCTTACTAGTATTTAAACCACTCAACATCCATAATATAATGATACAAATCCATACAATGAATAATCCAAGTAATTAAATTAAGAAAACCTATTAAATTATTTTAATTATGGAGCATATTTAATCACATATATGTTTTGATCTGATTAATCTAATAGTCACATCCATTGCATCAAAAGGCGACATAAATTAGGCTTATTACATAATTTAAAACTATTAGATTTTGACATAGTTTAGATTATAAGAGTTATCATAGTACACATGATTATGATTACCAAAATTGGCACATAACACATGATTCACAATGATTCAAATATTAGACAATTTAGTTACATAATCAATATTGACATATTGATACAAATTATAGGGGCATATGCCATGCATATGCATTGAATTTACGAACACTTGAGAACATATTCATACACTTTTGGTTGAATATTCATGGGCATATGCATAATTTATAGGAATATAATTACATGTTTTCACATATACAAATTAAGGATACTAGTTCTCAAATTCACACTTACAAATTTAGGGATAATAATATTGGTTCATGCACATACACACACATACATATTAATGGGGTATGATATTGGTTCATTCATATATATGCACTTTCATATTTTAATGAATGATGTTGGTTCATGCTCACACATAATAATAAAACATTTAATGTTTTTGGGAGATCTTAGTCACTTGTTACAGATAGTTGGGTTATGGATTCTGGTGCTTCTCACCACATGACTTCTTTTAAGGAGTCTTTCATATCTCCTGGTTTGAGTTATACTTGCAACATTGAGGTTGGATATTATTATTTTATTTATGTTAAGGGAAAAGGTGACATACAACTTGCTGGTGGCCACATCAATGATGCACTATATGTTCTTGACATCACTTTATATTTACTCTCTATTTACAAATTTATCATTCTGGTTAGGGAAAGATAGTGACTTTCACACCACAAGGGGATGAAATTATAACTTTGTTAGAGCCTCATTCATTTGTTTCACAAGGTGTTGTTGATCATAATTATATACTATATCACTTTGAGGGTTTTGATGAGACTTCTTCTATGGGGGCATGCTTTATTTTTCATCCTAATTTTGAAAGTAAGATTTGACATGAGAGATTTGGACATCTTGATTATAGATATTAGAAAGAGTTGAGCACTCATGGTATGGTTGATGGTATTCCTAGAGTTTTGTCTTGATGGAGTTTTTCATGGATATGTATTAGGGAAACAACACCAAGATTTGTTTCCTAAGGGTATGTCCAAGAGATCTTCTTCACCACTTGAGCTTGTGCCTAGTGACTTGATGGTTTTTTCTACTCATTATTACAATAGAGTTAAGTATGCACTTACATTTATTGATAAATTTTTAAGACTTAATTAGGTTTATTTTCTCAAGTACAAGAGTGAAGTTTTTTCACACTTCAAAGTCTTCAAGGCTTTGGTCAAGAACCAATCTTCTAGTTGCATAAAGAAGCTTCGCACTGATAAAGGGGGAGTACTTTAGCAAAGAGTTTTTTGATATGCGATCATGGTGGGGGCATGGACATGGTCCATTTTATTTTGATCATTCATTATATTGTACACTGAGTGAAACTACACAATAACAAACCTATGTACATGATGGGGTTGTGAACGTCATTCATTCCCTTGTGTTCATGCATTCATGTTTTTACATGGATCAAAGTGGAGTAGAACATTATAGTTGAATTGATAAGCCATATGTCATGGTTTATTCATTTTTAGTGATGTGTTAAGGGATTAACACACCATTCCTTAACCCAACATAGAGTTTTCATTTCATTTAGGAATTATTATTCAAATAACTACTTGTAACCTTGTCTATTTGCCTAGCTAGGAGATGAATAGAACTATAAGTTTCCTCTTATTCTCCATATTGATTGGGTCAATTTTTACCCTCAACATCTCCATTCCTCAAAACAAGAGAATAATCCATGTGCAAACTCCATGAAAATCATCATATAGTAAAAATACATGTGTAGTTGTTCTTTAATATGTTTATTCAGTACAACTATATTTTTTATTTATATGAGAAAAAATCTATTTAATCCCATACATTAGCTTTTGTAGGAACACTGGAGTAACATTGGAACAAATAATAAGTCTAGATTCATAGTCACAATGTAAGTTTGCATTCTCTTTTCCTTTTATTCAATATTTGTAGTTACACTAAAATGTTGGATTAAAGGAGGTGCAAATGTAGATACCAAAATTTGGTACAAGCCTTGTTTCATATTACTTTTAATAAACTTTGCATATATATATATCAAACCATGAACTAAGTACTTAATGACATATTTTCATTGATAATTTAATTGTCTTATTATATTCTATTTGGTTGTGTGACTCCATTATCCAATCATAAATATTTCCACACAACATATTATAGAGATCTCTACCCTCCCTATCACCCTTGGAGTCTTTTAAGCCTCTAGTTAGTTCTAATATTTATGGTCAACATCAACTATTGGTATTAACTGCAAATAGTGTAACTAAGACAAGCCCCATTTTTATTTATTTGGGGCATGTTTCATCTTCTTTTGTCACTATCTATATGCCACTAGATTCTTAATTCAAAGTTAGAGACTCATATATATATATATATATATATATATATATATATATATATATATATATATATATATATATATATATATATATATATATATATATATATATATATATATATATATATATATATATATAAAGCTACTGTAAGACATTTAAGAGTATACACATTGCATTCTTAAGAGTTAGAAGAGATTATTTATTGAACCTACAAAATTTTTAAAGTTGAATTTCAAGTTTACAAAGGTCAATTTATATCTGCATGCTTGTATCAATGAAAAAATAGGACAAAGAGCATCTAAAATTGCATATATAATTACACAGACACATTTATGGGATAATTAAATTCAAGTTTGAGCCCTCTTTAGAGTATTGACAATGTAGTGCAGGGCTTGGTATTTCAATGGAGATTGACCAAGGTTAGTCCAACTCAACCCTTTCACATAAACACCCCCCATGTAATATCGAATGTATTCTGAATAACTTGGGTTTGATATACAGGTTGAAAAAATTGGGTTTGAGATAAAGGCAAGAATAATTGTCATAGGTACATTTGCATCAATTCAAAAATAAATAATCATCTACTGTGTATGGGGTCAGTTCTGACCAGTAAAATTTGTATTGACTCTCGATACTAACTAGATCTATTATCCCCCATTAAATGACAAGTAGTGGGGTGAATAAAAACCCCACCATTTATTTATTATCCCCCTAAATGTTGATCCTAGGATCAGATTACTATGTTAGAAAAGGAAGAGGTGTGACTCATTTTCCCATAAAAAACCCATTTCAAATTTGATCCCTTGCTTACACATGGCTAATATGAAAATTCAATCAACTTCACCTGTACTAAGACTAAATCTAGATAGCTATAAAAAAATACCTCGTGTTATGCAATGGAGTTAATTATAAGAACCAAACTATTATTACCATGAATACATGTGGTCTATGGTCGACATCAAGGATCAAATATAGTGGAAGCTTATCAAAAAATATATATGTAATGATCATAATGGTGGCACAATAAGGCCTAAGAAATGGGAGGCCAATAAAAATGTAAATAAATATTTTTTTGAAAATTTATTATTAGATAATGAGAAAGTTTACTATTCAACAATGATAATCATAAAAGCTTTTATGATTTTATAGTCCATAAAATTGAGAGAAAAGATTTTATAGGAAAAAATATGCATTTTATTTCAGATGTGACATGTTTTGAATTATCATTCATGATTCACCATCAGGTATAAATTAAGAAAAAATTATGTATATAATTTTAGATTTGATGCATTTCAATTCATCATCAGGGATAACTGTATGCATAATTTTAGATCTAAGGTGTTTCGAATCACTCTATGATTCATCATCAGTGCACAATTTTAGATCTGACTTATTTCAAATCACCATCTATAATTTGAATTACGTCAGATCTAAAATTACACACATTTTTTCCAAAAAATCATTCTTCCTAATGATAACCATCTGCATTAAAAAAATAAAAAAATGTCCAGCAAGAGTGAGGAGAGGAGCTCCTGTGAATTTGGGACCGATGGCTTCATGACTGAGAATGCCTAGTAACAAAATGATGGGTGGGAGGCTCTTACTTTGGATGAGGACACCCAACTAACAGGGGGCGGGGAGGGAAGCCTCAGGACCCTCCACCGCCTCTGCCACCTACTACCATGTTCACTACTTTTGCTTAAGGACTTATTTGTTTGTTTGTTTATGATTTACCTTTGTTTGGTTGTTATTACACATGTGTTAGACTTTATAGCCGGTATGGCCTTCTAGTTGCTTTTGTTGCTTTCCCAGGGCTTCTATAGCCTAGTGTGTTTTTGGGGTATGACTTTTCCACCCATTTTTTTGTATGACTAGCTGTATTTTATTTTATAAAGTTTTTATCTAATAAAGTGCACTTTTCAATCAAAAAATAAAAAAAATTATTGGTCAGAGAAAATAATATTTAATCATTTCTTAATTTTGAGTAGAGACTAATAAGGAGTGCATATATTTTATATATTTTTAATAGACAAAATTTGGTATGATCACACCTTTGAATAATTTGATTTAGACTAAGTCTATTTGTCTTATATTTGATGGTGAATATCTCATTTTTTAGTGTTTTATTATTGGTACATGCATAACAAGTATCTATTGTGAGCACTTTTTCGTTTTAACATTAAATTTGAAATATTTACAATTTAATAAATACAAAATAAAATAGTTTATTGTATTTTTATTGGTTAAAATAGAGTGATATGACTAATTTCCTAGGGAAATTGTTATATTTTAGATTAATAAAAGAAAATATACTTGCATTATCCAATAAAATCATAGTAGTTCATAAAATTAAACATGAAATATAGTTTATTATATTTACCATGTGACATGTTCCTCTCCCCAAAAACTAGATGTAATAAAGACATGGGTCCCACTGGAATCCATATGTATGCTCTCTACCTAGCTGATAGCGATTGGATGTGAAATGAGTGATGGCTTGAATTAAATTACACCACACAGTTAGTGGTTGTAAATTAGTGGGCATACGTGGTAATTAAACTACATATAATGATTAGTAGCACAAATCCTATAGGAATACATGACAAACTGCACTACACTACATTGCATAGTTTGTAGTCAAAATATGTTCAAATAGTTTATGTAAACTATACTAATGTAAATCACTTCATCCGAATGGTGAACTAACCTTAAAAAATATTGTTGGTGTTGCATTGTATTTTGGATATCCACAAATTTTATCATTGGATTGATTAATTAGCTATTTTTCTCTATCCTTCAAATGAAATTTGTGCATAGGGCAGAGAATTTAAAGCTTGATGGATTGAAACACATTGCTGACACATTTTTTAAAATCTTGGACAGTGTGCATCTAATGGAAGCTGAGTATTTATTCAATTTTTTGGTTTTTGACATTAGAATTGAAATAAATCTATTATTAAAAATAGAATCTAAATTAATTTAATGACTTCATATTGGATAAAATAGTTTTATGTGATCATTAATTTGGGCAAATGCAAAATTTTTGTATAACAAGGAAAAAAGCATAGAGACATTGGAAAAATAATTTTTAAGGTACTAATAATAATTTATCGCACATGCAATTACTTTCAAACTAATCAAAAATATTTGTATTAGTTGAAAAAATTAAGACAAAAGATAAATTTATTATTTTTTAAGTGCCTCCTTAACAAACAATGTTAATCCAAATATGAGAGGGTTAGTTGATATTTAATAATGCATTGTTCTTTCATTTATTATTCTATTTTGATTGCGACTTCATATAACAAAAGTTATATCACTTTCAATGGGCAACATGCTGGGTCGTTTTCAATTTGTAATGTTTATGTAATTTTCTGTGGAGCCAAGATTCGAGTTGAAAATGTATGTTAACTAAACTTTATTAATGATAAAGTTAGCCAATATATGTATGTATGATAATGTTGATAATGGTGTGGGTCAAGTGTAAAATGAACCTAGGAAAAAAATATCTCTATATAATTTAGAAAAATTCAGATTAGTATAAAAATATAATAAAATGACCTTTAGAACAAAGAACTTGCAACAATTTTGCACTCGGTATTGCATTGTCAGGTGTTGTGCGATGAGCTTAACATATGTTTTTAGTGTGAAATTTTTCCATTGATCTTTTCTTGTGGGGAAATTATAAAAAAAATAACATATGCATCTACATATTAGTTGAGTCTAGATTATGAGATTACAGTTATTATATTTATAATTATACATAAATATTTCTGAGTTTAGGTTAGTTTTTTCGTGTTATGTTTATATTTATTTAATCATGAATTGTTTTTTTTTGCTTTTTGAATTTTTGTATATATGATAATGCTAATAATGGTGTGGGTCAAGTGTAAATGAACCCAAAAAAAATAAACTTTTTATAATGTAGAAAAAATTGGGTTAGTGTAACAATATAATAGAATGACCTTTGGAACAAAGAATCTACAATAATTTTGCACTGGGTATTACATTGGCAAGTGTTGTGCAATGAGTTTAATAGATGTTTTTAGTGTGGCATTTGCCCACTGACCTTTTCATGTGGGGAAACTATTAAAAAATGGCACATGCATCTGCATATTAGTTGAGTCTAGATTATGAGATTAAGATTATTATATTTCTAATTATACATAAATATTTTTGAGTTTCGGTTGATTTTTTTCATATGTTATGTTTATATTTATTTATTCACAAATTGGTTTGTTTGCCTTTTACATTTTTGTTTATAAAAAAAAATATAGTTGTATTGCTTGAGGAATACTATGTTCTTATGTTGGAGAACCTTCGTCTGTACTTTGTTTCTCAATCTATGGTTATTACCCAAGCATTTTATTTGGACTATTGGATGGCTCCCATCCCTTCCTCAAACCTCTTGTTGGGTCATTTTGAATCTTCCAGACTAATGGAGGTGACTTCAACACTTATCAATTTCTATTCAAGGCTTATTGCCAAGACAAAGATAAAAAATGGTTATAATTTCTTTGTTGGTGAAGCTGATAGACTTCCCAAGAAGGTCATCCCCAGAGGAATGCAGTGATGCATGCAATCGGTGATGCCCTATTGTAGTTTTACTAGTTTTTTCACTTTATGGTAGATGATGACTGTATAGGCACATTGTGAAATAAGATCAAAGTCAAACATATTTTATAGCTTTGTTGACTATTTTTGCTAAATTTTTGGTAATCTTACTCCTTTCAACATTTGGGTTTATATATTCCAAGCATGTTTGCCTATTATATTTTTTTTTGGTTGCTTTTTTTTGGCTTTTTGAGTGGATCGATACAATGTTTTTTTTGGTTCTCCCTTAGTTTTTTTTTGTTCGGATTTTTATAGATCTCAGGTAATGACCCATTATCCCATGATCAATCAAAAATATATTAATATTTTAAAATTATTATAGTGATAGAACATAATATATAATATACATTTTAGAGTATAATAAGTTATATATTATTGACACAATCTATATTTAATAATATATTAAAATAAAAAATAAAAATAATAATAAGGGTGTAATGACACTTGATGATTCACATATCTGATTCATTTATCAATTCATGTGTCAAATGGTATACCTAAACTTATATTTTGTTTCCATATGATTAAAGTAGGAAAACAATGTTAATTATATTAAAAAATCTCTTCATATGATTTATGTTCTTTTTATAAATTTTTATGCTAATAGAACATAGTATGTAATATATGTTTTAAAGTATAATTAATTATATATTATTGACACAATCTATATATATATATATATATGTATGTATGTATATGATGCAATAACTCCTACTGATTCACACATCTGATCCATTTATCAATTCATGTGTCAAATGATATACCTAGAGTTACATTTTGTTTCCATATGCTTAAAATAAATTAAACAATGTTAATTATATTAAATAAAAAATCTCTTAATATGATCTATGTTTTTTTTACAATGTTTTGTGAATAGTTGATCAATTTTTTGTTTGAAAAAAAGGCATGAGAAAAATAATTTTTCTTTTAAAAAAAATATAAAAGGTTGTGGTTGATGGGATGAAGATAGCTAAATGTGTTTGTTGTAGTTGATCTGACTATATTTTATTACTATGTTGTTGCTTGGTTCGATTTTCATTTTATTACAAAACAAGGTATCAATGAAATGTTTACCCTATTTTTAAATTTTTTTATATCATTAATTATTAAAATATGTATCTTTTCTCATGGTGGTTGATAGTTGAGGTTTTGAGCAAATTTTAAAAAAATAGTTAAGCATCTTGAAAAAGCATTCACTTATTTTAATCATTGACAACGTAAATATAATAGTCATTGACCAACATTTTCTATTCTTCAATGATAATGCAAATATCTTGTTAGATAGATTCTTTTTCCTATGGCAAGCAAGACTACTAGAAATTTGATGTTGTTTTGAACTTGGCATTTCATTTCTTGATGGTTTATCCTATTCTTTCTTGTATCCCCCCACCACCCCTCTAAAAAAATTATAATGATGAAAAGAAAAATAAATGATATTGCATCAGATTATTTGAAAAAAATCATTGACGTGGATACATATCGGTGACAAAAAATGCAAACATTTGCAACTATTGATGATGCTTTAAAATATAAAAATCATTTTAGAATTGCATCATTTAATTATGTTATTGTTAACTTACTTTTTGATGTATTTCAAGTCTTATTGCATTTACAATATACATCAAGAATGCTACGAACTGGGATCATTGGCTATTTTATGGATTCTTTAAACAATGGGGACGTCGAAGCAAAATACTCATATGTGCACCACTTACATCCAGATATATTATATGATTTACATCAAATACATGACATAAGCACATACTTTTCATTGAATGTGAGTTTCTACAAATAAACTTATAGATCAAGGTGATGTTGGTCTTTGGGGTGACATATTTGTATTCAGTGGTTATACAAATGGCTAAACATACATGTTTATGTTTGGTCTCTGAAAATAAAAGTATCTACATTTCAAAAAATAAATTTGTATTCCATTATATTTGATCTTATTTCATGACATAAACCTAAGCCATAGACATTTTGAACCATTGTTTTACAAAAAAATATGTAGCCACAACTCAGTTTCCAATACAAAGTATAAAATAAGAACTTTAGGCTTGAGCTATCATGAAAGCTTATTCGATGTTATTGGTTTGTTAACTGAACATGAGTTCAATGGTAATGCTCTTCATTGATATATGGTTGAGTCTTTTTCCAATGAAATTATTGTGGTGAATAATAATGCAATGACTTCTTTAGGGATTTGTGAACAAGAGTTGAAAAAATAAGTCTAGAATATTTTTTGATTGGAAAGTGTACATTGTAAAAATTAGAATGTCATATCAAAAAAGTAGACTTGAAGTTAATAACTTTTACTATTCATGGTTTCAAACATTCTTCAAAGCAACATTCAATTATGGTCAACAATAACTAAAACATTTCAAAAATATTTTACAATTGTTCTAGCTCATAAAAGATGTATAACATTATCTACTTCAAGACAGATACACTTGATGTTAATTACGACCCATTGCAAACAATTTATAGAGATTGGGTTGCATATGAAATGCAGATGGATGTTTCTAGAGGATTTTTAGGTGCCAATACTTTGAATGCCTTGAAACAAGAATAAGATATTTTGGAACTAAAAAGAAAATATGCAAGAGAGCCTTCTATTATAGAAATGTCCTATCCTACAAAGAACTATCATATTTCTCTACATTGTTTAAAATAAAACATACATGACCAAATAAAAAAAACTATGCAACAAAAACATATTATGAAAACACTAAAAAAACAACACACATAGATGCTAAAAATCATTACAGTCAGTGAAAGCAATGATACACTGTCAAAAAAATCAATACTTGACATGCACATAACATAATTTCCAAAGTATCAAAATAATAAATAACTATCTGAAATCAATCAAAGATACACCCATTTATGCTTGTGTAGTTTGCAAACAATTACATTTCAAAAAAGATATCATTCTACTTGATATTGACATTGTCAAAGCATTAATTGTACTTTTGTAAATACAACATTAAAAAAATTGCATTGGGTGAAAAAATATGTAAACAATGCAAAATATCTCTTGAAAATGAAAAAGTACCAACATTTGTTGTTCCTTTCAACATTAGAAGAAATGAAAAAAATGTTGTAAAGAAATTAACATTTTTAGAAGACATATTGGTAGCTTTGAGAATGCCATTTTCACAAATATGATAAATTGGATATAAATGCTCATACTATAGCCTCACAAAAATAATTATAAATGTTCCAATTAACTTTGATCAGATCCAAAAAGCATTGCCTAGAGAAATGAATGATACATAAACAATTGCAATCAAGATAAAATGTAAGATGGAATACAAAAATGCATATTTAACATGAAATGTAAGGCCTGCATACGTCATGAATTCATTATCACAACCTTGTCAAGCGTTGTTTTATATGCAAGAAAACATTACTATTGATGGATCTTCAAAAACTAGCTTTGAGAAAAAAAAAAAAAAAACTATTGTCGACATTGTGCCTATTGAAGATGATGAATCTGACACATATGAAAATGAATCAAAACATGTTACTAAATCTTTGATGCATGTTTTTTTTGAAGTACAATCAATACATGATCTGTAAGATGAGATTATTAATTTTTTTTCCATCAATAAGATTTAAACCATTAGGTATATTTGAAGACAAATTCTCAGAGGAGATAACTTTGCAAATTTATTCTATGGTTTTAGTCATCCTCAAGATATGACAGATAAAATTTCATACCAAAAATTATCAAAATGAGAGATTTTGCACAAATAAAATGACACTGCATCTCACATAACTAACATATTTTTCAAAACTATTAAAACCATTATACATCAGGTATCATCTTGTGCTTGAATATATATACACAAAGGTGAATTAAAAGATAAAAAGCTTTGTGCCAAAGATGTTTGAAACAAAGATAGTATAGAAAAAATCCTAAAATCATTGATAGCTTATAGAGCTTTCAAAAGCATTCGAACATCACTTGACTATTTTAAAAATTCAAGAAAAAATATTTTTGTAATGATTAGGAAATTGGGACCACCAACATTTTTTGCTACTATAACAACTACTAAACATTGTTGGGAGCCTTTGTGCCATGCATTGAAAAAATTGACTCCCACAACAAATAATAAACATTAAAAAATGGTTGAAGAAGATAACATTGCCACAATGATAAGAAAAAACCCTGTTCTATGTAGTCGTTACTTTAACCATAGAATCAATGCATTCAAAAAACGTTGTTACAAAATGAATAATTGTTTGTAAAGGTTTTAGATTATTTTTTGTGACTGAATTTCAAAATAGGGAAAATGAGCATTTGCATTTCATGCTCTAGGTTCAAGATGCACCTATATATGGAGATTGCTCCAATATTGAAATCAAAGATTTTATATACAAATACATATCTTGTGATTCAACGTTGCTTGAGAGTGATTTAGATAGAATGAAAACACATCATCATACAAGCACATGAAAAAAGTATAGGAATTCTCATTGCAAATTCAATTTTCCATTGCCTCTAATGTGAAAAACTAGAATATTAGAGCTATACAAAGAGAATGCCACAAGATTTTTTCCTCAATTAGAGCTAAAAAAGTATAGAAAATATACAACATTCCAGATGTTTTTATAAGAAGCAAACTTGTCTAAAATAGAATACATACTCTCATTATGATCTTATATTTCATGACCTATCATAATGCTAAAAATTTGTTCATCAGATACTTGGATAAATGCATTTATGAAAGATCTTCCAGCATTATGATATGTTAACATAGATGCGCAATTTATTCTTGATGAATATTCTCTTATATGAAAAAGTTTTATCGTACACTGACGAATGCATTTCAAAAAGTGTGTGCTAAAACTGCTCATAAAAATGACAACAAACTGTAAGCCATAAGAGAATTGGGAAATATGCTTTTACAACACCAAAAAATGTCTAATCACCCAACCATTCACATTATACTATCATTTCCTTTACATCATAATTCAAGGAAAATAATTTTCATAAACACATCATCAAAAACAAAAATAAATTACATTTTGCAAAGTTCAAAACTATTAACATAAGAACTAGACACTTCAGAGGACATAATATGTGCTTCTCCTATAGAAAAATATATTGTAAAGCCAACACAATTAGAACATATATGCTTGGCTAAATTTATGGCATATTACCAAAGTAAATCTGCCAATAACAAAAAATGAAAAAAATCATACATCATTCAACATGTTAGATACAATATCCACATCGATCCTGAAAAATATTATAGAGAAAAAATGATGTTGTTTATATCTTATTGTGACAATGAAGAGACACTAAAAAAACTTACACACATGGAGTAATGCATATCTTGCTCATAAGACACAAATAAAAAGAATTGAAACCATGTTTATTGCAAAGTCCATAACAAAGTGGGGTAATATTGACATTACTGCATAGAATCTAGACATTGCTTCTAGCTCATTGTTTGCTATTATTGATGATGGAAAAACTATCAAATCAAGAAAAATATTGATTTATATGACATAGGCTTTGATTTTCATTACATAAGTAATCATGAACTATTCAATAATAAACATTCAAAAATGTTTCAAATAACCAAACATCCTTTTTTAATAAGTAAAGAATAATACTTAAAATTGAAAAAACAACTGAATAAAGAACAAGAAGCTATTGTCAAAGATAATGCGATCAAAAAATCACTAGAGCCAAAAAATCCAATCTATTTATTCTTAATAGGAAGAGCAAGCACAAGAAAAACATTTGCTACGAAACTGATATATAAAACTTTGGTACATATCTACAAGTAATTTGAAACTGATCCTTTAAAAATAAAAGATCTGATTATTGCAAACACTGGCAAAAAAAACATACAATGCAAATAGTCTAATCGTACATTTTGTTTTAAACTTCCATATACATCTACATGGATGATGCCATTGGATTCAAACACTTTAGATACATTAATAAAATGCTATCAACAATTGCGTATGCTACTTACTAATGAAATATATTTACTAGAAAGTTGAATTCTTTGTAATATTGATAAAATATTTTGGTAGATAATGCATACACCCATAAATCCATTTGCAAACTTTGACATTATATTCATCAATGATTTTTACCAAACATATCCTATTCAAGATAGGTGGTTTTATTAGGGTGTGGAGCTAAAAGCTTCACCAAGATGCAAATTGGAGGAGGGTGCTGAGAGTAGAGCAACTGGCGTCGATATAATCAACCGATGTCGGTCATATCTAGTGAACACAAAAATTGGCTTCGGTCAAGAGTCAGCCGACGTCGGTCATCTCCAGGCAGACAGGGACCAACGTCGATCGCCTGTGTGTTCCAGAACTGTTAGTTACACGAACAGTTAGTTTGTTGAATGGTAAGTTTGCATGTTAAAGGCTAATTTTAGTCTTGAGTTGCATGTCTAATTATTGTAATTAGGATGTCTAATTATTGTTTGCATGAGGTCTATTTAAGAGACCCATGGGGCTGTATTGTAATTAAGGACAAGGAAGAGATCCTTCCAATTGTAAGATTAGTTGATCTGCAGGTTGTGCAAGGTCAGGTAAAAGATCTACATGGTAAGTAAGGTCATTTGATTTGCAGGTTGTTGCAAGATCAGGGAGATCTACTTGGAGTACGTTGAGTACTTGTTTGATTGGTAGTATTGTTACTGACTGGTGGAGGTGAACAACTCTGTGTTTGAGTTGTTTGTTGTGACCGTAATTGAGAGAGAACTCTTGAAGGAGAATTACTAGAAGTCCTAGAGGTGTGGGAAGCCTCAGAGGTGTAAGAAGAGTGTGGCATCTTCTTTATTGTATTTTCTTTCTGGAAAAGTATTAATACAATTGGGTATTATCTCTCATATTCTGTGTTATTTTTGATTTCTAGTTACTTATTACTTCTGGTTAAATTCTGTGTTTAGTTGCTTATACAAAGTAATCAATTGTGCTCCTAATCTTGACAAAGTGCTATCAGAGCTTTATGTTCTAGATTCTTGACAGGTTTTTCAATAGCCATTGTTGCATGGAGAAACAATTCATACACTTTTTGGCTTGATAATGCAAAATGCTTTCAACTCCAACAAGTCATTCGACAAACTGACATTTAATTTGTTTCCATCCTAAACTACATTAGAACTTGTTAATAGACAATATTAGACATTAAATACTTGAATAACACATAATACATATCTCCTCCTTATGACCAAACATTTACATACTTGTTTTAAAAGAATATGATGTTAAAAACACAATGCCAAAATGCTTGTGCCTCTCAAGGTACAAACTTACACATTGAATGCTATTGACAAAAAGGTGATTTTTTGTCATGAAATCATTATAAATAATCAAAAGAATTACTTGCTTGACATAATTATTTTGAAACTGAACACATTGGTGGAAACTATGATATATAAGATGGATTAGTAAATGGTGTTGATGGAATTATCAAGTATTATATGTATGGACAACTAGACATAATTTAGATACAATTCAATAACATTAAAATCAGAACATTGTAATGTAAAAAAATATAGAGCATCTGTAATGATTAGATTCCTAAAAATTGGACTCCAATAGCAAGAATTTCAAGGAAAAATTACATTAAGAAACTGATAGCCACCATACGTGAATAATTTCCAATATAAATAACATGTGCTCAAATAATACATAGATCACAAGGCCTTACGATACATGCATTATCAGTTGATACTACTAGTGTCAAGCATCATGGACATGTCTATATTATACTTTCATGAGTGAAAAACATTAAATCATTGTATCTTGTGAATAAGTTATAACCTAATAACTTTGTCATATTCGATAAAGTAAATGTTGAGATACAAAGACTAAAAAATTCTACAAAGTGGCTACCACTTTTTGAAAATGTCCCTAAAACATATAATAGTCTCACTATTTTCTCATTAAATACACAGAGTTTGAAATTACATCTAGAAAGCATAACACATGACTATGAACTTATGAATACAAATATTTTATGTTTCCAAGAAATAAGAACTATGCAAATAGAAAATACTTTCGTTCTTACACAAAAAATTAATTGTCACTTGTTAATGGAATTGCAAGGGATAATGTATGCTTTATAAAAAATATTATATTAAGAAACATCAAGGTGTTTGCTACACCAAACATGGAGACTATGACACATGATATATCATATTTAGATACACCAGTACAAATAGTTAATAGTTAATAAATCATGCATTGGTATTTATAAAAATAACAACTATTAATTTTCCACCTAATAACAACATCATAATTATTGGTGATTTCAATATTGACATGCTTAAATAAATAAAATCCTGACAATAATTTTTAAACATAATGCATAGACATGGTTACTCTTTGATATCAAATGTGCCAATAACACATGCAGGTACTTTAATAGATCACTTTTGGATAAATATAGATATCCAAAATATTTAATTTAGCATTTGCGATGCCTATTGGACAAACTATCATGCAAGTTGTCTTCAAATTACTATCTAAAAATACAATAACAGTCACTTTGTAGAGACATAAAACTTGTTATATACTTTGTGTAATGTCATTGACATATAGAAAAATGCTTAAAAAATGAAATTTGTGATTGACAATAATCAATAGTAAATTAAAGAAGAAAAACAAATGTCCAAACAAAATAATGTTGTATGCCACTTGTATTATGCATAACTCTATTGTCTTTGCATTTATATACCATCAAAAGTTGTTTATGTAATTAAAAAAGGTTACAGGAAACTGGATATAGAGCCATACATATACATTGATCAAGAAATAGAAATGGCACAACAGAACATGCCAAAATGGTAATACTTTATTTCTATTCATCAAAAGTTAATGTTTTACCATGCTCATAATTCTTTTATGTCATTATTTTTTGGTTAACAATGTCACAAATAGAAGATATTAAAGCTCTTTTCGTAATCCATAGGTGAAACTAAATATGGAAATAGAGAAACATAAACAACAATAAATAAAAATAGACCACTTATATTATGCATTTTTTTGTCTTTTTATTCCTCTTGTAAGACAAAGCTGTTTATGGATCATTAAAAAAACACTTATAGGAAAGTGGATATGGATCCATCCAAATACACTAAGAAAGAGGTAGAAATGACACCAAACAAAGCACCAAATGGTAATATTTTATTTCTAGTTGTGACAAGTTAGCATTTTTTGTCATCAATAATTTATTTTTTAACATTTTTTCTCTTTAATAATCTCAAATTATGAGATCCTGATAATGTTGTTGCAATAAAAATAGAAAACTAGATATGGGAGCAAAATAAAATATCAAGCAATAAATAAAAACAAAGAAACAAAGACCACAAAATGACAATTTTTTGGTTTACCAAGCTTGTTATGAGATGCTATCATCCACATAAAATAGTATTTTATTTTTTTGCATGGAACTTGAAATTTTATTTGACTTTTCCAACTCAAATAAACAAAAAAAATGTCATTATATGATAATATAAAGTATTTTTATTAATAACTTTGATTTCAAGACTGTTGTTATAGTGAAAATGCAGGGCAAAACATGCTAGTTTCAATTATTGACCTCTCAACAAAAAAATGTGGAAATATTTTTGAAGTTGATGTATTGGTTATCTATGGTCTTAGTTTCATAAGGAATAAAAATTCACCATTAAACGCAAAAATAATGCATGCATACCTTGTTGACAAATTTGGTCAATTGACAATAATTGTTAATATCAACAACAAATTAATTGAAAAATTCTTACTGTACTTTTCACTGGGCAATAGTCTCTGCATCACAGAGTTTAGAAATTGATATGAAAGATGTGATGTTAAATGTTGTATTATATTAAACATGAAGTCAACTATGGAAAACATTGTAATTGTATACAATTAATATAGACTCACTCTAGATATCATACTACATGATCTGTACAATCAAATAGTGCATATAAAGTAGGTTTATTAGCTGTTATCATAGTTGGATATCAAAAATGATACAATCAATATGAGATCTGTCTCAAAGATGATGAAATTGAAGAAGATAAGGCAACTGTAAGTGCTAATGCTAGAAGATTGTACTTGTTCTTCAAATTTTGAAATGTTATTTACTTCGACTTAACATATACATATGCATGTTCTTTTCCAAAATAATAAAATTAAACAATTTCTTTGTTGCTTGTGATAAATCAAAGGTAATCTCTTGCTTCATCTAGGCCAGTCCATATTCTGGATATATGAAATGACAAGTATACAAAAGCTTAGTTGGAAAGTTTAGCAAAAACCAATATTAAGGCCGATATCTATCCTTGACTCATTGCTTTACTAAAAAGAGAATATAATTTGAATAATTTTAAAATATGATAATTTTTTATTTTTTATTTTAGATTAAAGGCCTATTAAAGGCAAATAATGTCAATGCATCACCTTTCCAATCATTCTATAACAATTGCAAGCTCATGATCATGGCTAGCACGCCTTCAATAGACAATCATGTATATTGCACAAATTGTCAACATAATCAAATGTATTCGTACCAACATTCATTGTAGTGCATCATAAAAATAAAGAATAGACAAATAGATTGCATCTTGAATCAAACACTCTTGAATGAAAAGCTCCTAGAACTAATTATTATCTCTTTTGATCAATATAAATAAGACATATCAATTGCTATATTTTTGTTACAATGATTCCAACTACATGGAAACTTCACACTTACTACAAATAACATCATCATTATGATCATAAGAATTTGACAAAGAGAGGATGTTAGTTTTATATTAGCCCACAAAACAATGAAATGAACACACTAACTTGCTAACATCTCTAGCATATATCATAGGGGGAGCTTAATTAACAAAAGATAATTGAAAACACAACTAAAATGCAAAAGACATCAAATCTCTTACCTTCCTTGGGATCTCCAAATGTATTGTTGAGTGGCTTGATCATTTTTTGCTTCAAAGAGTCTTTGGAAATGAATTTTGTGTACCTCCTTTTCTCCTTGGCACCTTGGCTTGGATGTTGTTACTTATCTTAAGATTGGGGCATGGTAATATTACTTGTATGAGGCTTATAAAAAAAAATCCTATGTAATAACTCTACAATATCCAAACTTAGAAATGAATAGGTATGGTCTTGTATTTATAGTTTTAGGAATTAAATCACACCCAAGGTGAGTTAAGGTTGAGTTGAGTTAAAATTTGTCATGCAATTATAACTTTTAGTTACTAGTCATGGTTCTCAAATTAGAAGGTTAAGATGAGACTAACTCCAATTGAGTTAAAATTTGTCATACAATTATGACTTTCAGTTATTAGTAATCGTTCTCAACTTAGACATGTTAGGATGTTTTGGAATATTTTGACAACTCATAAAGATAATGATGAAAGGCTAAGATATTTTGATTTTTGATTTTTTTTTAAAAGATATTAATTAATTTTAAATGGATAATTCAAATAAGAATTTAATCTTATTTAATTTATTTTGATTAGTTGTTTATCTCTTTCAAGATTTAATTAAGTGTGCAAGTACCCCACTTAATAGGTTCATAGGCCAAATTGATAATTGTGATGCCACAAGGTGATTGGAAAAAATCTATGAGAGATTATTATTGCATATGATAGAATACTCCAATTAGGGATGCCTCAACATGATTCTGAGCTTTGATGAATGACTCACAAGAAAATTTGGAATGTTTAATGATTCTTAGGCTTAACTTGCAATGGTTGGTAGGAATCAGTCTGAAGGCCGATTGGAAGCCAGTTGTGGCCAATTTTAGATGTCTATAGTTTACCCCTATTAGGGAAGATGTTGTAAGATATAGGAACAAGAAAATATTCTCAAAGACTGAAATATGTCATTAAGAAATAAAGAAGGTAATGATTGAAGAAGAAGATAGAAATAATATTTGGGAAGCCTATAATGATGCCCCCTCAATGGAGTGGCTACCACATACGATTGATGGATGATCCCTTGAAAATGAGAAAAAAAAAGAATGAAATTAACCCATGTATGATATTAATCCAATAGAGATAATGCTTGCACATATTTGATTTAAAAATTATTGATTTGCTCAAAAGTAGTTATAATCAATAACAAAGGTTGAGACACTGATTTTCCCAAATATGGTTATAATCAGTGGCACATGCATATGCCCCAATTAGGGTGGATGAGCCAAAATAATGAATTTTCCACATGTAGTTATAATCAATAAGATGACCTGTATTTAAAAATTATATTTGATGATGCCCCAATAGTGTAGATTGGTAAGCATAACTCAAGGATATAACATGTTGAATAGATTAAATATGAGTGGGCATAAACGTAGATGTGATGGTCTAATGACTAAATAAGCCAAAAATAACCAGGCACACAAGGATGCACAAAGTGATGAAAGAGATGATTAGAAGAATAAAGGTGGTTGAGCTGACCTGAGACATGTCTTTTATACAAGCGTTACCTACATAGTCTAAAGGGACCTCAGGTCAATTTAGTTCACCCAAATGTGAGAGAAAATGGAATGATGAATATAAGAATAAGAAGTGATAAATGTGAATGATTTGGTTATACCTACCAATGCAGATATGTTCATCCTTATTAACATTGATACAATTAGAATGACCAAGGGTTTTATTTGATCAAGGAGGGTGGTAAGATTTTCCACTGTTACCAAGGAGAAGTTTTTTTGACTTCATTGCTTGGAAGACTTCCTGAGCTATTTTTTATTATATCATGTGATGGTAAGGATCATGTTATAACACCATGATAACTTGACCAAAATATGCATAAGGATTGACTCTTGATCTGATAAATAATTAAAAATAATGCACCGATGATAAAAATCATGATGACAATGTTGACATGAATATGGATAAACTCGAGAATAATTTATAAGGAATCACCCCATGAACACATATATATATTGAATCAAGGCACAAAAATGAAAGCAAACAAATAAACAAACAACTAAGCAAATAAATACACAAAAAACTTGAAAATAAAAGTAACATAAAGCATATTGTTATTAACCAAATCAATATCTACACATGATGATTTAATGAAAGGATCAAGAGGTGGTTCCCCCAAGCAAGGATACATGTAAAGGGAAGATCACACCCATATTGGTAGTGAAATGGTTTAAAACAAATAATGGATTTTCCCCAGTAGGGTAGATTAAGGATAACTGACTAGGTTTAAACATAATAAATGTTTTTGGATTTTGAAAATTTTCAATGTTTTTAGAATATTGGAAATGTTTTTGAATGTTTTTAGAATTTTCTAAGTATCTCAACTTGATTGAGAATTATGGGAAACAAAACAGTCCAAATTAAAATGGTGAGAGCATGTCTTAGGTTACTCATAAAATGGTGAGAGCGTATGGAAAAAGGGGACTGAGGTGACCTTAACATGAATCGAGTGTGGCCTCCATAGTCCCATTAGGACCTCAACTCATAGTATTTTAACCAACAAAAAAGGTAGGGATATCTAACCAGGTAACAACAAGATCTCAAATTGAGGCAAATGGTAATGTAAATGATAATAGTAATGGCAAGTTAATGCGACAATGCATGGTAAAAGGTATTGTTCCTAATTTTCCCATAGGCAATTATAATTAGGAAATAATGACATAGGTATGTGCTACTAATTTATCCATAAGTAATTATAATTAGTAACATAAGGTGGGATACTGATTTTCTCATAGGTGGTTATAATCAGTGGCACCAATCAAATGTAAATGAAAGATAATTTTCTAGATCCACTGTCACACTACTTTCATAGACTATCATTTAAACATGAAAATTTGAAACTGCTGAAACTGGATCATAATCCCCTCGTAGAAGGTATGGAAAGTACCAAAAGAACCAAGATCAAAAGAGTTGGGTAAGATGGATAAAAATAAGCTTTGGTCTAATAGGCACATCATGTTAAACTGACATATGCTATGGCATACGAAAAAATGATAGGATGGTAATTGGATATAATGGTAATAGGGTTGCCCCAAAGTGAGAAGGTGAGGTAAGTGCTAGGGTACAAAATAATGTCAAGAGGAATGGCAAGGTCAATGTTTTTGGCTAGGTAAATGTTTCTATTATTTTTTTTGATGTGGAGATGCACATCCAAATCAACATATGATACAACTAGAATAATCATTCATGTAAATTACTAGCCCACACCTTTTTTGAATAGCTGCTATGTCAATAACCTACTGTAGATTTGGATGCTAATTATGTTGTTATGATCTTTGTTGGTCATTGATTCTATTTCCTCCAAACATCGATATAAGATATCTTCGTAGCCTATATAAAGGAAAGTATGGCCAAAGATGGTAAACATGGATAAATAATGGATGATATGTTTGATTAAACAATGTAAAGATGGAAAATAATGTAATGAATAATGGTTGGGAAACAAATAAATATTGGGATTTTTAGGCACACATAATGTTATTGATTTTGAATTCAACATAATTTTTGTTATGGTGGGGCCGAAGACTTCTAAATACACTTTTGATAGGACCACAAAATTTTCAAGTTATTTGGGACTGAGAGTAGCTACCATCTTATTATGCTATAGATTGGAAGATTTATTGATTTGATATTTGATAATGTCTTTATCAAGCAATGAAGAATTTTTGTGCTCAGCTATTGGTAACTCGAAGAGGTTTTCACTAATGAAGTTATCTTGGTTATCCCATAGTGCCTTCAATAAAGTTTCACTATGGAATGTTGAATTTTGATTTTGATTATATTTTAGAGCCTCCAAAAAGGTTTCACTAGGAGAGTGTTCTTCTATATAAATGTGGTCTTGGCCTCCCTAATATTCTATAACTAATATACTACCATGGATGCAATTCAACAAAGTGTGATTTTGTTGGTCCCAATTGACATTTGTGGGATGTGGAATGTCAATATAATGGCTAGGTTGATTGGTGGTAATGACATGTGGAATGGTAATGGCATGGGGAGAGGTTGTACAATCCTTGTAGAAGATACTAAGATAATTTGTGTCAAAGCTAAAGTAATCATCCCAAAAAACTATGGAATGATCACAAATGTATTCAAATTGATCTATGAGGCATGCATAACTAATGTTGTAACAACCATGAACATATTCTAATTCTGAAGCTGAGTCAGACTCAAGTGACTCTAAATTTGATGTTGATTTTGCTTTTGATTTTAAATATGATGTTGGTTTAAGAGTAGAAATTGAATATAATGTTTATTCTTCATTTGGTGTGGATGTTGCTACAAATATGTTTTGTTGAATTCTTGCTATTAGATAAGTAATGGCCTGTCATGGCATAATGGACTCCACAGAGACTGGTTTGTCAAAGTGAGACTCCTCAATGATGGGAAAAAGGTGAAGAGACAACTCCTTAGATATTGTCTTGTCAAATGGAGGCTATTAAAAAATAAGCATATGGTTAAGATAATAATTTTCCCAAAGGCACATATAATCATTAAGAAGTGACTCAATAAAGACTAGCTTGTCAGAGTGAGACTCCTTGATAAAAGTTATAGGATTAAGAGGTGATTCATCACAGGTTAAATTATCATAAATGGTTAGTTCAACAACAAAATCATGGATTTGTTTGTTATCTTGGCCTTGGTTTACAATCAGTTGTAAAATATCAATTTTAAACATATCTTGGTCTTTGAATGATTGACTCAGTTGGAGAGGTACTGATTGGCTCTATTTTGGCTGGATGATTGATAGAGGTTTTTTAAAGCAGGGAATAGTTGGCAATATATGAAGGATGGAAAGTGGATGGATAATGATAGGATTTAAAAATGTTGGTTTATGACCTAGGATGGTAATTATTACTTGTTGAGTTGTGATTAGATAACATTATTGGGATAACGAGTTACCATACAAAGAATGGCCTTGAATGGTAATGATGGGGCATTGCAAAGCTTGGTTGCTATCGTGAGCCAAAGGGCAAGGTCCTAAAATAGAAATATGAAATAAAACCAAAAAAAGTTTTGGAATTATATAACAGAGTATGTTTTGGATGCATGTTAGACCCACTTACCTCAATTTCTAACATAAATAATAAACATTCAGTGCACTCACGTACATGCAACTAGAACCAAAAGAGGTGAACTGAGGTAATTAGCTAGAGGTAAACAAATACAAAAGGTGTTATGGGGAAGTGTGTTATTGTATTAGATATTTTTTGGGGTTTAGGGCATATCAATGTATGCATACATGGATAGGACCCTGAGTATCATATGCAACACTCGTACTTCCATATAAGACCATTTTTAGGTCCTTAACACTAGGTAAATACCTCACTCTCCTCAACAGGTTTCAGTCCTACTTAAGGATGATTAAATTAAAGGATTATTTTAATCAAGAAAGATAATTCTATTACCCTAAGTAATCATTCAGTTTAATCATAATTTTACATTAAAATGCATGTTACCAATCTTAGGTTTAAACATAACCTAGACAAGTAAACATAATCAACAACTAAAAATCAATTGAACACATGCATATTTTTAATCATTGACATAATATAATATATTATCGCCTAAAGTGTGATCTTTTAATTTTGGAGGGGACTAAGGCCAAAAAAAATGACATAAATAAACATGTGGCACTACCTCACTTCTCCTAAGCGTAGTGGCCATAATTGGAAGAGATAGTTGCATCATATCCAAGATCTAGGGTGTAACTACACTCATGAGTTCCAGATCATTTTTAGTTGTAAAGACATCATGGGCATGAGTGGTGGAATATCTAGATGTCATTTCTTCAAATAGTTGTTTTGCCTATATATTCAAAGTTCTTCCCCTCTAGAGGGGACTGGTGATTAATTATTTTTGCATTCTTATTTCTATGAACAACCAATTATAATAGACTAGATATAATAGTAGTTAGATTTTTTTATTATGCAATCTTAGTAGGTGTGCCTCACAGATGTTAGTGTATGCTTTTTGTGTACATTCTATGGCCTTCTATATTTAGTTCCCTATCCATAATGAAGAGGACATGATGTTATGTGTTATTTGGGGTTAAAAATATCTCTGTCTATGATCTCTTTTCTTTTGCTTCTATAGTATAGAACTTTGTGTATGATATAGATCTTAATTCATGATTTTAAGCTCCTTTACAATCTATGGTGTTTAGAGGTTTACATTATTTTATGCAAGTTTACATTAATATTTCAAATCTTTTGATGCATCACCTTAGGTTAGATTTACTTTCATATTGTTTACTATTTTTCCTTTTACCCCTTTTTGCCTCCAAATCAAATGAAGAGTCATCTTCTAAAATCTCGAAGGTCACTTTGTAGACTGCATTCAATCCCACATCTATGAAGCTTCCATAGATTTTTGTCTAACCTGAAGTGAAAGTTTAAGCATTAATAGTTTAGATCTTTAATGGCATGCTCGATTCGAATCAAACCCATAATCACCTAATTAAATTCAGAGTTTATAAGCCATAAGCCCATTATAAGATCACAAACTATGAATAATCCAAATATAATAATACCACATTTGGGAGTTCCTACTAGCCAAAGATATCTAAGGCATAACACTGTGTAACAATAGTAACAACCACATCAATAATAAAAAATGGCATATCCTAGACCAAAAAAATTTATGTCATGGGATAGTGGTAGCCCTCTGATCTCACCAACACCCCTAGCCCAATAGGACCCCATACCTTCAAATGCTTTAAAGGCACTCCCCAAGTTCTCAAGGAAAGATTCAAGATAGAGGCTGAGCACCTCTAGGATGTGGTGAATGTGTACACCGTCTACTATGTCAACACTCACAATGTAGCCTTGAGGCTACTAGCAACCTCTTTTAAAGGATGGGATCTTGATTGGTACAAATCTTTGTTAACCAACTCTATCACCACCTATGATGACCTAGGTGATAGATTATTTGAGTGATTTAATTAAAAAGTGGACCAATCTTCCCTCTCACAAAAATTAATAACCATCAAAATGGGTTAGCAAAAATCCAAGGTTGATTTCAATACCAGATTTGAAAATACCTAGTAAAGAATTCCATTGGTGGCTTGACCACCTAAGGGCGTGGCCATTGTATTTTATCTAAAGGACCTCAATTCAGATATTGTGGTTATGATCTAGTGGCTTAGAGGGCAAATACTATCAAATGTGTATGATATCATGGTAAAGGCAGAGCATAACCTAATTGGTGTAGGAAGACTTCTTCCACAATCAACAATGTCAATGCTTCTTGAGATATCATTGCATTTGTAAGAAGAAATAATGAGCACTTTGGGAGCCCCACCTCCTTCCATGTATGCCTACCTAACCACTCAGGTGAGTACATTTTCCACATCCTCACTGGTTACTGAGATGATTGATATGAAGAGTATTTTAAGGAACTTCTCTAATGAGATTATAAATCTCAAAAGGCAATAGGCTACTCCTCCAAAGGCTTCTTACAATAACTACCAAGAAAGGAGGCTTCCATACTAGAAAAACTTGTACCAAGAGAGGAAAAGACCAAACTACCAAGGGTTGAATAACCAAGCATTGAATCATAAGACATAACTTGCCAATCAAATAGTTACAATCCCAGATCAATTACACATAGTATCACCGAGCACGAATAGAGAACTAGTAGCTAACTAGAATAACATGGTTGATAATTATAACTCATAATGTTTACCTTGTAATGAACCTCACAGGGCCCAAAATTATCCATGGGGAAACTTATAACAGAAAATCATTGAATAAAGACAATAGGGAAATGCTCTAAATTCAGCTTATACATACCAGTCCCTGGGAGTTGAAAATGCTATCTTGATGGCACAATTTTAAGGTATGTCCCTAGAACAAGAGGAAGAAATAGTTTCAAAACATGCACTGTTATCTTGGGTAGAAGATAAAGATGCGATCTTTGAAAATAAAGTTCCTATGTATAGACCCCCACAAGTGTAATCTGACTACTACACACGATCAAAGAAAAGATGGGCCAAGAGCCCCAAATCCTTTATAAGGCCCAAAACAACCTTTGAAAAGGCTCTATTGCCTCAACCCCACTCGTGGTCTATCAAAATTCCAATGAGATAGTATAAAATGAGTTAAAAGACCCTAAAGTCCTACCTCTAAAGTCATATAGCATGGTGGAGCAATTAAATAAGGCATCAACCAATGTTTCCCTTTGGGATGTCTTGTCTATCCCCAAATAGAAGACCTTGTTGAAGAAAACCTTAGAATAAAAGGAGGAACCCATGTAAAAGAAACCACCCATGGAACATGCAAAAGAAAAGGGGAAGGAAACCAACACGAGCATGTAACCTTAGGTACCCTCCACATTCATCAATACTAGGGAAGGGTAAGTAAATCAAATCCTTCCCTATTCTATCTGAGTTTGATTATGGATAAAAAATTGTTGCAAAACTCCATGATCAACTCAGGTGCAAGCATAATGATGATGCCTACATAAATAACTAATGCATTATAATTGAAGTAAGTTCCCTTAAATAAGGGGGTGATGCAACTAGATGAAAAAAGCGTTAAAACCTTAGGAATCATCCAAGATCTTCTTCTCATGTTGTACTCTTACCCAAGCATCACTATACCACAAGATATTTTGGTAATAGACATCCTACCTATCTTTGAGCTATGTCTATATCAAGAGATTTCACCACTAAGATTAGTGGATATCTATCATTGGATTGGTCCCATCTAATCTTAAGGACCAAGTATGGTTCAAAGCTAAAGGTTTCATCTGAGTCCCTCCATCTAAAGCACATAGAGGATACAATAATGGAAAATTTTGAGGTAACACACACCTCTCTCTCAAGAACAAAGACATACTATGTAGAAATGATCGAAGGAGAAAAAGTGGTGGGAAATAGAAGCCCTAAATAAGAGGCTCTCATCATCAAGTTCATCGAGAATGACCCATTTTCAAACTTTTATGCCATTGGTATCGAGACCTACATCATCTATGATTAAGACTAGGTCATTCTAGAGGTCATAAGGAAGCAAAGAGTAAGGGGAAAAATATGAGTTTAAACTTTGGACTCTATATTTCGATGGTACAAAATGCAAGATTGGCTCTAAAGTTCATATATATCTAACATCTCCCTCTGGGAAAGAAATACTCATATATTTTCATTTTTAGTTCGCCTGTACAAATAATGAAGCATAATACAAGACTTTAGTCCATGGTCGTAACCCCACTAAATGAATAGGTGTCAAGCATTTGAGGGTGTTTAGTGACTCTAAACTAGTTGTAAGATAGGTAAGAGGGTTGGCCATGGTAAAGAATACTTGTATGAGGTCTTATCATCACCGTATATGGGATTTAATTGAATAATTTGAGACCTTCAATATTCAAATCATCTTGAAGGTCATAAATATGAAAGCCGATAGAATAGTAACAGTGGGTTCTCAATTTGACCTAATGATAGACCTGTTCACTAATGAATAGGTAGTGTGGATTGTCATCAAGCTTTCCATCCTAAACAATGACCAAAATTGGTAGGTATTTGAGAGTGATGCTCAGATTGTAATGTTCTTCCAATAATATTGTGAATTTTTAGAGCAACTACAATCGAAGATCAAGGAAGCATACAAAGACCAAATCATGCAGCTAAAGACCAAAAAATTTCCAAAGGGCCTCATCACTTTATAAAACCTCTTCTACTCTAATGATGTGAGGAATGATAAGTTCAAGTTTATCATAGATAGGGGGATTACTGTAAACTCAATGTTAGAGGCAGAAGAAAGTTAAAAGTCAGAAAAGAGGTTCCTAAAAGGCATAAGGAGTGGTTAGTTTCTTTCTATGACAAATATAAGGGCATCATCACTTGGACTTATGATAACTTGAAATGATATGAATGAGAGGTCATTCAACATGCCATTGACTTGCTAGAAAGATCTAGACTAGTATAGTAGAAGCAACGACTGATGAGCCCAAAGATTGAATCCTTAATGGGCCAAGAGCTTGAGAAACTAATTGATTCAAGGATTATATGTCTGATCAAGCATTTAACTTGGGTAGATAACCTGGTCCCCATACAGAATAAAAGTGGAAAAATATAATTGTGTATGGATTTATGAGATATAAACAAGGCATCCTCAAAGGATCATTACCCTCTCCCTTCTATGGAGTAGATCCTTTAGATGGTAGCAAGTGCAGAGATGTTTTAGCTTTTAGATGGATTCTTTAGGTACAATCAAGTGTGGGTAAAGGAAGATGATCAGAACAAAACCACCTTCACTATGAAGTGGGGAGCCTTCACATATAAGAAAATGCCTTTCGGCCTTTCCAATGTTAGGGAAATATTCCAATGAGTGATAGGCGTGGCTTTCAAAAGCTTGATCAACAAGATTATCCTAATCTACCTGGATGACCTCACTATATTTTCAAAAATAAAGGAGGACCACTTTGACCATTTGGAGAGAGTTTTCAAAAAGTGCCAAGAATTTAGGGTATCCTTATACCCCAAGAAATGCATCTTCAAAGTCACTTAGGGTAAGATACTTAGATGCATAGTGTCTAATGATGGGATCGCTATCAACCCAAGGAGGATAAAAGCCATAAGAGACGTGGCCTTACCAATAAACAAGAAGGGAATCTAGTCTTTACTTAAAAACATTTTTATCAACAAATTCATATCAAAATTTGTAGGATTGGTCAGACCAATCACATTAATGCTAAAAAAGGATCAATCCTTCAAATGAATGCCTGAGGGGAGAGAAACATTTAAATAAATAAAAAGAGTAATATCCACCATGCTCATACTTGTTAACCCTAACTTTTCTAAATATTTCATTATGTGTTTATATGGAAGTGAGCATAGCCTCACAGACGTGCTAACTCAAAAGGAAGAGGAGGGTAGAGAAGAACACCCAATCACATTCTATTATAGAATATTATGTGGGTATGAAGTTAAATACAATTTTTTAGAAAGTTAGGCCTTCACCATCAAGGGCCTTAAGAAGTTTAGGCACCTTGTGGTAGGTAACAAGATAATGGTGTACATCATGCATTCCAATGTTTGCAAGTATATTATGGAAGGAGAAATTATAGATAACATAGTCAATTAGATCACCAAAATCCTAGAATATGACATAGAATTTAGGCCAACTAAGGTAATTAAGGGAAAAGGAATCTATGAGTATTTGTCCTAGTGTATAGATCTCCTGTCGAAAGATCAAAACACGATGGAGGTAGCTTTAGTGAACTAGTTAAAAGTTGAAGAATCTTGGCTGACCGACTGGATCTACTTCATGCAAACCAATAGGTATCTCAATGGTCTCCCCACACATAAAAGATTTTTTTTAGATTGCAAGGGTCCAACTATACACTAGTCTAAGGAATCCTATTCAAGAGGAATTTCAATGGGGATCTCCTCAAATGCATTGACATGCCCCAATCAAAAAAGAATCTACAAGACATGTACTTTACCCCCTCAAGTGACCATTTCTTAGTTAAAAATACTATGAATAAGATCATGTGGGTGGGGTACTACTAGCCAACCATGTTTGTGGATTGTCATTGGGCAATTAAAAAGTGCTAAAAATGTCAATTCTTCACAAAAAAGAGGAAAAACTTGACCATGCTTCTCAATCTAATAGTGGGGCTTAGACTTCATTAGAATGGTCAACCTAGTCTTTAATGTGGGTCACAAATGGATACTGATGACTATTGATTACTTCACCAGGTGGACTGAGGTAATCTCGCTAAAGGATGCAACTGAGAATGTGATTCTCAATTTCTATGAAGAGATCATGGCTATATTTGGCTCACCAAAAATGATCATTTTGGACAATGAAAAATCCTTCCTCAAATATAGAATCTTCAAATTCATGCTCCAAAATAGTGTTTTACTAAAGACTTCTAGCTACTGAAAGATACTATATCCATGTTGGCATTCATGCTCCAAAATAGTGTTTTTCAAATTCATGTGAAAGATACAATATCCATGTTGGCATTCATCTTGGGCATGGATACTGATGCTAATGTCAAGGAGTTCTATCTAGACGTGATCTTCCTCATGACCATGGTGGAGAAGGTGGAAGCATTTAATATGGGCTTCATCAAAGCCATTACCTCCACTATAAGATTAGAACTACAAATTTCTCAATGATGGGTACCTTTTAGTATTCATTTTACCTCATGCACCTGATTTTATACAACCATTCCAAGTTCTTCTCCAAGAACCTATAATTGAACACCATGGATACAAATGTTTTACCCAATATAGTTACATCAATAACCATATGGACCCCCATCTTATTGATCAATGAAGACTACTATGAGTTCTTAGAGTAGTTTATGGCTCTAGTTCTCATGGATCTTAGAGGGTAGGATGTCATTCCTTGGATGACAAATGAGAAGCAAACATGGTTTACGATTAGTAAGGTCCTAGTTGACTAGTTCTATGGGGACCATTTTTCATTCATCCAAGTACATGGGCTTGTGGGAGAGCCTTTTCAATTCCCTCAAATGCTAACCAATAGGACCTTGACCCTCAAGTTAGCTCGATAACTTGATACAATAGACTTCATCTACAAGGTAGGTAAGAAGAAAAAGGGGTTGTATGACATTCCTTTTTCAAGATGTAGTATCATAGTGTATAAAAGGCACTAGGGACATCTCCTCATGGCCAAGCTGGTAGAGCTAGACCTTGACCTAATAGATGACTGATGGGATTATGACCCAAATGGGGTATATAGTAGGATTGAAGATCACTAGTGCACCCAAGCACTAGGCCCATCCCTACTTGGAGCAGAGGAAGTCACTTATAGAGGACTTCCCTCAAAATTATGTGGACCTAACCTTGATCTTGCAAGTCATCCCAAAATCATGGGAGTCTTTATATAATAAAGTTTGAGTCTTTGACCCTACCAAGAAGTTGTTAAAGGCATTGAAATAGTGGATTAATGACTTAGGATGGAATGAATAAAAGAAAGATACCTTCTTGAAGTATATATATGAAATTGGTAAACCACATATTGGTTTGTATAAGGACACCCCAAATGAGAAGTTTGAAAAACTTTGGGATGACTCCCACCCAAAAGTGAATGCGTTAGAGGAGGAGTCCACACCTAAAATTTAGGAATCAAGGGATGATGAAGAATATACCCACAAAGAGGAGGTAGAAGACACCTCTCCAATAAAGGAAGTAGTAGAAGAAGTCACGGTAGTCCAGACCCCTCTGGCATGGCCACCATCCATGTTTTTATATGTCACAACTCCATAATAATAACAAGTTCCCTTTGAGCACCTTGTGGCTAGGTCATCCCA
The DNA here is from genome assembly GCA_037957365.1 of Torreya grandis. NCBI lineage: Eukaryota > Viridiplantae > Streptophyta > Pinopsida > Cupressales > Taxaceae > Torreya > Torreya grandis. The sequence goes on from JARHVA010001758.1 coordinate 1,391,558, forward strand.
ACTCAAGTGGATTGAGGCCCCTATTTCTATCCCTTTGATGACCCCTAAATAGAAGAATATCCACTTTTTAGGTCCCCTTATTTCTACCTCTACCTCTTTCTCTACTTCCCCTTCTCCTTCCATATCCCTAATGCAAGTTATAACATTAGATACCACCCAGTCAAGCACTTCATCTCCTCTTATCACCTCTTCATCAATCCTAATGGTCCCACTATCGGTTACAACAATTTATACTACCCAACCTGACACTAACTTTGCCCCAATCTTTTCCTCATTCACCCAACCCAATACCAGGGCTGACCCCTTCTCTTATGTGATTCCTATCTCCTCCCTCATGATATTCATCACTCCCCCACCTTCATTATCCATCTCAACCTCACTCATTTCACAATCACCATTCTCTCTACCCCATGGGATCCCACCTTTTTACCTTTCATCCCTCATTGTTCATTCACTTTCTTTCATAAGAGTAAGGTCCATTGCTTCATAGTAACAATTCGCTAACCCATTCATGCTACCATAAGGAATCCCCTTTGTCAGAGAAATCATCTAAGTGCCAGATCAATATCAATAATAGGTGGATGCCATAAGGGCAGCCCAAGTAGCTTAGTTGGAAAAAAAGAGGAAAGAAAGCTAATGCTCAACACATGTGATCATTTTATGACCCTAGATAATAATACCTCCTAATCATTCATCTAACCTCTGAGGTAGTCAAGATGATACATGTGATACATCCCAAGGATTACACCATCTAAGCTATTGGGATTAACCTCAGTAAAGCCTAACTCACTAACACAGTCAAGATTATGGAGGAAACATAAAGTCTGTGACTACAGACTATGTCAAGATAGCCCATCAATTGGAGAAAACCAAGCAAGAACTTACCAAGGTTAAGGCCATGATTGACTGCCTTAATGCTAAGGCTAAAGCAAAAGATATCAACCTCAACCAGGCAATTACTGAACTCTAAGGTTGCATCACAATGAAAAGCTTCTAGATTGAAACTAACAGGAAAATGGATACCAAAACTAGATTGCAAGAGAAGGAGATAGAGTTGGGTACAGTTTGTAAGAAGCTCTCTAATGCAAATTGGGCACTCTAACTACTACAAAACTCAGTGTAGTAAGACTCTTTGGTCAAGGACCAAGAGATTGAAAAACTAAAAAATAACCTCACCACTCACTCACAAGGCATATATATCCTTCCCATGATCTAACAACTGTATAAGTCCTAATGGGAAAGGATCAAGGTTGAGGCAACAAGATTGAAGATGATGCTTGATTTCATTACAAATGTATAGAAGTTTTCCACATAGGTGAGCTTGTCTATGGATCAAGAAATCACCTTCATAACCCCCAAAGTCATAGACTCACAAATCTTGGTTCAAAATCTCTACAATGCTTCTCCTAAAATGCTAGAGGTAGCAAAGGTGTTTGACTGAAGGTAGGTAGTGGTGAAGGCAAATGAGTTTTTAGGCTGTAATAAGGTGATAAAAAAATACAAGGCATTATTCAATGCCTTGGAGCAATCAGTCCAACAAAAGAAGGGATGAATAGAGTAATTTGTCTAATTGGGACTCCCCTCTCCTTTATTGGTTGACAATAATGTCTTCTTTGAGGATCAAATCAATGCACTGCTCGAGCAGAAGCAAAATGACTAGATCATCTTCATGGCTCTCATTCAAGTGCCCAACATCTTTGAAATAGAGAAAATATTGCAGCCACTCACCCAGTTGGAGTTATAGACATTGGAAGTGGTCAAAGGCTTGGGGAATATCTACTTTAAATAGATAATTGATTTGGATAGAGCCTTCAAGGATCTCAATAAAAAGGCCTAGCCAAAGGAGGAAAAATGGGCACCCTTACAGGTAACCTTATAAAAGTTGTAAGTACCCATCTTCCTCCCATTTTTTTAAATTTTACTTTGATTGGTCTGAGCACCAGAGGTTTTGGGTTCTTTCATCCATAGGAAAATCCCCCTATGAGTCACTAGGAACTACGAATCATAAATCCACATTGATTATTTTAGAGCAATCTGATCTATAGCTTTGGACTCACTTGGTATATAGTAGTTCTTAGATACCTTTTAGTGGTTTCCCCTTTCATCCCTTTCTTTCTTTAGTCCCCCTTTCTCAAAATTTTGCTAAGTTTGACCTCCTCCCGCTTCCTCCATAGGGCAGCCTAACATTTGTGTAGCTTGGTAAAAAATTCATTCCCCTCATGAGGAGTGATAGATCGACATGTGTCACCCCCATGTTACTCAAAGTTTTTTCACTTGGGTTAGGTCTCAGAGTAGTGCCATTAGTCAACAAAATTGGGGGGGGCACAAAGTAGTTAATGTAGGATTTAAACACTGCTTCACCACATGGCATCCTCACTCTCATTTTGGTGAGTGTATGCATGGATTTCTCAAGAAGAATACCATCTTGACATGTGGCACCCCCATGCTCAATCATGCTAATAAATCCCTTGACACCTATGGAGAAGTGATGACTTGATGTATGTCATCTCTATGTTTATTTGAGGAGGATGTCAATGTGCTAGAGATTAAAAGAGCACCATTAGATGAAGACATGGGTCTCTCCTTTTGAGAAATATTTTGAAACACTTTAAACTTTGCCTAAAGTGTGATTTTTTAAGTTTTTAGGGGACTAAGGCCATTAAAAAATAGCATAAATATACATGAGACATTACCTTACTTCTCCTTTGTGGCCATAACTAGAAGAGATAGTTGTGCCATATATGGGATCCGGGGTATAATTACACTCATGAGTTCCAAATCATTTTCAATTATAACAACATCATGGGCATGAGTGGTGGAATCTATAGATGTCATCTCTTTAAGCAGTCACTTCACCTATATATTCTAAGTTCTTCCCCTATAAAGGGGGCTAATGATTATTTATATTTGCATTCTTATTTCTATGAATAACCAATTATAATAGACTAGATATAGTAATAGTCACAGTTTTTCATTCTGTAACCTTATCAAGTGCACCTTATAGATGTTAGTAGATGCTTTGTATGTGCATTCTATGCTCTTATATATTCAATTCCCTATCCATAAGATGTGATGTTATGTGTTATTTGGGGTTAAAACTATCTTTGTCTGCTATTTCTATTTTTTTGCTTCTATAGTGTAGATCTTTGTTTATGATATAGATCTTAATTCATGCTTTTAAGCTTCTTTATGATCTATGGTGTTTGGAGGTTTATGCTATTTTATGCAAGTTTACTTTAACATTTCAAATCTTTTGGTGTATTTCCTTAGATTAGATTTACTTTCATATTGTTTACCATTTTTCCTTCCACCCCTTTTTGCCCCCCAAATCGAATGAAGAATCAGCTTCTAAAATCCTAAAGGTCACTTTGTTGACCGCATTAGATCCCACATCTATAAAGTTTCCCATAGATTTATCTCTAACCTAAAGTGAAAGTTTTAGGTATCAACACTAGCTACCAAAAGTTTATGCATCGTTGAAATGACTAAGAGATCCATATGCATCTATGTAATTGGATTTACCATATATATAAGGTGATAAGCAAAATTAACTATTAAACTTCTACTTGACTATATAATCTGATCAAGATCATTCTAACTCAAACAAATTTATATGACTAAGAACTAGTGTAAACATATAATTAAGTCCCAAGATAACATTCATTGATTAATTTATTTATATCCAAGATCAATATGAAAAATAATAAATATAATAATTATTTGCATGCTAGAATTTATAAAAAATCTAGCTTGGATATCATTATAATAGAATTTAATCCAATGCAAAGTTAAAACCAATAACTAATTAATATAATATACTTGAAGTATATCACCTTCAACCAACAACCAAATTACCTCATACAATGTTAAATTTCTATTTTTATCCATCAATCCATTCATAACACAAGTTCATAGCTAACATGATCAATAACAAGGATTGCAAACTAATTGATCAATATTAATGCTAACAATTATACTAAATGATTGAACATTATCTAACCTAATATCAATGAAAATAAGATATATCAAATAATTAATTTAATTAATAAATTAATCTATTACCATATTTCATTATTCGTATGCAAATTCATCAAGGCATAGAGTCGATCATGAATGAACTGATCAGGACAACCTACCCAACTATCCCTATGAGCCTAGCCATCAGTGGCCCTCACCACCCCAACCATCAACATGATGGTGGTTGCGATAACCAGGAACTTGAAGTGAATTCTAAGCAATTGGATTCCAACCAAAAAAGACATCTCAAAATAAAGGATACGCAAAACACAACTATATCATTCTGAGGCGAGATAAGAATGATTAATCTATTTGTAATATATATTGGAAGTGGAGAAGGTTAATTCTAGCTATCAAATGATATAAAATGGATTAAATTTAATCCAATAAATATTTTTTGAATTAACCTTCTTGGATCCCCATTTTAAGTTACATCCAACCTTAACCATCCAAACCCCTGATATATACCCATTTACTTATTCAAGTCTAGTTCAAAAATTATAACCAGACAACAATACACCCAAAAAAATAACCAAATAACATCCACATCAAATAACTTAAATTATTCAATTTAAAAAATAATTCAAACATAATATAAGCTCAAAACAAACCAATTTTTTTTAAAATAACAACTAAACTCCTTCAAACTTCTTCAAAATCCTCTTAAGTCTGACTGAATAAGATTAAGTATATTCATGTCATTAACAAAGGCAAGTCCGAAGTTTCTTACACAATATAAAATCAACCTAACATGCCTTCAAAAGAAATAGGTTCAAATAGCACACACATAACCAAGTTTATTCCCAAAACTTAGTCAACTCGTGCCACAAATAATCACCACGTTGTCAAATATATTAAAAGAATTCATCAATAATATACCAACACTATCACAAGACCCAATGGTTATAATGATTGAACACAATCAGCATCTCAAATTATAATCTTATGATATGATGTATATACATGTATTCACAGTCACATGCATATATGCCACAACCTCGTGCAAAAGAATAACACAATTGATGAAAATGATATGACCATAAAATGGAAACAAATATAATCATAACCCAATCAAATTGAAATACCAAGGTCAAAATGAAGCTTAAGGCCTTGATGAAACACACATAATCAACACATACATCCTAGTTTTAACATGAGTCAGATAATGCAGTCACCTAAGTTAAAATATGACTCGAAGCCATGATGTGTGTGTGTGTGTAGTCAATGCATGTATATGTACAATAGCTTGGTACAACAAATAACTAAGTTGAACTGAGATATAAACAAAATAGTCATAATCTAGTTGAAATCAAAATGTCTTTAATAAAAATAAATCCGACCAGATATAATTTTCAACCATGAAATAAAAAAAATCAACGATTATAAAAAGGTAGTGATCAACAAGTGACTTAATTAATTTTAAAGTCATTACTTATAGACAAAATAAAGTATAACATAATCACTTCTAATTCCACCAACCTTTCCAAAAATAACATAGTCATCAAATATCCCATTTGGTCTTGACAAGGGTTCAAGTTGTAATAGATTTCATAGTCAAAGACTTGACACTAAAAGATCATGAGAATCAACATAATGATAACCTAAGGATTCATCTTAGGGAAATGACTTGGTAAACCATAGTTGAAACATTGCAAAATGAGGCTCAAAACACAACCCAAATCACCTCATGTTTTGAATATAACAACGCAACGATATAATGAAATATGACATACCCCAAATGAGGTAAAAATGACTCACACAGCCAAGTCATGCCATGTAGTCACCATTTTAAACAAACCGTAGTCATTATTCAAAGGAAAAACATAGTCATATTCCAACCAAAAATCATTTAGCAAGGAAAAAATATATATACATATATGTAAGTGGTTTCAACCACCCAGATTGATACCAAAAATCTAATATCCAAGATATAAATGCATGCCACATCATATAATATAAGGAAAAAGAACATAGTTACAATTCCCAAAATAATCTATCAGTCAAACAATCAAATAGAGCTATATTTGATAACCCATGTAAAGTTTTATGAAAATATGTAGTTGAATTAGACCAAAAACCCACACATAGTGAAGCCACATAGTTTCTAATACTGGTATGAAACTCATAAATCCACAACAAATCACATAATAGGTAAGCCACTGAGAACATTCACATACATAGTCAAATCATAAAGCAAAACAAAAAGATTCAAACTAGAACAACCATTTATCTAGTATATATCCATTTGCAAGTTCATATGTTAATGATATATGTTGATATATCAATTTATGGGGTTTGCATATGCATCTGAAAGTTTTAAGACTTCTGGCTACATAATCAGCCTCTTAACATTATTTTTTTATTTACATAGTAACTAGAAATAAAACCAAAAATAAAATATAAATTAATTTATGTTGTAGAGAACCCCCAAAGCCAAAATAGATTAAAAACCTCTATATTATTTCCAAGCATTGATGTGTGTCCAAAATACATCATAGCTGCCATTAAAACCAACCAGCTTTCCACTATTTTCTCCTATGTTCTTCCATCTTCCTAACCCCATCAGCTTCCTCCATTTGCCATAACAATTTCCCATTCTTCCTGTCAATTTTTCTATACCCATTCATGACATGTCTAGAAAACTTGACCATTAATCAACCACCAACTAATACGAAAGTAGATTAGGGATTAACCTCTAAGATTAACATTAATCAAATGGATTAATATTATAAACTCCACCGTCCTTGCCATTAGTCATATTAAATGGCATTAATACAACATTTAACACGCCATCGACCAAAGTTGATTATCTTGATGTTTAAAAACTAACCAATTAAACCAAGTTTAATACCAAGATCAATGCCACGATAAAACAAATCATAAAAATAACATGACATCAACTTAGTCTAAGGTTTTAGTTTGGTCAAAGGTTTAATCTAAAGGGGGGTGTTAAAGACTCCTAAGGGTGTTAAGGGTAGGTCTAGGTAACGTGTCTACATAGGTAAATAAGGTCAATGAAGGGATGCAAAATGAATATAAACCCACACAAAGGGGGATATTATAGAGCTAAACACAAAATGGGATAAAGACTATGACTATAAAACCATAATGGTAATTAAGGATAATTAACATCAGATAAGGTACATAAAAAGTAACAAGATAATGTACAATAATAATCAATAATTACAAGGACCAAAGTCGACAATCATAATGACCAATCAATATGTTTGAAGGATAGAAAACAAAATCAAACAAGTATATATCAAACTTGTCCCACTTGCTTAGAATTCATTCAGTTCTAGGAGTACAACCTCTAACATCTACTTAGCTCATAGATAGAACTTGCAACCACCAAAAAGGACATCAATCATACCATATGAAAAATAAATAATAAAATATAGATTAATAACATCATCAACTGTAGTAATAAGTCTATGAAATCATCAAGTATATAATTAAGCACATAGCCTAACATCACTGTAATTAGTACCACATATAATCAAACTAAAATAACAGTCAATAATCAATTTAATCAACATAATATCAATGTCATAACAATATAATAGTTTATAAAAATTCAAGATCATAACATCCTCCCCCTCTTGAAAGGGAGCCATCCCAGTGACTTAGTAAAAAAGCCATGCATAATGCTACTTAAAAAGAAGAGCATCTTCCCAAATAATGCTCCTTTCACTTAGCAGGTCTCAATGCACCAAAACTTGTCATATATCTCTATTACATAGCTTAAAATTATGATGGTCCAAGATTCTCACTAGTTCTAACTGGATCTTTTCCTCTTTCATGGTTTGTAAATGAGTCCAATCCAAAACATGAGATGGGTAAGGTATATACTTTCTTAGCAAGGTAACATGAAAAACATCATGAATCCTTGATAGAAAAGGAAGAAGTTATAATCAGTAAGCAACATGACTAATATTTTCTACAATGTTGAAAGGTCCAACAAATCATGGAGCTAACTTGGAAGCCTTTCCAAACTTAATAGAACTTTTATGTGGTCTAACATGCATAAAAACTTTGTCTCCCACATTGAATTCATGTGGGGTTCTCCTTTGATCTGCATATATCTTTTAAGATGCCTATCAAAAGCTATTTTAAAATTTTACCTTATTAATTCCATCTACCTATCATATTTTAGTAATAAATTAGGTCCAACAACAACTCTATTTTCCAAGTTATCCCAGCCAATTGGAGTTATGCATTTACACCCATATAGAGCTTCAAATGGAGCCATCTTAATAATAATATGGTAAGAGTTATTATATGTAAATTTAAATAGACGGAGGTAGTCTTACCATTTTATTTGTTGATCCATTATGGACATATACAACATATCTACAACCACTTGGTTGAGCTTTTTTATTTGTCCATTTATTTTTGGATGATATGAAGAACTAAAATTTAGTTTTATTCCAAAGACTGTAGTTAATATACGCCAAAACCTTGAAGTAAATTTTTTGTTATAATCTGATATGATCATTTAAAATATGCCATGGAGTCTGACCACTTCCTTCACAAAGTATTTTACAAACATAGAAGCGTCATTTGTTAAGTTTCCAATAATAAATTGGCCAACTTTAGTGGCTTTATCAATCACCACAAGGATTGTATCATGTTTGTTGTAGGATCTTGGCAGCCCTGTAATAAAATCAAGTGAGATTACAACCCACTTATCTCTTGGAATATCATGAGGGTAAAACATCCCTCTTTGATGGCAATGCTCAGGTTTGATCCACTGGCATTCCAAGCATTTTTCTACAAATTTAACATCATGCTTCATTCCATGTCAAAAATAGAGCTTTTTCAGCTCATGCATCATTTTCGTAACTCCTAGATGAGCATAATAAGGTGTTTTATGTGCTTTATTAATCAAAAAATTTCTCAATTCACCCAAATTTGGTACATAAATTCTACCTTTATGCCTTATAAGGCCATCTGTTGCAATATAAATTTCAATAAATCTTTTTGCTATAGGTTTGTCATCCAAACCTGCTCTTACAAAATACATTAGCAAATTGATATTATAAAACAACACTTATAAAATTTTCTTGTAATGCTGATAAGGTAGTAATGTACATGCATATATTGAGTGCATCAACCACATGATTCTCTTTGCCTTTGATATATGATATGTCCATGTCAAAATTGCTTAAAAATTCTAGCCACCTACGTTGGAAAGCATTTTAATCTTCTTGAGAAAATAAATACTTAAGATTTTGGTGATCAAATTTCAATTTGAAAGGCTTTCCCAACAGGAAATGTTTCCATTGTTTGAGTTCATGAACAATAGCATCAAGCTCTATGTCATGTGTAGGATAGTTATTTTCATGATATTTTAATTTTTGTGACTCATAAGCCACAACTTTGCCATCTCGAGTCAAGATGCCTCCGTAGTCTTCTTCAGAAGCATTAGCCCAAACTTCAAAGTTACCATTTGGGTCCAGTTTAATAAGAATAGGTGCTTTTGTAAGCAGCCCTTTCATCTTATTAAATGCTTCTTCACACTGAGGGGTCCACATAAACTTCTTACCCTTGCATTGCAAGAAAGTGATGGGATAGGCCACACTAGAAAAACTCTCAAAAAAATGTCAGTAGTAACTAGCCAAACCCATGAAGCTACACACTTCATGCACAATGGTAAGACCAAGCCAATTTTGAATAGCTTTGATCTTAGCAGAGTTAACAACAATGCTTTCTTTGGAAATAATGTGTCCCAAATAATGAATTTCAGATTCATAGAATGCACATTTGGATAATTTTACAGATAGCTTATGTTGTCTTAGTGTTTTTAAGACTAGATGAAGGTGTTGATCATGCTTAGCCTCATTTTTGAAATAAATAAGAGTTTCATCACGAAAATTCAATACAAACTTATCCAAAAAGTCTATAAATATGATTTTCATAAGATTCATAAAAACTGTAGGTGCATTAGTTAAGCCAAAAGATAGAATCATGAAATCGTGGTGTCTATATCAAGTTATAAAGGTTATTTAATGAATGCCCTCTTTCTTGATTCTCATATGATGGTGGCCTGATCTCAATCCAATCTTAGATAAGATTGCAACACCCTTCATTTGGTCAAATAAGTCATCAATCCTAGGCAAAAGATAACATTTTTTTTATTATTACCTTATTTAACATGCAATAATCAATGAAAAGCTTCAATACTATCTTTCTTCTTTACAAAAGCTACTAGAACACACTGAGGAGACACACTTGGCCAGATGCTTTCACTGTCTAAAAGTTCTTATAGCTAAACTTTTAACTCTTGTATATCAATCACATTCATGTGGTAAGGTGATTTAGAAGTAGGGGCAGATATGGGTATGATGTCAATAGAGAAATACAATTCTCACTTGGGCAGTAAACCAAGAAAATTCTCAGGAAAGACATCCATAAACTCTTTCAAAATAAAAAAAATCTGCATTTACCAACTCTTTTTCATTGGGTATTTCCTGCAGTTGGACTACATAAAGCTTGCAAGCCTTCCTAACAACTCTTTTTAGTTTTAAGGTTGAAAGTGTTTTATATCTTGTGAACCCTTGCATGCCTTGTAATTCTACAATTTGGCCAAGGTCGTTGATGCATTACACTTTTTTTCCCACATAATCAATCATGGATTGACGATCACACATCTAATTCATCCTAAGGATGAGATCATAAGACCCTAAAGACATGAGAAAAAGATTCACCTTGGTATTAAAAACACCAAGATCTAATTATGCTTGTTATAAGCACTCAAGAATAGGCACTTTTTTACCAGTGCTGAACTCAACTTCCCAACCTTCTCTTATCAAGATGGATTTAATATTACATTTCTTAACAATAAAAGGAAAAATAAAGCAATCTATTACACCTGAATCAATCAAGATAGTCAAGGAAAAATCATTAATTGTACCTTGGGTTTCAATTGGAGTGGCTTGCAAATTAACATTATGATTATCAATAACAACATATACCTTGTGATTCGCTACTTGGCCTGATTTTAGTTTAAGATAGTCCTTTTTATAGTGGTTTTCACCACATTCCCAGTAAACAATTGGTCTAGAATATTCCACTGAAACAATATTAGCACATGTGGTAGGTCTATGTTTTTTGTTCTGATGTTATTCCTTTTTGTAAGAACTAGATTTAGAAGATCCATGGGACTTGAAATTCCTATTTTGATTAGAAAACTTGCTGAAATTTTTATTACCTCCTAAAAATATGTAGTTTGATTAGATTTTATGAAATTCTTGTTCATGGAAGAAAGGTTCTTTGCTTTAAATTGATGCCTACTTGACTTAAACTCTTATCTTACCTTTTGGTGAGACTTTTCTTTTTCCTAAACCCTGTAGGCTAATTCAATTACTACAACCAAATTCCTTGGGTTCATCATGTTAACATCATGCATCAATATTTCTTTAATCCAAATTTAAAATTAGTAATCTTGGTTTCTTCGTCATGCATATAGTTCACATGATGTAACAAATTCAAAAATTTATTCTCATACTCAAAAATAGACATGTTTTCTTTCTTCAAAAACTAAAAATCGGTGATTTTTTGCTCCTTAAAGTTTACATTTAGATGTCTTTTATAAAATTGAGTCTAAAAAAATAGATCAAGACAAGTTTAAAAGTTGATATCCTTCAATATCACAAAAGTGATTTTACCATAAATTTGTAGGTCCTGCTAGATGATATGCTACCATTCTGGGTTTCATATTTGATGGCATATTATGCAAGTTGAACTAATTTTAAAAGTGTACTAACCATGCATTAGTTTCATCACCTTATTCATTATCTGAAAAGGTAGGCAACTGAATTTTCTTCAACTTTTTTATGATTGGGTCAATAGTGGTAAAAGGTAGTTATTGAGTTATAGGTCCTTCTACTTGCCCCATTTCCAATTTGGGTACTTCCTCTTGGGATATCCCTTCAAGATTTTTCAATATTTGCTCTTGGTTATCAATCTTTCCTTGTAAGGTATTAAGGGCTATCAAGATTACATTGATTATCTCTTCATACTTGTCAGTTGGATTTCCATCGACTGCTTTCACATTGGGTACCCCGGTATTATTGTCAACATTATTTACAGGCAGTTCATTTTGGTTGTGAATGGGGATATGGCCATGATGAGCCATTTCTCGTCTTATACCTATGCCCCTAGTTGGGTTGACATTAAAAGGATTCTCATGGATATTTCCTCTTCTTGATTGGCTTCTAACCATCCTAAGAATTATAAGTGATAACTCAGTAGATTACAAAATTATAAGAAGAATACTCATTCTCAGAGTTCCCTAGAATAGAAAAATTGCTCTACTACGAGATGAAACAACTCCTCAAAAAAATTGAAATTATATATTAAAGTACATTTTGGATGCATGTTGGACCCACTTACCTCACTTGTTAACACAAGTGATAAACATTTAGCGCACTCACATACTGGAATCAAATGAGGTGACTTGAGGTAATTAACTAGAGATAAACATATTAAAAAGGTGCTATGTAGAAACATGTTATTGTATTAAATAGTTTATGGGGTTCAAGGTGTATCAATGCACACATATATGGATAAGATCCGAGCACCATATGTGACACGTGTACTTCCACATAAGACCATTTCTAGGTCATTAACCCTAAGTAAATACCTCACTCTCCTCAGTGAGTTTTAACCCCACTCGAGAATGGTTAAGTCAAAGGATTAGTTTAATCGAGAAGGATAAATCTATTATCCAACATTATTTTTCAAGTTAATCATAAATTTACATTAAAATGCATGTTATCAACCTTAATTTTAAACATAAACCAACAAGCAAATACAATCAACAACTAGAAATCAATTCAGCACATACAGATTTATAATCATTCATGTAGTAGAATATATTATCGGATAAAGAGAAAAAAATTTAGAATACAAGGTTCCATAATGCTACCGACCAAGTCATAAATGTCTTACGACCTTTAAGGTCACCATACTACTTATATAACTCTTACATAATTTGTTTACCAACATGGATGCCATGACTAGAGTAATGATTAATGATATAGTTATGGTCAATATCATTATTCTATAAGCAATCAAGAAAATAAAATCATATAATCATTTAGATTGGCATAGCCAATGCGATATTATAAACAAAAGATTATAATTATGAATAAAAGACTCTAAGACATCTAATCAAATTAAACCTTAATTACCTATTTATTTTAATAGAAGTAAATTTATGTAATTACTATTGACGCTGGAGATTGCACCCAGGGGCAGGAAAACGGGTTCTTGCCTTCTCCTCGCAACATGGAAACTCCTCTCTCACCTGTGGGATGACGAAGTAGGAGAGGAGAGTCTCTAGATAAGGGCTAGCTCCCTTTGATGCATCATGTTTGTTTCAGGCAGTGCAAAATATAGGTATATATAGATATAATAAGGGGGGGATGAAAAGGGAGAAGAAATGTAGAAACCAAACAACCTACTTTAAAAGAGGTGATGCACCAAAATGAAAGGTTGACCTTCACACATCCACTCTCAGAATCAGACAAATGCATACATACACTATGCACTTGGCAGAAGGACCAAGATGCAAGAAACTAGCAGGGAGGCTTCAATGGAAACTCCAGAACAGAGATCACCCAAGGTGCTATGAAACACACACTTATGAAGTAATTTCTTCTGCTCTTTCACTCCCAAATACTGCTCTTCTCCTGTCAGCTGCAACAATGGCACCTTGTAGATAGTAGGTCTACTGGTGTTGAACCTGTGAGAACATCAAAAGATAATGACTGGACACAAGCAAACATTCAACGCATGCACGGAAATGTCTATCCAAATGGAGGTAAAAAATTGCATTTGTATTGATCCAAGTGAAATTTTGCAGAGCTGCGCTCTTTACAAAATGTGGAAGATAATTACAAAAATGACCAAGTTCACAATATATAGGAGAAGCAAGGAGGCCATTTGGTGATCCTTTTACAAGTGGCATACGCATCCCTTCGTGGGAAGAACAAGTCGCTCAAGGAATTAAATGGACTGTGCCTTTTGTCTACTCGAAAACCATCCTCTTTTTGATGACTTACACGGTTTGTCAATCCATTTAATAAAAAATGAAGGAAACCCGATCTTATCTCAACTGTTTGTGCCTTTCATGATAAATTCACAGGGACTGCTCCACCTACTGAAGTCACTTCTCAAATGGCACCACTTGGATCAACTGCCAGCTCGTTTTGGCCTTGTCACTTTGCTTGTCACTTTTGCATCCTTGTCTTTTCTGGCTTATCAGCCTCCGAGGGGCTAACACTTAGCGGATCGCTACATTTAGGCCCTTTTCCCTTTTTTAAAGTTTGAAAACCCAATGGCTATTCTATTTCATTAAATTTGACAACCTCAGAGATGTCAGGTCCATGCTGGCAATCAGGTATTAGTCAGGCACTTCTTCACGTCAGTCGGGCACTTCTTTATTTCTCCGTGGGCATCCTCCTTTGCTATTTTGCTTTTGGCACCTTCAAAATGTCCCTTTTGTCTTGGCCGTAAGTTCCCCACATTTCTTTGTTTGTTGCACCTACCTTTGAACTATTCGGTTGAACTCATGTCTTGAACCTTTGACTTTGAACCAAGCCGCTTGAACTTTTGACTTGAACCAAGCCCGTTGAACCAAAATTTGGTTCAACCATTGTTGAATCAAGATTTGAACCGAGCGGCCTTGAACTAAAACATGAAATTACAAACCGGAAAATGACTAGTTTTGGAGCGTAGGGGGAAGTTGACCAAAATTTTGCCTGTGGGCGAAATGGGTCAACATATTGGTGACTCACAGGGAAAGCATGCCTGCCATGCTTAGAACCTAGTTGCCTTGTAGTCCATTGGGCACGGAGTCAGATACAACTATGAAAGAATTAGCAATAGCTCAAAAGATTCGAGAATCAAACATGAAGCCTTTTACCCCACACGTGAAGGGAAACACACAAGGCTAAAAACACTACCTGTGCAAAATGCACTTAGGGAAAGTGAGAAAGAAACTAAAAACAAACTACTATATATAGCTAACCAAGAAAATCCGCCTCCCTCATGGATCGAAAGGAAAATTTCTCAAGTCTCCTTCTGGGCAAGAAGACTTATGGTGTCAGGCAAGTAGCTAAATGAAGAAGAGAGTTGGTGACCTGCTCTTCTTGCCTGTCATCTGCATTGGCTGGAATCTGAGTGGATCAAAATCGAACATGTCTCTAACATATATGTAATTTGTTTGTCCTTGGAAGCCTGTTGAATGTTGGTCCTTTGAATTGGTGCTCTTCACCAAGAAATCAATGGTTGTTAGCTTATCACCATAAGCCCTTTGATCTGCACATTCCTTCTGCACTGTATCATGGTTTGACTTGTTTCCTTCTACTTTGTTGGAGATCCTGTCAAACTCATCCTCTGCTCTTTCAAGGCCTTCCTTAAGGAAGACAGACCTCTCCTTTTCCTCCTCAAAGATATGGATCTCTAGATGTTCAAAGATATTCTCCTAATCCTCCTCCAACTTAGGCTCCTTAGCGTAGTCATCCTCATCATCAAAATAGCAAGGAAGTTCATCAAACAGAAGGGAAGAGAGCTCACCATGCATTTGTTCCTCCTCGTATTGCTGGAACATCTACATATGTGCAAGACCTGCTTCTTCTCCACTATTGATAGTGACTTCACAAGGAGCATCAATGATGATTTCTTCTTCATCGTCGCTCATGACAGCCTCTTGAAGGACTACAGATTGGATCTTCTGCTCCTCACTCGCCTCTTACAGAATAGGTTCTTCCTCGAGAAGGGGTGGCGTGGAGAAAACATGTGGAAGAGGAGGCAGTCCTTGAGCTAGAATCGAATGATTCTCCTCCTTCCACTTGGTTGGCACTTCATCAATATCAGGTGTGGCCTAATAGCTCTCTTGGAGGTGTGTGGATGGGCTGGGTTCAGACAGATCCACCACACATTGGCTGAGGAATCTCATATGGGACTCTAACTCTACAATTCTCCTGGCTATATGTTCTTGAAGGAGCCTTTCTTGGAGATCACCAGCATTATCCTCTTCAAAGCTCTGAGTTGGTTCCTGGCATTCCTTCCTCCAACTTGGAATCTACACATCATGCTGAAAGATTTGGGGAGGTTGAAAGATGCAAGGAAGAGACTGTTGATGCACTGGAAGAGTCTCTAAAAGAGGGATGTGCTAGCTAGTGGTATTCCCCCCAATGGAAGATTCAAAATATAAAGAATTGGGAAGATTGGTCTCCATGGGGTTTTGATCTTATGCCCTTTGATATTGGAAAGCTAGGTGCACGGGATTGAGAGCAGATGCATTTGGTGAGCTGAGTGAGCAAGCGCTATGTGATAGAAAGGATTTGGTGCAAAAGAAGGGGATTTTTTTGTAATATGAGGGGGCACACAAGGCTGATTGCCTTGGATAAATGGATTTCTCTATTTTTATTTCCTCCTCCATGGATTGCAAAGCCTGTGCTTGCCTAAACAAACACTCCTCCTTATACATCAACTCCTACTGATATCTGTACTCTTCCTCTCTATTGATCTCCATTATCTGCCTCTCAAACTCCAGCCTCATTTCCCTTATCATTGCAGGGCAACTAGGAGAGCTGCTTGAGGAGACGCCATAAAGAGGTTGAGTCTGATCATGGTAATATGAAGGAATATAAGGCCCATGATTTTGTGCAAAGGGATTATACATAAATAAAGTAGATTTCTGATGGCACCAGGCTGCTTAACCAGTAGATTCAACTCAGAGTCACCATTGGTGTTTGATGCAAAGCCTCCAAAGGCTGGTCGGTTGAAGAACACACCAAAAATTCTTCAACTCTTTGGACAAAACCTGTCCTAATTGGTCCCACCGAGCGTGCTAGAACTGTTGACGCTGGAGATTGCACCTGAGGGCAGGAAAATGGGTTCTTGCCTTCTCCCCGCAACATGGAAACTCCTCTCTCACTTGTGGGATGGTGAAGCAGGAGAGGAGAGTCTCTAGATAAGGGCTAGCTCCCTTTGATGCATCATGTTTGTTTCAGGCAGTGCAAAATATAGGTATATATAGATATAATAAATGGGGGGAATGAAAAGGGAGAAGAAATGTAGAAAATAAACAACCTACGCTAAAAGAGGCAATGCACCAAAATGAAAGGTTGACCTTCACACATCCACTCTCAGAATCAGACAAATGCATACATACACTACGCACTTGGCAGAAGGACTAGGCTGCAAGAAACTAGTAGGGAGGCTTCAATGGAAACTCCAGAACAGAGATCACCCAAGATGCTGTGAAACACACACTTATGAAGTAATTTCTTCTGCTCTTTCACTTCCAAAACTGCTCTTCTCCTATCAACTGCAACAATGGTGCCTTGTAGACAGCAGGTCTACTGGTGTTGAACCTGTGAGAGCATCAAAAGACAATGACTAGACACAAGAAAACATTCAACGCATACACAGAAATGTCTATCCAAATGGAGGTAAAAAACTACATTTGTATTGATCCAGGTGAAATTTTGTAGAGCTGCGCTCTTTACAAAATGTGGAAGATAATTACAAAAATGACCAAGTTCACAATATATAGGAGAAGCAAGGAGGCCATTTGGTGCTCCTTTTACAAGTGGCATACGCGTCCCTTCATGGGAAGAACAAGTCGCTCAAGGAATTAAATGGACTGCACCTTTTGTCTGCTCAAAAACCGTCCTCTTTTTTATGACTTACACGGTTTGTCAATCCATTTAATGAAAAATGGAGGAAAATCAATCGTATCTAAACTGTTTGTGCCTTTCATGATAAATTCGTAGGGACTGCTCCACCTACTGAAGTCACTTCTCAAAATGGCGCCACTTGGATCAACTGCCAGCTCGCTCTGGCCTTGTCACTTTTGCATCCTTGTCTTTTCTAGCTTATCAGCCCCTGAGGGGCGAACACTTAGTGGATCACTACATTTAGGCCCTTTTCCCTTTTTTAAAGTTTGAAAACCCAATGGCTATTCTATTTCATTAAATTTGATGGCCTCGAAGACATCGAGTCCATGCTGGCAGTCAGGTACTAGTCGGGCACTTCTTCACGTCAATCAGACACTCTTTTATTTCTCTGCGAGCATCCTCCTTCACTATTTTGCTTTTGGCACCTTCAAAATGTCCCTTTTGTCTTGGCCAGAAGTTCCCTGCCTTCCTTTGTTTGTTGCGCCTGCCTTTGAATTGTTCGGTTGAACTCATGTCTTGAACCTTTGACTTTGAACCAAGCCGCTTGAACTTTTGACTTGAACCAAGCCTGTTGAACCAAAATTTGGTTCAACGGTTTGGTTCACCATTGTTGAACCGAGTGGCCTTGAACTGAAACATGAAATTGCAAACCCGAAAATGACTAGTTTTGAAGCGCAGGGGGAAGTTGACCGAAATTTTGCCTGTGGGCGAAATGGGTCAATAATTACTCAATAGTGAAGCCAATTCAGATAGCCAGTTAAGAAAAGATTCATTTATTTTAATACAATATTCCATAATCATATAAATAAATTAATGCTTAATTAAATCATTGCATTTGGAATAAATTTATAATTCAGCTAGACTAGAAGAAGGCATCAAGTTTTTTATATAACAACAATGATCAAGCACATAATTAAACATCATCAAGCAAACATAATTCACCCAAGTTTTAGAATGAGTGGAACTCAAATAAAATGTTCCACTTAAGAAACTCTTACAAATTTTTCTATGGGACAGCCAAGGTGGTGAGGTAGGTAAGTTCAGCTATCGAAAAGGGAAGTGAAACACATACAACCCAATGTGAAAGAAATCACCAAGTGTGTAGATATTAGTTATTAAACTATACCTCATCAAATAGAATAGAAGTGACATATAACTTGATTATCATGTTCTATTGATTCATAATAATGACATTATCATAGTTTCCTTCAAGTTCCTTTACTTAATCATATGTTTATGCTATGTAGAAATATTATACATGCATATGATTAAATCATGAAATCTAGTTAATCCTTGTTTCATTTATTATGTAATGCAAGAGTAGACGTACTTAGTTTCATATTATGTATATGAAACAAACATGTCTTAAAAAATGAAAGCAATAGATTTCAGATTAAACATATTTAGATTACATACCTTACATGCAACCAAGTATATCTAAAATGCATGTTTAAAAGGAAGGATTTGATTTTTTTTCCATGAACTAGCTACCAAACATTTATGCATTGCTGAAATGACTAGGAGATCCATATACATCTATGTAATTTTATTTACTACATACATAAGGTGATAATCCAAATTAACTATTAAACGTCTACTTGACTATATAGTCTATTCAAGATCATTCTAACTCAAACATATTTATATGACTAAGATTAGTGTAAACATATAAGTAAATCCCAAGATAACATTCATAGATTTATTTGTTTGTATCCAAGATCAATATGAAAATGAATATATATAAAGATTATTTTCATGCAAAAATTTATAATAAATCTAGCTCACATATCATTATAATAGAATGTTAATCCAATGTGAAGTTAAAACTAATAACTAATTAATACAATGTACCTGAAGTATATCACCTTCAACCAACAACCAAATTACCTCGTACAATATTCAATTTCTATTTTGATTCAACAATCCATTCATAACATAAGCTAGTAGCTAACATGATCAATAACAAGGATTACATAGTAATTAATCAATATTAATGATAACAATTATACTAAGTGATCAAACACTATCTAACCTAATATTAATGCTAACAACATATTTCAAATAATTAATCTAATTAAAACATTAATTGTTACTATATTTCATTACATGTGTGCAAATTCATCAAGGTATGGAGTGGATCATGGATGAACTGATCAGGACAACCCACTCAACCAACCCTATGAGCCCAACCATTAGTGGTCGTCACCACCCCAACCATCAATAGGATGGTGGTTATGGTAACTGGTACATGAAGTGAATTCTGAGCAATTAGAATCCAACCAAATGAGACATCTCTAAATAAAGGATACACAAAACATAAATATATCATTCTAAGGTGAGACAAGAATAATTAGTCTGTTTGTAGTATAGATCAAAAGCAGAGAAGGTTAATCTGAGTTGTCAAATGATATAGAAAGGATTAAATTTAATTCATTATATATTTTTTGAATTAACTTTCTTAGATCTCCATCCAAGTTACAACTAGCCTTAACCATCCAAACCCCCAATATATACCCAAAGGATTAAATTTAATTCATTATATATTTTTTGAATTAACCTTCTTAGATCCCTATCCAAGTTACAACTAGCCTTAACCATCCAAACCCCCAATATATACCCATTTACTTATTCAAGTATAGTCTAAGAATGATAACTAGACAACAATACACCCAAATAAATAACCAAATAACATCCACTTCAAATAACTTAAATTATTCAATTTAAACAATAATTCAAACATAATATAAGATCAAAACAAACCATTTTTTAAACATAAAAATTAAACTCCTTCAAACTTATTCAAAATACTCTTAAGTCTAATTGAATAAGATTAAGTATATTTGTCCAAATATTCAATATATGTAAAATACCCTTAAGATAGGGCAACACCATATAATACTCCTTTAGGAAGGAATAACTTCATAATGTCTCTTTGAGGGGACAACCTCCAATATCCTCTTACAATTAAAGACTCAATGCTTACTCGATACCTTTACAATGATATCCACCTTCTTTATATAGACCTATAACGAATAATGGATGGGTAACCTCTTAATCCCAAAGTAGGTTGACCATTACCCAATGCACTAATTCCACAAGTTACTCCATTACTGATATATTGGACCCATATGACTAATTAAGGGGATGTGTGCCACATGTTGACATCTCCATCAACCCATATACATTAATATATCATATCCCTAGGTACATAGCATTTCTTGCTACGTCCTTAACCATTGGTGTGTCTAGGGATATGTGTGGTTGACTCGTGGCTTACATGCCTCTTTTATATATTTGTTACATTTCTCTATGTTCTTAGATAGGTTGGTCTATGAAATAACCTTGGCTAAGTATACTATATATAAGAGGTAGTGGTTAGTCTTTATTCATTATGTTAAGTATTATGTTATTAGTGCATTGTTGTGGAGGTTTTTCCCTCGAAGTGGCTTTGCTATATTATCTAATATTATTCTCTACTGTCAATTATTGTTATGTGATCTCTCGTATTTACATATTTTGTGTGATATAAAATCCTTCTATGTGAATATCTAAGTAATTTAATTACAATTGGTATCAGAGCTTCGATTTGGACAAGTTTCTTGTGGTATTTTTTTTGATCTAGTGAGGCGTAGCTTCTGATAGTGATGGGAGTGAAAAAACATAACTTGCAATCTGGGAAGAATTAATTTTTTCCATCAAGGCAATATTTCTCAAAATGCTTTTTTGAAAAAAATATTAAAAAGAAGAAATCATTTGCACAATTATAGTCATTGGATTAATCTCGGTGAGATGATCACAACGGTATATTATTTTGGTACACTTTTTTGGTGCCAAAATTTTTACCTTAGTGTGAAAAGGTAGTCATTGGATTCATCTTGATAAGGCGATCACAATGGTACCATCTCCTGGTACACTTTTTTTAGGGTAAAACCCCTCCTAAGGTTTGTATATGGAATGTCTTAGTACTTGGGGATGAAAAAGAGTGCAAGAAACTCCTAAGACTCCTTTTGTTGATGACATGGGATATGGAATTTTAGATCTAATGATTTCTCAGCTTTAGGTAGATATAAAGAACTTGGTAAGGAATGATGACTTTGTTACAGTCCAAGTTGTTGTTTCATGGATGTATAAAGAGATTAATGGGGTTCACAATGAATTACATCATATCACTACGCAATTGGTTGCCCTTACATCTCAGTTTCAACCCAACAACCCTCCACTTTAACATTCAAATCCTCCTCTCAACACCAACAACTCCCATGCTGGTATGAAATTAATGTTGTCAAAAATGGACATGCATAAGTTTGATGGTAAGGATCCTCTCACTTGGGTTACCCAAATTGAAAATTTATTTGAGCTATATCAAACCCCTAGTTCTTAGAATGTGATAGTGGCATCTCTGTATCTGAAACCTAAGCAATTTATTTAGTATCACTGATTATATGCTCAAAATAAAAATAATGGTGCTCCTATTACATGCTCTATTTTCATTAAGGAGTTATTGGTTCATTATTAGAATAATGTCTCTAAGAACTATTTTAGCCAATTAGCCAAACTACGGTAATTAGGAACTGTGAAGGATTATATTCATCAGTTTTAGAATCTCTCTTTATGGGTAGAAGATATCACTAAAAAAAATTTGAATGATCTATTTTTAGGTGGCCTCAAAGATAGCATCCAATTTGAGGTTTGAATGTTTAACCCAACATCTATATCAAAAGCTATTCCTAGGGCACGATGGCAGAAGAAAAAGAGATGGTCAAAAGGAAAACTTTCACTACTGGTCATGATGGCACCTTTTTAGCACCATCATTTCCATAGTCCACTAGATTAACACAATGACAAATTAAGGAGAAGTGAGCCAAAGGGTTATGTTATGGTTATGATATAAAATGGAGCAAAGATGATCATTGTGTTGAAAAGAAGTTGTTTTACATTGAAGGTGCCAATGATGATGAAGATGATGAAGTACATGGTGAGGATGCAAAAGGTCTTGAGGAAGAATTTGAAGACTCTCAACCTAATATTTCTTGTAATGTCCTTTCAAGTATTAGTACTCCCCAAACTCTTAAGGTGATGGGTTTTGTTAGGAAATAGAAGGTCACTGTCTTGATTGATTCTAGGAACACACACAACTTCATCAACAATAAGTTGATTACTCATTTGAACTATTTTATTTATTTAGCTCTAAAATTTTAGGTTATGATTGCAGATGGTGGTACTGTCAACTATTCAATAAAATGTCATAGAATTTAGCTAGCCATGGGAGACTAATTGTTGGATTCTCCTATGTTTGTTATTCCCATGGGTGGAGCTGATATTATTCTGGGAGTATAGTGGCTCACCACTTTGGACACTATTGAGATGAATTTCCAAGAATTATTCATGCATTTTCATTCTAAAAAAAGGAAATTTGAGCTAAGGGGATTACGGTCTAAATCTCCACAACTTGTTAGCTCCCATCAAATGACAAAGATTCTTTGTAAGTGTGATGAAGGATTTGTAGCTCACTTTTTTTCCATGGAAGTAAAACCAACTCATCCATCTCCACCTATTGATATGCAACAAGTGATTGATGTCCATTATATTATTTTTGGTGATATGCCAAAAGGACTTCCACCTAGCCGCACACATGATCATGCTATCAAATTTATTCCTGGCAGTATACCACCCAACATCAAGCCATATAGGTATCTTTATGCCCAAAAAAGTGAAATTGAAAATATGATACATGAGATGTTGGATGCAAAAATCATTCACAACAACCAAAGTGAATATTCTTCACCAGTTGTCATGGTGAGAAAGAAATATGACACCTAGAGGATTGATGATTTCTAGATGAATTGAATGGTGTTTTTTATTTTACCAAGTTAAATTTATGTTTTGGGTATCATCAAATCTGGATTCGTGATGAAGACATACCCAAAACAACTTTCAAGACTTATGAGGGCCATTATGAGTTTTTAGATATGCCTTTTGGTCTAAAAAATGCACCATCTAATTTTTAGAGTTTTATGAATACTATTTTCAGGCTATTTTTGAGAAAATTTGTTCTTGTATTCTTTGATGATATCCTCATTTATAGTAAAAATTGGGAAGACCATTTGCAACATGTGAAAAAGGTACTCTCGATTTTGGAACAACATAAATTGTATGCCAAACCTTCCAAATGTACTTTTAGGGCTTGTGAGGTTGAATATTTGGGTCATATGGTTTCTAATGAATGAGTGAAAGTAGATCTTAAAATAATCTAGGCAATGATGGATTGGCCAATTCCTAAGACACTCAAGTAACTATAGGGATTTTTGGGGCTAACTGGTTATTATCACAAGTTTGTCAAAAATTATGATAGTATTACAGCCCCACTCACCTCTTTGTTGAAGAAAGACTCCTTTTAGTGGACTGATGTAGCTACCCAGGCATTTAAACAATTGAAATTGACTATGTGCACTACTCTAATATTGACCACTCCTGATTTTTCCAAGACTTTTATGGTTGAATTTGATGCATCTAGGTATGGTATGGGTGTTATACTCATGCAATAAGGTAAACCACTTGCATTCTAAAGTCATCAACTAAAGGGTAAAAATTAGCACAAGCCCATCTATGAGAAGGAAATGATGGCTATTTTACATGTAGTCAAACAATGAAGACCTTATGTGATGGATCATCACTTTAGGTAAAGACTGATCATGATAGTCTCAAATATTTTTTGGAATAACAGTTTTCATATGAAGAACAATAGAAATGGGTAACTAAGATGTTAGGCTATGATTTTGAAATAGTCTACAAAAAGGGCAAGGATAATGTGGTGGCAGATGCACTATCTAGAAAGGATGACTCAGTTGAGGCATTGCTATGTACAATAACCATTTTGTAGGTAGATTAGCTAGATAAAGCACAATCAAAATAAGAACATGATAGTGTTACCCATGATTTGATTCAAAATCTTCAGAAATGTTTAGGTGGATTTGAAAAATTCACATGGAAGGGTAATGTATTATGGTATAAATATAGATTGTGCCTATGTAAGGACTCTCTTCTTAAACAAAAAATCCTTCAAGAACTTCATGCAACTCCAATTAGGGGTCATTCAGGATTTTTGAAAACCTATCACAAAATCAAGCAAGATTTTTTTGGGAAAGACTCAAGGGGGATGTCCAAAAATATGTGGCTAAATGTATGATTTGTCAGCAAAATAAAGGCAAAACCATCAAAACCCCAGGTCTTTTATAGCCTTTATCCATTCCTAACCAGCATTGGAAAGAGGTACCTATGGATTTCATTATAGGGTTACCAAGATTTGATGTTCAAAATGTTATCATGGTTTTTGTAGATCATCTCAGTAAGTATGTTCATTTTTGTTCTTTATCATATCCATTTGTTGCTAGTACAGTAGCTGCTACTTTTCTCAATATAGTTCATAAACTTCATGGGACCCCTAAGATCATTGTCAGTGATAGAGATCCCATTTTCACTAGTAATTTTTGGACTGAGTTATTTACATATTTGGGCACCTAGTTGGCTCATAGTTTGTCTTATCCTCCTCAATATGATGGACAAATTGTGGTAGTCAACAAATATCTAGAAAGAAATCTCCATTATT
Source organism: Torreya grandis (assembly GCA_037957365.1). Taxonomy (NCBI): domain Eukaryota; kingdom Viridiplantae; phylum Streptophyta; class Pinopsida; order Cupressales; family Taxaceae; genus Torreya; species Torreya grandis. The sequence continues at coordinate 1,416,878 of JARHVA010001758.1, forward strand.
TTGTTTTTGATAAATAGGATAAATGGGTTCATTAGTTACCACTTGCAGAATGGTGGTATAATACTTATGTTCATAGTTCTTCAAAAATGTCTCCTTTTATGGCACTATATGGATGCCACCCTCCATCCATCACTTCAACCTTGAAGGTCCATCCTAAGGTTCATGCAGTTGAAGAACATATTCACCATCAAGAGGAGGTCCTTGCAAGTTTGCGTGAAAATTTAGCTACGGCCTGAAATCGCATGAAGTAGTAGGTAGATCAACATAGAAGTGAGCGGCATTTTGACATTGGTGATTAGGTCTTTGTTTGCTTGCAACTATATAAGTAGATGTCATTGAAGCAATAAAAAAAGGATAACAAGTTGTCCCCTAAGTATTATGGGCCTTATATGATCTTGAAGAAAATTGGTAGTGTAGCCTACAAGTTAGATTTTCCTTCATCCACTCACATACATCCATTTTTTCATGTATCATGCTTGAATAAAGTCATTGGACATAGAGTTTCCATTCAAACAAAATTACCAAAATTGGATGAGAAAGGCATAGTTGTTCTTGATCATGAGGTGATCCTTCACATGTGCACTAAGTAGCTACATTCCAAAGCAATTACAGAGTACCTAATCAAATAGAAGAATCTTCCATGTGAAGATGTCACTTGGGAGGATGAATCATTTATATAGCAACATCCAAAGTTGCAACAATGTTGAGAACAATATTATTTTGAAGGGGAAGGGATTGTTATGCCCTTAACCATTGATGTGTCTAGGGTATGTGTGGCTGACTTGTGGCTTACATACCTCTTTTATATACTTATTACATTTCTTTATGTTCTTAAATAGGTCAGCCTATGGAATAACCTTGTCTAAGTAGACTATATATAGGGAGTAGTGGTTAGTCTTTATTCATTATGTTAAGTACTCTGTTATCAATGCATTATTGTGGAGGTTTCCCCTTCGAAGTGGCTTTGCTATATTATCCAATATTCTACTATGTTGTCAATTATTATTGTATGATCTCTCATATTTGCTTATTTTATATGATATAAAATCATTTTGTGCAAATATCTAAGTAATTTAATTACAAGTCCAGGAATGATAATCAGACAACAATACACTTAAATAACTTACATTATTCAATTTAAATAATAATTCAAACATAATATAAGCTAAAAAAACCATTTTTTTAAACATAACAATTAAACTCCTTCAAAATAATCTTAAGTCTAATCAAATATGATTAAGTATATTTGTGTCATTAACAGAGGCAAGTTCGAAGTCTCTTACACAATAGAAAATCAATCTAACACGCCTTCAAAAGTAATAAGTTCAACTAACACACACACAACCAAGTTTATTCCCAAAACTTCATCAACTCATGCCATAGATAATCACCATGTAGTCAACCATATTAAAATACTTCATCAATAATATACCAACACTATCATAAGACCCAACAATTATAATGATTGAACACAATCACCATCTCAAAGTATAATCTTATGATATGATATATATACATGTATTCACAACCACACACATATATACCATAGCCTCATGTAAAAGAATAACACAGCTGATGAAAATGATGTACCCATTAAATGAAAAAATATATAATCATAACCCAGTCAAATGAAAATACTAGGATCAAAATGAAACTTAAGGTATCGGGGAAACACACACAGTCAACACATACATCCCAATTTTGACATGAGTCGAGTAATGCAATCACCTAAGTCAAAATACAACTCAAAGCCATGATGTGTGTGTGTGTGTGTGTAGTCAATGCATGTATATGTAAAATAGCTTGGTGCAATAAATAACTTAGTTGATCCAAGATTTAAATAAAGCAATCATAACCTAATTGAAATCAAAATGTCATTCAAAAGAATAAATCTGATCAAATATAAATTTTAACCATAAAATTGAAAATAATCCATGATTATTAAAAGGAAATGATCAACAAGAGACTTAATTACTTTTAAAGTCACAACATATAGACAAATAAAGTATAACACAATCACTTTTAATTATGCCAACCTTTCCAAAAATAATGTAGTCATCAAATATCCCATTCAGTCTTGACAAGGGTTCAAATTGTAATAAATTTGTAGTAAAAAAACTTGACACCAGAAGACCATGAGAATCAACATAATGAAAACATAAGGATTCATATTAGGGCCACAACTTGGTAAACCATAATCGAGACATTTCACAAAGAGGCTCAAAACACAACCTAGAACACCCCATGTTTTAAATATAATGACACAATGATTTAATGAAATATAACATACCCCAAATGGGGTATAAAACACTCACACAGCCAAGTCATGCCACATACTCACCATTTTAAACAAATCTCAATCATTATTCAAAGGAAAAACACAGTCATATTCCAAACAAAAATCATTTAGCAAGGAGAAAATATATATACATAGATATAGGTGGTTTCAACCACCTAAGTTGATATCAAAAATATACTATCCAAGACATGAACCTGTGCCACATAGTATAAGGAAAAATAACATCTTTACAATTTCCAAAACAATCTACAGGTTCTTTCATGTAGACACTATCGATCAAACAATCAAACAAAGCTATATTTGTTAACCCATCTAAAGCTTGGTGTAAATATGCAGTTAGATTAAACCAAAAACCCACACATAGTGAAGCCACATACTTTCTAATACTAGTATAAAACTCATAAATACATGACAAATCACATAATAGGTAAGCCAACGAGAACATTCACATGCAGATTCGAATCATAAAGCAAAACAAAAAGATTCAAACCATAACAACCCCCCCCCCACACACACATATATATTTTCAAGATCATATGAAAATGATATATGTTGATATATCGATTTATGGGGTTTGCATATGCATCTAGAAGTCCTAAGACTTTCATCTACATAAGCTGCCTCTTAACATTATTTTCTAATTTACACAATAACTAGAAACAAAACCAAAAAATAAATATAACTTGATGTTGAAGATAATCCCCAAAGACAAAATAGATTAAAAACCTATATATTCTTTGCAAGCATTGCTATGTGTTCAAAATTTATCATGTTCACCATTAAAACCATTCAACTTTCCACTATTTTCTCCTCCGTTCTTCCATCTTCCTAACCCCATCAGCTTCCTCCATCAACCATAACAATTTCTCATTCCTCCCATCAGTTTTCCCATACCTATTCAATTATGCATTGAATGGGAGGAGAGAGAAATGTTCCTCTGTATCCTATGTCAAATCCCTTGCCAACCTCAGCATTAATGACACATCTAGAAAACTCAACCATTAACCAACTACAAATCAATAGGAAAGTAGATTAGGGATTAACCTCTATGATTAACATTAATCAAATGGATTAATATTATAACCTTCGTCATCCATGCCATCAACCATGTTAAATGGAATTAATAAAAACTTTGACATGTCATTGACCTAAGTTGATTATCTCAATGTTTAAAAACTAACCAATTCAACCAAGTTGAATACCAAGGGCAATGCCATGATAAAAAATAATAAAAATAACATGCCATTACCTTAGTCTAAGGTTTTAGTTAGGTCAAAGGTTTAATCCAAAGGGGGGTGTTAAAGTCTCTTAGGGATGTCAAGGGTAGGTCTAGGTAACATGTCTGCATAGGTAAATAGGGTCAATGAAGGGATGTTGAATGAACATAAGCCTACATGGAGGGGGATATTACAAAACTGAGTGCAAAATGGGATAAAAATTGTAACCATAAAACCATAACAGTAATTAATGATAATTAATGACACCAAAAAACATACAGAAAAAGCAACAAGATAATATATAATAACAATCAATAAGTACAAGGACCAAAGTTGATAATCATAATAACCAATCAAGATGTCCTAAGGATAGAAAACAAAATTAAATAAGTATACATGTCAAACTTAAACGACTTATTCAAAATTCATTTGGTTTTGGGAGTACAACCTCCAACATCTACCTAGCTCATAGATAGAACTTGAAACCACAAAAAATGACATCAATTGTACCATATAAAAAATAAATAATTAAATATTGATTAATAAAATCATCAACTGCAGTAATAAGTCCATGAAATCATTAAGATAGAATTAAGCATGTAACCCAACACCACTGCAACCAGTACCACATATAATCGAATTAAAATAATAGTCAATAATTAGTTTAATCAATAAAATATCAATTTCATAACACAATAGATTATAAAAAAGGTAGGATCATAACAAAATTCTAAGGCATTGTGGAGCTTGATTGCTCACACAAGCCAAAGGATGAGGTCCTGGAATATAAATTGTAGGGCATTGTGGAGCTTGATTGCTCACACAATCCAAATGATGAGGTCTTGGAATGGAAATCCTTGGATTTTATGGAGCTTGGTTGCTCACATAATCCAAATGAGGATTAACGGTATATGTGGAGGAATAGATGCCCTGATTGGTGAGAGGGCAAAGATCGTACGTCAACCAGTCAAATGAAAGTGTTACCAAATATTGCACTTGAGGATATTGGCTTTGTTTTCTAAATTGAGCATTCTAAGGAGGATAAGAATCCATCTCACAAACCACTTATTCACCATAGGGGTCTTGAACAAAGTCAATTTGTGTGGCTATTCTATCATAACTTAGATTGTACCTATTTTCACCATAAGTGTAATAAGACATGTTCACATCAATGATGAAAGCTCTATAAAATCTTAGAGTTCTAAAAACTCTTAAAAATAATTTCCAAAAGACAAATGGTTTGAACTTAGTTTAACTTGGTCTAGGGGAGTTGTATCTCCAAAATGGTCTATGCTAAAACTTGGTATAAAATAACCTAACATCAAATGTCTCACACAAAAGGTCAAGTGGTTGAATAAAAACCAACATTCCAAACTCTAAATCCAAAGTGTTCCAAATTTGTAGGTTTTTATTTTTCCCTATTATTTAATTAGGGAAATTATATATTTGTGCATACATGGAGTTTTCCTACATTCGTGGGATAGGCTAGCTTATGTGGAGATGTGTGTCATATATGTGTCATAGGTGTCATAAGAATGTCATAACTAACTCCTTTGACCGGCTATTCTGGGTATGGGAGTTACTTCTCTATTCTTAGCACCTTGTCACCACCTTTCATGGAGGAGTTACAGTCTATTCTTGGGGTGCTTTGACCACCTTTTGTGGAGGAGTTACTTACGTGCTCTCCTATATGTATTCTTCACTTTGGCCATCTTACGTTAATGGAATATTGGCTTTTCTCCAAATTGTCTATGCAATTATCTTTTGTTTGATTTCATTTACTATAGCATTTTGTGGTATTCGCTTGCTTCGTCCTGTGCAACCACGACTCGTGCATTTGGCAAATCCTCCGATATGGTATCAAAGCCACCCCAGTAACTGGTTGTCTATTTTGCTATTGCGTTCATTGAAATCTAGAGCTTTGTTAAGGCCTTTTTTTTTGTGAAATTTGAAAATTTTTGGGAGATATTGCTAGTTCTCTGTGCTATTGTTCCTTCCATGGCTTGTTTGGTCTCTCCATATACATGCAGGCTTGTGATCGTGATCCTCTCAGCACGGTGTTGAAAGTCTCATGGTGTTCAAGATCTGCATAAGAGTTTGTCTCAGACCTGAGTGTAGAAGTGTGGAGTTACAGCCATGGCGTTCCAAAATAAGTGAGAAATCTGAGCACATAAACGCTGAGTTTGTGTAGGAAGAAAGAAAGAACGTGGTTGGGTTCGTAGATAAGTCACTTGCTGGTGATAAAATGCCAATCTTGGAGCTTTCAAAAAAAGCGTGATGGTAAAACGCAGTCCTATGTCCACCTTGGTGCACTTTCCTTGGAACATTTCAATCCAACTCTGCGCCCTTTTCTCCATCTCCACGTAAGTCATTTGCTATGGTATGCTTTCAAGACAAAGTCATTAAATTCAAGCCTTCCTTGGACCTGTAATCTGCTTCAAATTCATTGTCTCTACTGTCTTTTTTGCCCAACAAATTTAAATCTGCGCTTTCCTCAAACTTTGGTGCCCCTCTCCTTGTTTGGTGTCCCATGTGGGCCCTTAAATACTTGGCAATCCATTAAATTATGTCTTTTACTTTAATTTTTTAGTTAAAATTGACTTGTCCAAAAAAAATCAGTCAATCTGACTGAGTATTGAGTATTTTAGACAATTTTGAAGTTTTGATAATCTGGGGGTTTAAATTTAAACTTGTATCTTCACCTGTCGAAGACGAAGGGTGAGGCTCGAGTTGGCAAGAGGCTAATTCCCTCTCACAAAGACCTCCTTTGGATTCCTTGCTCCGTGCTGATTCCAATGAGTGGTTGGAAAGCCACTTTCTCTCTCAAAACAAGCATTTTTTAATGTTTTAGTGTTGTTTTTTGCAAAAACACTAGTTTACGGGAAATTGAATCTTTAATATCTTGCAAACGGTAGCTCAGATTCGAGTGCCATTTTTTTAAAAAGTGTTTGTATTTCAATTCTTCATAGTGTAGGCTTGTCATTTTTTAAAAACACACTAGTTTATAAAGTGCCTAAATTTTGGGTCTCCTAGGATGCATTTTCAACTGAGTCTGACCTCTTGTTTGCTTAAAGTCTTACACTGATTGCTCTAAGACGCATTCTCAGCTGAGCCTGACATTTTTTGAGCATGCACTTGCATATTTGGGGGGCTCAACATTTCGGGGAGGTGTTATTGCTTTTCAGCACTTGCAATCTTTGCTTTCATTCTCCTTTCTGCATAATTTCATAACTTGTAATCAACACAACTTCACCTAAATTCAGCTTAAAATGGATACTTTTTAACACTTCTAACACCCTTCAACTATCATGAATGGAAGGTTAAAATGCCAATCATTCTTAGAAGTAAAGGGTTGTATAGGATCACCATGGGTACTGAAGTAAAACCCAACACTGATGCTGAAAAGGTCAAGTGGTACAACCATAGTGATGAAGCCTATGGATTACTGAGCTTGTCCATGTCTCCAAAACTTCTCTTCCATTTAGAAACATCCAAGACTCCCAAAGACATATGGGACACCCTAGAAACCTTATTTGAAAAGCTTGATGAGATGAGAGGTCATGAGCTCGAAAACGAACTCATAAGTCTAAGTCATAGCAACTTTGACACCCTACACGACTTCTTCACTAAGTTTAAGGCCCTTAGATTTCAATTGAAATAATGCGGGATATAGAAGAAAGATGACCGAATCATCCTTTCTATTCTCGCAAAGTTAGGTCCAAGCTATTCAGTTTTTGTCTCCACTTTTCATGCCACAAAAAGTGCCCTTGGTGCTACATGGAAAATGCCTTCTTTGGATTCATTCATTGCCGACTTGACTAGGGAGAAAGAAAAACTAATGCAAATGGGAAAAATGAAGTCTACCAACCCTAAGCTTTGATAGCTGGAAATGGTAAGGATAAGACTTCAACAAAGAAGAAGAAGAAAAAGAACAAGGACTAGGAGAAGAAGAAATAAAACAACAATCCTACCAAAAACAACACTGAGTCTTCCTCCTCCAATGTTAAACCTAAGAAGGAGAAGGTTAAGTGTGCCTATTATAAGAAGACAGGGCATGATGAACACAAATGCATGAAGAAATAAATAGATCACCTAACTCATCTTTTAGAGAAGCACAACATAGGTGTTCCTGAGTCCATCAAGCAGAATTCAGCTACCCAAGATTCTACCAAGGCAAAAGGCAAGGGTAAGGAGAAAGAAAAGGGCAAGGCCCTTGTAGCAACTTCAGCTTCTAAAACATCATGGGTCATTGATTTGGGTGCTTCTCACCACATGGGCTCTTCACTAGTTGAGTTTTCATCTTTAGAGCCTTATAGCATGACTTTAATTAGTTTGGGTGATGACACATCAATTTCTATTGCAAGGAGAGGGTCAGTTGAAATGGAAGGAGAAACATTCAATAATGTTCTAAGTGTTCTTTCTATTTCAACCAATCTCTTATCAGTGTACCAAATCACTCACATTGGTCGGGGCATGAGAGTTGAGTTTTTTCCAAATTCAGTGGCTATCAAGAGTTACATAGTGATACTATAGTGGCAGTGGGTAGGGCAGATCACCAAGCAAGGTTATACACCTTCTCACATTTTGCATCTAATTCTTCTCCAAAAACATTGCTGACTCATTCAGATGGAGTTAGCAAATTATGGCATGAGTGGTTTGGCCACCTTAACTACCACTACCTTGAGAAACTTTGCAAACATGACATGGTCATTGGCTTGCCTCATGTCCAATTCTCAAAAAGACTTTGCAAGGAGTACTCCCTTGGGAAGCATCCCGAAGCAAAATTTGACAAAGGCAAAGCTTGGAGGGCTTCACAACCTTTGGAGTTAGCCCACAGTGATGTATCAGGACCCTTTTCCAAACCATCTTTCACAAGGGCCAAGTACATCCTCACTTTCATTGATGATTTATCTAGGTACACTTGTATATATTTTATTTAAACAAAAGTCTAAAGTGTTTGAAAAAAATTTAGACTTCAAGGCTCTTGTTGAGAAATAGAGTGAGAAATCCATTAAGGTTCTTCGAACTGATAATGGATGGGAGTATGTCAGTAACAAGTTTGAGCAATTTTGCACCACAGAGGGGATTGATTTACAACGCACAGTCACTTACAGTCCTTCACAGAATGGGGTTGCAGAACGCAAAAATAGGTTCTTGAAAGAGATGGGTAGCTGTATGATTCACTCTAAATTCTTAGCACCACAGTACTAGGCCGAAGCCATCAATTGTGCTTGCTACATTCAAAACAGGGTTCCTCACAAAGCTTTAAAAGGGATAACACTCTTTGAAGCTTGGCATAAAAGGAAACCTGATGTTGATCACCTTAGGGTTTTCAGATCCCCAGCCATGGCCTACATACCGAAGAAGAAATGCAAAGCTATGGAATGCAAGTCCAAGCCTTGCATCTTTGTAGGATATCTAGATGGTGTTAAGGGGTATCACTTTCTAAATCCAGTCACTCATGAGTTGTTCAACGAGGAAGTGTCCATTTTTAGGATTCCTAGAGACTCAACACTTGGCACTTCTTCTCCCTCATCAAATCTACTTCTTCATGATGATTCCTCATCAGATTCAAATTAGCCACATCAGGTTCTTGAGCCAAAGACATATTCTTCTTCTTTTAGTTTAGACAGCGAGGACAGTGATGCAAAGTCAGCCACCTCTAATTAGTCAGAGGATGAGGAGTTAGCACTTGACTCGCCCACTTCTGGGCCAATTTAGGCCAGACAGACACTTGAGAGTGTTGGCACTTGGGAAGGAGATTCCATAGATGATAGACGTACTAGGGGGAATTTTTAGAGAGATCCACATGCCTTCTTTGCCTCAGTTTTAGATCCATAGAATTTTTGACAGGCATCGGGAGTACCTAAGTGGGATAATGCTATGGACGAAGAATATTCTTCCTTAATCAATAGTCACACTTGTGACTTGACTTCAATTCCTAAGGAAAGGAAGATGGTTTGATGTAGGTGGATATATTAGACCAAGTTTGCAGCAGATGGGTTGGTTGATAAGTACAAGGTGCGATTGGTCACCAACGGTTTCTCACAGGTGGCAGGCATTGACTACTCAAAGACCTTTGCACCCATTGTAAAGATGACTTCTATCTAACTTACCTTGGGTATTGTCGCAACACATGGTTGGGATGTGCACTAGATAGATGTGAAGAGTGCATTTCTTCACGAAGACCTAAAGGAGGAGATCTACATGGAGCAGCCGCTAGGATTTGTTCAAGATTCTTCCTTATTATGCAGACTTAGGAAATCTATCTATGGCCTCAAACAAGCCCCTCGGGCTTGGTATGCCAAGATGTATTCCTTCCTTCTCACACTGAGTTTCACTAGGTGCCATTCTGACCCCAATGTCTACTTTTTGCGGCAGGATGATTTGCTCTTGATTTTGGTTCTATAGGTTGATGACCTGTTGATCACCGAGAGTTCTTAATTGGCTATTGCAGTGGTGAAGGTATCTCTCCAGGATATATTTCACATGACAGACTTGGGTTTGTTGCACTACTTCCTTGGCATTGAGATCTCACAGTCAGATTTAGGGATTTCTCTTGCACAACCTAAGTATGCTCTTGATTTATTGTCTCGATTTCACATGGCTGATTGCAAGCCATATTCAACTTCCTTTTTATCAGGAGTCAAGCTTGAGGCTAACTGTTCTTTACCATTAGTTGATGCCACTCGATATCGACAACTTGTTGGTAGTCTCATCTACTTGACTCACACCAGGCTCAACATATCATATGCAGTGGGACTTGTCTCCAGATTTATGCAGGAACCTCATGAGTTGCATTGGAAAGTAGTTAAGAGGATATTGCATTACATATAGGGTTCACATAGATACGGGATTCATTAAAAATTTGGCATAGAGGTTGACTTGGTTGGATATATAGATTCAGACTAGACTGGTGATTCACAGACTCGCAAGTCCACTTTTGGTTACAGTTTCTCTCTAGGTTCTGGTCCTATCAGTTGGTCTAGCAAGAAGTAGAATGCTATTGCTATATCATCCATAGAGGTAGAGTATACGGGAGTTGTTAATGTAGCTACTAAGGCTATTTGGCTTCAAGGGATACTTTTTGAGTTTGACATTCCTATCAGTAGCCCACCATCATTATTGTGACAACCAGAGTACCATTCAAATTTGTAAGAATCTGGTTCAGCACCAGTGGACCAAGCACATAGAGATTCACATGCATTTCATTCGGGAGCTTATTCATAGTTAGGTCATTGACTTGATATTTTGCCAATCTTCAGAGCAAGTTGCAGACATCTTCACCAAACTTTTCACTGAGATCAAGTTCATTCATCTACGAGCTCTTCTTGGGGTGCAATCTACATCTGCAACAATATCATCTTCAGAGGGGCCTTCTAGCCTTCTCATTTATTTATGTCTCTCTTTTGGGGGGGGGGAGTTTTTTCCTACAAGTTTTCTCCTTTTCTCTATCTTATGGGAGATTTCTTTTGTACATGGGTACCTCATCAGGCCAAGTTGTCGGGACCCATTTTATATTTCCACACTACCCACCTTAGCTGCGCTTATGGGGGGTGTTAGTGTAGGTTTTTATTTTTCCCTATTGTTTAATTAGGGAAATTATATATTTGTGCATACATGGAATTTTCTTACATTCATGGGATAGGCTAGCTTATGTGGAGATGTGTGTCATAGATGTTTCATAGGTGTCATAAGAATGTCATAAGTAACTCCTTTGACCAACTATTCTGGGTATGGGAGTTAATTCTCTATTCTTAGTACCCTGTCACCACCTTTCATGGAGGAGTTACAGTCTATTCTTGGGGTGCTTTGACCACCTTTTTTTGGAGGAGTTACTTACGTGCTCTCCTATATGTATTCTTCACTTTGGCCATCTTACGTTAATGGAATATTGGCTTTTTTCCAAATTGTCTATGCAATTGTCTCTTGTTTGATTTCATTTACTTTAGCATTTTGTGGTATTCACTTACTTCATCCAATGAAACCATGACTCATGCATCCTCTTTATTTAGACATTGGTGAATCCTCTGATACTCTTGGCCAAACATGACATCAAAATCTAGGCTCAAAATAGGCATGTGCTAGGACTTTTGGCAAAACAAGCACAAAATCTAGACTTAAAAACAAGGTGAGATTTAATCTAACAAATTTGGAACACTTTAGCATAAACTAGGCATATAGAATCAAACATATACTTGGTAAATTAGCATAAGGCATGAAATAAAAGGCTCTTGGAAATAGACCATTTTCTCTCAAATAAAATCACAAACAATAGTTTTCAAATCGGGTAAAGAATTAACTTAAGTTACACAACCCAAAAGAGAAAGATCGGTGTCTAGGTCCAATTTACATAAGGCATAAAAAAATTTCAATCAATGTTTATATTTGAACTTATCAAAGTTAATTGAAAACTCAACTTAGGAAAACTAGGCTTCTTTGATCAAACAACAAGATAGATGAAATTAAACAACATAACTATACTAGACAAAGCCCTAAAAGGCACACATGGATTGTTTTTGAATTAGAAACTTGGACACAAGGAAAAATGAGTCTATGAAATGATTTAAGTAGCATAATGATAGTATTGAGCTCTAAAGGTATGATCGATGGTTTGTTTAAAAACTCCAAGGCACAAAAACTTGAAATGATTTGGGTAGCATAACAATACCCATTTCGATCAAGTGACACACATAACAGTTTTGACAAAAAAATCAAGGCAAAGGTATGATTTCAAATGGATGGCATAAAACCTCTTCAAATAACAGAGTTATTTAGACACAAAACTCATTTTGATGTGGCATAACAAACAAAATAGATAGTTTAGACTCAAAAATCATGAAATAAAGGATGAAATGACATAAACATCTAAATGTAACATCTTAGATCCTATAATTTATAAGGTTATATCATATCATTAAATTTCATCTATATACATGCTCTTGAGAAAATTTTGAGTGTTAATCTAAAAATAAAAGTGCACGAAGTAGGGTTTTTACACCCCATTCTCCCAAGAGATTGTATGGTGACATGAAAATTCGAGCTCTAGTCATATATCAATAATACGTACATAATAAGTGGGGTTGTTCTAAAATTTAAATTTTAAACCATCTAGATGGTTCCAAGTATGATTAACACTAGATATGCCTCATGTCAATTGAGTTCATACTAGTTAATTTACTATGCAAGGGTCTATTCCTTTGCATAGTGATTCCATTCATGTACTTCTTAGTGGAATCACCTGGTTAACTAGACCTGACTCGGATCTTCATTACAATTAGAGAGGTTAGTCATTCAACCCCATAGCAATCATAATATGCATGCCTTGATTTATATATCCACCATGGATCAGGGTTGAAATAATGCTAGGAGATAAAATCTCAGGTCAAAGCTTCCTTAAATAACTCGTGAAGAGGCTATGAACTCCCGCTCACAAACCAAGTTGTATAAAATAAATGACCAAGTGAAAAGACTTTAAAGGTTTTGTCTAGATCACCCAAACCATATGGGTTTTGGGGAGAGCCTTAACAACATTATTTTCACACCTTAGACAAAGGCACAAATGGAAAATAAGTTCTTTTGGTCATCCAAGTTCCTTAAAGGGGATTGGGGGAGAGCAAACACACATCCTTCATTTGCAAAAAACATACAAGTATAAAAGATATAAAATAAACAAAACACTTCAAGGAATTTGCAATTTAAGTTAATTTTCATTTTATGCACCAAATTGAGATGTTTGTAAAGTTTTTGGCCCCTTGGCCTTAGTTGAAAACTTGTAAAAAGTTTTTTTAAAAATTCAAGCATAAAAACAACTAGATTCCTTTTAAACACCAAACAAAATGTTCAAGACTTAACCAATTTCAAATTTGCTCCTCTTTCCTACTTAGGTCTTGTAATTATTAGAGGATTTTTGAGATTTTGTGAAATATTTATGAAACTTGAAGGTAAACTAATAGTATATTCTAAAAATTTAAGAGAAAACACGTGGTTTAAAAATAAAAATAAAAAACAGAGTCCGTATGACCCCAAACAAAGCTCCGAAAGATGACTAATCAACTTGTTGTTTCAGGCTACAAGTTATCAGGCATAGTAGCGACTTGTAGTGAGTCCAAACTATAGGTTTATAGTCTAGGCCATGGCTTTGCACACAGAAATATGTGAACATAATTTTGAAGATAATTTAATGAAAATGAGTTAAATTAAGCCAAAATTAGGACCAAATAATGGTACACACTATGTTTAAAATTAATTGGAAGGATTCATGAGGTGCACAAGTCCCACTGGGAGTGTCATTTGTGATCAAAGGAGTTTGACAAAGAGAGGATGTTAGTCTTGTATTAGTCCACAAAATAATGAAATGAACACACTAGCATGCTAACATCTCTAGCCTAGATCATAGGGGGAGCTTAATCAACAAAAGACAATTAAAAACACAACTAAAATACAAAAGACAACAAATCTCTTACCTTTTTTGGGAGTTCCAAATGCATTACTGAGTGGTTCACTCAGTTTGTGCTTCAAAGAGTCTTTGAAAATGGAGTTTGTGTAGCTCCTTCTCTCTTTGGCACCTTGGCTTAGTTGTTGTTGCTCGGCTTAAGATTTAGACATGGTAATATTATTTGTATGAGGCATATGGAGAAAAATCTTGCATAATAACTCTAAAATATCTAAGCTTAGAAATGAATGGGTATGGCCTTGTATTTATAGCTTTATAAATTAACTCTCACTTGAGGTGAGTTAAGGTTGAGTTGAGTTAAAATTTGTCATGCAATTATGACTTTTAGTGACTCCTCATAGTCTCAAATTATAAGGTTGAGATGAGACTAACTCCAACTAAGTTAAAATTTGTCATGTAATTATGACTTTCAATTATTAGTCATAGTTCTCAAATTAGACATGTTAGAATATTATGGGATATTTTGACAAGTCATAAAGATAATCATGAAAGGTTAGGATATTTAGATTTTTGGAATTTCTTTTTTTAGATATTCATTAATTTCAAATGAATGATTCAACTAGGCATTTAATCTTGTTTAATTTATTTAATTAATTTTGATTGGCCTTTTAGCTTTTTTAAGATTTAATTAAGTGTGCAAGTGCCCCACTTAATAAGTTCATAGGTCAAATTGACAGTTTTGATGCCACAAGGTGATTGGGAGTAAATTCATGAGAGGTTATTATGGCATACGATAGAATATCCTAAATAGGGATGCCTCAACATGATTCTAAGCTTTGATGAATGATGTATAAAAAATTTTAGAATGTTCAATGATGCTTACGTTTAATTTACAATGGTTAGTAGGAATCAGTCTAAAGTCTGGTTAAAAGCTAGTTGTGACCAATTTGAGGTGTCTATAATCATATCTATCAATAATTACTACCTGGTTCTTGAATTTTGGAAATATTTGTTGAGATTAATTTTGCGAAAACAATGAAAACATAGAAAAAAATTGTAACAAGTTTAGTACTTGAATTGATTGCAATATCAAAATTTGTTGTAGTCAACCAATATGTTGGCTGCTATATATTTGTAGTGTTTTTGTCTTTTTCTTGTTTTTTTTTTGCTAGCTAGACATGTTAATATAAATTTATTCTCTCCTTTCTTTTTTATTTCTCTACAGGTTGCTGACCAACTAAATATATAGAACACCATGCATCTTACATTGCAGACTATAGCATACATGATTAAAGGCACAACCTTAGTAAAAATGTTTATAATTATGAAAGTGACAAGGACACCACCTTTATAGATATTTTGTTACATCTGACTTGATTTTTTATCTATAATTTTTATCGAAATTTATCATGGTTTACAAACCTAGCAATAATAGTTACTAACGGCAATCAGATGATGTCTGAAATAGGACTTGTATTAAATATAGTTATTTCTATTAGCTTTGAAAATATATTCATGCACTTTATTTGGAATTAAATGTCATGTATGACTACTTTGATTTTTTGTTATAGTTGATGCATATTATTTTTGTTGCTTGATCTTCTTTTTACCTTGGACCATGCTATACAACTTGATCAAAAATATTGTTTTGTATCACTTGCTTTTGTTTACTAATTTTTATAATCACCTAATGCTCAGATAAATTATTGATTTCTTCTTCCATTATATCGATGCAATATGTGTATGCTATATTATAATGTATACTACATCATTTTGCAATTGCAATACTCTTTTATAACATTTCATTAGACCATGTTCAGATTGTTTAAGCACTTTTTTATTGATTAAGTTATTGTCTTTGAATTTGATCTGATACAAAGTGTCAATACTATGAAAACTATTGGATCCATAAGCATAGAACTATTTATACTTTGACTATGTTTTGGTTCTATGTTTCTGGTGATCTTAACATTTTGTTATTGATCTTAAGTAGATGCTACATTGAGAAAGGTTGTTTTCTACAATTGAGTAGAACTTTGTTGTTCATTTATTACACAATTTTCCTTGTTCTTGATTCAAATTTTAATAAAATTTTAAAAATATACATCTGCCACATTGAATTTTTTACTTGCACTTGAAATTGACTTGGAAAAAATCAATGACATTTGACTCTAGAAAAAAATGACATACATGAGGGGGCTAGAGATTATTATCTAGAACATAACACTTAGAAAATTGAAACAACCCAATACAAAGACTAAGATTAACTAGACCAAGGAAATGGCTCTAGAGTTTCGTGAATAACAACATGTGGGCACAAAAGAGTTTAGTGTAAACTAATCTTGTTGTCAACACCTATACTAATAAATAGTTGCTTGCACCTTGAAAGGTTTAATTTATCCATTTTCTAAATCAAAGACACATACAAAATTGTTTAAGATTAATAACAAACATTTAATTAACGTTATCATGTACAATACAATAGCAAAAACTTAGTAACTTCATTTTGTAGCCAACTACAAAAGAAGAAGAGAACAAATATTAAGAAAAAAGAATAATTTTGGAGAAAAACAAACACACCATTTTTAAATTTCTTAAAAACTGTGTGTATTGTAACTCACAAAGATGTACTTGTAAATGGATTCAAATAATGTAGAGATAGCCAACACAATTCAAACATTTATGGATTAACATATAGCTATTGAACAAAATAATAGTTTTCATATGAATCTGAATGCACCCTATCCCTTCTTCTCATCATAATGCACATACATCTGAGTGATTGCATAAGTGAACTTATATTAAATATATTTGTTTCTATTAGCTTTGGAAATTTGTTCACGTGTTTTCTTTGCAATTAAATGTCATATATGACTACATTGATTTTTTGTTATAGTTTATGCATTTGTTTTTACTTGATCTTCTTTTTACCTTAGCCTATGCTATGGAACTTGATCAAAACTATTGTTTTATATCGTATGCTTCTGTTTATTAAATTTTACAATTATCTCATGTTTAGATAAGTTATTGATTTCTTCTTCCATTGTCTCGATGCAATATGATTATGCTATATTATAATTTACAATGCATTATTTTGAAATTGTAATACTCTTTTAAAACATTTCATTAGACCATGTTTAGATTGCATAAGGACTTTTTTTTAATTGATTAAGTTCTTTTCTTTGAATTTATTCTCATGCAAAGTTTGAAAATTGTGAAAAAATTAGATCCATAATCATGCATCCATTTATGCTTTGATTATGTGTTTTTAGCGATCTTAACATTCTATCATGGACCTTAAGTAGATGCTACATTTAAAAATCTTGGCTTCAATAATTGACTAGAAATTTGTCATGCATTTATTCCATAGTTTTTCTTGTGCTTGATTCAACTTTTAATAAATTTTAGATAGTACGCATTTTTTGCATTGAAATTTGTACTTGCATTTGAAATTTACTTGGAAGTAATCAATGACATCTGACTCTATAAAAAAAACAAGGACATACATGAGGGGGCTAGATATTATTATCTAAGAAACAATAATTAGAAAATTGAAACAACAAAATATAGAGACTAGGTTTAACAAGACCAAGGAAATAACTCTAGAGTTTCATAAACAATAACATGTGGGCATGAAAGAGTTCAATATAAACTAAGCTCCTTGTCAAAAAGTATACTAAAAAATAGCTTCTTTCACCTCCAAAGGTTTAATTTATCCAATTTATATATCAAGGACACATACAAAATTGTGTAAGATCAACAAAAAATATTTAATTAACATTATCATAAATAATACAATAGCAAAAACTTAGTAACTTTATTTTGTACCCAAGTGCAAAATAATAAGAGAACAAAGATTAAGAATCGAAGAATAATTTTGGAGAAAAATAGACACGAAACATTTTTATCTTTGTCAAAAACCATATGTATTGTAATTGACAAGATGCAGTTGTAAATGACTTCAAATAATGTAGAGATAGCCACCATAATTCAAAACATCTATGGATTAGCATATAGTTATTGAACAAAAATAATTGTTTTCATATGAATCTGAATGCACCCTATCCATTCTTGTCACCATAATGCACATGCATTTGGGTGATTGTATAAGCTTATTTATGGATTTAACTCCAATTACATTGATGAATCTTTTTAATTCCTATATCTTGCATTAATTTTCTTACCTTTCAAACGCCACTCCACCTTCCTCTTTCTGCATAAATGTTTAACAAAAGAATAAAAGGTGCAATATTTTTAGGATCCAAATCTAAAATGAGTGTTGGCACAAATATTCCTAGCCATATAATTTTGTGACATCTGAAAGCATCAAGCAAACACATCCACACAATCACATTAGCTATCATTGGTATTTTGATGAGAAAGTTAAGAGTTTCAACAACATAGTGAACACAACCAAGAAGGTCAATTATGCATACATAATGATCAATTGTAAGCATAATGAAATAAGATTCAAGTTGATGTGGGTTGTATACACACCCTAAGAGTTGATTATGAGGTTGATTCTAACATTTTAGGGTCTCTGAATAGAACCAATCAAAGGCACAAGTTATAAGCTATTGGGATTTATAACAATGTATTGTTGGAATAGTGGTTGAGGGACACAAATTGTTTAGCACAAATGAGTTGGATACAAGTAAACCTAAATCTAATTATAGTGGATGGAAGGATGATCATTTATAACTAAGGTGTGCAACAGTGTAAAATAAACCACTTTGGCTCCAATGACTTTGGCTCTTTTTTGCATTTATCTATTTTCATATTTTGAATTTGCTTTGTGTTGCATCATCCTATTACGAATCCTTTTATCAGGTGGATTTTCCTTCTTGGATCTGAATGCTTCAACATCCTTTCTTTGACACTTATCAATTCCCCACTTTTCCTAGAAGAGTTGCCTTACTGTTGTTAGACCCTTGTATAGTTTCAAGGACACATGGCAAAATTTTGCCTCCCCACTGCCTCATAGTTCTTTATCCACCTTTCTCTATGATTATTACTATCTCATACCTATGGGATGGTGACACTTGGAAAAAACCCATGGTCTCACTTTCCCTGGGGGTATCATACTGCCTTTCATATTTGCATGGGCTCCGAGTGAGTGGGATGATGACACATGTCATCAACTTGGTGCTCTACTTTCCCAAAAGTGTCATAATCCTCATTTTGCTATGAAAATTTTGGGTGAGTGGGATGATGGCACATGTCATCATCCTAATGCTCCACTTGCCTAAAAGACTTAGAAACTTTCTAGACTACTTTGATGGCTACAGACCTGTGAGATCAGGATACGTGGATGACTATTGTTGCTCAACTTGGTATAAATTCATGTACTTTGAAATTTAATCTTGTCAATGGCTAGGTGAGAGGATTGTGATACTTGGTAACATCTTGGTACTCTACTTAGTTGGAAGACTTAGAAAACTTTACTAAGTTTTGTAATAATCGTGGTTTAGTAGGTTGTCACTGTGTGGCACTAATTTCTCTAATGGATAAAAGTTCTGATGAACTTGTGTGACAAATAGAAATAATCTGGGAGAACTTGCACACTTTAAAAAATTCTAAAAACCATTAATAATTTATCTTGAGTAGAATAAATGATGAAAACCTAGATAGCTAGGACAATGATAAATCTTCTTAGCATTAAGGCAACTATTCTTAATCAAAAACTCGAGCATAATAATGTTTGGGAAATCCAATCATTGTTGAGCACACAATAAACATCAATAAATGATTCTCCCACCATAGTTACTTCCTCTCAAGCTAAAATAGGTCCCTAATCAATTTTTTTTAAAGGGGCATGTTGAGTACAACAGTTTCTTCATGGCATAATGTAGATGATAGAATTTCATAAGTTTATTAGTTTATATGTTCTTCAAAACGTTAAGATTCATAATTAAGTCTTAAGCATTTATTGATTATACCAAACTAGCAACAATTAATATGCATTTAAAAACATTGCATACATCAGTATAACATATCTCCACTCATTACCTAGGCTCTAGAGTTACTATAATCTTACGAGTTATAAACTTCTAGAAGATAATTTAGAAACCATACTATTGTTTTGAGTTTTACACACCAGAAAACATATACGAGATAACTTCTAACATTTTGGGATATCACTAAAGATCAACTTCACTTTGGGTCACAAGTTGTAGGTATTGGGTCTTGCAGTGACCAGTGGTGGGATAGCTATGAGCAATGCAACTGTTAACCTAGTTAGTTAGAATATGGATATGGATATGGATCCTAGATCTACTTGGGTTTAATGGAATGGTGATGGATAAGGATTTATCCTAAGGTGGGTATAATTCAAATAAACCATAAAAAAGAGGGAAAAGTGAGGCAAAAAATAAGATCTGCAAACAAAGAACATGAATCCTTTATAACCAGCTCTAGGACAAGGATAAATGCCAAAGAACTAATGCTTGTAGACTGTTACTTTAGCACACAAAATTGACAAACACAGTGAAAAGGTCTAAGGGATATAATGTATTTAGCTTCAATTTATTAACTAAAGGTTGATTTTTATCAAGACTATTGTAACATATCTTAACTTCAAGATTATAGCTAATACCAAAGAGTGTCTTCGACTAGTTATGATTTAGACTAGGAAGTTGCATTAAATGGTGTCTCTACACAAACTCCAAAGGGTAACTTAGCCAATTTGATACCAAAAAATAAAGAACATGAATCCTTTATAACCAGCTTTAGGACAAGGATAAATGCCAAAGAACTAATGCTTGTAGACTGTTACTTTAGCACACAGAATTGACAGACACAGTGAAAAGGTTTGAGGGATACAATGTAATTAGCTTCAATTTATTAACTAAAGGTTGATTGTTATCAAGACTATTGTAACATATCTTAACTTCAAGATTATAGCTAATACCAAAGAGTGTCTTCGACTAGCTATGACTTAGACTAGGAAGTTGCATTAAATGGTATCTCTACACAAACTCCAAAGGGTAACTTAGCCAACTTGATACCAAAAAACAAAATTTATCACCTTGAATTGTTATTGCACATTCCAATTGATAAAAACCTACTAATCAATTACAAGTTCCTTGAAACTGTTATTGCATATATCAAGAAAGATTAAGTTATTGGTTCGATCAGAATGCATAAACACTATAACATAGACATTAAATAGACAACCATACAACTCAGACTTTTAGAATAACCCAAAGGATTTCTTATTTATATTGATTTCCCTTGACTTATCCCATTGAAAATATTTCCTCCTGGATTCGCTTACTTTGTTAAATTGAATTCAATTGGCTAATTTGTGTAGATTAATGGCTCCAATGCCTTTGGATCCTTTTTACTTTTATCTATTTTTGTATTTTGAATTTTCTTTATGTTGTGTCATCCTTTTTCAAATCATGTTACTCGATGACTTTTCCTTCTTGGCTATAAACTCTTCGTCATCCTTCCTTTGACACTTGTTGACTTTTCACTTCTCCTAAGAGTGTTACCTTGTCATCAGTAGACCATTTAGTTTTAGGGACATGTGACAAACTTTTGCCTCCCTAGAACCTCAAGTTTCTTTTTCTACCTTGCTCTATGTTTATTATTGTCTCAAACCCATAAGATGATGATACTTAGTGAAATCCCATGGTCTCTCTCTTTGTATGGATATCATACTTCCTTTCATATTTGTTAGGCTCTGGGTGAGTGAGATGAAGACATGCATCATCATCTCAGTTCCCCACTTGCCCATAAGTGTCGTACTCCTTGATTTTACTATGCAAACTTTAGGTGAGTGGGATGATGACATGTTCCATCATCCTAATGTTATGCTTTCCCAAAATACTTAGATTTTTTTTAAATGCTTTGACAACTACGATCCTATGGGATTGATATACATGGAAAACTGTTGATACTCCACTTGGCTAGAAGTTCCATACTTTAAAACTTTGATCTTGTCAGTCTCCAAGTGAGTGGGATTGTAACACTTCTCCAAGACAAGGATAAATGCCAAATAAATAATGCTTTTAGAATGATGCTTTATCACACATAACTGACAAACACAATGAAAATATTTGAGTGATACAATGTCGTGAGCTCTGAGTTATTAACTAAAGGTTTCTTGTTATCAAGACTATTGTAACACATCTTAATTTCAAGATTATAACTAATACAAAAGAGCGTCTTAGAATAGCTATGGCTCAGTTTAGGAAGTTGTATCCAATGGTGTCTCTATACAAACTCAAAAGGGTATCTTCACCAACTTGTTACCATAAAACAAGATCTATCAACTTGAATTACTACTGCACACTCTAATTAATAGAATCTTACTAATCAATTACAAGATACTTGAAACTACTATTGTATATATCAATAAAGACTAAGTTATTGATTAGATCATAATACATAAACACTGTAACACAAACTTGAAAGAGATAATAATATAATAGACTTGTAGAATAACTCAAAGGATTTATTAACTTTGATTGCCTTTGACTTGGCCGATTGCATATATTGCCTCCTAGATTCAATTGCTTTGTTGAATTGAATGCAGTTGGCTAATTCATGTAGATTAATGGCTCCAACAATTTTGGATCCTTTTTTTATTTTATCTATTTTCATATTTTGAATTTGCTTTTTGATGCATCATCCTTTTTCGAATCCTACTACCAAGTGGTTTTTCCTTCTTGGCTTTCAATTCTTTGTCATCCTTTTTTTGACACTTGTCAACTTTGTGCTTCTCCCAAAAGTATTGCCTTGATGTCGTCAAACTGTTACATAGTTTTATGGACACATGGAAAATTTTTGCTTCTCCATTGCCTCATGCTTCTTTCTCTACCTTGCTCTATGTTTATTACTATTTCAGACCTATGGGATGGTGACACTTGGAAAAATCTTGTAGTCTCACTCTTTATGGGGGTATCATATTGCCTTTCATATTTGCATAGGCTCTAGGTGAGCGGGATGATAACATGCATCATCATCATAGTCCTCCACTTCCCCAAAAGTGTCATGATCCTCCTTGTGCTATGTATAATCCACATGATTGGAATAATGATATGTGTCATCATCTCGGTGCTTCGCTTAACTCAAAGACTTAAAAACTTTTACAAAGCTTTGATGATGATAGGCCTACAAGATTGGGACACATGGATAGTTATCATTGTTATACTTTCCCAGGAGTTATATACTTTGAAACTTTGATCGTGTCAATCATCAAGTGAGTGGGATTGTGACACTTGGAAAAATCCTAGCACTCTACCTACCCAAAATTTCTTTTCAAAGTTTCTAAGTACCTAAATGGTTGCATATAAGTGGGTTATCACCGAATGACACTGATTTCTTTGAAGATTGAAGAATATAATAAATCACCAAGTCAAAAAGACTCATAGATATAAAAGGTAGTAAATTCTAAGAGATTTAATTTAGTGAAAAATATCATATGGATAAAAATTCCAATCAACTTGTGTGCTGAATAGAAATGTCGAACAAAAGTGCCAAACATAGGAATGTCAACCACAACCTCAAAGAACCTGCACCCTTAACAAACTTCTGAAAACCACTAATAAGCTAGCCCAAGTAGTTTAAACAAAAATAACTTAGATAGCCAGGGTAATGGCAAATCTTATTAAGATTAAGACAATTATTCTTAACCAAAAACCCAAGCATAATAAAAATCTTGGGAAATCCTATCATTGTTAAGCAGAATATTTAAAAAAACCTAGATATCTAGGGTATTGGCAAATCTTATTAACATTAAGATAATTAATCTTAACCAAAAACCCAAGCATAATAATGCTTAGAAAATCCTATCATTGTTAAGCACATGACAAACATCAATAAATAATTCACCCTCTATAGCTAGTTCCTTCTAGGCTAAAATGGGCCCCTACTCAATTTTTTTTTGAGAATGGGGTATGTTACGTGAAACACATACTTCTTATGGAAATTCAATTATTGGTTCAATTATTTGATCTATTTTAGTGATTTAGTTTACACACTTTGTTAAACTCTTAATAATTTACTCAAAATTTGATGTGCCTAGTGCATTGATTGTTGCAAAGTTTAATTTTTTTTACATTTGGATTTCTAGTTATAGGTTTGACTTGTTTATGGTTATATACCTCTTTCTCATTATAACTTTTAGATTTACAATTGTAAAATTTATTTTTTTAAATATCTTGTACTTGTGCAAAGCACATAGTTTAAATTTATTAATAGTTAAACCATATTTATTTTGTAAATTTGTCTAGTGTGCAGAGCTACACACAAAATGGGCCAGTGAACCCCAAGGTTCACATATTATGAATAAATGGATTATAACTAAATTCATAAAGTTCAAACTGCATCAGGTAACCCCTATGTCAGAGCATTATGAATAAATTAATGATAACTAAATTCTTCACCTTCAAATCAATCACATTAATAAAATATCATCACATATGTTATAATAATATAACTTAACAAGAGAATAAGGTTGTTGATGCCTTGGCAAGTATAATTCAACCAACCTATGTATCTTATCATTGATAATCATAGTGATGCTTGGGTGACATGATTGGGAATTGATATTGCCAACCTTCTTTAATTTTATCTTTCTTTCCCTCTGTTACCGTCGTATTTGTTACTATGATTGGTTAGTGTGTATTTATTTCCTTTAGGAGGTGGTTTTTTTTCAACGAGTTGGATTTTAAATCTTCATTCTTATCATCAGCGATTGCTTTTGGAGCTTTTCAGGTTCTAGTCAGAGTTTCATGGAGTCTGTTATGTGGGAAGCCTTGGCATATCCTTCAGTTGTGAGCTTCTGCAAAATAAGAGAAATGGCTTTTGTTGGCAGGGTCTCACAAGGTCATCTACAAAATGTTTTTTGGATTCCTTCTGAAGAAGATTAATATGCTATACTTTTTGTTATTGGGGATGAATTCCTTTGTGCCAGTAGGATGATCAAAGCTAATTCAATGGCTACCTCCATCTTTGCTAGCAACATCATGTTCTTTATCTCTAACAAAGAGCACATGAAATCCTTTGTTAAATTATTTGTTAATATAACTTTCACAATGGGCCTAGATGAAGCTATGATGACTTTTTATGCTGGGTAGGAGGAACCCCTACCCTTCTCTAGTAAAGACAAGTTCGGGTTCATGCCAATGATGATGTTCAAGGAGTTGGAAAGGAAATTCTCTCCTTCATAGTTACATTCAGTCTCTATTGTTTGAGGTAAGGGCAAATAGATTGTCTGGTTTATGGTTTCCCCCTCCACCTTTAGAGGAATCTTTATCTCCTTTGCCTACTCTGGAATCCATGCACTTTGTTCACCATTCCTAGGAGAGAATTGAGGCAGTCAAATTATTGGCCAAACTGGTGTTTCATAGCATTGTCACTTTTCCTCGATGGCTGGTTATACAACTTGGGGTGGAAATTACTAGGAGTTTGAATGAATGTTTGGCTGTAGGCAAATGCAAGTCTAAGCAGCTAGGCTCTCTGTGTGGCTCATTGGTTCTAGGTTCTTGTGAGATGACTAATGGTTTGGCTCTTGTGAAGCATTATTTGCTAACTGGGAATTGTTTTAGGCTTGAGTCTCATGGCAAGTTCACTAAAATTATCAAACTTGGTTAACTTTTTAAGTGGCTCTTTGATTTGGTAGTTGCCTTTTGTCTTTGTGCCCTAGTGGTGAACCTAAAGTTTAAGTATATAGTTTTTTATTTTTTGTAACTCAGCCAGTCTTTTGGATAACCAATGAAAATTCTTTCATGATTAGTTTTTTGGTATGTATTCTCAATTTTATAGGGTAAGGGTCCTATAAATCCAGTTTCTAAAAAAAAATAACTTAGTTATTCTAAATCTAGTAATAAGGAAAACACAAGGATTAAAATTGTTATAATAATATAATTTAATTAATTATTCTAAATCTAGTAATAGGGAAAATACACGGTTTTAAACTCTGATTTAATTGTGATTGCTTGAGTTTGGACCTTTGAATATATATAAATTGTGTCACAATTATGACCCATAAATTTAAAATTGACAAATACATGGAGCATTTGGAATGTGTATCAAATAAGTGAAAAACAAGTACTTACATAACTCACTATTGAACCTCATGATAATCACAACTAATATATAGCATGAGAAATCAAATCCCACATTTTATATATGTATTATAATGAAATTTGTAAGCAGTGTTTTTGGTCACATGCATTGAGGTTTTTTGCTTCAAGACACATAATTTCTTTTTTTTAATTTTTTGCTTATACTAGGCAGCGGTCCCACCAACCCTAAAATCAATATTCACAACATTAAATACTTACCGGTACAACTCACGCCATGAAAAAACTATTAGTTTCATTGTTTACGTGAAACATAATGAAACCTTAACTGCACAAAACAACAAACATAGCTTCTTTTCTTAGCTCTACGAGTAGGTACTAAAGCCACTTCACAACTCTTATTTTAAAAAAAATCTTGTTTTTGGTTTCATAATAAAATGTATATATACAAACCTTGGGATATGATGACGAGGATGATCAAACCTTGTAAGAACCTTGAAATATTAGTATTTTATTATTTTAAAATTTCTTATTTTCTAGTTTCATAATAAAATGTATATATACAAATATTAGAATATGGGGATGAGGATGATTAGACCTTGTACAAACCTTGGAATATAACACATGACCTTGTCCAAACATTAGAAATATGGTATATATGACATATATGATCTATTTCATAGTATAGCATTTTTTTTTTTTAAATTATTAATTTTATTTATTTTTTTTTAAATTTAATGAGGATGTCAACAATATAGACACCAACAAATGAAGTTGTGGATGGCTACAGGAGGACATTAATCATTCACATGAATGTCATAAGTACATTGATCAAGTCAAAAGACAACCAACAATTCTAAGAAATTTTCTTTGGTTTTAAAGGTTGTCTTCTAGAATCAACATGAATATCATGGTTTGTTGATTTGAGATCTATTTTTGTGAAGAAATTCGCACCATGGATCTAGTCTAATAAATCTTCAATCATGAGAAGACGAGTGCACGATCTTTTCGAGGGCTCTTTAATTAATGCACAACCTTTATGTACCATCCTTATTTGGCATGAGTATAACGAAGTTATTACAAGGCAAATAACTAGGCCTCATCTGTCTTTTATCCACAAGTTCATGGAGCTACCATTTGATCTCTTCATTCTTTAAGAATGAGAGGTGGTATAAAGAGAAATTAGGAAGAGGTAGTCTCTAAATTAGATAATAATAGGCTTGTCTATCACCACAAAATAAGTAAATAAGGGCCTCATGTGTCTTAAAATTGTATCTTTCATTCTTTAAAATCAAAAATATCTTAAGATCTTAAGAAATACGACATGTGTTTCCATAAATGACATACACAAAATAATAATATTGTATGTCACCACAAAATAAGTATTACAATCGCAATGAAAAACTATAAAAACAATCGTGTGTGTTGACAACATCCTCTAAACTACTCTCAAAGTTTGATATAAACCAACACCACCACGATACCATACTTTATGAGTTATCCAAAGCTAAGTCACTCTAAGCAATACCATCTAGGTTTCTGTTATATTAAATTAATAAATACCATCACATTAACTCATACGAGTCTCGCAAATTTTCATATTGACTCTATTAATATAAAACCCAACGCCCTCTTAAGAAATAGATTTTAATCTCTTATTATCAAATAAACAACACACATACAATCTGATTTTCAAGGACTGCATAGCCCATTCAGCTTACGTGGTCCATTTTGTTTTATTTATTTTTAAATATGATTCCTTTGTTTTAGACATCATTTAAGCAGTCAATCAAAATATAGAGGATTATATTTACAACAAAGGCATATTCTATGATGAACTGTTTCCACTTTTTCATCTAAACACTTAGAGTTAAACATAGTCTTAAACGCATACCAAAGTGTATTAACTTATTATTGTTTAATGTGTTTGGAGGAACCATAATACCACGGAGATTCAGTGCTAGGGTAAGGAAAATCAAAATATGCTTCATTATGCTCATTTCAAAAGCCCAATTACTATAGATATTTTCGCTAATATGAAAAACAAAATCAAACGTGCTGAATATACTAATGCCAGTACTAAAGATTGTATGTTTTCCAAGGCAGTTTCATTTTAACTTACATCTGAAGTCCATTGGATTTGGATATATGATATGTGTTAAAAGGAAAAATAATTATATATAAAATTTTGATGAGTTTACCGTTGAAATAATGAATAAAAACATATAATTATAAAAAGTTACAAAGTAAAATAGTCAGGGACATCACTGGCACACATCACAGTTCAAACTCTTTATCAAAGAAAAACCCCGACTCCAAAACAACAATTTTAAAATATGAATCTCTTTACAATCTTTAATGCAACTCACTATATGTTTCTCCTCATACTCTTAATATTTCTATTTATATTTTCAGTTGATTCATAATTTCATGAGAATACCAAATCAGATTGAAATTTGATAACTATTTAGATATTTCCATGTAGAACTCTGATACTAAACTGCTAGTAATAAAAATATAAAATTACAATTTAAATGAATGATATGCAACACAATTAAAAGATGATATGCCAACAAGGAAATCAAAGCGCAGTTCAAGCAAGATTGAACTTAGTTTTCAGATAAATGCGCAACTATGGACTATTAGAAAAATGCATTTGGTATAATGATTTCTAACCTTGTGGTAAGATGAATATGCTCAAGACTGATGGCGCCCTGGTTCTTCAAAAATGTTCTAAAACTGCGTCTTATTTACTTCAATGTGGCAGACCTCTTCCTTGCTACAACTTGTAATTATCCAAGAAGGCATTATACTTAGTGAAGTATTTATATTCTGTCTGAAAAATGCATCGTTCATCTCATCTTAACAAATGGTTCAGTGCTTTCCTAAATGGTTGTCTTGGTTTTTTAAATGGTTGTCTTGGTTTTTAAGTTAAAACTTCAGCTACTGCTTTAATTTAATTCCACTCTCTTTCTCCTCTAAGGTGGGCGGATTTGGTGAAGTTTTAATGTTTGAAGGGTTCAAATTGAAAACAACTCTTTGGTCAGAACCAAAAACAAGTAGCCCATGTGGCTAATAAATGTTGATTGTCCTTCATTGTTTGAACAACACAGTCAAGGAAGGAGGTGGAATTTATTGTATTTAGGTAGAATTAGATTGAACAACCACCACATTTCCAACACTTCAATAGCCATCAAACGATGCCCATGCCATGCCTTTTTTTTTTAAAGTGATAATATTATGACAATTGATTACATTTCCACAAATTTTGATTATTGTTTTAAATTTATATTTAACATTTTTTACTGTTAAAATCATATGATTTAATGCTATCATTTTATAATTATAAAAATTTATAGAGTTTTTAAGTATTGAAGATTGTTAAGTGGTTATAGGTAAACCTTAACAAGTAAGCATGAGTTGTTTGCATATCAACATTATTCAAGAGACATTATGATATAAAGGATACCTAAAGTTCAACTCTACAACATTGATTTGTAGTTAGGTTGGATAAATGTGTTGATTAAAATGATTATTGATATTCTAATTTCGATGGACCATTGGATTGTAGGTCCAACAATCTATAATATATGGATTCTCTAATCGCAAAATACAACAAAGCATGTTGACGAGACTAATCAACCAAAAATGTGAATCTGGTAAGGCTCTTAGAAGTCCTTAAATAATATATCTATAATCGCAATAAAAGAGAGACGATAAAACAATGCTGATTAAAACCAAAGAATTATCAAACCAGATGATCACCAATTGTGCCAAAACAAGTGAAGGTATAATTTTTTTGTCATAATTACATCTCGTTCTATGGGATTCTCCCTTTATTGCCCACAGTCTGTATCTAGGTCCTTTTCAATGATAATCTCCCTCGCACTAAGATTGTATTTGTGTCACAGACAAGTGAACAATCAAAAGTAATCTAGATCATAATATCAAAATCACATGATAGTAAAAGCTTAATACTATCAATTATTCCACATGATTGTATAACATCTATAAACATATAAACATCAATTTACTAAATTGAAATCATACAAAGCAAATCAATTCTTGATTGCACATATATCAATCATCATAATTTATGCTTTCTAATGTATAATCATTGACATAAGCCTTCAATCCCGACACAGAAAAAATGAGATGTTACATTTTTCTAGAAATGCCTCTATGCCCTAGATTTCAAAAAAATGAAATGCTCCCAAAATCTACATACAAAAACTGAAAAGAATGAAACAAAGGTTTCCCTAGGGATTTTCAGATGTTGTGGATGCAATAAAATTGTCAGATTTTCTCCAAGATTCCTTGAAAATATAAACAGGATAAATTTACCCTTGAAATTGAAATGCTTGTCAAATAAGCTCATTGTGTTCGATTTAAGTGAAACAAAAGTTAAAATTGACTTTCTTTGACAATCTAAATGTAATGGATTGTCTGATTCATAACAAAAACACTCAAAAACACAAAATGGTAGAAAACTATTTAATAGGACTCCTCCACACATGGATCTACAACATAAACACAAATCCATATGAAAGAAAACCAAATTTGAGACAATAAGAGATGGTACATGTGAATAAGAGATGGTACATGTGAATAAAATTCTATATGTAAAGACACCATCCACAAATAAGTACTCATGTGAGAGATTTCACTAATAAAATCATTGTGTATTAAACTAAGCAAAGGGATATACAATAAATAAGTGTGAAACTAACAGAATGTTAGTAACATCAAGGATCAAGTAGTGATCCTTGGTCTTCTTAAATAACATCATTTGTACCAACTCACTTTACAATATGCTTCAAGTTATTAAATTACCCAAAAAAGACATAAATATTCTTAATATAGGAAGTGCAAGGGGTGAGTGTGATATGTTTATTGTTGGAAAAGAAGGTGGCAACATTCCCTAGGTACACCTAACCCTTCTCACATATGTGAGGATAACTACCACACTTAATGATCCAAAACTCAAAAGCTTTGGTTGAAAGATAATTCAAGAAACAAGAACAAAACAATTCAAATAATGCTATCTCTGATAAGAGATGTTTTATTGATCAAATTTGCAGACCCAAACATATGCTTATCTCTGAGAAGAGATGTCTGATTTCTATTTCGAGTTACATCTTCATTTATACATGTTTTGAAGGTGTGGGGAGGATGTGGAAGGTCATCAATCTCGAGGGAGATGAATTGGTTTGACTTCCATGATTTACAACAATACAAAATTTGAATTACTATTTTTAGTAACTTACTATTTTTAGAATGCACTATTAAAATTAAAATTTGGGATACTTAATAGTGCAGTTCTCCTTATTATTAGCTTTCCAACAGTTCAAACAGCGAGTCAATTGGAGTTACGGTGCAAAAGTTATGGCTCCTGAAAGTTTCGTCATCAATTGGGTTGGACCCATCACCCAAATTGTCATCTGAATTGTTGTTCGGATCACTTAATGTGCATATTAACAATATTGTGCACATAATACATCTCATCTAAATAAAAAAACTATCTTTAAAGTGACATGATCCAATTTTACAAAAGTAAAATGAAGTTCCAAGTTTGGTACTCGAGTGATCCTTTCAGATCTGGGTACTAGATGTCAACATGTGATTCAATTTAAATCATTGAATAAACAATTTTGATCTACTAAGCACTTTACAATTAAAGTAGTGGAAATAAATAAATCTTATAAATTAGAGATGACAATATCTTGTTGAGCAAGTACAAAGGTAACTAAAATGCAGTGTTTACATAATTCCATGACGTTTCAGGGACGGGGGAATGCAGGGATGCAGGGACTCATTTCTAGGATGGAGGGATGGGGGACCTAAGTTTGGGGACGGCGAGGGAGCCGTGCTGAAATACATATAGTACTTGAAAAATTAGTTGTAAAAAGATGTATAAGGATTAAGTATCTATATATTGCATTGAACATCAACAATTTAACATTGTGATTTAATCATTTAAGTTTCAAGTTTGATCTATTGAACACTGAATATTAACATTGAACATTAAACAATAAGCATTGATGATTGAACATTGAATTTTCAAAATTTCATAATGATGATTCATGATTAAAATCAAGTATCAACAATGCTCAAAAACAAAATACAATAGTGGAATACTAAAAGTAAATAGTAAATACAAATGACTCAATGAGTCAATGGCTAATCATCCCCAATGTGGAACTCCTCATCACTAGAACTGTTGGAATCCACACACTCAAGCTCCTCCAAGCTAATACCAACCAACGTTATTTGTGTAGCATCATTATCAATTTGTGCTGGCTCCTCTGGCTCTACATCCCATCTAGCTGTTGGACTCTCCTTGTACGCAAGTGTGTTGTGGTCAATGAGACACAAGGCACTATGTACAGTGACAAGCTTCTCTATCCTCTTAGAGGTAAGCATGTTCCTCTTCATGGAGTGAATCCAGCTATAAGTAGACTAGTTCCTCTCAACAGTTGAAGAACTAGAAACCTAGGATGACAAATGAAAGGCTTGTGGGAGCCCTGGGGGTGTGGGTGGGTCCCACTAGCAATTAGGATTAGGGTAGAAAGCATAAAAATCCATTTTTTTTTAAATTTAAAAAAAGAAAAAAAAATTATGACTTTGTCTTGCGTGGGGGATGCTTGGACATCCCCGAGACTTCTAGACATCCTTTGGATGTCCAAGGGACTTCTGGGCATCCCCTGGACGTCCAAGGGACGTCCGAAACTCTTGGGGACATCCTTCCAAAAAGGGGACGTCCCTGAGATGGTGGCGGAACTTGGCAGAGGTGGCGGGATGGTTGAGAGATGTCCCCCTGACGTCCTCGCATCCCTGAGACGTCCCCGTCCCAAAACACGAGGATTTTGGGGGGGACGCATCCCCGTGGAACTATAGTTTACACTTTCTCTAAGGGTCCATGAATTGATATGTCATCACATGACATTTTCTCATTTAACTAATAAAAATGAAAACATAAACCGAGAAGAATAATATTTCATAACATTTAATTTTCTATATTAAAAAAATAAAATAAAAAATCTTCAAAAAAGAAATACTTAGTAGTAAAATTAGACATTATAAATCAATAAACTTAAAAATAACCCCTAAAAATAATATATAAAATAAATAAAATGTGAGCCAACTAAATAAAATCTATTATTTAACGTATAATTTAAAATATATATATATATATATATATATATATATATATATATATATATTTATTTATTTATATATTTATTTTAATAAATAAGAACTTAAAATTTAAATAAAACAATTATGTAGTTTCATCAATAAAATTCAAAATAAATAACTTAGTTAAAAAAAGCCATTTTATTTTATTTTTAAAATTTAAAAATTAGTGACCCAAAACCCTTTTTGGAACTTAGACTCATTAGTACCAACATTATAATTATACCAACTAGTTGGCGTTAAAAACAAACTATTCCAAAAATGCTAGGATTCCAACATGATCAATTTATTTTCTCTCTTTCTCAAACAAGAATTTCTGATGCGGTGATTTCTCACCACAACCCCCTCCTGTTGATCTTTTTTGATTGACAACAGTTTCTCTACCCAGACTCATGCATCATTCTGTTTTCATCACTGAACTTATCTAGAATAATGAATAAATGTGATCATTCAAACAAGACCCTGTCACATTTAAAATAACTATACCCTGCACTTTTTGACATTTTCCTTGCAATAATTAGCAACAGTTTTTGGCCTCTTAACAGTAACCCAAGGGAAAATCCCTTATACACTGCAAACCATTATTCATATTAGAAAAGTGAATTTTTTTTGCCCAATTCACAGTAACATGAGAATTGTACTTTAAAAAAACTCTAAGACAGAGTGTGATGAAAATCCAAACAATGCATGTTGATCGTAATCAACACATATAAACTGGTGGACTCCACTCTCTACATAAATCATACCACTACATAAATCACATAAATCATACCAAAAAAATTAAATATTAAAAAAAACCTTCAATGATAAATTAAAGACATTGTTACCTGTTATCTGCCTTCAAAAGACAAACATTTTAAACAATTCTCAATCAATAATAATTCTTACTTCACAAACTGAAATCTGCAAGAATGTTTTCAAAACCAGATTCTATAGTGAGGTCATCTTTTGAACTTCCATATTGTGGTTCAATAAACTAAACAAGACAGGTATAATAACTGTAGCATTAAACTTTAACAAAATTTTAAAAACACTGTAGCATAAACCTCATTCACAGCAAAGATGAGAAAACATGGCAGTGTCTTAAACTTGTCCAATAAATACATCTGCACGAAATGCTCATCTCATGTCCTCTGATAAGCCAAAGTGATTTAACAACACCCCAATATTTGCATCAACATTAGGCCAGGCCAGGGGTCTTTATGTACAAAATGTCA
The DNA here is from genome assembly GCA_037957365.1 of Torreya grandis. Taxonomy (NCBI): domain Eukaryota; kingdom Viridiplantae; phylum Streptophyta; class Pinopsida; order Cupressales; family Taxaceae; genus Torreya; species Torreya grandis. Next base: position 1,451,236 of record JARHVA010001758.1, read on the forward strand.
TTAAAATTTCTTATTAGCCAAACATATCCGATTCAAATACATGAAAGAAAACATTCAGCCCCGTGCATTCAACGTAAATGGTGTTGAACACACCCAGTTTAACACCAGTGAACCCAACGGACAGGCTGTATAAGAATAATAATAAATCTTGCGTAAAGTGCATCTTCACCAACTACCTAACCATGATAATGTGAAGATGCACTTCCAGCAAGATGTATTGAAAAATATTCTTGTAAAACTGGATGTTTTGTGAACCTAAACTATATCTAACACATAGAGAAGCTTGTTAAACGATTAACTTTTATATAATGGAAAACACAAGTGTGTATTGAAAAATATCTTTGTAAAAGTGATACTCTGTGCACCTAACTATGCGTAACCCATGGGGAAGCTTTTATGGTGGGAAACACAAGTGAAGGGTACCATTCATATCACATTTTGATGTGAAAACACCTACCCATCACTGTTGACTTAAGAAACAAGATAACCACCCCACTGACCATCTCGTCTAAATTTGGTGCAATGTCACCATCGCCACCTGTTTGCCTGATCCTCTCTTTACAGTGTACTCATAAGGAAAACAACAGACACGTTAAGAACGCAAAAAAGTCTGCTGATTCAAACTAAACATTAAAAGCTACCTCAAATAGGGAAAGGAGAAGCATTCGTATTATGAAAGTGAAAAGAATACTTTCTTTCAATGTTTTTTTTTGGTTGTTACTACTTGTACTTTGTCAGAGTCATATGTTTTGTGTGTACATTGTTGGTCTGGCAATCATTCCTTTAAATAACTTCAGAATTCAAGTGTGAGCTCTTTGTAGAGATTATTACTATTTTTTTATTTTAAATAATTAAAATAGAAAGCGGTAGCTTCACATCTTTTTTCAGAAATTGTTATCTTCTTTTTACAATAGTATATGAGAAGTAGCTTGCATTTCTTTTTAGAGATTACTCTACATTATAGATGAAACAATTAAAAAAAAAATCAATTTTTTTTTATTTTATGTATGTTTTTATTTCCATTTATTCATAATATTTTTTGCTACAATTACACAATATTATTGTAGGCATATTTGTTGTAATTAAATCTCTTCCACCTATAATACATTAAGTTTCTATAATTTAATGTATTGTCCATTGCATTCTTAACCCAGTTTAAATTAGTATTATCGAAATAAAATAAAATTCATACATTTTTTCAAGAAATCAGAAAATCATAGGAAAAGCAAGTAAGAAAAGATGGCAAGAAGAAAAAATATAAAATGTGCACCCATTTTTAACTCCACAAAATAAGCATGAGTCGATTCTTCAAAAAAATAAACTGTAGATAAAAGATGAAAACAAATAATTGCGAGAAAACCTTAACTCTTCATCATGGAGCAAATGATAGAAATGAAAAATAATCTTTTCCAATTAAAAAAATCTACATGGGAGGATTACTCCAAGCAAATGAAAGGTGCAATGAAGCCATCACAAGCTTCAATTTGAACTTATAGAAAAAGAAACAAATGGTGACCAAATTTAAAAGGATTTTGTCATATTGTAAATTGAGGTTGAAGAGATGAAAGAGAAGAAACCATTTGTTGCGTAGATAAAAATAAAGCAAAATATAGTATGTTATTATGGTTTCATACATTTTTATTATATTCAATATTTATTTGGTAGTTTTGAAAAACACATTAAAGTTATTGACAAACTTCTTGACGTAGAAACAAGGTCTAATAATTTGGGTCTAAGAAATGTTGGCCAAATAATATTCTTAACACATTATAAGTTCCCCTTTCAATAAAACATGCATATTTGTAAATATAACATTATACAAAATAATCTACATAATATTATCCGAGAAATTTTACTCTTGCACGTATAAAATATTTATTTGATCATATTGTTTAGAATTATTATATTATAAAATGCCAAAATAATATTTAATGTTAGAATTTTCATCCTTGTAAATCACGTGAGAAGTTCAACCATAATAATTCCACATGTTAGATCATTAACATCCTTACTCAAAAGCATTCAAAATAGATAAAAGTATATTTTAAATGGATTACCTTATTTAAGTGGAAAAGTGTCACCTGTGAACTAAAAATTTCTTATTTTCATTAGAAATTTATACTAGAAGGAATGGGGTTCATTTATTTTTAACAAAAGAAAAATAATTTAAAGGACAATTTGAGATAATTTTTTTTCGATAGAATGTTAAAATAAATTAATAAGTTATTTTATCAAAGACAACTTTACAATTATAAATCGAAACAATTTCATTTTAAAAATATATTAAAAATTTTAAAACATGATAAAAGATTACAATATTTTCTCTAACATAATTTGATCCTCCAACTCTACTCCAAAATCACAAAATACAAAATATAGAAAGTACTTCTTTTTTTAAAGTATTATGCTTATATTCATAAAGTAACAAAGGGGAATTATAATTTCCCTCTCAAATACACTTCTTTCTTTCTTTCTTCTTTCTTTTTTTTTTTTTGGTTGGTTGATTGGCGGGATGGGTTTCAATGTGTTCATTTTGTGCCAGGTTTTGATCAATGATGAAATGGATTTGATAATATTAATTCATTCTAGTTCCTTTTTTAATGTTAAATATGGTTTAAATTGTATATATTTTTATGAGTTGTTTTAATTTTGTTTTATTATATTGTATTTTATTTTATTTTATGAACATTATTTAAATGTAATAAGTATTGAGTAGACCATTTAATTTATGAGAATTGGGTTTTTGTGAATTATTATTTTTAAAACATAGATTAATATAGATTGATTTGAAATTATACAATTAAATTTTAAAATCATATCATATAATTTAATGTATTGTAGAGAACCACCATCTATATAATATTTTTTTATTAGTTTTGATTGTAATAAAATATGAGATCTATCAATTTGTTTCATGTTCAATCACCTACTTTACAAGAAATTTTAATTGATTTAATTATATCTGAAATTTATTGAAATCTTATATATTATTGACAATTTAAACTTAGAAAATTATTGTTTTGATTAATTTATCTTACCATTTTCAATAGAAAGCAATAAGCATAACTGACCCTAAATTTTAAAATTTCTTTTCATTTATCAATCAAATAAACTAATAAATATATTTCAAAATGTTATAATTTCCAATAATTTCTTCATTAAAAATCTTTTATACTCATTAGAGGTTGTTCATCTTTTCTATTACTTCATTAATTCTCTTTATAATTCATCAATTCAATTTATAATGAAGTCTTGTTTATATTTTGTCATGTTTTCTTCTTGTATTATTATTTCAATTTTTTTATTTTTTTTAATTGAAACATGTATTGTATTATAAATAAATAAATAAATTACATGTTCTCTGAAAATATGGGTGGTATGAGAGCACACCTTGAATCAACAAAAAAAAGTGTAAATAGAAACCTAAGAATCAAAACCGTATTTAAGCCATTTCAACTATGGTGACATCATCAATATAAGATGAAAAGATCAATAACCATCTAAGTAGTAGGCACAACTAGCCCACAAATGGAGGAGGAAGAGGTAGTGCGCTATCAAGTTTATCTCCCCAGCATCTCCCACAAGGGGGAGGGATATTAGTTATGCTCCAACCATCTTCTTACTTATTTTATTCTTCACTTTCTTTAGTTTTCCCATGGGAGTGGAGGGCCAAGGTGAAAAGCAGGCATCATCATGGGAAACTTCCCCTGACCATTTGCACCTTGAGGGTTAAACCTAGCATGACAAAAATCAACATGGGCCTAGGGCCGCCCTCCATACCCCCCAAAAACAGAGAATCTATGATGGGGAGGAGGTGGAGGTGTGGAGAAAGATGAACGAATTTGTGACCTTTGGCACCAATGGCCATGTTCATGATGTTGTTGCTCTCTGTTTTGAAGTTCATGATGAGCAACCTTTGGGAGAACTCTGCTAATGGTGCAAGGAGCGTTATCCCAATGATCCATAAGAGTGCAAAGATGTTCAACCTCTAGAGAAACTTTATCAACATGTACTTGAAGTCATTGCATTACATTAGATAAGAAAGAGATTTTGTTAGTAATATAAAAACCTATGTCTAAGCAATTTTCATCAAATATAGATGCATTCCTATCTTTTCAAAGAGCAAAAATAATTTCAATACAAAATATGTGCCATATTTATTAATATCTTGTAGGGAAAAGGGTAGAATCCCTTAAGAGAGTAATGTTCCAAGAGAAAGATTCCAACCTGGAAGACTTATAAAAGGAATGACCAAAAAATGTGCTTTAGAGACATGGAATGACCAAACATAGGGCATCTGGGAGAGGGAACACCCATGTGAAGAAGTATTTCTCCCACAAATAGACCTTGATAAAGAATGCACCAAGAAAAAATGGATTTTTGGGGTTTCACCACAACTGACCACATAGTTTGGGACCTCTTATTCAAAAAAGAGGGGGAATTATTAGTATTCCAATGTTTATTGAGTATCTCCCAAGGAACAATGTTGGGAGAGAGCCATTAATAATTGAGTTAGGTTTGATACTAAATCATGAGAGTGGAAACAACCCAATTCCAATATTTTCACTAATTGGGAGATCCTCTAACACCAATTTTGGGTATAGCATAATCTGGAACAACCATCTAGATCTCATATATAGACTCCAAATACAAAGCATTTGACTTGAATTTGGTTTTTAACTCAAGCCAACTGAGCCAAGATCTCGAGCATAAATATTTTCTACTAAATAATTTTTTGTGTTTTTTATATTACATTATCATTAATTATTATATTTACATTTTCTTATAGAAGGAGAATTATGAAGTTAGGTTCTCCAACCTTGGAACAAGGACCACATCTGTACTTATGGATATCCTTATCTATAGAAAAATGACAGAGCTAATGGATTCCAACTAAAATATGTATACTATTTAAACTGATAAAAAAATATATTTTCAGATTATGTAGTCTACTATTGGTTTGTGTTTTTGATTTTATATCCTAGACTAAAAGTAGAAGAATGCTTCCAACTGTGAATGGGATGATTATTACTATTGGGTTTCTCCTCCTTCAGGGAATGCTTTTAAGCTGTAACCAACTTTAGGTGATACTCTTTAGTCCCAAAAAACTTTAGGTGGTGTGGGTATTTGGTGTGAGTGAGTGATTATTGGGGAGACACTACTCAAGGTAGTGTTAATGTAGTTGAGCATGATGACCCCAATGTGTTATGGGGTCAATCATGACTTTATGACTGACAAATATATTTTTATTATAATATTATGGATTTCATTTCATTATTGTTTTGTTTTATTATCATGTTTCAATTATTATTAAGTTGTTACATGTGTAATTTATGGTTACATTAAAATATACTTAAAAATTCACAATTAGGGTATTTTCATGTTTATGTATAGTGTTACAATTGAAATCAACATTATAATCATATAATTATACATATAATAATTACAAATATATAATTTTAAAATTTTAATTAATAATATTAAATAATTTAAATTAATTAAAAAACTATTATATTTTTAATATAATGTATTTTTAATTAACTAAAAACTATGATTTTTTAATATATTTTTAAAAATTAAATTCGGACTTAATTCACATTTTAGGTTGACCAAATGTCACATTTAAAGTCAAAATTAGTTTTTTACTTAAAGTTATCTTTAAGTCAGGGTTTGTGTTGCTTTTAATGTCACCTTAAAGTTAGACCTAGTGTCACAATTAAAGTCACATTAGTAACAAGATGATTATCACCTTTATGTCACCTTCCAAGTCACTTGAACATCACCTCTAAAGTCACCCGGCATCACTTACTAAAGTTAGCTCAAAAGTCACCCCAATGTCACATGCCAATGTCACCCGAGTGATGTTAGCAGGGGATAATGGGATGAATTTGGAGCTAACTTTAAGGTGAATTTAGCTTGACATTTTATTTATGTAATTTAATTTCTACTCTAGAAAGGAACTAAATATCCCTACCTAAGTTTAAAAGTGACTTTAGGGATAAATTTTGGCCTTCAAAAGTTTCTTGTTTTGTGACTTAAAGGATAATTTAAGGTGAGTTAAAAGCAACTTTAATTCTAAATTAAAATAGTCAAAATTTTGTAATAACACCTAGTTATTTCTATCCATCATATGTGGGTGAAAAAATACACATTTCACACAATTTTTAAAATAAAGAAAAAAATAAAATTATACTTGGAATTAAACGAGTCATGCAAATCTCATTGCACTAAAGTTAAAAAAATTGCATGTTGGTGACAACAACATTATCATGAAAAATATGAACTCATAATAAAAATGGGAAAAAAATTAAACCAAATTACTTAACATGTTAGTTCAATATATTTTCCACTTTCATTTGAGTAGTATGTAAGATAATCACCATTAATCATCTCATAACTTATGTCACATACTACCAAATCCAAATAATTATCACATATCACCATCAACACAAATGGTTTCTTAAGACACCCTTTCATAAGTATTAATTATCTATAACTTAAAAACAAATAAAATAAAGTAACACAATTTTTATTTACAAAAGAAATTAGCCATTCCTATAAGACTAGAGCATAAATTGTATGATATTCACCACCACATGATAGCATAAGGTGTTCATCACCACATGCCAAATAAAACCTTAAGCCATCCAATGTTATACATTATAACATAAACAAATAACAAAAAAAAATAGAAAAAGGAAAAAATAGCATAAAGTGAGCATAAAAATTCTTATTCAACTTAATACAAGTAGGAAAAATTATACATCATTAGAAAATATTTACAAGAGAATAAATATTATATAATAATAAAATTTGGTAAAAACAATAGAGAGAGAAAGTAAAATATATTCACTTATATCATATAAATTTCATATAAATAATCTCACAAAGCTTATCTTTATTAAGTAATCAACATTCACCTCACAATAAAATAACATAAATCTTCTTCATTAATGTACAACATTAGAAAACACTCATAACAAACTAAGTATGAAAGTATAAAAAGTGAGATCAAACCACCAAACTTCATAAGGGTTGTCTTCAAGAGAAACTTAAAGGTTGAAATCCTTTGGAAACACCTTTTCATCATTATCATGTAAATATCAATCATAAAAGTAACCAAATAAATAACCAATTATATCCCACAATAAATTATAACCAAGCTATAACCAACCATAACCAAGCATCGACCAACCTAAAACCAACAATACCCAACCTACAAACAACAATCAACCAACATTATGACAAGGGGTGTTTCCAAGTGAATCTTATAGGTTGAAACCATGTTGAAAACCTTTGAATAAAACCATTCAGCCAACATGATGATAATGGATGTTTTAAGTATCATAAACTTAAAACCAAATAAACATAAAGTACCACAAGTTTTCTTGGCAAAGGAAATTAATCAATTCATCAAACTAGAAGAGAATTAATATCAAATTTGCTGCCACATTCTAATATTGGATATGTGTTGTTGTCGACCAATGAACACCTTATGTTATTCAAGGTTTCATTCAATTTACCTATTTAGCACTCTATGATAGCTTGTTCATATTCAAGTCTAACTTCACTCTACTTTCCTCGCACCTCACTCCTTACTATTTGTTGATCCTTTAACTCAAGAAACTTCAAAATATATTTGAATACAACCATTTTGACATTATTAATCAAATAGTCAACTTCACATGTTACAATTTTATAATTACCTCTTCCAAATTTCAATAATTAACTCACATTTTGGTCAACCTTTCATCCAAATTGGCATTCTTTGTTACTACATATTATAAAGTAATGTGGATCTTATCAAATTCCTACTGAATTTGAATATTATCACCAATTAATTTGGCTACCTATTATTTTAAAATTAATGCCCACTTGAGATACATATTTTCCTCTTGTTCCATGGTTTGCATTTCTAAAACAATAACACACTTCAACATATTCATGGATAGGAAAGTCCATTACATGGTTTGCTCTAGTGAATTTCTCATGACCATGCACTATAAAGTAAAAATATGCCTAAAGTTTTAAACCATTTCAAAAAAAATCATAATATATCCACAATATCGATTACAAACTTTAATATAGGATGCCCATCCCCATCCAATCTATACACCAAGCCCTTTAGAGTTTGTGCCTCTCTAACTAGCTTATCAACTTATCTATGCACATGTTGAACACCCAAATACACTCCAAGTCTTCTTCCTCCTTCATGTCAGTATGCATATCCCCACTCTTTTCCCCCACATCAACATCCATGAAATCATAAATTCAAACTCTAGCTCTTCAGACTTTTCTTGAATTATAGCTAAGTTTGATTTTTGTTGAGTCAGTTTTCTAATTTTCATGGTGTTTAGGGTTTGCATGGGATGTCCTCATTAGGTGCATCTTTTAACATAGGAATTGTGTTGATAGTGAAAGTGAGTTTTGGTTGCTTCGATAAGTTATAGGTGCCACTAATTGTGTCATTAGCATCACTACAATTATCATTAAAAAATTTAAGTATCAATTTCTTTTTCTTACCCAACTATTTCATTCGTTAGTCTCATTCTCACTTGTACCCTTAAGTATTCCTTTTAAAATTAAGGTAGATTTAGGTTTTCATTTTCTAAAATATATCTAGACTATGTGTTCATTTTTAAGTTAAACTAGAAACACTCTATACATTCAAGATATATTTCTTAATTCTTAAAATCTTTGTGACAAAACTTCAATAATTATTTGTAAAAATAATGATATACAAACAATATTAACAAATATTACATACACTTTCTCAATTTCAACCCTATTTATTTCGTACATACAAAAATCCTAATAATAAACGTATCCTTTGAATAACACCATTCGGATACTAAATAAACCCACGACAAAAATTCATAATTTCTATCTAAACAAAACAACTTGGAAAGAACAAAGTCAAGACCCACCCCCTTTTCTTTCAAAGTAGACATAGAATCAATTGTACACATGGTCAATATAAATTCTTCTTTATGATGTGTTTTTATTCCTTTCATAAAAACCTTCTCTCAATTTTTCATAAATAAAACACCATATTCATTAAATCAGTAGAGTGTTATACACACTCCATTGATTAAATGAAAATCCTTTCTGATGTCACAATTATCGACCAATTGCTTCAACAATTTAAACTCCAAAAATGTCAAATGCATGTTGATAATCTCAATAATTGAAACATTAAGACAGTTGGAGAGTTTTTATGCCCATAATGAATTTTATAGGGATTTTTCCTCATCTATTTTATAGGTTTTCTTGGAGGTATCACCATCTGAGATGGAACCATGCCTTGTTGACATGATCTACAAGTCAAATTCATTGCATCACGAGTTAGATCATATTTGCGTCATAAATTAACTTTTTGATTATTTTTAATGAAAATCCAAGTAATTTACATCAATTTCGGTTTTGAAAAATTGGCAAAAACATGATGCTACTAAACATTTTTAGTTGCACCACTTTCGCACAATAATTGCATTATTTTTATACATTCCATTTATGTCATATATTCGAGAAAATAAATTAAAAATTATTAAAAAACAAAAAATTATCACTTTTTCATTTTATATATAATTTATTTATATTTATATATAAATATAAAATAAGTAGGTTTTAGTCCAACAATGAGATGATGATGTAAAAGGTGTTGTCTAATTATACATCAAGATACAAATCCTTGAAGATACGAAAAAAGAGGTGAGATCAGGATTGTACCCCAAACAAATTTGACGGAATTGATACCCCTCAATCCATGATACTAAGCCAAAGAAACATAAAGTAGGTATTATTGTCACTTGGATTTTTACCCTTTGAGGAGATTCCTCAGCTCTCCTCATCCAAGTGGCACAATGAAAACATCTCACTTGTTGTAGGTAATTAATTTGGTAAAATGAATCTCTAGAATGAAGGGCTCACTCCCTAGATGTGCCTTGATATGCTTTCACTTATACTAACCGATTGCTTGTGGGGAAAAGGGTTAGAATTTGCATGAAATGAAACCTATTCTAGGAGGTGATGCACCAATATTTTTACCATAAGACTATTATACTCCATCACTTTTGAGACAAGGCATACAACACTAGTCTATGAATCCTGGAATGCACTAACATTAGTATTTCAATATGAAGGTGCCATGTATGAAGACTATCCAAGGTAAGTGAAAAGATAGATTATTTTTCATATGATAAGACTTTATTGTACACTTAATAACATGTCCATACACTTCACAACACTTCATATGACCTACTAGGCATGGAATCACTTGCATCAAACATGGAAGGATTGAGAGAAAACAGGATAAATGAATATCTCTTAACCATTCATTATGCATCTCTTCACACACTTTAACAAGCTGATGTATGAACTCAAAATGGATTTCATTTATTTTCTAAGGCAATTAAGATTTTAAAACTAGTATGGCTTCACCATAAATGGTGTGGTATTAGATTACAAAAGCCAAAATGGCTAGTTCTTATAGAACTTGAGAGAGAAAAGAGAAGAGAGAAGTCCAAGGATCACAAAAACACTTCTAAAGCTAAGAGAAGGAGTTAATTGTGTATAATAATATGATATTGGATGAACCATGAAATCTCAATAAATAAAAGTGTCCACACAAGGCATAAAACTCATGAAAAATGACATAAAACTCCTTGTATTGGCTCAAAAAAACTACCTTCATGATTAGCCCTGTTTGAACACTTCATAACTAAATAGGAGAATGTATAATGATTGGAATGAAGGGGAGGTATTTCATACATTCCTCTCCATGCATTGGTTGCAATTATGGTCCTCTGAAATCATCTCAAAATGAGATATCATCATCTGTTATCAAGAAAACTCCTCTTTCATGCACTCTGCACACTTGGATTCAAAATTGGCATCATTTTATCATTAAAATACATGAAAGGAAGCTTATGACACATTTCAAGACCTTTCATGTCCTTATAAGCATCAGGGACACCTTAAAATTACCTCACTTGAAGATCTCCACCCTTCTCACTAGCTTGTGCATTATGCCAATTTTGACTGGCTGAGATGAGAGCTCTAGTGTGAAAACATAGGAGCTTTTTTGGAATTAAATTACCATATGGAGTTATTAAAAGTCATAATATTTCTCTTAAACTTTATTTCATCTCTTAAAACCTCCTGTAGCCTACAAAACACATAAAATAGTCAAAAATAGCTTGTGTTGTACCCTACCTATGCAAGTCTATATAGCTAAAAAAAAATTGGAGTATATTGAGAGAGTCCTTTACAAGTTAAAATAGTTTTCATGGTCAAAATGTTCCATTATATCATCTATCCAAATCCATTTATCCAAAATGGTCTTGATTAAGGGTTTTAGACCTATTTTGACTTTTAAGCTTTGTTCATAAAACTCTGACATCCAACTTGTAAAAAAAATTCCACAAGGATGATATTCAAGTAATTTTATAACACCTCTAAACTCTTTTCACATCCATGCATATCCTCCAAGAAGATATGAGCATTTTAACCTCTCCTATCGATCTAGTTTTCACCATTTGTATAGGTATGAGATTGTCTTGAGCCTAAAAATGGCCTCTTCATCATTTTAGTTGCATTCAATAGCTTTAAAATATCTTATATTACCTCACAAACATTTATCAATAGTTTTTAATGCTCATATTATGTTATAAATGAAAATTTAATATCTTATATTACCTCACAAACATTTCTCAATAGTTTTTAATGCTCATCTTATGCTATAAATGAAAATGGTTCTCCATTTGGACTTAGGCCTATCCATGCTCAATGGCTTGCTTGCAACCCTTGGGGCTTTAGACCTTCCTATTGGCTTTATTTGTCTTTCACTAGATTAAAAACCTTTTTTATCCTTCCACATACATATCTAAATTATTTGTAATGCTCTTCCAAGGTTTCAAGTGAGAGTGCCCTTCCATTTGGCCTCTAGGCATACACTTGCCTCATGAGCCTGTCTACAACCTTAAGAGGTTTAGACCTCTCTATTAAGTTTCATCTATCTATGAGGTGTTTTCCATTGTGTTTCAGGTGTGTTATATCTCAAAAAAACTCTTTGAGAGGTTTCAACATCACCTGGTCCATCACTCATCAATTTCTCCCAAAACCTGTAAGTGTATGCATGAGGGGAAGTACCCCTTGTCTAAGACAAAATAGGGGGTACTTCCCATATTTTATTAGGAAATATGAGTATATTAGTAAATTATTCAAGTCTTAGAGACCCACAAAACCCTAGCCCCTGTTCAGGTCATTTGACCATCCAAAGCTTCAAGTTCCAAGAGTGGTTTCTATACACAAGGACTGTATGCAGGAATTTCCAAAGTGGACTGTGTTTTGTCAATTTAGAGCCTTTTGTTGGATTTATTTCCATTTAAAATAGCCTATGTATGTCATAATGGTCCAAAATAATGAGCTCATAGGTCTTATTTATCACTCTAACCCCTTATATACTCTCTAAATGCACCTTGAACTCATGAACTAAGTCTTTTATATTATGACTGTTAAATCTTGTTTTCCTCATTCAAAAGGTGACCTCTGTAGGTATAAAAGCATGGTTTAACCTCAAAAAAAAAATTCAAAACCTCCTTTACCACCCTTATAGTCATTTAGTGTTGTTTTTTCCCTTTTTTCATCTTTGAGCTATGAGCACTTCAAGAAACTAGTTTACTTGCTCCCTGCCTGACTGTGTCACTCTTTGAAACCCTACCTATAGGTTTCCTTACATAGTTTTGGCTTAAAATCAATGTGTATAGGCCTATTTGGATATCTTAATACTATTTTACATTGTTGTATACTTTCTTGTCATCCTTATGTGCTTCCTCATTAATAAACCTGCTCACTATCTATCCCAATCACCTTTAGCTGACTGTGTGAGAGTTTTTTGAGTCTTGTGGGTATATTTATACATTTTATAGGCATTTTGAAGAAAATAATTCAACCCTAATTGAAACTATCCATGGTCATATACCTTTGACTAAACTTTTTCATTTTAAACTTGAGCTAGATCATCACTTAGGACTATATCTTAACTCATTGTCTACCTACAGTCAGTTGTAGATGTTCATTACAAATGAAAGATATTTGAAGGCGTGAATGAGACCAAAAACAAACACTCTAACCTATCTTTCATGGTTTATATGAGGGTAATTTTCATACCATGCTCTAGGTTACTTATGCACCTAGGTTCATTAGAAGGAAAGTACTCTTTCAAACCTCCACTTTTGGTTGGTTGTAGGTGGCTAACCAAGCCTATGTACAGACTAAAAGTGGTCTAGGAAGCAAAACACAATGCATATCCTCCTTAAAATGGTCTCTTAGATCATGATTACCCCTCTCGACTATTGAAAATATTTAAACATGGTGAAAAGGCTATTTTGCAACTTTGGATGAAAAATGTCTCTTTTTGACTCAGAACTATAGATCAGATTACCTGTATTCAGTGTTTTTATAGGCAATTTTAGGCCTCAAAATACCATCCTCCACTGCTCATCTTCTCTTCAAACCTTGCAAGGTCATTATCCTATATGGAGGCTACAAGATAAGCAAATTAGGAGGCAAAAAATGCATTGAAAACATTTTTATGTGATGCTCCCAAAACACCCTTGGACCTCTGTTTTGCTTTTGTAGGGACTTGATCCCAAAACTTAGTCTTTGACTAGTTGAACATGGTTTTCAACACTAATCTACCAACCTATCATTCCAAATGGATCCACCATGATCAACACCACATTTAATGACCTCAAGGAAGTTTCCATCACTTATTTCTATGCTTCAAGACAAACTTCATAGCTCTCTGAAGTGTCACTTATAGGTGACCATTTTCCTATACAGGCAGGAAGTGGAAAATGGACAATATGCATTGTTTAGGCTTCATAAATAGACCATAAATCCTTCCAATTGACCACATGGTTTCTCCTCATTATAATGGTCTTGCACCCAACCTCAAAACCTCCATTTCAACATGATTTTCTTCCTTCATGACCCATGTATATGTTCATCAATGGCTAACTGACTAGTAAGTTGCACATTATTGTACCTTCATGAAGAATTACTTGGAGAAGGAGCTTGAAAAGGTGAGGGGTTAATAAAAAATGGTAATGGACTTATTTATACCCCCTAGAATCATTGACAAAGCATGAGGATCTAAGAAGGGTGGAAAACTAGCCTGTCATCCCAAATAATAGCAGTCTACAAATTTGCGATGATTTTTCCATCACAATACCTTAAAACATGAAACCAAGTATGGGGAGAATTGGATAAGGAATTCAAAATCCTCTAAAATCAAACTTAACAACTGGTTCATATGAAATTGCTCAAACCAAGGCAAAAACCTATAAGGTGCATGAAACAACAAGCATAAAAGTATAGTCAATTTCATGAGAATGGTTCATGAAGCATAGGCCACCATTATTCAATTTCTTTATATGAAAATGAATTACTCTGAATGTAATTTAACATCCCCAATGTGTTTTACTTGAAACCTCCCATATTGGTCGTACCAAGTACAAACCTGAAGACTATTTTTGCTTTCTAAGAAGTGTGAAAAAGGCGCATAACGGTTTTGGGCCAAAAATGGTACTTTCAAAGCACTTCAAATGTGGAATTGAGATTGGGGAATATGAAGATACATACCATGATCTTCTCCCATGTGGCACACTTTTTTCATACGAGTTTTAAAATCACTTTTTTTTAAGAAAACTACTCTTTCTTATGAAGAACCTACCACCTTTTAGTTATGTCAGTTGATTAAGACCTCAGTGGACACATGGGGCATGACATCACATTTTTTAACCTTCACACTTATTAATAAATCCATAAAAGTCATTAAATGCACCTTTTTAACCTCCAAATGACCTAAAATGACTAAGGACCAAGGCTAGTATAACATCTAATGATATTAATTAACCTATAAAACACCTTTTGATATGTGTATTAGACCCCTAAAACACCTAAAAGTTAAGTTTTAATCTAGGGGTGCCCCAATTTGACCTAGAAGTCAAATTTAGTCAATAAATTGATGACTCATAGGGGTATTATGCCTGTTATACTAAATAGATCAGTAGCCTTATTAGTCCATTGGGCTATGAAGTCACCTGTACACAAAGTTTGACACACATCTTGCCTTTGACAACACACAATACATAAGAAGCAACTCACAAGATAATAAAACTAAGCAAAACACACTTATGCTTCATGAGCACTTATGGAACACACACACACCAAACTAAACAACTAACTCAAACACTAACCAACCTGAGACTAAAAAAACTCCCTCTTGGATCAAAGGAGAAGTTTGAAACCTTCCTTGTTTCATACATGAAATATTTAGTGAGATATGTAGCCTTTTATCCTGTAGCATTGATGCCTCCATCTTCTTCATGGTGTTTGCCAACTTCATTGGCATGTGGTTCAATGAGAACCAAGTAGATTCATACAAGTTGACCAAGGAAATAAACTCCTCTTGCATCTAAATAGCCTCAAACTTCTCATGCACTTGGCCTTTGATGTGTAAGTTTGACAATAGAGAAGTCCTCTCAGCCTTGTCCTCCTCCTTGACATAGTGTGCTTGATGTTTGGAAGCACCAAGCTTCCCTCCACCATGTTCCCACATCCCTGAATATGGTTTTACCTCATATGAAGATCTTGACTATCTTTTAAGCATGACAAGATCTGTCTTGACCTCACTATCCATGTCTACAACTTCTTATATATTAATATCATCAAGTAACTTCATGACAATAGGCTCTTGACCAGAAGAAATAACTTCATTTTCATGTTTGATTTAACACTCAATATCATACTTAGATTCATCAACAAACTTGTCATTAGTTATGAAATATTTTAGATAATAAAAAACTTTACCTAAACTATCAAATTCCTTGCATATGGCATTGAAATTCTACCGTAAATCTTCTTCCTCGTGGATGTCATCTTCAAGGGCTATTTCCTCTACCTTGGTCTCATGACACTCTCTTAGGACTGCCACTTCTTGAGGAGTGATTTGACCTTGTTCTTCATCCTTGATGACACATTCATTTTCATGCTTGAGATGGTCACCTACAACTTCATGATCAGATATGGAGTCTTCTTCAAGCACCTCCTTCTTCAAGTCTTGGATACACATCCCTTAAAATAAGGAGGCAAAAGCTTGTGGATTGTCCTTTTGTTCACTAAGAGGAGTCCTTATGATGATCTCTTCCTCATAGTTACTCATGAGATCCTCTTGATCAGCCATGAATTGAGCTTGCTCTTCTTCACTTACTTCTCTCAATATAGGCTCTTCTTCAAGAAGGGGTGAGGTGGAAAACTTATGGATAGGCTCATGGATTTGAGGTGAAGTAGCTATAATAGGAGGTGTAGTGGGAGGTGAAGGATTTGGAGATGGAGTATGGGAAGAAGGAGAAGGCTTATGAGTGGGTTTGGAAAAAATAAAAGCACTAATAAGCTGATATATAAGTGAGTTCTTGGGCTTATTAGAAAGAAAAACACCTACATGAGTAGGAGTTGTGCTTTGCCAATGATATCATTATGTTTAATGCATGGAAACATCTGATTTCATATGAAAAGATTCATAGGAATACTTTTGAGGTTGAAAGGCATCATGATATGAAGGATAAGATTCATATTAGTATTGATAGAGAGATGTTTCTTGATAGTTCTCTTTGTAGCCATACTCATAGGGTTGTTTAATAATATAGTGTCCATATGGAGAGGTAAATGAAGGGTTATAGGACTGCCACAAGTCTTCTTCTTGAATGGGTTGATACGCTTCATGTTGGAGATGGTACACTTATGACAGGGATGATTAAGAACTTCTTGTTCTTGTTGATAGGGAGTGGCATAAGTTGGAAATATCTCACCAACTTGTGTAAAATAAAAATTAACACCAAGTCCATCCATGAAACTTCATTATGAATTAAAACACAAGGAATGATCATCAATAATATTAAAAATGGATACATGGGCTACTTGACCATCAGATGTAACTTTAGAGACACAAATTATGCTTAGATAGATGCTTCCAAAGGTTGATTGTTGAAAGACAACACCAAAAATCTTTCAACCTCTTGGACTGAGAGTCCCACCAAGCATGCCAAAACCCATTATCACTTGGATTTTCACCCTTTGAGGAGATGCCTCAGCTCTCCTCATCCAAGTGGCACAATTAAAACATCTCACTTTCTATGGGAAATCAATTTGGTGAGATGAATCTCTAGAATGAAGGGCTAGCTCCCTAGATATGCCTTGAAATGCTTTCACCTATACTAATTGATTGCTTATGTGTAAAAGAGTTATAATTTGCATAAAATGAAACCCATTCTATGATTTGATGCACCAATATATTTACCATAATACTATTATAATCCATCACTTTTGAGACAAGTCATACAACACTAGTCTATGAATCCTAGAATGCACTAATATCAGTATTTCAATATGAAGGTGCCATGTATGAAGACTATCCAAGGTAAGTGGAAACATAGATCATTTTTAAGATGATAATACTTCCTTGTACATTTAATATCATTTCCATACACTTCACAACACTTCATATGACGTGATAGGCATGGAATCACTTGCATCAAACATGAAAAGATTGAGAGAAAACAAGGATAAATAAATATCTCTTAACCATTCACTATACATATCTTCACACACTTTAACAAGCTGATGTATGAACTCAAAATACATTGAATTTATTTTATAATTCAATTAAAATTTCAAAACCATTAGGGATTTTCCATACATGGTGTGGTATTAGATTACAAAAGCCAAAATGGCTAGTTCTTATAGAACTTGAGAGAGAGGAGAAGAGAGAAGTCCAAGGGTCACAAGGACACTTTTCAAGATGAGATAAGGAGTTATGTGTTCATGATAAGAATATATGGGACAAACCACGTAAGTTCAGGAAGTAAAAGTGTCCACACAAGGCATAGAACTCATGAAAAGTGGCATAAAACTCTTTGTGTTGGCTCAGAAAAATTGCCTTCATGAGTAGCCCTATTGAATGCCTCATAACTAACTAGGAGTAGGCCCAATAATTAGAATGAATGGAAGGGATTTTATACATGTCTCTTCATGTATTTTTTTAATTTTTCATCCTTTTGAATCATCCCAAAATGAGATATCATCATCTATTGTCAAGAAAACTCCTCTTTCATGCACCCTGCATAATTGGCCTCAAAATTGGTATCAAATTCTCATGAAAATTAATGGTATGGAGTGTATGGAACATTTCAAGACCCTCCATGGACTTATAAGCATCGGAAACACCTTAAAATCACCTCACTTGAAGATCTCCACCCTTCTCACTAGCTTGTCCACTATGCTAGTTTTGACTGGTTAAGACGAGAGATCTGGTCTAGACACTTAGGAGTTTTTATTGAAATTAAATTACCATATGGAGTTATTAAAATTAATAATATTCCTCTCAAAATTTATTACATCTCTTGAAACCTCCTTTAGCCTATAAAACACATAAAATGGTCAAAAATAGCTTGTTTTATACCATGTTCATACAAGTCCATACAACTAAAAAGCATTGGAGTAGTTTGAGGGAGTCCTTTGGAAGTTCCAATAGGTTTCATGTTCAAATTGTGCCATTATATCAGCTATCCAACTCCATTTCTCCAAATTAATCTTGATTGAGGGTTTGCAAGGGTTTTTAACATGTTTTGACTCTTAAGCTTTATTTATAGAACTATGATGTCCAAATTGAAAAAAAAATCCATGATGATAATGATCAAGGACCCTAATAACACCTCTAAACTCTTTTGGCATCCATGCACAGCCTCCAAGAAGATATGAGCATTTGATCCTCTCCTATTGAGTTAGTTTTCACCATTTGTACAGGTATGAGATTGTCTTGAGCCTAAAAATGGCCTCTTCATCATATTACATGCATACAATAGCTTAAACATATCTTATATTACCTAAAAAACATGTCTCAATTTTTTTTAATGCTCATCTTATGATAGAAATGAAAATGATTCTCCATTTGGACTTAGGCCTATCCATGCTCAATGGCTTGCCTACAACCCTTGGTGCTTTAAACCTTTCTGTTGGTTTTCTTTGTCTTTCACCAGCTTAAACACCTCTGTTATTCTTCCATGGACATAAACAAATTATTTATAATTCTCTACCAAGGCTGAAAGTGAGAGTGCCCTTTCATTTGGCCTCTAGGCATACCCTTGCCTCATGAGCATGTCTGCAACCTTAAGAGGTTTAGACCTCTTTATTCAGTTTAATCTCTCTATGAGATATTTTTCATGATTTTTTAGGTGTGTTCCAGCTCCACACAACTCTTTGAGAGGTTTAAACATCACCTGGTCCATCACTCATCAATTTCTCCCCAAACCTATGAGTGTATGCATGAGGGGATTTACCCCCTGTCTGAGACAAAATAGGGGGTAATTCCCCTATTTTCTTAGGAAATATGAGTATATTATGGTATTATTCAATTATTATATACCCTATACACAAAAATATATCCCATTTTCAAGTCATTTGACCATCCAAAGCTTCAAGTTCCAAGACTAGTTTCTATGCACAAGGACTGTATGCATGAATTTTTTAAGTGGATTATGTTTTATCAATTTAGATCCATTTTTTGGATTGATTTACATTTAAAATATCCTATATAGGTCATAATGGTCCCAAATAATGATTATATATTTTATTTATCACTCTAACCCCTTCTATACTCTCTAAATGCACCTTGAACTCATGAACTGAGTCTTTTCTTTATGACTATGAAACCCTATTTTCCTCACTCAAAAGGTGACCCATGTAGGTATAAAAGAATTTTTTAACCTCAAAAATAGTTTCCACAACATCCTTTACCTCGCTTATAGTCATTTAGTGTTTTTTGGGCAATTTTTTTCATCTTTGAGCTATGAGCACTTCAAGAAACCAGTTTACTTGCTCCCTACTTGATTGTGTTGCTCTTTGGAACCCTACCTGTAGGTTTACTTACATACTTTTAGCTTGAAATCAATGTTTAGAGGCATATTCAGATATCTTAATACCATTTTACATTGGCTTAGACCTTTCATTTCAGCCTTATGTGCTTCCTCATCAAGAAACCTGCTCACTATCTGTCCCAGTCACCTTCAACTGACTATGTGAGAGATTTTAGAGTCCTGTGGGTATATTTGTACATTTTATAGGTCTTGAAGACAATAATTCAACCTTAATTTAAAATCTCCATGGTCATCTACATTTGACTAAACTTTTTCATTTCAAACTTGAGCTAGATCATCACTTAGGACTATATCTTAACTCACTATCTAACTACAGTCAACTGTAGGTGTTCATTACAAATGAGGGATATCTGAAGGTGATCATCTTCTCTTCAAAAATTACAAGGTCATTGTCATATATGGATGATACAAGATAATAACATTAGGATTAATAAAATTCATTGAAAACATTGTTATGTGATATTCCCAAAACACCCCTGGACCTCTATTTTGTTTTTTTACAGACTTGATCTCAAAACTTAGTCTTTGACTCCTTGAACATGGTTTTCAACTCTAACCTGCAAACCTATCATTCCAAATAGATGAATAATGATCAAAACCACATGTATTGACCTCAATGAATTTTACATCACTTATTTCTATGCTTCAATACAAACTTCTCATCTCTCTGAAGTGTCACCTATAGGTCACCATTTTCATGTACATGCAGCAAGTGGAAAATGGACAATATGCATTGTTTAGGCCTCATGAATAGACCAAAACTCCTTCCAATTGACCAAAAAATTTCTCCTCATTATAATTTCCTTTGAACCAAACTCAAAACCTCCATTTCAACATGATTTTCTTCTTTCATGACACCTATATATGTTCATCAATGGTTGATTGACTGGGAAGTTGCACATGATTGCACCTTCATGAATAATTGCTTGGAGAAGGAGCATAGAAAGGTGAGGGGTTAATAAAACATGGAAAAAAATTTAATGGACCCATTTGATACCCCCTAAAATCATAGACAAATCATGAGGATCTAAGAATGGTGAAAATTTGGTCTATCATCCCAAATGAGAGCAGTCTGTAATTTGAGATGATTTGCCCATCACAACACATTGAAACATGAAACCAAGTATGGAGATAATTGTATAAGGAATTCAACATCATCTAGAATAAAAATTAACAACTGGTTCATATGTAATTTCTCAAACCAAGTCAAAACCTATAAGGTGCATGAAATAATAAGCAAAAAAGTACAGTCAACTTCATGAGGATGGTTCATGAAGCACGGGCCACCATTATTCAAAATATTTATATGTAAATGAAGGTATCCTAGTTTAATTTAACCTACCTAAGGTGTTTGATCTGAAACCTCCTCTGTTGGCCATACCAAGTACAAATCTGAATACTACTTTTACTTACCAAGAAGGGTGAAAAAGGAGCCAAACAATTTTGGGCCAAAATAGCAATTTCAAAGCACTTCAAATGTGTAATTGAGATTGGAAAAACTAGATAGACATACCATGATATTCTCCCATGTGGCACACTTCTCCATGGGTCGTACAAGTGTCAAAATCACTTTTTTCTTAAAAAAACTGCCCTTTCTTTTGAAGAACCTACCACCTTTCAGTTATGTCAGTTGGTTAAGACCTAAGTGGACACATAAGGCATTACATCAATTTTTTTAACCTTCACAATTTCAAATAAATCCATATAAGTCATTAAATGCACTTTTTTTGACCTCCAAACGACCCAAAATGACTAAAATGACTAAAGACCAAGGCTAGTATAACATCGAATGACATTAATTAACCTATAAAACACCTTGTGATTCATGTATTAGACCCCTAAAACACCTAAAAGTTAAGTTTTTACCTCCTAAGGGTGCCCCAATTTGACCTAAAAGTCAAATTTGGTCAATAAGCACCATGTTTGCCTCAACTTTAACTTATTACATAGCAAATGATGCTGGGGTGGAAACGAGTTAAGTGAGAATGCATGACATTTGACTTTGTTTTTGGAAGGATGTTGATGTGAAGCAACTTCATTCCATTCTTCAATAAATCTTCCATCTTTTAGCTAGTAAAATATCTACTCCCCACTTAAAGGAGGGGCATAGATTCAACACCTTCATTATAAAATCAAATCAGATTGCTTGCATTACACACCTCCCTCCTCGAGGCTACTCACCTCCACCACACTTTGTGATGAAAAAGAAAGTGTAAACCCTATACAACATAACAAATTCTATTTACCTATTCCATTTTATTATAATAAGTGCTTCAACTATTATAGACCCACATTTTAAAAAGAAAACACAAAATTTCTAAATCATGAAAAATATAATAAATACTTGAAAAACCCACAAACTCAATTTATTAGAGTTTCAAATATGTGTAGAATATAATTTTAGTGAGAAAACTAATTCTGATAAAAAGGAAACATGGGGAGCAAGATGAAAGAAGAAAGTGCTTCTATTCAATTGGAAGTCATGCAAAACAAACAACCATTGTATAAGAACATGATTTCCTTATTTTTACTAAATTAAACTCATCAGGTATGTTGCTTGCAACTTTCCATGACTTTTTCATGGAGTTATATACCTCCAAAGTAACTGAACCCATGGTGTTCCTACCCACCACAATGAATTTATATTCATCTATGTTATTTAATGAAAAAAATATATGTTTCGTAACAATGGAATAATATATTCTGTATTTAAGAATAGAATAAGCAGATCCAAGATAATAATTAATGAAAGAATATAATACTTGATAAATATGACTGAGCCACTTCAAGGATAAAATCTTCACAACAATGTAATAAAAACAAAATTCGGAATATGAAATCAAAGACTAACCACTACCTCCTATATATACTCTACTTAGCCATGGTTATTTTATATGCCGACCTTGCAAAGAACATAGAAAAATGCGATAAAATAATATGAAAGGTATGTAATCCACAATTCAACCACATGTATCTCTAGACACGATATAGGATAAGGGCATAACATGCCCCTCCCCTTCAAAATAACATTACTCTCAATGTTGAATCAAATTTAGATGTTACAGGAAAACTTCATACTCCCATGTTGCATCTTCATGATTTAGACTCTTCCACTTGATCAAAAACTTCTTAATCTCTCTTTTTTTAGCCTTTTAGTGTGTTGTGTATGAAGGATCTCCTCAAGTTCCCGAATGACTCTGCCTTCTTCATCTAGTTTTGGTAACTCAAGTTGGGTAGAAACTCTCTATCCAATTACCTTCTTCAAGAAAGATACATGAAATACAATATGCAAGCGAGTAGACTAAAATAGCTTTAGCTTGTATGCCACACTACCAATTTTCTATAGGATTTGACAAGGGCCATAATAACTAAAATAAAGTTTGTTATCTTTTTGTGTTTTTCAAATACATATACTATATGAATGCAAGCACACAAAGAGCCAATCATTTATATCAAAATGCCTCTCACTACAGTGTTGATTTTCTTCTTCATTCATTTGATTATGTTCTATTACTAAATTCTCTCTCAAACTAGCTAGTACCTCATGTTGATGTTAAATGTGTTCCTCAATAGCTCAAACCTTGAGTTGCACCTTCAAGGAAGAAGTGTGGATGGGGGATGATATCCATAAAATGCCACAAATTGAGACATTTTAGAAGAGGTATGGAAAGAAGTGTTATACCACCATTCTACTAGTGACAGTCAATAAACCAATCGTTCATGTTTATCTAATACAAAATAACAAAGATACCCTTCTAGAAATTTGTTAATCACTTCTATTTTTTCATTATATTGAGGATAATATAACGAGATATGAGCCAAATGAGTACCCAAACATGTAAATAAACTAGTCAAAAAATTACTAGTAAATATGGGATCATGATCACTTGCAATGACCTTGGGAGTACCATGTAGCTTTTAAACTGTATTGCGAAAAGCAACAACTAATGTATTGGCAACAAATGGCTATGATAAGAAGAAAAATGAGCATATTTTGTGAGCCAATCCAAAACTACCATAATGACATTTTTACTTTAAGACCTCAGCTACCCTGTAATGAGATATATAAAAACCTCCTCCAACCTCTAGCTAGGGTTGGATAAAGGTTTTAGAAAACCGGATGTCTTAATTATTTCACTTTTATTATGTTGACACACATGCATTCTACTACAAATTTCTATTTATCCCCTTGAGTCCTTCCCAAAAGAAATCTTGATTGATTCTATGATAGGTTTTAAAAACTCTCGAGTGCCCCCTATTGGACATGCATGAATCTCTTGAAGGATCTTATTTTTTAGGATAGAATCATTACATAGGTATAATTTATATTTATACTATAATGTGTTCTCTTTCCACTCAATTTTTTTAGAAACACTAGAACCATGCTAAAGAATCTAAATCAAAACATGTGTGTCCCTTTTGGATCTAATCAATCTACCTACCAAATGGTCATCATGCATAATAATGCCTCAATTGATTCATCCCTCCTAGATAATGCATCTACTAACACATTCTCTTTTACTTTCTTATTGACTATTTCAAAATCATATCCAAACATTTTAGTCGTCCAATTTTGTTATTCTTTTAATGACAATTGTTGTTCCAAAAAATATTTTAGATTGTCATGATCAATCTTTACTTTAAAGTGTATACCCATCAGATAAGATCTCCATTGCTTGACTACATGAATAATAGACATCATCTTTTTCTCATAGATTGGATTGAGCCTATTTTTTCCTTGAGTTTATGACTCTCAAATGCAATGGGTCTTATTTCATGTATTATTACTTCCCCCATGCCATATCCTAATGTATTGCATTCAACAACAAAAGTTTTTAAAAAAATAGAGGTAACCAAAACTAGATTCATGCACATATCCTCTTTCAGCTTCTCAAATGCTTTGATAGTTACCAATAGGAGTATTTCGTCAACAAGGTTGTAAGTGGAGCTGCTAAGCTACCATAATATTTTACAAATCTATGATAGTAACATATTAACCCTAAAAATACATAAAGGTTATTGAGGGTCTTTGACACTTGTCAAGTCAACTTTGAATCCATGTAAAACAATATGACCCAAGTATTCCACCTATTGAACTCTAAAAACACATTTGGAAGGTTTGACATAAAGTTGTTGTTCCAAAACTAATAGTACATATTTCACATGCATCAAATGTTCTTCTCAAGTTTTGTTATAAATTAGGATGTCATCAAAAAACACCAACATAAATTTCTTTAAAAAGGCCTAAAACTAGTATTCATCAAACTCTAAAATGTATATGGTGCATTTTTGAGACCAAGAGTCATGACCATAAACTCATAATGGCCTTCATAAGTTATGAAAGTTTTTTTAGGGATATCTTCATCTCTGATCTGAATTTGATGATACTTTGAACAAAGATCTAGTTTGGTAAAATAAATAACACTGTGTAATTCATCTAAAAAATCATCAATGATTGGAATAGGGAACTTATCTTTGATGGTTTACTTGTTGAGTTTGGTATAGTCTAGACACATCCTCCAA
Organism: Torreya grandis; assembly: GCA_037957365.1. Taxonomy (NCBI): domain Eukaryota; kingdom Viridiplantae; phylum Streptophyta; class Pinopsida; order Cupressales; family Taxaceae; genus Torreya; species Torreya grandis. Next base: position 1,476,756 of record JARHVA010001758.1, read on the forward strand.
GTTTAATCCTTAATACGCTATTAATCCCTACCTTAGGGATTAATATTCACTTTGACTATGTCTGTTAATACCTGCCTCTAGCATCTCATATACCATATTTTCAATTTCACTCTTTTGTGCATATGGATACCTATATGGTCTTATGTTTAGTGGTGTAGTACCTGGAAGTAGTCTTATGGCATGATCATGTTCTCTTTTTGGTGATAGTCCTTTTGGCATGACATCAAAAATAGTTGGTTGGCCATCAAGAATCATCTATAAATTAAGATGTGTAGACACATTTATTGGTTGAACTTTTATGGAAAATAATTGTGCTACAAATCCTTCTGCCCCTTTTTAAAAATATTCATGATCTAATGTGAACTAACCAATTGTGTATATTTTTCTCATAATCCACGTAGTTCAAATGTCCTACCTCCAAAATGAAAGTACATGAATAATTCATGTGAATTCATATTTATTGTGCTCAAATTTATGAGCCATTGTACTCCCAAAATAATGTCAACCCCACCCATGGAAATAGAAAACATAAGAAAATCTAGCATGTAGTCTCCCATATCAAGCTTAACACTGGCATTTTCCAAATATTTGACTATGCCACTATCTGTAATCATGTCCTGAAATTCTAGAGTTGGATAAATGAAACAGTTCAAATGAGTAGCCAAATTACTATTGATAAATAAGGAAAATGACCTCATCAAGGAAATTCTTGATAGATTCTTAGCTTCCACCAATTGGTGGGATCATGATATGGCTACAGAATATGAATTTATGTTAGGACCCTTCATTATAACCATTATTTGTACTTTCTTTCCTTAATAAAATGTTATAGATGCATATGCTTTGAAAAATGCCACTTGAGTCCATTGGAATAATCTCACATTCATGTGGAGTAGTAGTTAGATAGTGTTGAGTTAGTATAAATAAGAGTCTAGACTAGTTACAAATCACCCATGAATTATATTGAATGGAGCTTGCTCAAAAGAGATTTCCCCCTCGAAGAGGCCAAAAATTATACAATTTTACTATTGTGATACAATTATGCTTCTTTTGAATCAATCTAATTCTATTATTTCTATTTAATTTTGTATATTTATAGTCTAGTTCTAATTTGTTTCATGAATGACCCTGTCATATAGTATCAGAGTAATTTTTGGGGTCAATTTTTTCTACAACTTCAATAAGTTTGATCTATTTACTTATGTTCATCGTAATCTCTCACCATGCCCTCAAGAGATTTGGATTATCAAAAAATGGCAACAGAGTGGTGGCACTAAGCTTTCGCCCTCGAATGTCATCATTATGAGTTGAGTCTTATAATCAATCATCACTCTAAGCTGAGTTTTAAAAGTTCTCCCTATATCAAGATTTACAATTTATTTTGGTAAGAGGTCGTCATCACTATGAGCCATGTTTTAAAATCTATACATCTACATTAACATTTTTGTACACTGACTCCCCAAACCACCATTTATGCGTTAGTTTTTCTTGCTACAATGTCTGGAATAAGAATTTGTGTCGTAAGTGGTGTACTGCATCATAACTTTCAAGTTTCGATAAGGAATTTCATTTTTAATTTTAACAATCTAAGTTATATTTTATAACATTAAAATTTTGATCTGGTTTGGCCATACTGCCACCAATCACATTATAAATTTTTTTATAATATTCTAATCCATTTTCTGCCATACTACCAATCGATTGCACTATAATTGTTTGTTATAATCTAATTCAATATTGGCCATAATTACAATCAATTACACTGTAATTGTTTGTTATATTCTGATCCAGTTTTGGTTATACTGCCAACCACCCAATTACAATGTAATCCAAATTTAGATCTGGTTTTGGTCTTACAACCAATCAATCCTATTGTAATTGTGTGTGTGTGTGTGTGTGTGTGTGTGTGTGTGTCTTCAAAACCCATAGGTTGAATACATCATTCTTATTTTCCCACCGCACTGATCATTTTAAGGGGTATTTTATAAATTTTCAAAATAAACTCACAAATTCCCATACAAAAAAGGTCCCCTTGTAGTCCAAAAGATGTTTTTTTCAATTATTTTCACTTGTATGTAAATTAAACCAATGTGATCATCTTGTCAAGCCCATCAATTTAACATATAAATTCACTCAGTGTTTTCCAAAACCTCCAGACCCCCTAGTAGATGGTTGTTACTCATGATAGGACCCACACCATGGCACATGGCTAAACTTTAGACCGAATTTGAACCCCAACTGTCTAAAATACATGATCACATCCTCAGCCTCAATGTTGAAAATTGATCAATCCTAACTAATGGGGATCGTCAATCTAATGGTAGTTCTTCCTTCAGAGCACCACTACGTGGCCCTCAAATAGATTTTCTCAAATTTGATAGTACTGAACCCACCAGTTGGATTTACCACATTGAGCAGTAATTTAGTCTACATCCCACTACAGGGGAAGAAAAGGTACTTATTGTTTCATTCCACTTAGAGAAGGAAGTTTTCCAATGGTACCACAATTCAAATCCAAAACTTGATTGGGTTGATTTTTGAATGCTCTTGCTACTACATTTTGGGCCTAGTGCCTATAATGATTTCACAGTTGCCTTGCCTAAACTTTATCAAACTGGTATTGTTCGTAAATATCAGAGTTTGAAAGACTCACCAATTAGACTAAAGGTCTATATGATGATTTCTTCAAAAGTTACTTCATCAATGGACTCAAGGATGTGCTTCAAGTTGAGATTAAAATGTTTCAACCTCAACCCATGATGGAAGCCTTGGGATTATCCAAATTGACCAAAGACAAAATCACATTGTAGTGTCACAATTCCAATGGGTACCATCTAAGCCATATTTCTTCTACTATCCCAACACACAACCCCCTCTCAAGGCAACACCCATCAAATGCCTCACCAAGGCAGAAATGTGTACACATTACAAGGGGTTATGCTACAATTGTGATGACAAATGGGCTAGGGGCCACAAATACATTGAACAAAAATTGTATCTGCTCAATTTAGATTCCCCATTTATATGTCTACATGGGAAGATACCTCAAATTCCCATTTTGATGAGCTAGATCATGAACTTGATGATTCGCAGCCCTCATATTCACATCCAGAAATTTTTGTGCATACCTTGATAGCCACAAACAATGTGTATAAAAGGGTTTTTCAATAAAAACCCTTCAACATTCTTATTGATTTAGGTAGCAATCATAACTTCATTAACCCTCAAGTAACTAAGCATGTAGACTATTTTGTGCACCCTTGTTCTAGTTTTGAGGTGATGATTGCCAATGGAGGAACATTGCCTTGCAAGGGAAAGTGTCGCAATGTTTGCATTTCAATGGGAGACTATAACCTCAGGACTAACATGTTTGATTTATATTTGCATGGATGTGATGTTGTTTTGGGTACACAATGGCTACAAACTCTTGGACTTGTTCTTTGGTTTTTTTTTGAGTTATGGATATAGTTCTTCGAGAATGGACACCAATACACACTGAAAGGCCTTCTTGCTAGGTCCACTAGTATCATCAGCTCTCATTGCATGGATAAAATTCTTAAAAAGGTTTCCCACGGCATAATTTTCCAACTCTTTTCTCTTCACACTAGTCCACCAACTGATTATGGCCAAACATCAGACTTGAAAAATATTTTGGTCAAGAATGTAGTAGTTTTTTAGGAACCATTTGGATTGTTGCCTCATTGCCCTAAAGAACATCACATCTAACTATTTTTAGGCAGTGCACCACCAAATATTTGGCCATACCATTACCACTTTCTTCAAAAAATTGAGATTGAGAAGATGGTTCAAGATTTCCTACAAGCTAGAGTTATCCTAGCACTAGCCCATATTCATCTCCAATATTGCTTGTTCATAAAAAAAGATGGCTCTTGGCGACTCTGCATTGATTTCCAAGAATTGAAAAAGCTCACCATTAAGGAAAAAATTGTCATTCTGGTAATAGATGAGTTCCTAGATGAACTCCATGGTGCCACATTTTTCTCCAAGTTGGATCTGCATTCTGACTATCACCAAATCCACCTACATAAAGCTGACATTTTAAAGATTGCCTTTTACACACATGATGGTCACTATGAGTTCCTTGTCATGACATTCGGGCTTTGCCAATGCCCCTTCCACATTCCAGGTCTTAATTAATAAAGTATTCCACCCCTTCTTGTGGACGTTCATCTTGGTCTTCTTTCTGACTATCACCAAATCCGCCTACATGAAGCCGACATTCCAAAAATTGCCTTTTGCACACATGATGATCTCTATGAGTTCCTAGTCATGCCATTCGGGCTTTGCCAATGCCCCTTTCACATTCAATGGATTAATTAATAAAGTATTCCACCCCTTTTTGTGTAATTTCATCTTGGTCTTCTTTGATGACATCCTCATCTATAGCCGAACTTGGGAGGGTTACCTCAACCACCTCGACACTACCTTGTAACTTTTTACTGAGAAACGCTTATGTGCTAAATGCTTTAAATATTATTTTTAGAAACTTGAGGTAGAATATCTCAGACATATTGTATCAATTTCCAGTGTTCATGTCGACCCCACCAAAATCGAGGCTATGACAAATTGCCCAAAACCAAGGACACTCAAAAGTCTATTTCTTGGCCTCACATGATACTATAAAAAAATTTCAAGGATTACATAAAAATTGAAGCCCCACTGAGGACTATGCTAAAAAAAGACTCATTTGTGTGGTCAAGAGCATTTGAACAAGTATTTGATAGCCTCAAACAAGGAATGTGCACCACCCAGGTATTGGTCATGTCTAATTTTTCCAATCCATTTGTTATTGAATGTGATGCCTATGATATAGGACTTGGTGTTATGTTCATGTAGGACGGACATCCCATTACCTTCACTAGCAAGGTCCTCATCAGGTATAATATGGCATGTTCCACCTAGGACAAGGAGATGATGATTATTCTCCTTGTAGTCAACAAATGGCATCCATACTTGGTAGGCCAACATTTTTGCATCAAAATCGACCACCAAAGCCTCATTTATTTTCTAGAGCAATGGGTCTCTTCCCCAGATCAAAAAAAAAGGGTTTCTAAACTCATGGGGTATGATTATGAGATCACCTAAAAAAATGAAAGGAAAATTTGATGGCCGATGCTCTTTCTTGCTAGTTTGAAGAATAGGAAGGATTGTATGTTGTATGTATTCCCATTTCCACATGGCTGCAAGATATTCAATATGAGTGGCATCATGGCAACCCCACCCAATAGTTCATTCTAAAACTATCTATTGATTCTACTGCTAAAACTCACTATACTTTGGATGGCCAAACATTTTGATATAAAGGTCGCCTTGTATTGGTCACAGGATCTAAGTTCAAACAAACTATTTTTCAAGAGTTGCATGCCTCCCCTTCTGTAGGTCATTCAAGTTTTTTGAAAAGCTATGAACGTGTCTACCACAATTTTTCTAGGATGAAATCAAGCATGAATGTGATGTAAACCAATGCCATGAAGGGGAAACAGTCGCATTACCTAGTTTGCTCCAACCATCACCCATTCCACAACATATTTTTACTGACATTTTGATGAATTTAATTGAGGGCCTTCCCAAATCAGGTGGCAAATTTGTCATTATCATGGTGGTGGATTGTCTTTCAAAATATGTTCATTTATGTGCTCTAACCCACTCCTACACTGCTTCAACCATAGCCCAAATAGTTCTTGATAAAATATTTCAGCTTCGTGGCATTCCCACCTCCATCGTATCACATTGTGACTCAGCCTTCATCAGTCATTCATGGTAGGAACTTTTCAAACGCCTCGGCACAAATCTGAAAATGAGTTTGGGATACCATCTATAGACAAATGGCAAAAAAATTATCAATAAATGTCTCGAAACATATCTTCGTTGTTTTGCCTTGAAGCAACAACGTCAATGGGTAAAATGGTTACCACTTGCCGAATGGTGGTACAATACCTCCTACCACATGGCCTCCAAGCTCGTCCCGTATGAAGTTATCTATGGTCAAAATCTGCCATTTCTTCTCTCAAATTTTTAGGTAGTTTTGATGTGCAGGTTGTGGATACTAGTCTCAACACATTTGACAATAGCCTTCACCTCCTCAAGGATAATCTCTGCCCTGCATAAAATTATATGAAACAACAGGTAGACTAGCATCACTCTAAACAATCCTTTCAACCTGAAGATGTGGTTTTCCTTTGCCTACAACCTTATAAAGAGTTATCTTTAAATCTAAAAGGCCACCATAAAAACTCTTTAAATCTAAAAGGCCACCATAAACCAACTCCTAAATTCTATAGGCCATATAAAATTCCCCCATAGATTGGCATAATCGCCTACAAAGTGGAACTTCCACCTTAACTTTGCATGCAACCCCCTATTTTTCATTTATCCTGCTTAAATAAGGTCCTTGGCCATAATGTCACCACCCAGACAATGCTTTCCAAACATGATGTAGAGGGGTAGATATCCTTTTACAACTTATAGCTCTACTTGACAGGAGCTCTTTTAAGCTCCACAATCAGGTCATCGCCGAAGTTCTAGTACAATGGCAAGGGATGCAACCAGAAGATGTTAACTGGAAACCTCTTCAAATCCAAAAGCAATTTCCTCAACTTCAGCTTTGAGGGCAAATATTTTCAGGGGGAGGGCATGTTAGGACCCTTCATCCTACCCATCATTTGTACTTTCTTTCCTTAATAAAAGGCTACGAATGCATATGTTTTGTAAGATGTCCATTGATCCCATTAGAATAATCTCACAATCATGTGGAGTAGTAGTTAACTAGTGTTGGAGCTAGTATAAATAAAAGTCTAAATTAATTACAAATCACTCATGAATTGTATTGACTTGAGCTTGTTCAAAGGAGGTTGCCTCCTCGTAGAGGCCAGTGATTCTACAATTATGTTATTGTAATACAATTATGCTCCTTTCAAATCAATCTAATTATGTTGTTTTTGTTTAATTTCTTAAATTTACAATCTAGTTCTAATTTGTTTCAAAAAGGATCCTATCAAATTTATGATGGAAAGTTGTTCAAATCACTAGTTCAATCATCTTTAGATCGAGAATATCATACCAAAAATAAGTTCTTTGAAGTTTGAAATATGTGGTTGGAATATCTAGAGTTTGGCAGGATGATCAAAGATGAATGGAGTAGCCAGAATGACAAATCTAGGGCAAAAATGTATCTTCTTGCTTAGAAACTATGAAGCACCCCAATTTGTTAAATCGAAGTGGACTTATATTTAAATTTTAATTGATCCAAATTTAAATCCTACAAATGGAAAAATAGCATATTCTATATGAATTAAGCTTAAGACCTTCACTTGAGAGAGGCTACAATAAATCAAAATTTGTAAGTGCATTGGACCAAACACCCTGATTTGGTGTTTTGGTATGAACTTACATTTACATTAAAGAGTTTTTCTTCCAGTGTATTTATGAATACTCGCTTTTTAAAACTAAATATTAATAATCTTTCACTTTCTAATGTTCTTTCAAAGATTTTTAGAATCAATTTTATGCTAAGAATTGATTTTACAATTCCTACAATATGTTTATCAATAGAATCATATAATTTAAAATAATATATAATTAAATAAAATTAAATTGTAGAATAAAATGTCATACAAATTTTAAAGAAAATACTTAAATAAAATCTTTCTATTTTTCATTTCATATTTTTGAGAGCAGACACCCTCCTCAAAATGGCTTAACAATTACACAACAATATTCACACCGATAAAATGTATATCAAAACAATGGTAACATACAAACCATACGAGTAAGAATTGGTTGGCCTCATACTTATACAGGGATCACCCCAAATAAAAAATATATATTATATTTTATATTCATCTGGGATCAATGAATTTATAAATGTAAGTCCTCGCCAAAACCCCAAACTCTCGAGCTTATCAAGGTACTTACAACTAATTAACAATTGAGTATGATTTATGAGTATTGTTGAGCTTATTGTTTTGATATAATTTAATTTTTGTATTAAATTGACGTGTTATTGACTTTCACAATTCCTCTGCAATTTTCCATTGTGTGGAAAGGAATATAATGGATCCGTACCCAAAAAAAAAAACCTAAACCTAAAAGCGTATTGAGAGGCTATCTTAAACCCTAGGGTTTGGCGGAAGATCTGGCTGGCCTGGTTTCGTTTAGTTTTGAGTGGAAATGTATATGATAGCCATTGGGGAAAGAGAGCCCCGGCGTTCTCACGATCTCTCCTCCTTTGATGGCCTTCCACCTGAGCACATCATATGAGTTAATAATAATCGAATGCATTTATATCAAAGGGAAGGGGGTTGAGGGTTTTGGATTTTGGGTTTAGGGTTGGTTAATCTAAGAGTCTACCTGTATCGAGTAACGAGGCAATGGAGAAAGACGGCCATTTGCAACTTGGTGAAGTCCATTCCAACGCACAATCTCATTCCACCTCCAAACGGTATGAAATGCTTGCTAATGGCGTTTGATTCTGCATCCTGTAATCACTCAAAAAATAATAATAAATGTAATGCATGGAGAAGTGAAGTAGTGAGAAAGTAGCAGTAGCAGTACCTGCCATCTCCAGGGATTGAAAGAGAGTGGATCTGGGAAGACGAGGGAATCCAGGTGCATAGCTGTCGGGCACACCATCACTGTCCACCCTGCTGGAATACAATATCCTGGAATTGGAATTGGAATTGGAATTGGAATTGGAATATAAAATAAAATAAAATATGTGCGCGTGCTTTGAATTTGGCATGGCATACCTCTAATCTGAACATCCTTGATTGCTTTTCTGAACATTCCGGGAACAATGTTAGCCAATCTTATGGTCTCGTTTATCACCTGCATACAAGTCATGAATGTCAGCATCCAACATAAACATTGGGTGTAGTTTTTAAGGGGAAGAGTAGAGGGCACCGACATTGGAGGTGAAGCTCATGGATTTGTATTCTTTCCAGCTTAGTTGGGAATTTTTGTCTTCCCTCTGTGCAATAATTGCTTCGTGTTCTTCCTGCAAGTATAGACATTCCTGCATTAGGGTTATATAAGAGGGGAAGGGGGAGGAAGAGAATTAGGAGTAGACATGACCTGCAGCTCCTTGAGCACTTTTGGATGTTCAGTCACAAATTTAATGGCTAAAGTGAAAGCGAGGGAGGTGGTCTCGAAGCTGGCGAACAGAAGAACGAATATCAAATCCAAAGCAATATCTTCCGTCAAAAGTGTCCCATCCTTGTTCAGTTCTGTAAGCACATAGTCGAAAAAATCGCCATGTTTAATATGCGGATTTTGTCTTCTCTCGCCAAGCATTTTCTTTAATTTATTCATCGCCCTGCTGCGCCCCTGCTCACACAGTAATTTAATAACCATAGAGAGAGAGAATGCAAAAGATTAAGAGTGCAAAGTGCAAATGCAACCAACCTTTAAGCATTGATGATAAGCAGTGCCAGGAATATTCAAGGGAAACGATATCAAGCCTTGAATAAATGCTTTAAAGTTACTTCTAAGGCCTTCATCTGCTGAAGGATTATAGCTTATAAGCTTCATGGCGGTAAAGTCAAAAATGATCTGCCAAACATAGAGTTAGGTAGAAATGAAAAATTTAAAAGAAAAGCAAAAGGAATGGGAATAGGAATAGGAATAGGAATAGGATAGGAAATTACAGCAGCGGATGCCTCTTTAATGTCAACAACACGGTTGTGCCACTGTGAGTGGTTAATATTGGAGAGAGTATTTTGCTCAATTTGAGAGAGAAGCGTGTGTTTGAGGTGCTCTGGGCCAACAAGGGTGAGCACCATGTTGCGAAGATACTTGTACATGTAGCCGTGCAGAGAGCCCACATTCTGCTCCCCAAACACCTTGGTAAAGCTCTCCGGGTACCAACTCCTGAACAGCCGACCCTCCTGCTGAAATATGAAATTATTAACCTCTGCCTCCGTGCACACCACCACTGACCTTCCCACTATGCTTGTCTTGAACACAGGCCCATATCTGCGGAGCGGAGCCTCATCATAACAAATTATGGTACTTAAATTATCTACTACAAAGTATGGACATTCATCTGAGGTCCGGAATGGTGTTAAAGGAAAAGCTAAGAAGGAAGAACACATGAATGAAATAGAATTACAACATTAACAGGGAAGCGTGAAAAAGTATACAAGACAAAAATTCAAGACAAAATAAATAGAAGAAAGAAAGCATACTATATCAAAGACTTTAATCTATATGGGACCATGAGGAAAACACTTACATACAAGCAACAGAAATTAAGTGGAATGCAAAAAGTAGTTGATTCAGTTAGAGACTAGTAAGAAATAAGAACAATGTTTGTTTTGTGATGGGGTGATAGATATAAAATGACACTACATTATAAAGTGTGCACTTTATATTGACCTTGATATCACATTGATATCAAGTACAACGATATAACATAACTGACTTGTATTAGACAAAACAGCATGTTTTTTATCAAGATCCACAACAAGAATTGGAAATTTTACAAAACTATGCCAAACAGATATATTAACACAGAAAATTTGTATTACAGAACTTACTTAAAAACTGATTGATTTTATGAACGTTATTAACATCATTCATTCATTCAGAAAATAGACTGTTTGGTCTTTAGTCTTAGGGCGGTTATTAAAATCTTTCCTTCATTCATTCAGAAAAGATAAAAGCAACCATGTTAATGTACCTACCGTTCTTTTCGTTGTTTGATGAAGGGAGGCACGTCGAAGGACTGATTTGATGCAAAGAAATGAAACGTTTCGCCAATGATAGGAAAACCCATGCTCCCTGGAGGAAGAGGAAGAGAATGACCCCTTCCTTTCCCCTTCCCCTTCCACTTCCACTTCCACTCCCTCTTCCCCTTGCCCCTGCCCCAAATAATCCAGCCTATCAAAACTAAAAGCAGAGGGAATAACAGATTCTCCCACATATTTCTCTTCCTTAAAAACACTAAATTTCGCCAGAACAAATACTAAGGAAGAGACACAGAATCTCACACCAATGCAGTTGCATTAATAAGCATGTCTCCCTCCTTTCTTATGCCCGTTGCCCCTTGTAAAATGACCAGGATTAGCTGCCACCGTTGACATTACTTAAAGTCGCTAAGTGCAGTGCCAGGATATTTATTCATATACTTTTAGGGAATAAAAAGATGAGCACGGGGATCTGAACCAGGATAAGAAGACAAACTGTTCTGGTGTCCATTAGCATTGTGAGAGGAGCATCTTTGAGTTATTTAACTACCTAAAACCCCACTAGGGCAACTCCCAAGATTCTTCCATGGCTGGCTGGCTGGCTGTGTTTGTTTTTATATTTAATTTACCTGTCTCCAGTGCCCAAAGCCCACTCCCCAATGGCATCACCTACATCTTAGATTAGAAATGAATGAATGAAATGAAACGATTTTAATTGAGTTTATGGGACCAGTGATTGCATAGGTAGTATTTTAAGAAGTTTTGCTCCTCTTCTTGAATTAGGCTAACAATTCCCACAATTTTTTTATTCTATTCTCCTAAAATAACTTCTCCATAAAATCGTATTTTAATGTTTTTTTATATTTGATATATTCACTCTCTAATATTTTTGAACCATAATAAGGTGCATGCAACTCGAAAAGAAAGAAAAACCCTAAAATATACCTATCACCCACTTTTATTGTAACCATCTATGTATTATATGTTTATATGATTAATGGATAATCAATGAGTTTCAATTATCTAAATATACATATATAAATAATAAAAATGATAGTTAATTAGAGGGCATATCAAGAGATGAAACAAGAAAGTTTTCCAAACCATAACATTTTTAAGAATAAGGAAGATCTTGAAACTAGAATAGAGTTGATTCACAATTGAATTATCGAAAAATGCATCTCAGACACCCTAGTTAAAGAGGAACATGTAGTGGCTGTCAATTGGATGAGGTTTATAGGAAAGAGCAAATATACTAGAGGCAAGAATCTTACACTCAATGGATGAAGGAAGGAGATAAAAACATGAAATTCTCCCACATGGCCTTCAAGATTAGAAAGCGCGCTAACTTCATTGGTAGGGTGGAAGACCCAAATGGAGTCCTTTCAAGTACTTAGTAAATTCTCTCATTTTCCCATTTTGAGAACATTTTCTCAAAAGATGATATTGATATAAGTTCTGTCTGTGCCACTTTGTTGAATACTATTCTTAAGATCATCACCGACTCCCAAAATGATGCTCTCTAGAAGTAAATTTCCCTAGAAGAGGTTAAGATTGCTCTATTCTCCATGGAAGTTGAATGAGTGTCAGGAACATATGGCTTCCAAACAATCTTCTTTCAACATTTTTGGGACATTTTAGAGGAGTTATTAGGTGTGATGGAGGATTCCCAAGAGTTTAGATCTGCCTTGAAAAACCTTGATTGCTACATTTTTAGCTCTCATAAAAAATAAAAATAAAGTTTTCCAGGGTTGGGGATTTCAGACCCATCTCTCTTTGCAACAATGTCTATGAGGTCATTTCAAAATTCATTGCTAATATGCTCAATTAAGTCTTCATTTCATCATTCAGAGGAGCGGTAAGGGTTTGTGGAAGGGAAGCGCATCCTAGATGGCATAGTCATGCCTCAAAAACTCGTCCACTCTTTGGACACCAAAAAAAGAAAAGGGCTTTAGATCAAAGCGGACATTACCAAGTCAATGATCGGGTAAGTTAGGATTGTTTATACCAAATCCTTGAGAGGTTTAATTTCGGGGACAATTGGAGAGAGATGGTTAGAGGCTATTAAGCCAACTCCACCTTTTTGGTTATGATTTACAGATTGGCAGAAGTGTTTTCTGGTGGCACTAGAGATCTTAGGCAAGGGGACCCTTTGTGCCCCTACCTCTTCATTATCATGGCAGAGTCCTTGGGTCAATAGCTCAAAGATCACAGAGATAAGACTAGGCTCAAAGGTTTGAAAACTTCTACAAGAGGGGAGTACCAAACCCATCAACAGTTTTTGGATGACACCATGTTCCTTTCGGCTCCTTATTTTCAAGAATCTAGGAAATTAGGGATGGCTTAAGTATCTTATACAAAAAATAATTTGTACAAATGATCAACAAAGGGAAATCTAAACTTTTCTTCCTCATTTGCAACCAAAGAGAGCAAGGTTTTTAGAGTAGATTAATTGGTATTGAGAACGATGAGCTTCTAGAAACTTATCATTGTTTATTTGGTGTTTATTTGCTTGGGTTTTGTTTTGTGGTCCCATCGGAGATCATTGTAGCTTATAAAATTGGTTTTTAATTGTCAAGCAGATTTAACTCTTTCTGGAGATATTTATTCCAATTATGTTTAGTAGTTGTTTTATCGAGCGGTGAGCTAGACATAGTTGTACCAAACAGGGTATGTCCATATCACGGTGAATGGTAAAGTATCGTAGTGCATCCATTATGAGTTGGACTATTCCACCTTAAGAATGTTATGAGGTTGTGAATAGATAGATGCATTTGAACCCTATTGTTCTTTGAAGCCTTTTTGTTTAGTGACACAACCTTACTTGTTGTCGTGGTCTATGGAAGCATAAACTCAATAATCCATTAACAAATCACATTTTGGTATCACTTGAAGGCGTGCATTAGTCTATTGATCTTGATTGAATAGATATACCTTGGTTGATCGTAGTCCAGTGTACAAATCTTTTACCATGAGAGAGTGTTGTGTAATTATGTTATCTGTGTTGGACAACTTATGTTGTGCACGTGAATCTTGCAAAGTTTCTTGATCTTGTTACTATATTCTTGAGACATGTGTAAGCATTGTGAGTTTTTTTTTTAAATGAATGTTTTTCTACGTATTTTTATAGAGTAATGTAGAAATTTTGCATTGACAACAAGGAGGAGATCATAACCAAAAAATGGAAATTCTTTAGAGAGCTCCAAGGTAACAATAAGGATATTAAAGTTAGAATGAATATTATTTTGGCTAGTTATAGGACCATGCATACCAAAGACTAGGATATCATAAGATGGGACCAAAAGGGAGCATGGGCTTACAATGTAGCAATAAGATATACCAAAATGTGACAGGATTGCCCTAACCCCTGACCAAGCATGGAGTGGAGGAAGGCTTGAAACTCTAGAGCTTGGCAAAGGCAAAATGATCCTATGGTTGTCAATTCACGCTAAAATCCTTATAGGTGAGTACCTTAAGAGAAAAGGTTTTGCAAGCCCTAACAAATGCTCTTTATCCAAAGGAGACGAGGAAGATCACTACATCTCATCCAATTTTCATTTCCTAGAATATTATGGGCTCTGTGCTTGGAAAAATTCAATATATAACAGGTTGGAGGATGAGAACTAAAATGCAAATTTGTCTTGAGAGAGATCAGTGGTTTAAAATATATTTAAGATATATCTGGAGCATGGATCCAACAATGATATATGGAAAAAATGGCTTCAGAGAAACTCTAGATTATTTAATAAAAAGAAAAGAGAAGTCACCCAAGTCTAGAAAGAAGTGAGTAGAAAAATTACAAAGATTAACTCTAATTGTGGGTACCAGAAAAATAAGGAAGGCAAACCCAATGAAATTAGTGTTTTAAGTAATTGCCTAGAAATTAGGGTTGTCTTTGACAAGATACCTAGAAAAAGAAGAAGAATAGTGGGGGCAAGAGAAAAGAGGTTTGTCTTCAATTAGATACTCGAAAAAAAATGAACAAAAGTGGGGGCATGAAAAACTAGGAAACCCTCCTAAATGGTTGACATGAGTTAATTTAAACAAGACCTCAAAGAGTAGCCTAGAAAGGCAAAAGTCGGGTGTATCATAAGGGATCACAATGATAAATTGTTGTTTTTAGAGCCACATTCTATAAGATGAATTCAAATAATATTGTGAAAGGAGAAGGCTTTATGTTGGGGATGAATTTGTGGTTAATTATGGGATTCAATACCTCAAAGTAGGAGACTCTCTGATCATCATTAACGGTACAAAAATAGGTAAAATGAAAAAATGGAGAGTACAGAGCATCACTGAGGAAGTAAGAAAGACAAAATAAATTTATCGAGGTTAAATACAAACACTGTTACAATATTGGGAAGTATGCAACAGTTTAGATCGCCAATCATGATATCTATAGAAAAGAAAGAAGAATTGGGGGAATGAGATGGAAATTGTGTGGAACACTTCATATGCAGAGAATAAGACCATATTTTAAAGGGATAAAGAGATGAGAGGAGCAGTAAACCTCTCACTAATTTGTTTGGTTCTTGTTATCCTTGCTCACCATTCTAAAGGTTTTGCCTTTAACGTGAGATTTGCAATGTTATGATAGATGTGTGAACCTCTATCATGGACCTTGGAACCTTGGAGGTCAAATTTTGGTTAGGGTCGAGACTTGGATTGCCTGATTATCCTAGGTCACCAAAACTAGATTCATTTCAACATATCACTATAATTTGTGGCCATTGATTGGTAGATGGCTAAGCCACATCATTCCTTTACAAGTAATTTTAAGCTCGTCATGGTACTAGATCGATATGGGTTAGGCATTAACAATTATATTCACCGAGGGTGTAGGCTATGTGGGCCTAGGATTGTAGAGACTTTGATAATGAAGTAGAATTCAAGGGGTGTGATCTTGACTTTGCTTGTGGTTGTTTTCAATGTGTGGGGTCCTCTTGGATGTCCTCAATGATGTTTGCATCATGTTTGTTTTTCCTAGTTGAAGGCTACATGTAGGGGACACTAGCAATTATTGTTTCCTTGTTTCACCTCTACTCACGTGGCATTTCATTGTCTCTACTTTATGGCTTGTCATGATCAATCTCAATTGTTGATTTTGGATGTTTCCTAACGCATGATTTCTCCAACAATATGCTTTGTTGACTCTAAATTCAAGGACAAATTTTTCCTTTCTCAAATTTTTCATGTTATCCTTTTCCTACCTACATTATGATCACAATATTGTTGTCACTTTTCCTACCAAAATCTTCAACTTTTGTGGCATTCCAATTTCAACAAGTCATCATTTTTAAACACTTTTAGTAATGAAGCGTAGTATGGCCATCATTGGAATGCACTTCTTTTTGGTCAGTGGACACAATCATCGAGCCTTGGATCGTGCCTTCTTAAGCCATGGATAAGTCTACTCCTCAACATCACAACCCCTAATTTATTTTAGCTCTTGATGTCTTTAATGAAGGGGTGGAATAGAGATCAATTATTGGTGATGGCCCTCAAGCTTCTAATAAGCTAATTCTAGTATTTTTGTTTTCACTTCAATGGAGCCCATTGGAGATTCAATGCTTGATGTTCAAACAAATTATAATGGATAGGGAACACAACGTCGTCTATGAAGAAGAGAGATGTAAATAATGAAATGGAAACTTTGTTTCATCTAAGAACCTATATATCTCAGAGCATCTTTGCTAAAGCACAAGTCAAATAAAATGCATATGATAAAGAAGGCATGAATAAGGTTGAATATTTCAATAATGATGAGGATCCATATATGAATCTCAATTGTCTAGACAAGGAAGACGATGAGTTATATGTTCATTATTCTAATGGATGTAGAATGTCGTCAAGAAGGAAAGGAGAGGTGGCGAACTCCAATCCCATAGAGACAATAAATTGAATAGCTCTTGTGGGGAAGAGGAGCTCTATAACATATTTAAATGTGATTTGAATGATATATGTGGCAACAAGCAGAGGAACAAGGATGGAGAGGAATGTTAGCCTGGAAACAATATAGCATCGAGATCAACAAGCCTACAAAGGAACAAATATAACCTCAAGCTTCCACAACCCAGAAGTCATAACAAGGAGAAATAAAATGTAGATCAAAGAATCTTCTAATGGGTTTCTCAAGGTGACCTCTTGCAAGAACACCACACCCATTAATCAAGAGTTCCCAAAGTTATCAATGCAATGGAATAAATCAATACCCATAACACACTAGTGGATGTGAACGTAGCCCTCCAAGAGATCAATAATGAACTCAAGCAAGATCGAGATGTCTTTCAAGCCCAAAATCACAACATGAAAAACATAAATAATTATCTTGGTTCAAATAAACTTGAGCTTGATACAATCGGAAAAGACATCCTAAATGATAGCAATGAAGAACAAGAGAATGCAAACACCCTCGATCTCACGCTAGAAACTATGGTGAACCCCATGCTTCAAAATGAAATCAAGGTCAGCGAATACAAAACAAAAACTAGTTCAACCTCATTTTCTCTCAGAGGATTAGTTGTGTCCCTCCCTCTTTTGCCATGCAAGACAAATCTCTTTCACTTGTTTTCTATTAATAAGAAGTCGGATTGCTCCATGTGGATTTAGCTTGTGTTATGCATCTTCCTTGTTGAGTTACCCAACAAAGATTGTCTAGATAGTGGTTGATAGTCCCAAATGCAAGACCAACTCTGTTTCTATTGTTTATGTTGTTATTTGATCATCAATAAAAACTTTACCAATAGCAAAAGAAAAAGGGAGATGCTTTAGGCACTCTTTCTATTGATGTTATCATTATAAAAGGAATCAATAAAATTACATCTCAACCCTTATGGCTCTCTAGCCTCTCATATATATACCTATAAATATTTCACTTGCTTAGGTTGCCATATGCCTTAATACAAGCTGAAGTTACCATATTGAAGAAGTTATTATCCAATAGACATTGTCATGTTATATTTCACTGAGATATATGTGTCTCAAAAGTTTTGAAAGATTTAAATAGTAGCAACCAAACTCTACGCATGGGGTTGCAAGTGGACCATAACTGCCTCTATGAAGTATTTAGTGTACAAGGTGAAAGCAACTCTTCCCCCATCATTTTTTCAACAAGTGGCTCTTGATCATTAATATAATGAATATGATGTGACTCCTCAAAGTCTAAGTGTAGCTACCAAACAAATATATAACTCTTCCTAATAGAATTAGCTAATTACAAAAAAATTATTTATCATCTTAAATATTAATTCATCCTAAAACAAAATCCATCACATTGTTGTGTGTGTGTGTGTGTGCGCGCACACACACACTTTTTTATGCATCTCTCTTTAAAAAGGTAGTTGATCAATAAATAGTTCCTTGGTCCATATCATATATAAAGCACTTACACTCATCAAATATGCCCATATAAAGTACTTACAGTAGGAAGTAATAATTTACTAGTTTGTTTATCTATTTCAAATTCAAACCACCACCCTACTTTCAGGAATGTTAATCCTAAACAGCTAGTTTACATTCTTGAACAACTAACTCATAATACCCAGGTAAGTACACATCCATATATTCAACACAACTTTATATTAAATTTTGTTAAACTGAAATTGAAAAAATGGATGAACAATATGCAAACAAGTTGGCTACCATTGCCATGTACTTCTCTTCAATCCTATTGATCACAGTGTTTAGAGGTTGGCTTTAACAGTTTTAAATGGCCCTGACCAAAAATATCAATAACTTTGCCGGCACTTGCAATGCAAAATATCTTAGCATTAGTGGATCGCCCAGTTTACATTTACTATTGAGCTAGGAATACAAATTTGGAACAATATATAAGGTAAATGGAAAACACTCCCCTAGGCAAGTTCTGCAATGGGGATTTCATACATCAAATTGGTCACTTGAAAATGACCTAAACCTTGGTCCTTTACCTATTTTGATAATAGAGAATGTATAACTTAAAAAATGATTATGTTAAGTTGTTAACTGAAACAAAAGAAAAAGAAAGAAGAAGATGTTGATGATGCAAGAGACTGGAAGCAAGGAAGAATAAAAGTCACCTAGAGTAAAAATAGATGTTGTATAATATAGAATAGGATTTAAGGTTTTAGTGAAGGACAATCGAACATAGCATGGGTTGTTACAGATGTCTTAGGCCAAATTCCCATGAAAGTCAAAGGAGTTAATCCAAAGTCAATATCCCAACGGACATTTTAAGCGAGAAAACAAAGCCAAAGTGCAAGTTTGCATTTGCAAGTTGTAAATTGCACTTGAGACTCTGAAACCCATGAGAAAGGTGTAGTCCACATGGAAAGTCTCAAAAGGAGAGTTGGTAAAAATACTCGATAGAGGTAAAAGTTTGTTTTGCAATTGAAAATTTTCAATATGCAAGCCAATCTCCAAAGTTCGTGATAGGAATATCTAGTGGAAAAATAATATCTAAATGCAAGTTTTTAAATTGTAAATTATAATATGCAACTTGAGCCCTAAAACCCGTAGGTCAACATAAGAAGGAAAAGGTAGAGGAACTTTTGGGTAGAATTACAAAGTCAAAATGCAACTTTGAATTTACAAATTATAAATGTACGTGAAAGTCTCAAAATCCTGCTAGAGGACAAAAACTGTAAAATTGTAGTTGGGTTCCAAAATCCCGTATAAGGCAAAATAAAGAAAAAAAACATGTATCACTATTAGGTTTGGTAGTAAAAAGTGAAAAGACAAAGTCAATGACAAAAAGAGTAGAGAAAAAGCTAAGTGTTGTTTCCTAGGGATGTAACCTAGTGAAGATTTTCATCAAAGAAAATGAATATGTAGAAAATGCAATGAGATACCAAATGGGCAGGATTGCATCTCAATCATGAATCCATCGAGTGATTCTCAGCTCGATGGGAAAGTGTAGGCTTGGCATCATACCAAATGGTTTCTAGAAATGTCTGTTGACTAGCTATAACTTCTATTCTTTGTTCCTCCCTCCTTTTTTCATTCCTTATTCTTTGTAGGGAAAGATATGACCGAATATTTAGCTAGTAGGTCATCTACAAGCTTCCAGTTGGACAAATGATTAGTGGGAGAGTAATTCAAAATAGTTACATATGAAGACAAAACTAGTTTTGCTATTAGAATGAATATACTCTTTCAAGCCCAACTACACCAAGATTTCCAACCAAGCATATCAAAGTTCGCTTGAATTATTCATCCTTACATGGATAACCACTTACCAAAATGATTTCCTTGCAAAGCATGAGCTTCCAGGTGTGATCCAAGGCATATTCTAGTTGGAACATATTCCCCAAATATTCTAGGTGAGAAATTTGTATATGTAAAGAGGCTTGTCCTCTTTATGAGGTTGTTGATTTTTTTCCTAGGGTTTAAGTTTTTCAACTTTCAGAAAGCTATTGTGTGTTTTGTTTCTCTTACTAAGGTGGTTGCATCTGTACAAACATTATCAAACTTTGAGAACATAATGTATCTGTCTCCCCTATTTTAGAGCAAATTCACCATGATTTTCACCTTTGTTATGCAGTCTTAACATTATGTACATTGATTTACTTTCAAATTAATGAAAAAATCTGTGATTTCTACTTTATCTTGTCAATGAAATGCAATGGGACATTCTTCATACATTTTTGAATGGGTATTTAGTTTGATGTTTATCAATGGTAGTCATTCTCAACATCAATATAGATTGTAGATTCCTTTCTGCATTGTGATTTAGGAATGTTATGTTGATAGTCTTTTGAGGACATCCTGGTCTTATGGTGTTGATAGGACATCCTATCCCTACAAATAATACATGTTGTTGAATATCTTAAATGTTATTTACCTACAGATGCATAAATGTTACAAATCTAGAATGTGTCTATAATTGCTCTTTGAAGCCCAACATTGTAATCTTCCATTTGTCCCCTATTTGTCAAAAGTTTATTTAGAAATTAAGGTTGCAATCGCCTCCCATCTGCCTTTAGTAGCTTGTGTCTAATTTAAGAGCATTTACCCAGTATGTGTGATAACTCTTCCCAAGTGGACTGTGAAATTTTGGTTATGCTCTGGTTAGATTTGTTTATGTCCCAATAATCCCCTAGAGATTGAAATGTAGTATCCATCCATGTGAGAAAGCTACCACTTAGGTCCTCTCACCTTGGTTCAGGTAGATCTAGAAGTATCAGGGAACTAAACATACCCTATGTCGGTGTCTTTTAGTCATTGTTTGCATTCAGTCCATCTAGATGTTAAACCCTTCCTTGACTATAATGACATAATTTGGGTTTATCATCTACATTTGCCATCTTTTCAAGTGTGCAAGGATGAATGCAAGAGGTGTATAACGGGGAACCAGAACTATATTGGTGCCATTGCCAGGGAAATATCCTTGGAACCTGCATTGCTAGGGACTCTTGCAAAGGTTTGTTATTTGTTAATGTTCTCAAGTTATTTGTCTTGAAGGATTTGATCAATTGACCTCAATTGATTTATTTCAAAGAGCTAATTATTTGTTCATGTTTTAAAGCGATTTACCCTTTGAACATCAGTCTAAATTTCTCAGTATCTCTGTTATTATATCTCATCAAGATATTATGATTTCAGATTGTATCAATGTTTGTTTATGATTTGTTATATTCTATAAGTTTTCTTCTAGTGGTGACTCCAACATTTTATCTGGTTTTGAAAGATCGGTGCCCATTTTAATTCTTTTAGTTTTGAGTGTTCTCTTATTTTCAAAGTTGGAAGGACTGAGATCCTCTTTTAAAGTTTACTCATTAAAGAACTTGTTTCGGAGTTAAGTGTTCACCATAAAATAAGGGGACAAGTTTGGAGGCCAATTGAAGGACAAATCTCAACAGCACAGGAGTGTCTGGACTATCAAAATTTGGATACACCTAAACTCTTATTTATTGAACTTAATTTAGTTGAAGATTATCATAGTTCTCCTAATAACTCATAGCCTTATAGTCTTATTTACTACTTAGCACCTTCTCAACCAGATGAATCTCCTCCTAGGTTTGAAACTCCAAGTCCACCTCACTCACTCCCTCACAAACCTTTACCATCTGATCTTGAACCCACCATTAAACCAATCATGAGGCATATATATGAATAAGATAATGAATGTCCTACATTCAAGATTCCTACATTAAGACCTATTAGTTTTGATGAAATGGAGGGTTAACCCAATGATATTCTAAATGAGGTAAAGAATTGAATCCCTAAGTTTCAAGGGAATAATGCAATGACTGGTGAGTAACATTTGAGGGATTTTCACATTATAGTTGAAGATTATGAATTTGAGTATGAGAATGTATACATTAAACTCTTTGTGCACACATTAGAAGAATATGCACATGAGTGGTTCAACTCCCTTCCCCGTGGATGCATAGATTCATGGGAGGAAATGAAGAATGTTTTAAAAATTCAATATGGTGATAGAGTTGATCCTAGGTTCCTTCTTGCTGAATTTGAAAACATAAAGAAGAAACCTAATGAATATGTGCAAGAATTCAATACAAGGTTTAATAACTATGATGAGGTTGCCTAAAAATATTAGACCTAGTGATACAACTTACTTGATTAAATAATGTGATGCATTTGACAAGAAGGTTGTATATTAATTGAGAGATAAGGCTCTCACAAATATGAGGTTAGCATTCAACATGGCCATCTAAATTGAAAATAACATAAAGGTTGTGGGAAAACCTCTAAACAAAAGGGTTGATGTAAAGATGACCAATCTTGAAAAAAATCAGTCTAATAAGGCTTCCAACCTTGAAGAAACTATGAAAACCTTGGAAACTATTGTCAAGGAGATGTCATACAAGTTGGCTAGAGCTAAGAAGGGGATTCCTCATGGATTTTCTAGTCAAGAGAGAGCTCAAAATTAGAATCAAGCACAAGGGAGACCCTCTTTCCATAATAGAGATATTGACAGAGGGAAGAGACCTACCCAAAATGACAGAAATCACAATAGAGGAGTTGGGAAGGAAGTTCTTGATCTGTTGAATGCCAAGGTCAATGTTGTAGACTGTGAAGTTTGACATTGATTGATGTGATAAATGCTTTCTCCCCCATCCTCTTTGTGATACCACTAAATGAATTGATGAAGATGTATAAGAACCTAAGTCTGCATCTAAAGATGATGAGATTTTGATGTTTGATTATCAAGTCTCCCAAAGTAAGATGTTTGCCTCCATGGAATTATTGAGTGTTAATACTATTGATCAGTTTTAGAGTGCAGTCAAAAAGGTATATGCCCCAAAATTTGAATTTGTTTGTATGTAAATATGACACAATCATATGAGTTAACCAATCATGACTTTGAGTTTTTACAATCTATGATGATTAAAAATTATGATGGGGTAATTCCTTCAGTTAAGGACAAGCAACTGTTAATTAATGCATGAGTTGCCTAAGAGAAAGAATATAGTCTAAGAATCAAAAAATAAGGTGTTGATCCATAAGAAACTACCCCTACAGATCCAAGGGCAGGGGATAAACATAACGACATTAAGAAAACCAAAAAAGTCCCTAATTCTTCCAAACTATTACCTGCTTCCCAAAATGTCAAACAGAGAGGTAATCCAGCCAATAATAGATAACCTTTATTTTCCAATATTCCTAAGGATACAAATGATGCAAGATGAAATCCACCCTTGAAAACCGCTATTAGAAATGCTAATTCATCCTATCCTATCCCACCTCTAACTTTAAATGACTGAAGGTGTTATCACCCTTCCTCTGAATAGTCCCCTTCCTCAATACAATATGTGTGATATGGCTCAATTATTGAGTCAATTGAAAATCACCATTCCACTTGTTTAATTGATAAGAATACTATAACATAGGATGAGAGTATTTGAATATTTAGAGTTTAGTGGGAATAGAGCTGGGTTGTCTTTTATGCCCCCAATAAGGAATCTTTCAAGTTTTCTTTCAAGCTATCCTTTGAGTGCACAAAAAACATTGTTGAGTATGAGGCAATCTTGCTTCATTTGAGAATTGCCCACGAACATGGAATTACAAATCTGATTATAAAGGGTGATTCTGAGTCAGTGGTTAAGCAGGTCCACAACACTTATGCCACCAAGAATAAAAGGTTGAAATAATATAGGAATGTTGTATGGGATTTGTTAGAATTCTTTGACGCTTTCAATATTTATTATCATGATATAAGTTTCAATGAAGAGGCTGATAGACTTGTAGGGTTGGATGCTTAGTTTTAAATTGAAAATGTGAACCCTCACTGTCAGTATCAAGTGGAGGTGCTTGTTAGACCTTTAGTCCCATACAACATTCATCATTGGCAAGTTTTTGATGATGATGATCATATTAGAAGGTTTCTCAATTGGGAAGCTAAGCTTCAAGATCAAATTATAGACTTGGAATCCATGGTATAAATCTGTGATGAGAAAGAAAATTTGTTTGGGAAGGATATTATTCAACTGAAAGTAAATACCATCCCGAGAGGATTGGTGAGTTTAGAGGCATCTTTTGATGCAACAAACCAAATCAAAACTTGAGATCTCTTTATTTCGAAAGATGTGACTGAATGCAATTTGTACTCTAAAGAAAATCTAAGTAAGGTCTGGCTTGGTAGTCACATAAGTGCAGAAGAGAAGCAATCCTACATGCAACTGCTAAAGAAGTACCAGGATTTCTTGGCTTGGGATTACTCTAAATTAAAAGCATACAAAGAAGATTTGTTTCAACATGTCATCCCATTACAATCTGATAACAAACCTTTCAAAAAAAAGTAAAGACCTATTAACCCCATCTTGGCCACCAAGATGCGAGATGAGTTAAATAAATTTAGGGATGGTGGGATTATTCAACCCATCAGGTATTCATCATGGGTGGCAAACTTAGTCCTTGTAAGAAATAAAAATGGTGAGATTTGCTTGTGCGTGGATTTTAGAAATTTGAATTAAGATTCTCTGAAGGATAATTACCCCTTGGCTAATATGGATAACCTATTGTAGAGTGTTACAGGATCATAGATTTTGTCTACCTTAGATGGTTTCTTAGGGTATAACCAGGTTGTGGTAAAATAATCTGAAAGACCCAAGACTGCATTTACAATGCCTTGGGGATCTTATTCTACATGAGGATGCCTTTTGGGTTAATGAATGATGGTGCAACATTTCATAGAGCTATGGATGTTGCTTTTGTAGGGGTAATTGAAAATTTTATTACTATATATTAGGATGATATTATAATGTACTCCAAAAATAGAAAAGAGCATTTAGATCATCTAGAAAAAGTGTTTATTAGATGCAAGGAATTTGGTATTTCCCTTAATCCAAATAAATGTCAATTTAGAGTACAAAAGGCTAAGTTGTTGGGACATATAGTGTCTAAGGATGGTGTCATGATTGATCTGGAAAGAGTGGAAGCCATTGACAAAGTACCTATCCCATAATACAAGAAGGGAACTCAGTCCTTCTTTGGACAAATCAACTTGGTTAGAAGGTTTGTGTTCAACTTTACAAAGATCACTCTGCCTATTACATTCATGTTAAAGAAATACCAAATCATCAAGTGGGAGAAGGCCATACAAGTTTTTAATGACATCAAATAAGCCTTGAAGTCTGCCCTTGTCTTGGCTAGCCCTGATTACACTAGGGAGTTTCAAATATTCTCTGTTACATCACATAGTACTATAGCATCTATTCTACTGTAATAGGATGATGATGGTCATGAGCAACCCATAGCTTTATATAGTAAGGCTATGCAGGGATCTTAACTAAACTATACTATCATGGAAAAATAATCTTTTGCCCTCTTGAAAGTAGTTAAGATGTTCAGACCCTACATTCTAAGTTCAAAGATTGTTGCACGCATCCAACACATAATGGTGAAAGACATCTTGACTCAGGTTGAAGTATCGAGCAAGAAGCGCTAGTGGGTCAACAAGTTGCAAGAGTACGACATAGAGATCCATACCAACAAGTTAGTGAGAGGGATGGGCTTGGCCAAGCTCATGATTGAGACCAATTTGCAAGCCATTGAGGTAAATAATGTTGTTTTCAATATTGATGATTATTTGAGTCAAATTAGCATATCTCTATGGTATAAGGACATTGTTTACTACTTGAAAAGTCTGAATTATCCCCCTAACTTGGATAAGAACCAAAAGAGAACTCTTAAGCTCGTATCCTAGAAGTATCTCTTGAATGAAAATGGACTGGCATGAAAGAATCTAGATGGAGTTCTCCTAAGATGCCTGGTAAAAGATAAAATTGCCGATTTGATTGAAGACTTCCATAGTGGAGTATGTGGTGGTCACTTTGCACATAAAGTCATCGCTCATACGATTATGAGAGCTAGTTATTGGTGGCCATCACTATTAAAGGATGTTGCACATAAGGTTAGAAAATGTGAGAAATGTTAGTGCTTTGCTATAAGGTTGAAAGCTTTTGGTTCTCACCCCTTGTAACCTATAATGATTGAAGGCCCATTTAAACAATGGGGAGATCATTGATTCATCAAGCATTGGATATCTGTGGATATTGGTTACAATTGAATACTTCACGAAATGGGTTGAGGCAGTCCCTATAAAGAAGGCCACACACCAAGGGATTATGGACTTTCTATTGGATCAAATTATTTGTAGATTTGGTGTGTCTGTCAAGATAATTGTTGATAATGCCATGAGTTTTAGAGCTAAGGCTTTGGTGGCATTGTGTAAAGAGTATGAGATCAAATTAGATTATGCTTCCAATTACAACCTCAAAGGAATGGGAAAGAAGAATCCAGTAACAAAAACTTGCTCAAAATCATTAGGACTTTGGAACCTAACAATAAAAAGTGTGGTGAACAATTGAAATTTGCCTTGTGGGCTGATAGGATCACACCCTAAGAGAACTATAGGCAAAAGTCCTTTTGATCTTGTTTATGGAGTTGAAGATGTTTTACCTATGAATCTACAGTGGTCAACCTATCAATTCGTGCAATAGCTAGAAGAATATGATGAAATTAACCACTATGAAAGCAAAATGAACCAGATTGTTGAGCTTGATGAAACTAGAAGACAAGCTCATGAGAGACACCTCAAGCTCAAGGAAAGACTCAAAAGAATATTTAATATAAAGGTCACTCCAAAAAATATTCAAATAGGTGATCTGATTTTACTTTGGGACAACAGACATGAGGAGAAAGGAAAACATGAAAAATTTGATGCCTTGTGGATGGGCCTTTATTCTATTGACTATAAAATTGGAAACCACACCTTCTTCTTAAGAGCCTTGATGGTGAGATACTAGAATTGCCAATTAATGGTAGACATCTGAAGAACTTACCTAACTAAGTCCATGTTTGTGTAAAGTAATGTACGGTGTATAGTTTTGTTGTTTTATTTCCCCTCTGTGTTGGGCCTTCTTTGTATAGTTCCTTTTGTTTTTTTCATTGTGCGTTCACTCTCAGATCTCCGTGACCTATTTTTGATTGGTCCACCCTTGTTTTGTTGGGTCTATGAAGGTGTTTGTTATGAAATTGTGCAAATTCTAACTCCATGGCCCAAGGGATTGGCAGTGGATCTTGTTTTATGGGGTGCTTCACACACCCGTAGGGGGTGTACATCCCTAGGTGAGAGACAGTGTTGGTACCTAATTCTGCACTAAGCAATTTATGCCCTTCTTGAGAAAGTGAGTATCTGAAATGTTTAACTATTGTCCCCAATTGTCAAGTGTGTACCTAAAATGAAACTTTGCTTTTATAATCAAGTTATAAAAATCTTGCTTCTGAAATCAAGTTGTGAAAATCCTATGAAACTTGGTTTTAACTAACATTTAACTTTTTCATTTCTTTTAGCACATCCCAGTATGATGGATCCAATGTATCTATTTTGGACATTCACTAGATGATTAGTGTGGCTATGCCCCATCTACAAGAATTGATCATTTATGCAAATGGAGTTCCTCAATGGTTAGAACATGAATCAATAGATTGTTGTTTGAATGATGATAACTTTGAACATATACTTTTTGCACCTGTAAAGAACAACCTATGTGAAGGGGTTCTACTTTACTTTGTTGTAAACTTTATGTGTGGGTGCAAGACTAATGTATCATTTTCTCAAAATGTCCTAGAAATAAGCATTACAGAAGATAATCCAGAAGCTTTGTGGGCTACAATTTTCAGCCACAGGCAAAAAGTTGAAGGAGATCAGCTATACATTTGTATTTTTTAGTGAAAATCATACGTTCATTACGACGCTGGAGAGCATGTGGAGTCAAAGGTATAAAAAAAGTTTTCAAAGTAAGCCAACGGAGATCACAATGGGAAAAACCAAAAAAAAATGCAAGTTTGTAAATTATAATGAGCATCTTAGACCACCAAACCCGCAAGTCAACGCAAAAAGGGAAAGTGAAAAAGTTCATGGCAGAGCTTTGGGTGGAAAAAACAATGTCCATTTGCAATTGCAAATTGCCATGTACAAACAAAACCTTGAAACCTGCCTGCCACATACATTGCTAGCAAAGAGAAGTCTTCGTGTTGCTTTCGAAATGCCCATTGCTGAAGTTTTAAAAAGGGGAATGTACACTAAATATTTCATGAGCCCACGTGGAAGTCTTTGAAAGAATAACAAACATTTCATAAATGCAAAGTTTGTTTTTTAAGAACCCACCTGGAAGTTTCGATGGGGATTGCAATACCAAAATACATACATGCCAACAAAGGAGGTCCACTTAAATGTTCTAGAGTCCAGGCGGGGGATTTTAAAAGGAAATGCAATGAAGGGTGTAAAGACAAGTCAACGCACCCTTCAGCAAGCCATGAGAGTCTAAAATTTGGCATAATATTGTAACAACTTCTGCTTGAATCATTAGTGGAATAATATGTCCATGTAATTTTCTATCAAATTTGGCTCCAGAATCTCTGATCTCCACTTCGTCATCCCTGACTCAACTGCTCTATATTTTTCAACTCTTGATGGGATGAGAACCGAACGAAGACATTCCTACCTCTTATGCTTGGTTGCATTGTTGAGTAATGATCTAGTGCACTCACTGCAGAAGGAATGTCATGCATTTGTATGAGACCCTGATTTTTAGCGCATAACATCACAAGTTTGGTTACAGTACCAAGATGTTGTACCAAATTTAGCAAGTCATTCTCAGATATCTCAGCTCCAACATTGCGAATATGAATAACTTTTGATGGTTCTATCATTTTGAAATCAGGTCAGAGAATAAATCTGATAATGGAATTCAAGATGATGACTGTAGTTCCTCCTGGTCCATTCCAAGTACTAAACACCTCAAAAAATCAATCCAAAAAAGTGTAATTTGTTTAGTAAAAGAAGATTCCCTTTGTGGATCTGGATGAAAAAAGAAAGAAGATGTTGATGATGCAAGAGACCAGAAGCAAGGATGAATAAAAATGACCTAGAGGAAAAAGAGACCTCGTAGAATATAGAATGGGATTTAAGGTTCCAATGACGGACAATCAAACATAGCATGGGTTGCTACATATGTATTAGGTCAAATACCTATGAAAGTCAAAGGTGTTGATCCAAAGTCAAGATCCTAGCAAACATTTTAAGCAACAAAACAAAGCCAAAGTGCAAGTTTTCATTTGCAAGTTTCAAATTGCACTTGAGACTCCAAAACCCACAACAAAGGTGTAGTCCACATGGAAAGTCTCAAAAGGAGAGTCGATGGAAATACTCGATGGAGGTAAAGTTTATTTTGTAATTAAAAAATTGTAATATGCAATCCAAACTCCCAATCCACGGTGGGAATATCCAACATAAAAACAACAACTAAATGCAAGTTTTAAAATTGCAAATTACAATGTGTAGCATGAGTTCCAAACCCTGTAGGTCAATGCAAGAAGGAAAAGTAATCAAAACTTTTGGGTGGAAGTACAATGTTAAAATACAACTTTGAAGTTACAAATTGTAAATATGAATGAAAGTCCCGAAATCCCACCAAAGGCCAAAAAGTGTATAACTACAGTTGGGTTCCAAAATCTCATATAAGGCAAAATAAAGTAAAAATGCACGTATCACTATTAGGTTTGGTGGTAAAAAACAAAAAGAGAAAAAGTGAAATGACAAAGTCAATGACAAAAAGTGTAGAGACAAAAGCTAAGTGCCGTTTCCAAGGGATGCAACATAAGTGAAGATTTTCATTGAAGAAAATGAGTATGCAGAAAATTTAATGAGGAGATACCAAATGGAGAGGCTTGCATCTCAACCATGACTCCATCAGGGGATTCTTATCTCCATGGGAAAGTACAGGGTTGGCATCATACCAAATGGTTTATGGTAATATGTTTGTTGACTGGTCAGAACTTTTATTCTTTGTTCTTCCCTCCTTTATTTCACTACTTATTCTTTGTAGGGAAAGATGTGACTGGATTTTAGCTAGTAGATCATCCACAAGCTTACCGTTGGCTAAATGATTAGTGGGAGAGCAAGGCAAAACAATTGCACATGAAGACAAAATCATTTTTGCTTTCAAAATGAATATTCTCCCTCAAGCCTAATTGCATCAAGATTTCTATCCAAGCATATCAAAGCTCATTTGAAATCTTCATCATTACATGGACAACTACTTACTAGAATGATTTCCTTGAAAAACATGAGCTTTCAAACATGATGAAAGTCATCTTCTAGCTGAAGCATATTCCTATAATATTCTAGGTGAGAAATTTATATAAGTAAAGAGGGCTTGTCCTCTTTATGAAGTTGTTACGTTGTTAATTTTTTTCCTAGGGTTTAAGCTTTTCAACTTTCAAAAAGTTGTATGTTATGTCTCTCTTGATAAGGTGGTTGCAATTGTATAACCATTAGCAAGCTCTAAGATCATAATATATATGTTTCCTTTGTTTTAGATAAAATACACAATGCTTTTCTTGTTATGCATTCCGAACATTATGTACATTGATCTACAATCAAGTTAATGAAAACATCTATGAAATATGTTGTATCTTGTCAATGAAATACAATGGGACATTATTCATGCATTGTTGATTGGGTATTTAGTTTTATTTCTATAAATGGTATTCATTTTAGGCATGAACCTAGATTGTAAATTCCTCTTTGCATTGGGTTTCAGAGATGTTGTGTTGATAGTTTTTAAGGACATCCTAGACTTATGGAGTTGATATGATAAGGTGCCTGAGTTATCTCGTGCAGTGTATGCTTTGGAGATTAAAGGGTCATTTGAATGTTTGCATTGGATTCACATCAATGAATGCAAACTATTCCTGATGGTTTTCTTTAGCTTGTTTACTTAGTCTTTTGCATATTGTAATGAATAATAGCATGGCTATTAGGAGTTCCCTATGTTGAAAGCAATGACCAAAACCCACTTTTATATCCATCTAATTCATCCTACCCATCCTACCCCTACAAATAATACATGTTGAATATCTTAAGTGTTATTTGCCTACAAATACATGGATGTTGCAAATATGGAATGAATCTTCCATTTGGCCCCTAGTTGCAAAAATTTTATTTAGAATTGAAAGTTGAAATCACCCTCCCATTTGTCTTTAGTAGCTTGTGTCTGATTTAAGAGCATTTGCCCAATATGTGTGAAAAATCTTCCCGAGTGGATTGTGCAAGTTTGGTTATGCTCTGATCAAATTTGTTTATGTGCCAATAATGCCCTAAAGATTGAACTGTAGTATCCCTCTATCTGAGTAAGCTACCCCTTCGGTCCTCCCACCTTCGTTCAAGGATAGCCACAAGTACTAGGGAACTAACCATACCCTCTGTCGGTGTCTTCTAGTCATTGTCTACATTCAGTCCATCCAGTTATTAAACCCTTCTCCATCTATAATGACATAATTTCGGTTTATCATCTATGTTTTCCATCTTCTTAAGTGTGCAAGGCTAAATGCAAGAGGTGTAAAACTGAGAACTAACACCCCCAAGTATGTACATTTTTTTTGGAAAAATACTACACTCATATGTAGTTGTATTGAAAGCAATGATTACACAACATGCAAAAAATGCATATAAAAATGATAACATAAACAACATGAAACTGTAAAAATTTCAAAACAAAACATTCATTTTATGCTTACGAAATAGTTTATTGTAGTCCATGATTCCCTCAAATATATTGAAGGTAATTTTGTTGTAGTTATAGGTTGCATATCCAACTTCAATCATTTCATTCGATGAGGTCACATGTGGATAATATGTTTTATGCATTGATTCATGGTATGAGGAAGTAAGAATGAATCCATACACCCAACCATAGTAGCCTATACACACCCCTCTCCATACAATAACCTATGATATGATAATACCATAACATAAAAAAGAGAAAGATGCTTAACATAAATCCTCATAACTATAAATATCATGAATAAAATGCCTCTAAATCCTTATAATTATAAACACATAATATCAATACAAGTCTTGTGATGATATTAATTTTATCAAATATTCATACATAGATGGAGCATTGGATTATATTAGACACTGACACACTTTCCATTTACATTGTAAACTTCATAGTCTTTTGTCATTATCATTCAATTAGAAACATTTAAGATTTAAAAATTGTTTACTTCCATATGATTTCACATATTGTTGTTCCTTTCATGCAATAATTATCAACATTTAGGGTGGTTTACAACATAAATTTCAGATAAAGGTAATTAAAGTGTTTCAGTTATGCTAAGAATGTATACATATAATGACAATAACATTTTCCATTCACTTGCATGCACTTCTACAATAGCAATTGTTGAGTTTTTTTACAAGAATGGCACATAATGCAAAATCAACATAACAGAACATCCCTTGCATTAGTAATAATAAAGTTACTTAATCAGATCTTAGGAGAGAACACAAGCTTAAAATCTAAACTTTTTTTAATCTGTAAATATTGTAAAAAGACTCATATTCCATGTAGGAAAGATCAAAGCTTTAATATCTAAATAAATACTCCTAGTATCATTTTTATCCATAATATAATATAGCTTAACACAAGAATATAAATAGATACACATTATATTCAAAATCTATGTAAAGTATCAGGATTTATAGATATGTATGTATAAATATATGTTGGATATATGTAGTGTTGGAGAATTAATCTTATTTGGGTCATTCTTATAGTTGTATAGGTTTATCTTAAGTCTAAGGTGTGGGTGAAATTTTTATTTATGTGAATTATAAATTCACATAAATCTGAATGCCATGAGGTGTCACTCACCTTTTTGTTCCTCTTTAAGATTTGGGAATTACTTTTACATGTAACTCTTTCCCCTATTTGGCATACACTTCCCTCAAACATCATGAGATTCATTGTAACTCCCATTATTTTCTTATTTCTTTATAAAATACCCTTCATCTCCTCATATCCTCACTAGAAATACATATATCTCTTCTTTTCTCAAATTTCTCTTACTTCTAGATTGGAATTGTGATGATTTTAGTGATAAGCCTTCTTATAAAATCATCTAAGTTTTTCTTCTATACATTCGATTTCTCTCTTTAAAATTATTGTCTCATTTGTGATTAATGAATGTTTTTGAGATAATCCCTTCATGGTATAAGAGCTAGATTCATCTTATTAACATAAATTTTTTTAAGAGTGTGCAGGGTTTGCGAGATTTTTTTATTTTTTATTTTGCAAGGAATCTACCCTTGCACTCTTGTCCAATCAATTTCTCTTTTTAAATCTTTTAGGGGTTTTGTTTGCTATTGCTAATCCATTGGTGCAGGTTTCTCATATGGAGCACTCTTATTCCTCTTCCACATGGTTTTGTAATCTCCAAGTAATTTTTTATGATCACTTTTTTTTGCAAATAAAATAAAAAACTATTTTACTCAGTTTTCTGCTCTCAGTTTTTAAATATTAATTATTTTTGTTGCCGTCTCTTCTCAGAATGAATTTATATGTTCATGATTTTACATTGGAAAGCTTTCCCTTTCATTTATTCAACCTAGTTTTTTAGCCTTAATTTATTTTCTATGCAAGGCTATATAGTTTTGTTTATTCTGCGTGAGCTTCTCTATTGGCAATCTCCTCTTCCAATTAAGTTGCATATTTGCTAGGTTAATTTTATTATTTTTATCACTCTTACTTTTAACATTTTTCAACATTGCATCCTAGTTTTTGCTTTGGGTTGTAGCTCTTTATTGAGTTTCTTGCTCTTTTTTCATAACATGGTCTTTTGAAGCTTACTCATTGTTTCGTCTCTTTAACCTTCATCTTTACCTTTCTATTCATCTCAAAGGTGGCCAATTGTCTACCCTTAGATGTAATGCCTTACTTTGTTTTGCCTTCTAACCTTTTATTATAACTTATTCCTAAATGGGTGGTTGTGCTATGGTTCATAATTTTTTCCTATCTCCTCATTGTAATGCTTCATCCTACATTCTATCCATGTTATTCAATGAAGAGGCCATCTTTGGTTCCATTAAGCACTGTCCATGCATTTTTATTGTAGTTGGCAATCTCTTTTCTTTTTATGGTTACATGTTTTTTCTACCTATACCATCATCATGCTTTAACCCTTACAAATAATTAAAAAAAATGTCTCTCATTTTCTTGTTAGTGTATTATTTGTGCCTTAGATTTACCATTTTAAAAAGGTTTTAAATATTTAATATGTGGCTCAATTTAATTTTTTTAGAATTTAATTTTTATTCAATAGCATTTAATTTTTTGTTTAAACCATTTAAGTTTTTTTTTTTTTTTTTTTTAAATGACACAAAATAGATAATAACAAAAAGAGATATAATCAAACTTTGCTTAAAAATCATGAACACTATGAGCTACTCAGAGGGTGAACTTGGTAAGTGCACAACTCGTATACTAAAACTTGTTTTGTCTACTACAAATGCAAACTGTAAAACCCTTTGTTTTGATTATTCTACTATTTATAATGCAAATTTGACATTTTATTGTCCTCCACATCAAAGAACTTATAATACTTCTTTTGATTATATTGCTTCTAATACATGTTTTGGTTTAAAATATTAAATCTTGTACGCATTTTGAAAATACAAACATCACATATCTAAATGTTAGAAATTACACCTATGTAAATATTGCGGTAAAATCACGCGACACTATATTATTGTAAAATGACTAAATCTCTTATCTCTAAGGGTAAAACTATTTGAATTCCTAACGAATGTTAGCATAAGCATAATGTATTACTTTGTTAACATAATTAATTATTTTTAATTATATTTGGTTGGTCAATTACGGGTCTCTTACAATTGTGATAATTGATTATATACTATATATATTCTCCTCCCTTGTTATTCAACAAACATCAAATCATTTATGCTCTTCATTGTGGTATCAAAGCAATGAATCACCTAGTCAATGCCTACCCAGAGATGAACGTGCAACAGAAAGATCAAAACCTGAAGAAGCATTCCAAAAGCATGGACGTTGAGCAATGAGGTTTGATGCCTAGTGTGCATTCAAGCCAATCACAGTCATCGCAACCAAGCTTACTAGAAAATACCTATAAAAGCGTAGCATATAAAAGTAGTCAAAATGTAAGCCTAAAGTAGAAGCCATAACATTTGAACTTACCATTCCAACTTTGATGTAGACCAAAAGCAGATAGAAAAAGCCAAAAGATAGACTTCTAAATGCAATAACTGAGCAACCAATAAGCCTACAATCGTACGATCCTTGTACAACAAATCAATGTGCAAGCAATCCATTAAAGTCTTTTAAGAAGTAAAGGCAAAGTGTAAGTTAGAACATTGAAAGTTTGATCAAATAATTTCATTTGCTCATTCCATTGGCTCATTATAATCATTAGAAAGAGCAAAAATCTCATAGCATGAAGCATGGAACCTTGATCAATGTCGTAGAAGTAAACACTGATCAAAGCAACAATAGAGTGGTAGTTTGATCCACACATGACAAAAGAAGAAGAATTGAGCAAAAAATTATAAGGTACATACTTTTAATATAGGATTTTGAAGCAATAAATACTAGTTTGGTTTGTTAGCTTTTTAAATTTTTGTATAAAGTAAAAAAAATGTCTACACCCAAACTCCTCTTATTTGACACCCAACTCCTCAAAAGGGCTATATTTTACCATGTGAAAAACAAAGATACACACTGTTCTTCAATTTGAATAATTATGGCGTATCATCACTAGTGTGGTGACCCATCCTACTAGAGTTAATGAGCACATAAAACATGACAAGTCAGATGCAAAATCCCTCATGTTGATCACACTTAGTGTCATCGATGAGGTTTGACCTCACATTCAAGATACATCGACAATGAAAGAGGCTTGGGACATTTTGTCCACCATATACAAGGTGAAGAATATCATACGAAGATACTCCATCTCCAGTCAAAGCTTCATACTTTCTATGAAAGAAGGTGAGAAAGTTAAGTCTTACATTGGATAGTAGCTAACTTTAAAATCATCATTCATTGCATGCCTATCAAATTATTGCATTCTAATGTAGCATTCAACAGTTCTGGGGGCAAATATGCCAAAATAAAAATAAAAATAAAAATCACAACTCCAATGTTCACTTTCGATTTCTTGCTCACATGAATTTCTGATCCGTATTTCTCTACCCAACCCTCTCACATTATTCTATTTTGATAGTGCAAATTATAACAATTTTTACACCCAAACCCCTTGCATTTCTTTATTTGATCATGAAATTTATGCAACATAAAAAACAGATATGACAAGAGAAACACGACTGCAGTATTTAAAATAACTACTCCTTATTTCTCTACCCAACCCTCTCACATTATTCTATTTTCATGGTGCAAATTAGAACAATTTCTACACCCAGACCCCTTGCATTTCTCTATTTCATCATGAAATTTATGCAACATAAAAAACAGATATGATAACAGAAACACGACCACAATATTTAAAATAACTACTCCCTGCACTCATTCAAAATTATTACACTTTGACATTGCATTCCGCAGTGAGGCAAATATGCCAAAATTGTTACTCAAATGCTCATTTTGATTTCAATCTCTCTTTCCCAATCAAGAATTTCTCACGCAGCTTTTTGTCTACCCAGCCCACTTGCACATGTGGCATCTTCAAGCACCTGATCCTGCAGCATTTTCCTTACAATAATTCTCAAGCCAATCCATTGTTACACTTTTTGGCCTCTCGAGAGGTAACCCAAGGGCACGATCCCATATAAGCTGCAAGATAATGTTCATATTAGAAATATACAAATTTTGCAGATCCCATAGTTCAGTAACATGCAAGTCGTAGCCAGAAAATACCTGAGATAAGGTGCCCAGAGATCTAGAAACCCCAAAAAGTACAGTAAAGAACCTGCAAAAGACAAACAGATGAATACCAAATTCATGATAATTCCCACTTCACAAATCCCCAAGGATGTTTTCAAAACCAAATTCTATAATTTAAATGAGATCATCTTCTAAACATCTACATTGTTTGTTCAATAAAGTAAACAAGACAGGTATAATAACTGTAGCATAAAACTCATTCACAGGAAAGATTAGAAAATATGGTAAGATTCTAAAAAAATTTCCAATGCATTCATATTCATGCAAAAACTGCGAAATCAAAATACACAAACAGCTTATGACCTGTCCTCTGATAAGCCAAAGTGATTTAGCAACACGCCACTATGTGCATCAACATTAGGCCATGGGTTCTTCACCTGAAAAATATTCAACAACCCATAAGCAATACATCTACAATCAACACATGGCCTCAGCTTCAAAACACAGTTCTGCTTTCATACAGTAAAATCAGAACATCACCCAGCCAGCCTAGAATATTTTATAAATTAGCAATTTCTATGACTTTCTTAAGATGCGTCCCTTGTGGCATCAAACAAGACACAATACACAATGACATCCAAATGAAGCCAATCATTTCTCGATCCATTTTGCAGAAGAACAATATTTACTTTCAATTGCTCACTCCAGACACCCTGAAGACTAAAAAAATGCAAGGAAACTTGAAAGTTTGAATGCTTCACTGTAAGTTACTTATAAAGGCTGCAAAAAATCCTACTAGCAAAACACATCCATTGACAATGGAATTCTGTAATGAGAACCCTAATTATTGAGTGAACCCATCAAGCACACAAAAGTAAACATCGAGTATCCTGCATGCAAAGAGGAACATACCTTCCCCAGCTCTGTGAGAATTGGCGGAACAACCTCAAACAGTTTTGAAACCTGTGAATGCCATTTCAAACAACAAAAAGAATAATAATAAACTTAAATTTTGCATTTAGGTATTCTCTAAAACAAGAAATATGCAGATGCATATTGTTCAAGGCAAGGGAATAAAAAGGTATGCATAAGGTACAATGGGTATAAATAAACTTAAATTTTGCATTTAGGTATTCTCTAAAACAAGAAATATGCAGATGCATATTGTTCAAGGCAAGGGAATAAAAAGGTATGCATAAGGTACAATGGGTATAAAATTCTCACCAACTTAAACAAGGGGTCATCAGGCATGTGTTTTAATGCAAATTCCCTTTGACATGTATATCTTGGATCTGTTTTACGTAGGACCCCATGACCAAATCCTGGAACTACCTGTAACCAAAATTTCAACAGGACATCAGAAGAATATTAGCATAAAGAGCAAAACCAATTAATCATGGTTTAAATATTTTAAGCAGTAGTCTTCAATGGATTACTATGATAAGTAGGCAGGCAAGACAAGCAAGGTGTGTAATGTCAGAACATGTTATATATGACTATCTGCTTCAATGAATCCTGATTGACGTCCATACATGATATGACCCTTTATTATTACAATTAAAAAGACTCTATGCCTGCCCAGCGAAGAGATTATAAGCTTCTTACCCGTCCACTTTTTAATGTCTTCAAAACATAATCCTTTAGCTGATCATTAGATACATCTGTACCAATTTCTGCGACAACAGATTTAATCCAGCGAAGGACTTCCTGCCAACAAAATTGGAAATCATAAGCACCTCTAAGAAGCATGTCTATTAAAAGCAGCTTGTTTATATCTGAAAGCCATATTTTATGTATGAAAAGTATTAAAAAAAATTAATCAATTGGAGGCTAAGTTTCGGTAATACAAACATTATTCCCCTAGGAGCTACTTTCTACCTTCAAGTCTACTACTCTCAAAGCACAACCATAACATTATATTAAAAAACAACTCTAACATATAAAATTACTATGATGAAGAAGAATTAAGTTACACAGCATCCAAAATAAGATAATCCTCATAGTTCAGGAAGACAATCTGTATCGTCTCCTTGAAATAAAACTTTTATGGTAAATCTAGTAAGTTCAATTGAAAGAATCATATTAATTATAAGAAACAATATAACTATAATAAATGAACTAAGTTGAGACAGCAGAATGGAACTTCAAAGAAGGAATTCTCAAATTTACAAACACAAACTGTGGAACCACTTCTTAAAAGGGCCATCTTTAAATTATTCATGGTGTGCTTCCTGAAAATAGTGATCACGTGCATAAAGAACAAAAAAGAATCTCCTTTGAAAGCATCCCATTTTCTCCAACGGAACAATCTAACAGTAGAGGAGGAACAGGTCAATTTATAGTGCGAGTGTGCAAGTGATGCTCTTGAGGGTCCCAGAGGAGCCAAGGAAAGGGCCTGAAAGGCTCATCTATCAAATCCCATCACCAGAGATTATAAATATTTTGGAATACCAACTATGGGTGTGTTGGAGCCCAAAATGTCCCATCATGGGATCTGTGTCTAAAAAATATGCAAAGCTTTCAGATTGTTGAGAAGTTTTTGATCTCCAAGATATGCTCTCTAATGCCTTTGCCTCGTGAATTATCCTTTTCTGTTGTCCGAGGTCCATAATTTCCCTGAGGTCATAGAGTTGCAGGTCTTCAATGGCAGTTCACATCGCTTTGTTGGTTCCTTGGAGTCTCAAAAGTCCCAGTTGTGGCCTTAGGGTTTTGATTTGATTTCATTAGCCACACAAAATATCCCTTGCGAAACTTTAGGTTTGTTGATGGCCACTTAAACATATCCTAAGTCCTAAGTTCACACTTTATATTCCATGGCACACAACCATGCAAGTGACTAACGGACCCGACCAATTTCTAATGCAAAATTTATAAACCAATGCATCCACAGGATCTCCCTTTCACTTTAATGTTTGAACTGTGAATTTTGTAATCCGTGACCCTATGGGTCCGTTTTGCCTATCCACGGTTCACTAGATTAAAATTTGTTTGCGAGGCTACTTTCAAATATACTTAAGTCTATGAGAATATGTCCACAGCGCCTATTGTGTCACAAAGCAAAATTTCCTTGTGACATTTGTGGCACAAAAGCAACGTGAGGCCACCACGTGTTCTACCTTGAATAGTGTGATCCAACTGATCAACAAACT
Source organism: Torreya grandis (assembly GCA_037957365.1). NCBI lineage: Eukaryota > Viridiplantae > Streptophyta > Pinopsida > Cupressales > Taxaceae > Torreya > Torreya grandis. The sequence continues at coordinate 1,516,785 of JARHVA010001758.1, forward strand.
ACACATAAAGATATTCAAAGGCTCGGGGTGACTCCGTAAGCCCGTGACCGCGTGGCCAATCAAAAGCCTCCACATATCTCACTCTCATTGGCCACGGAATAACAAGAAAGATTGAGCGCTCGAAGTGACTCCATTGAGTCCACGACCACAATTCGACCAGTGACTGCCGCGTGCTCTATCCTGAATGGCATGATCCAACTGGTCAACGGACTGCGCATGGAGAAAGTTGTTCAAGCTAAAGTAACTCCATGATTGTGGACTAACTAGAAGCTATCGCGTGTCTTATTCCTAGTGGGCACGATGAAGTAAAGGAGACGGTAAAGGGTCACAACTCAGCAAGTTTTGCCAGTTGGCAACAACAGTTGTAAAGTGGAGGGTAACCAAATGATGCCACATGGCCATAGTAAAGTCAAAGAGGGATGATGACTTGGAGGGTATGTTGCATGGAATCTTGCCACATAGAGCCCATGATAAATATGAAGATGAAAAAGGCGAAAGACAATAAAAGAGATAAAGTGGATTTAATAAATCCATAGGTCCGCAAATTGTGGTAGGTGCATTTGAAGGCCTAAAATCCCCCATGAATTCATAACCAATCGGAAGTTGCCACATGGCACTCTCCAAGTGGACGTGGCAAATTGAAAGTGGGAAGGCTAACTTAGAGCTAGGTAAAAGTCACACACTGCAAATTTTGACATGTGGACACAATGGATTTAAAAGTGAACAAGCCTCGCGAATATTTTAAATACCCAAAGACTGTTAATAATTCTAAGGATTATTCTCTCATGTCCCCTTCTCTCATGTCCCCTTTTTCCTATAAAGTCAAAAAATAATAAAACTAATATTTTAAGTTGTCTAGGTGACTTACTTTTTATCTTATTAAAAAGTGACAACTTGATATTACTTTATTATTATTAAAAATTAGAAAAAAGTAAAAAATGAAAATAAATTTATATTTTGCGAGACTAATGTGATAGGGGTGCCTTGGTAAAGCAACTTGATTGTTATATGTACCACCTAAGTTCAAATCTCGGAGGTATTAAAAGCCCAGTTGTGGGTGTTTCACTGGTATTGGCCGGTTATGACCGTTTCACTGGTGTTGGTCAGTTATGACCGTTTCGATGATATTCACCGGTTGTGGCAGTATTGTTGGTATTCGTCGATTGTGGCGGTAGTGTTGGTATTGATTGGTTGTAGCCGTATTGTTGGTATTGGCCGGTTGTGGCCATTGATGTAACCAGTTGTTGCTCCAGTCAAAAGCTTCACACCTATCTAAAATATATATATATATTTTATTAAAGTAAGAGGCCAACTTGGAAAAAAGGGACAGAAAAAGTTATAAAAGAGGGCCTTGAGGGTCATTTGAAATCATCTTGTTTATTACATCTATTTGAGTTTGGGCATTTGCTTCCAATTTTTGCATTTGAGAACGAAAACCCTCCATTGAATTCAGATCTAGAGGACAAAAACCCTCCAAGTTTTTATTGGGGATTAGAAGACCGAAACCCTTCAATATTTTGTGGTGATTCCATACAAATGTCACCTCTGTATTGAAAAGGACCATGATTATTATCAGTGTCAGTTGGATGAGTGAATTTGTTGATGTAACACACTAGGGTTTCGAAGTTCTAGTGGAAAACCATCCTTATGGGCTGGCGCCACACTTTTGGCATCCATTATTGCTGCCATACTGCCCATAACAGCGATTTACAGCATGTCGTACGCCAAGATCAGTCATTTATTGCAGTCATACCCCTTATTGGTTGGTGTCACCACACATGCTAGTCGTACGCTCCAAAATTGAGGTTTTCAGCATCTGAACCTAACATACACTTGCTACACTGTAGCGCTACTACAGTTTAGGTTTTGGGAGGACTGTCATACTAGACCAACCACCATACCAACCTAAAAGGAAATTATAGATCTAAACCAAGCAGGTTTTTGTGGATTTTCAGAGAATAAAATGGTACTTAGGTTTTATCATGCAATTTGTAACTTCCATGATTGTTTTCAGCATGTTATCTATATAGTCAATTGATTGAAATAAATATTACACTTGTGAGTTCCTAGCATCTTTAATTGCATATATTATTATGGTGTTTGACTAAGTTTTTAGAATTAATTAAAAAAATATAGAATTCAAACTTTATTTTAGAAAGGAATATTTCAGTGGTATCAGAGCATTGATCTTACCACTCTGTTGGATCGAAAACTATCATTTGAGTCCAAATCCACAATAGACACATGAGTGAAAGGGAACTTAGAAGATAGAACATGGATTGACAACTTAAGTTTTTATTTACCAAAGGAAGAAGACATAGATCCTATCCCAGAGGTGTTGATGCAAATACAAAAAGTGCAGCAAAACGCTGGGGATCGTCTTGAAAAAATCAACAAAAAAGCAAGGCAAGTACAAACAAAGAACCAAGATTTTAAGAACTAGCTTTGGAAGCAGTTTTCTATCAGCTATAAACCCTTAGATTCATTTTGCAGAACACGAAAGAAATATCTTATTCAAGAGGCATGGTTAGAAGAGCAGTGTGACAAAGATGAGGTCAAACTTTTTGCCTTTGATGAATATAATCAGAAGTCTAATACATACACATAAATATCTTTGAACAATTATTGGAGGTATAAACAGAAAATAGAAATAAAAAGTTGAAGAAAAAAGATGGGAAGTCAAAACCTCAAAAGAATCCCAGGGAAGAAATCAGCTAGCAAGAAAAGTCAGATCCGAAAGGAGTTAGTGAACAGTCCATAAAGGAATCCACCATGCAAGTGAAAAGTGAACGATCTTCAATAGAAACATGCATGACTTATGATAAACAAAAATTTTGTATTAACAATGTAAAGGAAGAATATGCATTACATGTTGAATGTCGAGTGTCCAAGATTGAAGTTGTTCCATCCCAAGAAACATCACACATTGAATGCCGAGTATCCAAAATTGAAGATGTTTCAGCCCTAGAAGCATCTATCAATCTTTCAAGCGTTGCAAAGTTTGAGTCATTATCGTGTGAGATTGATTTTCAGAGTAATTATAGTGATGAGCATGCACATAAGGAGAAATTTTCAATTGATGCCACTAATTCTGAAATTCTGAATTACAAGGATGGTTGTGTCAAGGAAAATCTCTCAAAAGCTCCCACTTCTAAATCACAAAAAATAAGTAAGCAATTTAATTACAGCACAAAGTATGAAAAGAAAAGTCATATTTCAAATTTGTTGTTTCATACTACGTTATTTCACGTTTGTGGTCATCATGGAAAGCACTCTAAGAATGAAGAGAGGGTGAAAGACACAACTTGCAGTATAAGATATAGGGATCCTTTTGTTTTAGTTCAAAATGGTCCATGCATAAAAGTTTGGGATCCGGGTATTTGCAGGTTGGTTCAAGGATTGCTTGAGGACAAGGCATCTTTGGGAAGAACAGACTATCATGCCCCCTTTCTTCCATAAAGTGGAAAAAAAAAAAAAAAAAACTAATATTTTAAGTTGTCCAAGTGACTTACTTTTTATCTTATTAAAAAATGACAACTTAATATTACTTTATTATTATTAGAAATATATGAAAAGGGAAAAGTTAAAATAAAAGTATACTTTATTGAAGCAAGAGGCCAACTTAGGGAAAAGGGACAAAAATAGGTATAAAAGAGGGCATTGGGGTCATTTAGGATCTTGTTTATTACATCTATTTTGAGTTTGGGCATTTGCTTCCAACTTCTGTATTTGAGAACAAAAACCCTCCATTGCATTCAGATCTAGAGGATGAAAACCCTCCAAGGTTCTATTGGGGATTAGAGAACAAAAACACACAAATTTTCCATGGTGACTCCATATACATATCATATATGCGCTGAAAAGGACCGTGATTATTATTAGTGTTAGTTGGGTGAGTGAATTTGCTATTGTACCGCATAAAAATTTCGGTGTTCCAATGGAAAACCATCCTTGTGGGCTGGAGAACAAAAACCCTCCAATCTTCCATGGTGACTCCATACAAAGGTCACATATGTGCTGAAAAGGACCGTGATTATTATCAATGTTAGTTGGGTGAGTGAATTTGCTATTGTACCGCATCAGGATTTCAATGTTCCAATGGAAAATCATCCTTGTGGGCTGGGGCCACACTCTTGGGATCCATTGTTGCTGCCATACTGCCCATAATAACCATTTACAGCCTGTCATACGCTCAGATCAATTATTTATTGCAGTCGTACCCCTTATTGTTTGGTGTCACCCCACATGCTGGCCGTACGTTCATCATCTGACCCTGACATACACCTGCTGGACTGTAGTGCTGCTGCAATTAGGGTTTTGGGAGGACTGTCGTACCAGACCAACCACCGTACCAGTCTAAAAGGAAATCGTAGATCTGAACCAGGCAGGTTTTTGTGGATTTTCAGATAATAAAGTGGTAATTAGGTTTTATCATTCAATTTGTAACTTCCATAATTAGTTTCGGCATGTTGTCTACATACTCAGTTGACTGAAATAAAGATTACACTTGTGAGTTCCCAACATTTTTCATTGCATATATTACTATGATGTTTGACTGAGTTTTCAGAGTTAATTATTAAAAAAACAGAATTCAGAATTTATTTTAGAAAGGGATATTTCACGTGCACAATGAACAAAGACATTGTAAAGCTACAAGTCCATGGACTGCAAGTGAAAGCCTCTCAAAGGCTTAAAGTGACTCCGTGAACTCTCTCTGAGTGGGTGACTAATAAGGAGTGGCCACGTGTCTTAATTTGATTGGACACGGTAAAATAAAAAGTGAAATGGGCATGTGAACTCCATAGCCTCGAGGCTATGGGATTGTACCATGTGGACAACTAAGATTCTCATTGTTCACTAAAGTTATAAAGGCCACAATTTGAAAGGCATCTTCACATCAACCACTCGTCATTTAGCCACAATGAGCAAGGCAGCAGCTTATGCCACTCAGAATTACAGGGGTTTGGTTTTTTGCACATAACTTGAGCTATACAGCTCCGTTTTGAGTACAGTTGGTTGAGTTGGAAGGATTTTGATAAGGGCTACATAATGGTTTCAGTTTTGAGAGCAATTGACGCGCATTCAGAAACCTGTTCACAATTGAAATTCGCAACTCTGTTTCTTATAATCGTGAAATAGCAATGCATAGTAAGTTGCATAGGCCGCCAAGTGTCACAAATCGCCCCACTATGAACTATTAAGTGATCTGTACACTCTTCTACGAAATTGGTGATTGGCTCCTATGGGCTGAGTAAAGATCTTGTGAAAAGTGTCACTGCAGATGCTCCCCTTTCCCCATCCTCCTAATTTCACGTTGCTGCACATGCTCCCTATAGTATTCTTGTTATTTCTCAAGGTGAATTTTGTGTTTCTTTGAAGATAAAATTTTACTGCAAATTGCTTGTTGTCAAGCAACTTTTGTGTTTTCCCAAATCATATGTGATCACAAGTGGTTTATTCTTTAGTGAACCTGAGATTTGTGGCCACTTGCCACTTGATGCCCCATGAAGTTGTTTGAGTAATATGTGCTTGAACAAATGAAGAGTAGTGATTGGTTGGGAGTCTCATGCATTTTGATGCAGACAGTTGTTCACTCCTCTACCCTTGATGACAATTTCTTTGGAATAATCCTGAGAAAGAAAGGGAAAAACCATAAATACATGAAGTTCTTCGTATGGATCTTTTGGCTATTGGTTTGGTGGGTTTGCAGTGCAATTCTGGTCTCTAAGGCCTGAGTCTATCTGGGCTTTATGTCTCTGTTAGTAAGAACCTCGCATGACTCAAGGAGTAATGTGTTGTTTTCAAAAAGCTGAGCAAAGTTCTGCAACTGGTTAAATCCTAATGTGTAATCTTGTCGATTGGTAGAATTGTAAAAAGCCTTGTGCAGTTTTAGTGTCTTTTATTCCAAATGGTTCTTGATGAATCATTCTGACAAATAATGTGGTCTCGAAGTATGATTTCTTGTTATATGTCTGAAGTTATAAGGGAATTTGCAACAATAGTGTAGATTGTTGTGCAGAACTTAACCAGATTTTGTTATTGCTTTGGTCTCAATGATATGTGACACATTATTCTGATAAATAATGAGAACTCTATGTAATTTGTCTTGTTGTATAGCTCAGTTGTGAAAGATTTGCAACAATCGTGTAGCTACTTGTGTCTATTTTGGTTTTCACTAATCTGTTCGTTAAAGCTCTGACAAATACTGGCCCAATGGATAGAAGGCACCAATCACAATTGATTAGATCACCCTTTTATAAGCCTTTTTAGCAAATTGTCTTATGAGGCCTCCATTTCTTTAAAATACAAATTATGTATAGGTCTTTGTTATAATTTCTATCGTTGTTTTAAATGATTTGTCCTTTGAGATCTCTTTTACTTTTCTGGCATTTTTTGCGAGACATCTCTGCTGCTATAAATTCGTATTCATGCTTGTTAGCTCAGTTTTGTGTGTGTATAAATCTTTGGAGCATGCAAGTTAAGGATATCTTTGTTCACATTTGTTTGTTTCAATCTTTGTCTAAACTCTAAGTAGCTTGTAGTTATTTCGTTAGTGACAGAAAATTGGGTGAAATGATCATTGTGGCGAAGTCTACCGTTTAGATTTGTGATATTTGAAGCCAATTATGCACTGCACTTGCATTTTAGATTGTTATAGGGTCTCTACCCTTAGTTTCACAGAGTCATAAGAGTAGAAAGTAGGTCACCTCTCTCGTTTGTTGCCTCAGGTTATGTCTGCGTTTTGAGGATAAGTAATTGGCACCACACTACAACAACTAAACCCACCAATTCACCCTATTCTCTTGAGGCCCGTTTTGAAAAATGAAAACCTGAGGATCCAACAGGGCGAAAATAGCGGACCAGACAGATCTATGCTAGTAATTAGACAGTCAAAAGTTAACATATTCTCAATATGCTTAGCATATTTGTAGCTTGTTCCATTAAAACAAATTACTCACGTGCACCTATCGTTCCGGATTAAAAAAATCAATGCTTATTGTTATGAGTAACTAATATAAGCAATAAGCCTTTTTTAATAAAGATAGCAGCAATTTGAGTACATCTTAAAGTGGGTTGTGATTTGTAGTTCATTATTTTGACACACATCCAGTTTTAAACTTCAAATATATAAGCTAACTTACCAATTCGGGTTGGGTTCGGGTTTGGGTTCAAAGAACCGGGTTCACTGGTATGGCGAAAAAAAAATTGCCTTGGGTTTGCTTGGGTTCAGCCTTACAAAAAATATATTTAAAAAATAAAACAAATTGAGCCTACTAAATAGGAAATTAGTGACATTAACCACATTGTATGCAATGAGAAAATGAGAGGTAAGTGTTTTTGGATAGTGACATTATTGTGACATTTGGCATTCGGTTAGTATTTTGTGGTCAATGAGAAAATAACCATTCGGTATATGACATTAACCCTAAATCAGCAACATAAGGTAAGTATGCAATGAGATAATGAAAGGTAAGTGCTTTTGCTTTTGTGTTTTGCTTTTATCATTTGTGTTCTTTTATGTTATGTTTTTCTGTTTCACTTAGCTTTTAAGATTTGCAATGTGTTTTTTGTTATTTTTAATCATTGCTTTATATCAAAATTTGAGAAAAAATAAAAATGCGTTTTCGCCTCAAATTTCGCCCAGTTCGTCCTGGGCGACCTGGTTCGCCCGGCTTCTTCTACATAAGAACTCGGACTAACCCGAGTCATTGCCCAGGGGAACCAAAACCGTACTAGAATCAGGTACGTCCCTAGGCTGGGTTGTTCTGCTGTTTTGGACAAATCAGTATCTCAGTATATAAGGGATGTGACAATCTTGAGAAAGCAACATTCTCCATCATTGAACTTTGGCAGATTAGAAATTTCAACAACAAATAATTCAAACAAAACATACCGCAATCCATTAAAATAAATGGATCAACTCTTTTTTACATAGATATTCAAGAAGGCATTGTACCCTGCTGCACAAACAGATTAAACTTCTCATAATGTTTTATTTGAAGAATGCAATAGATTAGTGCTCACGCACCATAATACCAAGAAAAGCATCTACCTCATTACCAAAGGCAGACATAGTCAGGTGTCCCATGTTCCAAACAAAAAATAATTTGGAAGCTATTCACAAAACCTGGCATCATTCTTAAGACACTGTAGGGCAATCACGGCTGCTTTTAGATAACTTTTCAAGAATCCAATGTACCCTGATGCAGAAACAGATAGAGCTTTCGTAATGCTTTGTTAAAATAATGCAACAGGTTAGCTCAATACTGGATAAATGGCTTAATGTTCGTGCACAATAATACCAAGACAAGCCTCTACCTCACTACCAATGGCAGACATAGACAGGTGGCCCATGTTCAAACAAAAATAATTTGGAACCTACAAGCAAAACCCGGCATCATCCTTACAACACCATGGGGTACTCTTGGCTGTTTTGAGATAGTTTTTCAAGAATTCAATATACCCTGCTGCACAAACAGATTGAACTTCTCGTAATGCTTTTCGTTAAAGAATGCAATAGATTAGCTCATGACTGAATAACTGACTTGATGTTCTTGCACTATAATACTAAGACAAGCATTTAACTCTCTACCAAAGGCTGACCTAAACATATGTCACACAGACCTATATGGGCATCACACGTTCCAAACACAAATAGCTTGGAACCTACTCACAAAACCAGGTGTCATGTTAAGATGTCATGGGCCAGTCTTGGCTGTCTCAAAGGAGAACTGGCAAAGAGTGTGAAGACAGCGAGTAATCATTTTTCTTTTCATCTTGATGAGGGATCAGGGAGAGTTATCCGAAACATTGATCTAAAAAACTCTACACAGTTTTTCCAAAACCTCTCTTACTTGGATATAAAAAATACTTCTAACCCTTGACACTTAAGTATATCAAACATGATCTAATTTTATAAAATTTTCTTTCAATAAAAAGTATAGATTTTGTACCTGATTTGCTAAACCATGGAGAGGCCCAGCTAAGCCATTCATACCAGCTGCAAACGCAAGATATGGGTCTGCCAGTGGACTCCCAACCTAGGAAACAACTCATTGAGAAGAATGTCAATAATTAAAGAGATAAAAGTAAGACAAAAACATTAACAATTACTCCATAAATATGATATGAAACAAAATCACTTCAATACGACAAACATGCCACCGACTTTGCACTCCATACAAAATAATAACCCTTTGTTTTTTACAAAAATACTCCACTTGCTTTTACAAATAGTACCTTAGTTTATCTTGGTATATTTTGCCATTACTAAAAGAAATTTTCAAACGAACTATTTACCTGCTATAAAGAATTGAGATATTTTATATATGGCATCGAGCCTTTTTGGCCTCAGCCCTCAAGGGAAGCTAGTTTATACACCAACAAGCTACGACCTTGATCCTTAGACTTACCCAATAATCAGATTTCAAGTATTCTAACTTAAGTGCTAGGAGATTGCCTCAAACCGGATAGGTTTTATTATGTTTTAGGACTTCCTTGAACTTACCCACTAGCCAATATCTGTGTGTATTGGGCCCTGATTTGGTTATGGCCTCAACTAAAATACCTGCAAGACACAATTGATCAATGGGCTTACCCATACGTTACTGGGTACAGAAAAAGCCCCTTCTCCCCCGCTTACCCCCCCCTCCCTGTTGCATGCTATCTTCAGGCCATTCTCAAAGTTGGAGCTATTAAAGGTAAGAATGGATATTTATTTTTATTTTTTAAAATTAACTTTTAGTAATTTTAATAAAAAACAAAGTAGATGATGTAAAATTCTTTTGCTATTTTTAATATTTCAGATTCGTGTTAATTTAAATTTAAATTGTGTTAATTTTTATTTTTTTTATATTGCTAAGACTAAATTTGCATCACACAATCGTCTTGAGATGACTTGTAAAGGTGAAAGAACCATTGAGGAGCATGGTAATCGGCAACCTTTGGAGTGTGTGGAGGCAACCAAACTCAGAGTAGCCCAAAAAGTAAAAAGGCTGATCCTAAATGATGAGCAGTGGGCTGATGTTGATTACTTGCTTAGTTTACTAAGCCCATCATTACTATGATTTGATTTGTTGATATGCACCAACCAAAATTGTCTGAATTTTATAAGGCTCGACTCAGTGCTCGTTAAAATAAAAGACATTAAAGGAAAGAACAAGATCCTTCAAAAACATTTTCCAATGAGGTGGCAAATGTTGTCACAATGAAGTGGGACAAAATGATGAACCCATTGTATCCCCTTGCTTGTGCTTTCAATTCTAAATACTACAGCCAAGTTAACTTCTTTGCCAAGAAGGGTGCTGCCATATAGGGATATTGAAGTTAGTGCAGGATACATGAAGGCATTAAAAGGAATCTTCCCTACTATAAAAATAAAAGACAAAGTCCGCAATGAGTTTGGGATGTTCATAATCTCTAAACACCATATGGGAGAACTTAGAACTCTTTTGGACAACTATAAGGAATCTAATAAATGGTGGTATAGTGTACCCCCATAGCCAATTGATCCATGAGGATCTCCCAACAATGATTCCAATGATACCAACAAACTTGTTCTCACAACTTGTCATATCTACAGTTCCTACCCGATGGTCAGCAATACTCCAGAACCAAATCCTGAGGTTCATGGTACCTCTACGATCATCAATTTGACCCCAACAAATGTTGCACACACTCTTGCCGTGGTGCAATGCAATCTTTGCAAATCGGACCTGGCACCACCCATGTGTGCGCCAAACCTTCTGCAATACCTACCACCAGCATTAGCAATGTCTGTCACACCTCTACGCCAAACCCCAAAAGCCAACTCAAACCATGCAAAACCTTGTTGTTCCAAGCATTACATTTTTGGCATTGACCAACACAGTCCCTGCACCATGCCAAGCGGCACTCGTAGGGCTTGCATTATGCCAAAGCATCTCGTAGCATGTCACGCACTTGTTAGCCAAGCCATGTAACTGTCTGAAGATGAAGAGTCATATGGAAACGATTCAACTTCCATAACAATTCTTCATGTCATCTTAGCTTTGTAACATATGTATACACATTTGTAGCTTAGTTATAAATCATAGTAGAAGATAGACAACCTTCATCTTTCTTAAGAGTATGACATGTACAGAACATAGATTAATAAAACCTTATATTCCAATTTTATTATCTCTCTATTGATTCTCAACACATTTTCTAATAAAGCTTTTGCATATGCATATAACACATAAATCCTCATTTAGGGCGTTGTCCACCAAGTCACTTCCTGGGCACTGGATCACCAATATGCCAAATATTCACAGCCAGCTGTCGTCAAAATTTAATCAAGCCTGTCTTCTAGCTCTAACTTTTTTTTATGGCTTAGAATTTGGATCGTCATTGACCATTTGTTTTAAGTAAATTCCAAATCATAATTTACATATTAACTTTAGTACTATCAAAGCGATTCATCTTGTTTGTGCATGTTCCATCAAACGAGGTCAGAGTATTTGAAGCTCAATATCAAACCACGAGACCCATCAAACTACTTGTGTCAATTCAAGCATGTTCAAATGGTGAAGATAAAAACTCACAAGATGCAATCCAAGAGATGATCAATAACATCGCAAAAGCACTTCGAGAGCAAAAGACATTTTTATTCAACCAGTTCATTGAAGTCCTTGAATAGGGGGTTTCATTGGCTCACACATAAGGTGAAGCTTTTAGTGGTCGAGTCCCCCATGCATTTCAAGAAAATCTAGACGTCCCTATGTTTGAGGGTAGATAACTGGTTAGATCGATTAGGGGCCTATTTCTCTATGAATGCCTTTTCTAACGAAGAGAAAATCAAAATTGCACTTTTGAAAGTCTATTCACCTATCAAGAAGTGGTGGCAAGCACACACTCTAAGGGAGAAAGACCAAACAAAAGATGAGTCTGAGCCAACTTGGGATAAATTCCTAGAAGCATTCAAGGATGAATACCATCCTAAAGATGTCTATGATGATCACTACATTAAATGGAAACAACTAAGCAAGGTCATGACTAGTCAGTCCAAGCCTACACTAAAATCATTTGAGTCGTGACCAGGTAATGTCTTCCATGACTTATATGCAAGACTAAAATCATTTGAGTCATAGCAACATAGAGTTCTCAAGTACCATAGTGACCGACGACCATTCATTCAGACCAAACTAAAGTTGGCTAAGGTCAAGATGATGGGAAAAGCCTATCTCTCTACGACAACCATTGAGGAAGAGTTTGAGCTAAAGGGGAAGTGTTATAGATTGTCTGCACCAAAGAAACTACCTTCTTCAAATAGAACGCAACTACAGAGTTCCATGCCCATAAGAGTTTGCTTACGTACGCAGAAACAGAGGAGTATGGAGTCAAGCCCTTTGATGGAATCATTGACATAGATCCAAATGTTTTAGTGGCCACAACACAAGTAATACCAATAGTGCACAATGTTATAATAGAACGCCTATTACATTCACAAATGCGGATGCAAGAGCAGCCATTGGATTTTCTAATCGATGGGATAACATGAAGAATCTCATCTCTAAAGCAACTATCAAGAGACTGCATTTGCCAACCATGCCTCATCCACAACCTTAAAAATTGGAATGGTTAAATTCCTATAACAACAAAGTTATATGTGTCACTCATTTTCTCATATGCTATTTATCCTTTCAAAGAATAGTTAGTTTGTGATGTAGCATCAATTGAGATTTGTGATGTACTCCATGGGCATCCCTACATGCATAGTCCCAAATGTATGTACAACGCCAATCCTCAAAGCGTAGTTGTATCAGTAGTAAGAGATATCGGATTCCTCAAGTGACTCCATGCTCTAATCATGTTGCACCAACTCCCAAGAAGATTGTGCCATACAACTATGCATATTCAGCATTCAAAACGTCACCTCCTACTGACGCACAACCTCAACCAACAAAGATAGATCAGATTCTCGAAACATGTTTACACAACTATTTGATGCCTATGTACAAAGTCGTCATAGCAAGTCAGCTCCCGCAGCAAGCAACATAGTTCACAAGGTGTCAGCTAGAAGCCAAGGTTCCACACATGCTTCCTAGACTTAACGCAATCAAGACAATTGTTTTACAAGGAGAGGCACCTAATCCAAGATGATCTCCCAACAGCGGTTCCAGTGATTTGCCAAGCCTATTCTCACAACTTGCAAAAACTGCAGCTCCTGCCCAATGGTTTGCTGTAATCCCAAACCCCATCCCAAGATTTGTGGTACCTCCAAAATCATCAATCCATCTTGAACATATGCTGCCCACACTCCTGCAGTGATGCAATGCAATCTACGTAGATCGGACCTGTTAACACTCATAAGCATCAAAACTTCTACGGTACTTACCATCAATTTTAGCAGGGTTTGACACACCTCCATGCCAAACCACAAAGGCCAACTCACACCACTCATTACCAAGTTGTTCTAAGTGTCACATTTATAACGTCAACAAGCATAGTCCCTACACCATGCTAGGTGCCACTCCTTGTCTCATGTTATGCCAAAGCATCTATCAACATACTGCACACCAATCATTCAACATAACCATCAGAAGATGAAGTTATCACATGGAAACAATTTAACTTCTATTACGGTTCTTCATGCCTTCTCAGCTTTGTAATATATGTCTACACATCTTTAGCTTAGTTAGCAATCAAAGGAGAAGAAAGATATCAATACATCTTTCTCAAGAGTATGCCATGTACACAACACACAAATTAATAGAACTTTATGTTCTAGATATATTATCTCTCTCTCTTGATTCTAAACACATTTTCTCATAAAGCTTCTACATACGCATGTAACACATCTCAATCCTCATTTAGGGTGTTGGGCACCAGATCACCAATATGCCAAAAATTCGCAGCCAGCTGCCATCAAAATTTTATCAAACCTATGTCTTCTTTTATAGCTTAGAATTTGAATCATCAATTAACGTTTTTTTAAGTAAGTTCCAAATCAAAATTTCCATATTAACTTTACCTCTACAGGTTGCTAACTTCTCTTCAACTAAGGGGAACTGGAGTACATACTCCCTTATGCGCTCAGTTAAATGCAACCAATTGGCAACAAAAAAGGGGAGGAATTAAGCTTCATGCATTTCAACTTGTGCCAATTATCACACAATCATCTTGACTACAAGCAATGGCTAACAATTTATAGAGATGTAGTGCAAGAAGGAACTTTCTATGCAAGAACCGCATAGCCAGACTAGTCGGAGTGGTGTCACCACTAATCATACTCCATTTGATTCTAATGAACTAATTGCTGATTTAGATGCTCTCGGTGAAGAGGTAAATGATGTTTTTTCATGTAGTTCTTGTGATTGAAAATGACCATTGATTGTTTGACCATTGGCATTGATGTATTTTACTATTTTGCACAGATGATATAAGCTTTTGACATGTCATTTGAAATTTTGAATTATCAGTTCTCAGTGTTGTTTTGTTTTTTGTTTACTTTATGCATATATTATTGATATTAGGGTTTATTTTGTTTATTTTTTAATATTTGTTTGTACAAATGTATCCAAGACATACTGTACCCAGGGTCACAAAACAATTGGTGAACTTCGTACCCTGGTTACTTTGGGTTACCCACTAGTTAATATGGGAGCTCTCACTACCAAATCGATGAATCTAGGGAACAAAACACAATAATTTGGGACACTAGAGAAATCCACAAATGATCACCACAAGAGCTAAGATGGACCTAGGAGATGATGGACATAAGCTGCAATTTTTAATACTAAGGAGCTCAAAGACGATATGCATGGACTTATCATGATTTGAAAGAGGTAATAGACAAAAAACAAATGTGCATCAGATTCCATTTATTCCAAGAGCAGTGTTGAGGCAACTGAGAGAATATTGGATGTGAGTACTATTATCAAGGTAAACATGGAGACTGCATGTTCCACATTGCTGTTAATTCAAAAATAGACAACATTCAAAACAAAGTTTGTCAAATTTTAGAAGAGGCAGCTGCCCATGAAATTTGTTCATTAAAGTATCATTAACGAGGTAAATTGCAAACCACCTTTAGGGTAGTGACAAAAAATAGGCTTATAATCACGAATATATTTAAGGTGTTCTTTGATAATGTTGGCAATTTGAGCAAGGAGACAGATGACAGTTTTGATATCATGATCCAAAAAGCAGTCTGAGGACTGAAGAATTATCTTTCCCATCTAGGGCAGCATAGAATTGTCATTGATGTCAAACGTTGATGTCCTTGATGTCAATGAGATTGAATCTGATCATGCATTAATGCCAAAGGTTGAGTTGAGCAGACTTGTGGAGTAAATCAGGTTGGTGAAATCCTCTTACTTAGAAGAGGCAATTGGGATAAGTTAAGAAGGATGGAAAACCCGAAATAGTCTTGAAGAATTCCTTCGAAGGAATTCTTTCAAAAAGAATGGCAAGGACAATTCTTTCGGAAAAATTGTCAAGTCATCGAAAAAGTGGACCTTTTCAAAAAGTCCGAAGGGTATCTTTTGAACGTTCTGAAGGGCAAGTAGACCTTTTCAAAAAGTCTGAAGGGTATCTTTTGAACGTTCCGAAGGGCAAGTAGGCCTTTTCAAAAAGTCCAAAGGGTATCTTTTGAACATTTCGAAGGGCAAGTGGACCTTTTCAAAAAGTCCAAAGGGTATCTTTTGAACGTTCTGAAGGGCAAGTGGACCTTTTCAAAAAGTCCAAAGGGTATTTTTTGAACGTTTCAAAGGGCGAGTGGACCTTTTTAAAAAGTCCGAAGGATATCTTTTGAACGTTCCAAAGGGCAAGTGAACCTTTTCAAAAAGTCCAAGGGTATCTTTTGAACGTTGCAAAAGGTATGTGGACACTTGCAGAAAAGCCGAAGGGTAGATTGCAGATAATCCGAAGAAATGTCTCGGACAAAAAGCTTGAAGAAATGTCTTGAACAAAAAGTCCGAAGAAAAGATTTTCGAAGGACGACTATGAATAGAAGCCAATAACAAATTCTTTTGGAGAAATTGGAGGACACTTCAGGATGAAATGGACACGGACAAAAAGTCCACAAAAATTGTCTCAAAGACACAAAGGCCCACAAAAATTTGTATAAATGAGCCTTTCGAAGAAATTAAAGCAAGGTTAAAAAACGAGCAAGTCTTCAAGGATCGACATTGCAAGAAGCGTTACAAGAATGCTGAAGAAAATAAGATCACGCCAACATGTCGAAATTTAACACTCAATACAAAGGGTAAAGATTGAGCATATCGAGGACAATCGAAAGGAGCGGAAGCAAACCCATGATATAGAAAGCAGCGAGATGCGAAAAGGGAAGAAAAGAAGCTCGATGGTTAATGGCAAAGTAAGAATTAAAATTCACGCTGCTCCAAAAGATCAACGACTCACGTCTAATCGGTGCATTAGATCCAATAGTGCAAAGCAAACTCAAATGACCCTCCGAGTGCACGCGCATTTGACAAGTGTCAAAAGGTCATAAGGAAAGATCCAACAAAGAAAATAACGTGAACTTGGCGTGACGAAAAAAAGAAAAAGCCCGCATTTAATGTCTTCTAACTGTCTATAAAGGAACAACTAAAACTCGTAATGAGCTCGATATATCTTCACGAAGATCAAGATTATGCAGATCAGAAGTGATCGAGGAAGCGACGCAATTAAGAACAATAGAAGTGCAGATGCCAAAGATAGTAAAGACATTTGAACATTGTCGTTTGAAGCATGAATTGAGACACGAAGTCAAAGTCACATTGAATGTAGATCGGAATTGATCGAAGAAGCGGCACACTTAAGAACAATAGAAGTGCAGATGCCAAAGATAGTAAAGACATTTGAACGTTGTCGTTTGAGGCATGATCAAGACACGAAGTCAAAGTCACATTGAATGCAGATCAGAAGCTTGAACCGGTTAAGAGTAGTTGAAGTGTGAACTCTTTACAGATAGAAAACCCTAAGATGCATTTGTCTATATATGTTATGAACCAAACATTTGTAAGAGTCTTTTGTTGCTACAATAATAATTAGAGTGTTCACTCAAATTTGTCGAGTGAAGACATATGCAGACAACGTAAAAAGGCAAAATAAATAAGGTGTGTCAATATAAAAAATATCCAGACACAAAGAGATAGAGGCAGATAAGCCGAGAAGGCATACAACGTGTAGGTGCAGTTACAGACAAGACTTGTAACAGAAAATTGAACAAGATTCATTCTGAATCTCTTTTGTATTTTGAAGTTGTAGTTTCATTTCTCTGATAGGTTGGTGCCATCAGAAAAACTAAGTTGGTGTTCAGTTACGAAGTTGATGCTTCCTTAGAGTGGGTGCTCTTGAATGTAACCAGTGAGGTTTGTCTATAAGATATTTTTTCTATGAGGCTGGATTAGAACAGTAGCTTCTAGCAGCGTTTCTCACCGTGGTTTTTCTCTTTGGGTTGCCACGTAAAAATCTGGTGTTGAACATTCTTATGTGTGTGTATGATCTCTGTTTTTGTTCTTTACTTTGCATATACATTAAGTATCTCATTTAAAAGTTTTAAGAACCAGGTTTTAGCTCATCTACTGATTCACCCCCCTCTCAGTAGACAGTGTGTTCAACAGATAATCCGGCAATTTACAAGCAACAAGAGCCAAACTTCTGAAACCTCAAGAGTGTGTATAAAGCTGTGCAGGAAACAAAACTTACATGCTTTCATACAATAGGCTGATTCAAAATGTGTGCAAAGTGTAATTGAAAACCGACATGTAAAATTAGAGAGAGATGTTAACATAGAACAAAATACCACTATATTGAACTTGGAGAACTCCCATGGCATGGATGTTTATAGATCTTTATAAGGCCCTGTTGGTTAGTACCTAGATTCATCATGACAATTGTAAATTTGGCTCATCCATTAGATTGCTGACAATGAATAGCCTGCCATTCAAAAGTGCAGAGTCTTACTGAAAGGGCACAAGGACTGTGGTAACTTCTTCATTAACTGCAAGTTTATCCCAAACGATACCACAAGAAGAAATAAGGAAGACCTTGAAGATATCAGGGCCATTTCAGTCAATTGGAGGATTGACGCATTAAATTGGTGTTCATCAAATGAAGAGATGTGTCGTTTGAAGAAGACGTGAATCGCATCCTCAAAAGGCACATAAACAACTGGCTGTTGAACACATGGACCCTGACGCTATTGCAAGGAACGTGTTGTTGGCTGGTTTATTGTGGCCAACATTGTTTGAATTGGTGATTATTGTGACACTTGTCAATGGACAGAGAAGCCATCAAAAAGAGATTCGATGCCAGCAACCTACTTAGGGGTGTGGGAGTGGTTTTAAGGTTTTAACAATGGAAGTTATATTTCATTGCTTCACCCAAGCAACCAAATAAGAAAAGAAGAAGCAGCTGCATAACTGTTTCAATAGAATAAATGACAAATGCATTGAAGCATGGGCATAACTGGATAATTCTGCAAGAAGTACATCCAAATTCCTATATGAGCAATTGGTGACCAAATGTGGAGATCATCTGAGGTTGAAAACCAAATACATTGTAAATGAGATCATCCAACACGTCGCCAATGAGTTGGGACTCACACATTCATTCTCAAGTCACGGAAACGAGCAAGCTTAGGACACGTGAGTTATCACTGTCAGTGATATCTAAGTCTCGTGGAATAGAAGATGTAGATTAGGAAACACTGTATCAGTACTCTGGGAGCCTCGGAATATCAAATAGCCTACAAAGTGATGAAAGGAAACGACATCATTTCAACAAATCTAAACAAGAAAATGTGGTTCTAAAGAACTTTGTTATTCCTAATTTGAGGACAGCAGTGGAAAATTGTTTGGAAGATGAATAAAGCCTGAAAGAAAGAATGCATGCACTTTGAGACCTTGATGAAAAAAAACCAACAGTCTAAAATGTACATATATCATTAAAGGCCGATTAAGCAATTAAGCTGTTCACTGTGCATAGATCATTAAAGGCCGATCATACAGCACATAAATAATCATATGATTTCCATTAGCTATCCTTGCTCGAAAGCGCTCCAATGAAAAAACTGGTTTAGAATTATGTTCCTTATTCAATAGTGTTTGTTGTCCAGAATCCAACTAACAGACACTACAATATGGCAACCATATACCAACCTTTAGAAAGCTGCCTTGTCTAGGAGTTTAGAATTCCCTCCTTTATGCACATGGATCGAGATTAATGATGTTTACAAAAAATTACTATCATGCATCTTATATCTCGGCAACTTTAGCATTAAAAAAAAATATTGCACGAAAGAATGCCCATAACAAAGGATTTAAAGCTTGAAAACATGGCTATTCATGAGAGCCTATAAGTCAATCAAGAGTGCAGGCTATAAATCAATTTTACAACATACTAACCACTGTCTTTCTTCAGCTTGAAGCCATTAACTTTTAAATAATTTCGAATATATAAAATAAGTCAAAATATATATATATATATCAACAGACCAGCCATTAAAGGAAAAAGAACTTATCCCTTTGTACACATTTATCCACGTAAATATGGCATATTTTGATAAAACACAACTTTCCCAAAACCTCCCAGAACTAGAACCAAGATTCCATGATACTCTTCATCCACATGAATACAAAGAGATGTTCTCAATTTCTGTAAAAAAGAAGAATGTACTTACCAGACGAACTGTATGAGCACTCACATTCCCTCCTTCATGATCACTACAAATCAAAATAACATCCACCTTTTCATTTAACAAGCCAAGACCAGCAAAAGAAACGGCTTGACAAAAACATTACTTGGCAAATGCATGGATAGAATATTCTGATAAAACATTTTATGAACATAAAATGTAATAGAACAGCCAAGCAAAAGAAAAATTTATTGTGCAATACACAAACCTGTGAATAGTAACATATAATCTCATCAATTCATGCATTTTTTCATCATTAAAACCAAGCATGTGAGCAAAATTTGCACCATAATCAAGGGACCCTTCTGGAGGAATAAAGTTTCCATCCTTGAAAATCCTGAACAAACAAAAATACTGAAGAATAAGAATATAATATTACCAACAACATAATCAAAGAAACACTAATAACAAAGTTCGAGTGTTGCCTCAATTAGATGGTACTTGGATCCAAACTCAATATTCTACATCATACAATCTAACCATCTAATGCACATTGTCTAAAAGTAAGAAATCATTTAACTAACACACCTCCCTAGACAATTAGCTAACAAGCTGCTTCTCACTAGTTGTGATTATCACCTTCTGTATATATAAGAGGCAACGATAGGCACTCGTGCAATGAGATTAAGGGAGTCCTCATATGTTGGTTCCCAATACCTGTAGGCACAACATATTAGGCTGTCTGATTTTAAATTTGACATCAAATGTAGTGAAAATACTTGAGACAACATATAAGCACTCACTTTGTCTTTGGAATTCCTTTTTCATATGCCTTTTGGAACTCACTTTGAACCTATACATCAATTTCCAAGCATTAGAAAACACAATTTGAAGTTTTTGTTTTATAGACATGAAAAGTACGTATCTAATTTAGCTTCTCGAAGATTAGGCATAGATAATGCTTATTCTAACCTTACAGCAATGACACCATTGGTTAGTCTTCAAAACTGTTAAATACCTACCCTTCAATGAGGACTTAAAGTTACAAGGTACCAACATGCATTAAGATAATATGTTGTTGCAAGCAACCATCCCAAGAGACAAAACGTCTAGCTTATATTCTAGGTATGCGGAAAATGTTAAGCAGAATTTCAGCTCAAAAATAATACCCATCACGCAAACATGTAGTTATTAGTAAGTAAACAATCACCCCATGTACACTCAAATCTATATCCCCATTCACATACTGGACGAGCCATAACCCATAGCTGAGATTGCACAAAAGTCACCTCAATGGATGTGACAGAGTTCTATCACTACTTCTAATGATGTCTCCTATTGTACAAGTTCAACAGAATCAATTCTCCTAGAGATACCTTCCTATTCTCACTTACAATAATATATCTACCCTTTGCAGCCTTGCAAGAGCATCTCCTAATGTCCGTGTGGTATTAGTAAGACTGACTAGCACCGGTCCTCTGATAAAATATAGCTACAAGCACATCATAGAAAAGGCAACATCAACAACCCTTTTCTACTAATAAAAAATAGAAGAAGATAGAGCATCTCTTTTTAAATTATCATGAGCCAATCTGTTCTAATAATCTCAGTTAAAATATCAAAGAAGTGCATACCAATACAATTACAGTTATATTATGAGCAATCTAGTTAATGTTAATCAATAATGAAACTGTCATTAACAAACAATGTATTCTTTAAAAACAGTGGACAAGCTTTGGATGCACTGATACAGGCAACAAGGGACAACAAAACTAATTAAACCAAATTTCAAAAGAAAAGAAAGTATCAGCTATTAAAGACCATCCATGCAAGGGAAGAGATCATATATCCATTCAAGATAGTTTTCAACGTCATAATTTGATACACATGATGAGAAGATATAAGATAAGCGAAAAATCAAGATTCAGGTAGGTAGTAGATGCCTTTCTTATTAATATCTAAGTTGAGTCCTCTGTAGGTTACAGCATAACCTGGCCCACGGACTTAAAAGCCAGTTGGGTAAAAAATCAGCAATTCTTTAGAAAGTGACTCACTGACCAGTGACCACCTTTGGGTCTTGGCTTTGAAAGAAATAAATTTAATTATTTTGAATTAATGAGCAGACAATTTGTGGGCATAAACATTGGAAGTTTGGCACCTATCAACACATGCTAGACCTGGGTATACATATGCTGAGCATGATTTAGAACCATAATCAACAGGAAACTCCGGTTCAGGGATGGGGAGCCCATTCTCGTCCCATACCATTAACCACAACTGAAAAACATCTCCTGGTGACTTAAAATATAAAATGGTCGTATCTTTGTTCATAGTCTCCAATACCTATTCCAAAATGCCTTTCATGGACCAGCCCCTGTCACATATGGAACATATCCCACATCAACAGGTGACAGTTTAAAACATCTTAAAGATGTAAAATACGTAAGCACCAAACTTCGAATCACAGTTTACGAAAAGGAGGACCTTGACAAAAAGCTGGTGGAAGCCATAAACCATGGTCAGAGCTCAAACTAACCAGATGATATTGTGTAAAAAATGGTAAGCTCAAATTGGTAATAGCAAAATCTAAAATTTATTACCTGTAATTCCAATAAAGGCTGCAAGAAAACAGATGCGAGAACAACAAATTGTAACTGTGTTTCCCTGGCATTTAGGAAAATATATGGAATCTTATGTTCTGTCAGAAGTAAATTTTCAAGTATGATATTTAGAAGTTTCTTTGTTGTGTTACAATAAAGAACACTTTACTAATGACATGAACACTCTAATGTAATCTTACAGATTAATATCTTGATTTAAAAATTAAAAGCTATGGTAAGATTTCAAATTTGATATTTATAAGTTCCTTTGTTCTGTTGCAATAAAGAACAGTTTCCTAATGACATGAGCACTTTAACATAATCTTATGGATAAATGTCTTAATTTAAAAATTATAAGTTATGGCAGTTTCTTGGGAAGGTCCAAACACCATATGACTTATATGCATTGCGTAGTTTCTTCTTAAATACATGAAAGAAAGATTTCATGATTTCTTTTCTATCCTCATTTTTGCATTCTGCATCCAAGTCTGATATAGTATCAGAGAAGACTTCAAGAGGGTCTGGAGGCTGAAAGGAATAAGCACAGTGTCTGACAAGGATAGATGCAAAGGACGTGAACATTAACAAAAAGAAAGTCAGCATAGAGTTTATCTGCAAATGTTTGCACTTTTCACATTTGCAATTACATTCATAATCAAAGAAGATTGTGGAAGGAGACCAAACAGATCAACTGTCATGTTGAAGATAAAACGCTAAGGCAGCATTTTAAAAAAAGACATATTTCAAAAGCGTATTTGTGTGAAGCCTTCAACAAAGCTTGTTCAAATACTGCCCTGCTGGAAAGAAAAAATTACGAAGGAAGACTATTATGCTTTGAGTAGTGACTAGTCCAAAGGATATAGTGTTCGCTGTAATATAAATTGATTTAATGAGAGCCACAAACAAATCTGAGCAGTCCGTGTAGAGATGGTATCCCCCAGACCGGAGTTTTCAGTGTTTGTGAAAATACCCATAGAAGCACAAAGCCTGCCAAAGATTGTGGGGATATGAAAGACAGTAAGCATAAAAGTCAAATATTATTCCTCAATACATATGAA
Organism: Torreya grandis; assembly: GCA_037957365.1. Taxonomy (NCBI): domain Eukaryota; kingdom Viridiplantae; phylum Streptophyta; class Pinopsida; order Cupressales; family Taxaceae; genus Torreya; species Torreya grandis. The sequence continues at coordinate 1,540,046 of JARHVA010001758.1, forward strand.
AGAGAAGCCTGTGGAAGCTTATCTGGACAGACACACGAAGTGCGTAATGCTGGAAAAAACAAAATACAGTCTCATTTTATAGTTTATTGTGTGTGTAGCTATATAGAGGCTGTATGGTCCACTTTCTCAAGCCTTGCAAAGATTTGCATCACAAATGGGAGTCACCAGGAGCATTTCATTCCATATATTTCCTTTATAGTCTAAACTTTGTGACCAATTAAATTGTAACTTCATGGCTTTTGGACTTTGCTAAACCAAGAGCATTGGAATATAACAGATAAACTGGAAACCTATGATGCTCATAATAAGGAAGTTTCAATGATTGTTACTTTTTCATTATTTTAGGCTTTTACTGTGCATTCAAGGGGTTAACAATGTTCTACGATTGAGAGAAGTTAAGAGCTTTGCATGAGAATTATATTCAAACCAATGTTTCTAATTTGGATGTTTTACCTTACAGCGTGTAAATGCCAAACGGTAGTTAAAGAAACAGATGATGAAGCTGAAGAAAATAAAGATTAGCTTCACACAACAGGAAATAAAGATTGATGAAAATAATTGGGCACAATTGCACTTCAATAGTTTACAAGATTCTAGTTAAAAAAAATTGACAATGTTAGAGCAAAACCTCACGTTCATGGGCAAAAATAAAAAAGGTGTTGACCAATCTACAATAAAATGGCAAGCCTGTAAAGACAAGTGGGCCAAGCTCAGCTTCGACAGTGCCCCCCAAGGTAATCCTGGAACTGCAAATAATAATGGTGAATTAATCACCCTAACATTCCCCACCTTAATTTAGCAGTTTCTCAAGTGAACAGGAGAGAAATTCTCTGAATGCCTCAATTTTTTCCCGCGTAAGTGCTTTGGTAAAAACATCTGCACGTTGTTGATCTGTCGGGCAATACTGGAGCTGGATGTTGTTCTGAACATGTTCGCAGATGAAATGAACTTGCACCTCAATGTGTTTAGTTCGTTCATGAAACACCGGATTGCGAACAAGCTTCCCTATTTCATTGTCTACATGAAGGATTGTTGGTTGATCCTATAGTAATACAAATCCTTCAAGTATACGTTTGAGCCAAATCTCTTTACAGACAGCTCCTCCTGTGGCACGATATTATGATTCTGTGGAGGACCTTAAAACACAATTTTGCTTCTTACTCCCCCATTATATCTGTCCAAACCCCAAAAAGAATACAAATCCTGAAGTGGATATCTTGTCATCAATGTTCCCTGCATGATTTGAGTCCGAGTATCCTGTCAAGAAAAAGTTATCATTCTTCTTGTATTCTAGGCCAAAATCCATAGTTCCTCTGATGTACCTCAATACTCGCTTTGTTGCCTTCCAGTCACTGATCTTAGGCTCTTGCATGAACCTTGAGACATAACTAACAGCAGAGCTGATGTTTGGCCTCGTGTAGGTCAGAAAAATGAGACTCCCCATCAACTGCCGATATAGAGATGCATTTACCTGTGGTGATGGAGCTGCTCGAGACAACTGAAGCTTTGTCTCCATAGGTGTGGCAAATCGTTTGCTATCCATCATTTGAAATTTCTCAAGCGTTGCCCTAGATATTTGAGCTGAGATACAAAAATGTGATTTTCTCTCTGCCAAACTTAAAAACCAAGACAATAATGCAGAAGCCCGAGATTTGTCATGTCGAATGAGCAATTCAAATCTTTCTTTGTTGATTCAATCATCTTCACTGAACTTTCAGTGATGACTAGATCATCGATATATACGACTACAATTACTATCTCCCCCCTGTTTCAGGTAGAGATTTGGATCATATGGACTTCTTTCGAATCCATGTTTCATGCTCATCAATATTGATATACCATGCCCTGGGACCCTATTTAAGACCATACAGTGATTTGATAAGTCTACAAACTTTATCTTCTTTTCCAAATTTGACAAAACCTTCTGGTTGAGTCATGTAGACTTCTCCCTGTAAGTCCCCATTAAGGAAGCCACTTTTTATGTCCATTTGATGGACTTTCCAGAGCAAAAATCACCCTGATTGTTTTGATCTTTGTTGTGGGAGCAAATGTCTCCTCATAGTCAATGCCTTCTTTCTGAGCATACCCCTTCACAACCAGTCTTGTCTTGTGCTTGTCGAGACTGCCATCTGCTTTGTACTTCATCTTGAAGATCCATTTTCATCCGATTGGCTTCTTCCTTGGTGGAAGATCTACAAGCTGCCATGTTTTATTTTACATCAATGAATTATATTTTGCATCCATAGCATCTTTCCAAGGTTTCAACTGTAGGGCTTCCTGAACTGTAGAGGGCTCGACAAATTCAACAACTGTACTCATTAAAAGGCCAAATTGACCTCACTATCAGCGATACTGCAAGTCTTTGGTCCAGTGGTGGATGTGTTTACAACACCATCCAACTTTGCATCTTTGAGAGTATTTGTATACCATTTAGGCATACGTTGAGTAGTTCTTGTGGATGGTGGAGCTGCATCATTCCCATCATCATCACTGTATTCATCTGGGAGATCACCATCTTTTATATTTTCTATGGGACTGATTTGTTTATCAGGTGCGTTTGTAGAAGGAACTTCTACTTCTTTCTTTTCAAAGAATTCAACATCCCTACTGGTGTAGATTTGTCTAGTTTTTGGATCCATGAGTCTATCGGCAAGTGCTTCATTGTACCCTAAGAACACATATTTTTTGGCTTTCATATCAAGCTTAGTCCATTTCGCTTTGGGAATGTGCATATTTGCTTGACATCCAACAACTCGAAGATGTGTTATAGATGGATTTTTGTCTGACCAGGCTTCATATGGAGTTACTCCATCAAGAGCTATAGTGGGTACTCTATTGAGTAGGTAAACCGCAGTTTTAGCAACTTCTGCCCAAAATGCCTTTGTCAACCTTGAGTCATGTATCATACATCGCACCATTTCTACAATAGTACGAATCCTCCGTTCAACAACTGCATTTTGTTGTGGTGTATGTAGAGGTGCCATTTGACGACAAATACTGTTTGCTTGCAGAAAATGTTTAAACTCATTACTAGTGAATTCCCCCCCACAATCTGTGCAGAGGGTCTTGATGTGTCCCTTTCTATATATTGTCTCCCTTTCTATATAGGTCTCCCTTTCTATATACCGTCAGACCGTTATACCAAACCTTTCTTTATACACGCCCTTCCTTTATCCCTGTTAGTACGGAGAAAAAGCTCGTCCTTTCTATATACCCGATGGTACGGGAAAGAGGCGTAAACGTACGAGAAAGAATCCGATATTTGGTACCTAGACAGTACTGAAAAGGGTTCGTCCAATCATTAGCATCTGCTTAGATGGATTTTCTCATATGCGCACATAACTTCGCTATATACTTGGAAAAAACATCAATCAAGATTTACACCCTTCGATTAAAACGAACTGGGAGGTGAAAGAAAGGCTATGAGTGAATGTGTCTTATTTCTCCCCGATGATTTAAAGGGACAATGCCCAGACGTCATTATTGCAGCTATGTTAGGTTGTGTATGCAGTAACTCAAGCGCGATGGCATTACCCATAAACGTGAGTCAAAGGCATAGCTATGACCGACCACTGCATTGAGTTTGAAAATCTTGTGATTTTGTGTAATATGCAATACAATTACAATATTTTGTAAAATAAATTTACAATGCTTTTCAGAAAATAAAAATTCATTTGGTTTTCGTTTTGGCCTCTTTTCGGTCAAAAAAAATTTTTTTTAGTATATTATTTGCTAATTTAGTTAGTTATAACTAAATTTAGCGGATTGGACAAAGTTGGAGGGACTGTTAAAAATTTCTCTAAAAAAAGTTTTTGGGGGATTTGAACCTCCCACCTCCACTTTACTAAAAGGTAACGTCACCAACTCGCCTATGCATCATTTCAATAACATAAGAGCACAAATATATATAAAGGCTATTAATTCAGATTTTTAACCTTAAACCACCCTCCCACCTGATACCACAGGGTTCCAAAAAAGTGATTTTTTAGAAAAATTGCAGCAAAGGAAAATTATTATAAGCGGTTTTAGGAATTCTAAAGGCGGTTTTAAGCAAATAATAGGTGGTTTAGAGGATTTAGCAAGTAGTTTGTGGATTTAAAAATGTTTGGGTGCCTAAGAAAAGATTTAAGAACTATAAAATTAAAATTATAGGCTTAAAAATAAATAAACCAACATCTTTTCAAGCTTTTATGCTGCAGTTCTGCAGTTTGATGTTTGAAATGCCACTCCACTATAATGCTTTCTCCAATGCCATTTTTTTTTTTTTTAATAGCGCCTAGCTTCTTTTTATATATCCATTGCCTCAGCATGCTTTCTTTTTTTTTATGCAGCCACCTAAGCTCCAAATATGACACAGATTTAGTCCTTTCAATGCCTCCTTCAATGTTGGTATTTGAATGCAAATATAATATGACAGGAATATTTGCTTCTGCTTCAAGACTATATATGTTGAATTTAAACGTAGCTAGATATATATATATATATATATATCTTTAAATATATACTCTACACTTCCATTGCTTTGTTTTTGTCTGCAGCCTCTACACATGTGGGAGTGCACGGGCTTCTCCTCACAGGCGCAGAACCTCTTGAGCTTTAGGAAAAAAGAGCTCGGGCTTCTCCTTCTTGTCTCACAATTCCAGGCTCAGAGATCTACATGCTCTGATACCAAATATTGCGGAACAACAATCATATATTTATTCCGATCAATTACAAAATACATTAGCAGAGCTTTATTTATATGTAAATATAAGCTCATAATAGTTCCTATAAAATAGGAACGATAAAACCAAAATATAATATAATCTCCCAAATATAAATCGGAAGTTACAATTACTAACAATAAAATATTTTCAAGATTTACTAACCTAAATAACCTACCAATCTACTTACAGTAAATGACCATATTACAATCAACTATTGAGTAATTAAGTATTACTCATTTATTTAATAATGGCGAATTAATCACTCTAACAATACAATATCACAATATACTGTTCTACTTCAAACTGACAGTTAAAATGCTCAATGAACTTAGGATTGATGTCCCCAGAACTTTCAGAACTGAAACATGAATGTGAAACCACAAACACAATATACATAAACCATGGAAACAACAAGGACAAAGATTTTGCTCTTGAAAACCCCAAGATGAGGAAAAACCAGTTGGAAGAGGCAATTGCCTAGCTTCCCAATCTTCTTATGGCCAAAGATGGATTACAAAGAGTTCAATAGAACAAGTACAACAAGCATCCTACTATCTTGCTCACTCAACTTCTCTTTGTCCCTTTCTCCAATTCTTCCTACAACTGAGCACCAACTCCAATCACCGATGCCTTCTTTGAATTCATACCTCTTCTTCTCATGCTCATGAATGTCCTTTCATGCACCAAAGGATCCCCAATCGACTCAAGGCTTGAAGAGACAGCTTCCCCTGCGGTTGATGTATAGTACAATTCCAATGGGTAAAACCACCAGTTAACTCAAACCAATGGTTTCGAAACTGCCTCTCCGCAGATACTGGCATTTATGCAACCACTGCCCTAATTGGAGCAACAGTTTCGACACAATACATGAAATACTCTTTCTGAAGCCCTATTGCTGACTGAAACCAGGTTTTGTTCATGCTGATTGATAGAATGGATTGTTTTCCTGATCCTTATGGACCACCTCCTTGCCAATGCAGGTGCAGATCAGGGCATGCTTTTAAAAATCGAGAGTTCCCTTCCCTTAGATGGTCATGATTGAAGGCTGCTATCCAACACAACTCTGCACATCTTGCCTTATTAAAACTTTCAAGTATTTGAAGGGAAGAATACTTGGTATAAGCAAGTTTAATTCAAAAAAAAAAAATCATATATATTTTTTCTTCCATCAAAGCTGTCCAAACTATATTTGCATGGAATTATTGTTGGGAATCTTGCAACCATCGTTGTATGATATCCCATCCTCCCTGCATGAATGATTATATGGGGCATGACACCCCCTTGTTTGTGGCACGATTCAGCCACATCGTGCAGAGCGATATAAACAACGCATTTAAATGCCACTTCCTCCCAACATCTCATTTGCCTTCCACATTCTGTCTCCTCGATAATATGTTTTGTTCGCCACCATTTCATCCATGGTGTCAAGGGCAAGTTCTTCTCACGGGTTGCACACTGTAGGGGGTCTTGTGTCTTTTTCCCGCTTGCATGTATGTTTTGTGTTAAACAGCCTAGGCAAGGATTTGGTTCACCATGTTCTTGGTTGTGGAGACATTCCAAGTGTAAAGCATAAAATTGACACCATCAAAGACAAATTTTTGGGGAAGTTAGCAACGGTTACCCCAACCTTTTATCTCTTCCATTTTAATCTTAAAGCTCTCTTCCCCCCTCAGCACTCCCACGTGTGAGGAGCTAAAGAAGGTCGGGAATATTTTTTGTATTATTTTTGTTCCATCCATTCAAAACAGGGTAAAACCCATCTTATCTTTGGAAGGTCTAGCAGAGGAGCTCCCACATTGGTGCTTGCCCCAACAAGATTCTACATAGCAACTTGGTAAAGCTGGCAAGATAGCAGAATCTTTAATTGGAGAAAATGGTGAGGGCTTGTGAGAAGCTTTTCAGCAAATGTCATTTGAATTATCCTCCCACTAAGAAGAGGGGGAGACCAAGCAGGAAGCCCTCAAGTCGGGTGCAGAGAAATGCATGTCCCGATATGCCAGGACAACACTACTGCTTCTCCTGCTACATCCAGTCGAGGCAAACGTGCTGCAAATCTGGCAGTTGGTCTGCTGAGGAATGGCTACTGATTGGTAACTGACTCACACTGAGGATGAGCTTATGGAAATGAATATGAGTGCAACTTTAGGCCTTTGTTGATCGTGCTAAGGGGAACTGGCTGAAGTTTTATGCCAGACAGGATCCTTTTGTGGAGAAAAAAATTGGTCTGAAATCTACCTTTGTTGACTACTCTCCCCTCCAGCACAGTCGAAAGGTATCTAAAGCTCCAACAGACAGATTCAGCACAAGGGCTTGTCTGATGTCTCAATAGGTAGCCCTGCAGCTCAATAACTTCCACTCTATTCTCTTGGTCTCTACTTTTGGGTGGCAGTATTGGATTTTTTGTTTTTTGGTTCTGTAGCTTGAGCCAAATTCTATTTTGGCATTTTGTAATGATGTATTACCCTTCCTCCAGCTACTAAGATCTTGTCCCACTCAACTCAATGTACTTCCTCTCTTCTTAGTCATTAGCACTTCTCTTCGTATTCCTTCATAGTACCTTTCCTCTTCACAGTCCTTAGATTTCTGATGTATTGTACTTTCAGCAGTTGAATTACACAGATGAAGGCCCCAATAAAATCCCTCCTTTTATCTATTTATCTATCTATCTATACATTTATATATCATAGCTAAAACCAAGTTTTTCATTTCAAGACTTAAATGGATTTGTTCATGCTAAAGGAACCAGCACTCTGGTAGAGAGAATTCATGACAGGCTTCTACGGCCTCTTAAGGGAAGTGCAAGTAACCTCCATATCCAAAGCAAAAAGGTAAAAACAGAGAAGCTTTACACAGTAGAGGCATAGCAACATTCAACCAATTGGAAACAAAATAAGTGTGTATAATCATGAACATAAACAAGGAGGTACTTGTTTTTATAGTGGTATAGTTAGCCATATAAGGAAATGGGGAGTGATTGTTCTTATTGTGGTAAATATTAGTCATGTAATGTAAAGAGGGGCTATAGTTGGATCACTTTGGATCACTTTTCTGTAATGAATATCAGTCTATCCATATCACGGTTGCCTGGTCCAGCCAAAACTGAACATAATTTGGTTTGGCCCAAACTTTTCACCCAGACCGAACTGGCGCAATTCCAGTCCCAGCCAAAATAAAAGAGAAAAAATAACTTTTTTAGCATATGGAAAATACTGCCTACTGTAGAAATCAGGGGCCTCTTCAAGATAAAATAGGTCCGGCAAATGATTTTTTTGAAATTAATTCGGTGATTTATTTGCAAAAAAAAAAAAAAATCTAAATACTTGGGAAAACATTGTCTGAAATCCCTGAATAGTGCCTGCTGTTTTCGTTATTCATAACTGACTTGGTAAATTCACCATTTTTAGATATAGCTTTGAAAATCAAAATCCTAAGAATTAAAGTATATGGAAGGCAAAGGTATAGGAATTCTTCAATGTCCAATGCTCAACATATGTTACTCTTTGTTGATAATCATTTCACGGCATCACTAATGTTTTAAATATATAAGTTATACAATAGCTAGGTATTTTATTTTCTTCACATTAGATAAACTTTTTTGTTTCATATAATATTATTCTTTTATAGCTTAACATCTATGTAGCTGGATACGCCCCCCGGTCTAGGGAGCGTGGGGGATACACCCAGGGAATGTCCCTGGGCTGCAGAAATGTCCAGATACGTCTGGATGACGTATCCGAGCATTTCCACAGCCCAAGGACGCTCCCTGGGCGTATCCCCACGCTCTCGGACATTAAAAATGTTTATTTATTTTTCAATTTCGCCCAATGAAAAGTCAAACATGGACTTCAAAATACAATTAAAAACAAACTAAAGTGGATTCCCAATCCTAAAATCAGCATTCACACTCATTTTATCAAAAGCTACGTGAAACTCCTGCAACCCCCCTTGATTTGGAGCTCAGTTCGAAAAAAGGTCCCAAGTTGTGATGAAACCTCTTACACGCAGAAGAGCTCGTCGAGAGCTTTCTGGCGCTTCTTTCGGATCGCAAAACGGAGTCCAGATGCCCAAGTTATAGGCTGTTGAAGTTATTTTGCGATAGTTAAAATAAGGTGTCGCAATGCGTAGCGCAATTTGTATGTGACAAGTGGACCAATCACTCGTCGACACGTGGCAGTCCGTTTTGTACGTTCGTGCAAAAATTTGGTTTGGTGTTTTGCTTTGGTTTCAGCCTCCGGTCTTTGACAAGGGGTCATATGGAGAACCATGGGCCCCGCTATGGGCTCGCTGGGGGCCCTCAGCGAGGGTCGGCACACTTGGTTAAGGAGGGGTGCCTTGGCCTCCATTTCACATTGCAATGTATTTGAATTTACTTTTAAACCTATATTTTGTGCCCACCGGATGCATGTGGGACAATTGAATTGTATTTTTTAAATGCTTTGTAACATTTCCTTAGTAATATTTTGTAATTACCAATACCAAGCCCCATTAAGCCACATGGGAGAACCAACACTTCCCACGCCACAAAGGCCGAGAGCTATATTGAAGATTGGAGATAGCTAGAAAATGGATTAAATCCACTAGCCAACCTGATACACATTGCGCAAATTTAATGGAAACGGTCCTCACTATTGGGCAGACCTGAAGACGTAGTCAAGAGATGCCGAACTCCGTTATCAATGTCGTATGGTAAAATTGTCTTTTGATTGCATGTTTTTAATTCAGTTTTTTTATTTTTAATTAATCATGAATGCATGCAAAGTTTAAAATTCGACATTTTACTACATTTTTATAAACAAACTAGTTTAATTGGTGAATGGAAGTGAAAAGTCTTTCGACAGTTCCAATCCAATTTGATAACCGAGATCACTTAAATGCCAAACAATTTGCAAGTTCTTTTGAGTATTTCAAGGATTTGATAAGTTTGAGAAACTCAGTATCCATGTTTTAAAACTTCATTTTGAGTTTATCAGTGTAGTTTACGGATTAAATTGGTATCAGAGCAATTAGAAAGCAAGGTTAGCTTCTGATTGTGTGATTTGACAGTTGCTTTCAATTTATTGGTTTTCAGTATTTTGTAGACTTGATTAGATTGTAGTGTGCAGTTGTGGAATCAGTGTGTTTGCAAGAAACCATGGGCAAGTTGTCACATAAAGCTAAGATGGAAGAGCTTGAAAGCATCAATACCCAAATTCAGAATGAGAATGCATTCCTGAGATGCAAGCTCTTAGCTCTTGAAGAGCAAGTTGCAAGTTTGAAATCAAAGCTTGAATCTAAGGATGAGCTCTTGATCAAATTGCAGTGTGGTGAACCAAAGAAGGCAAAACCTTCTACTTCAGATGCAGAGACTATGACTGAGTGCACTGTAAGTTATTCACCAAGTAATTCATCTTCTTCTTTCCATTCAAATTCGGATTCAAGTAATGATGCTTTCGGTAGTTTTGAAAAACACACTAAGGGTATAGGATCCAAATTGTTGAAGAAAATGGGTTTTAATGGAAGGGGTCTTGGTCGAAATTACCAAGGAATTACTAACCCAAAACATGGAGAGCATAGATCTCTTCATGCAAGTTTGGGTTACACTAGTGAGCAGGTGGATATTGGAGAAAATTCCTCCACGGCTAAAGGAAGACAAGCTTCTGATAGCAAAGGTCCGAGGCCACTAGTAGAGCATATGCAGTGTAAGAGAACAGGTAAAAGAGGTATTGAGATTCCACCTCTTAGTTCCTACACTAGAGTTAGCACTAAATCTTCTGATGCACTTTTTATGTTTAAGAAATTTGGATTTAACATTCAGAAGATGATGCAATCATTTCCTTGCACTTTTTGTGGGATGTATAACCACTGTGTTGCATTTTGTTGGAAGAGACATGCTTTGATTACACAGATTGTAGGTGTTAAAGACCATTCTCATCATGGCAAAGCGAAAAGAGGTAAAAGGGAGACCTCACCTAAGAAGGTTTTATGCACTCATTGCCATATGAGTGGACATCGGATTGATCATTGTTTTAAACTTCAATCATCTTCTCATTCTAGACATGGGAAAACTAAGATGATTTATCAACCTGTTAATAAGGTCAATGAAGTTAAATTAATCCATAATGATGTCAATGAATCCACTGAGGAAATCAAGTTAACTAGGCAGAAAATTTGAATTAAGTGGATTTATTATGTATTTAATTTTTAAAGCATTGTTAAGAATTCTGTTAAGGGAAAGAACAAGCTTTGATGATGCATTAGTAGAGCTTGTGAGAACACTTCGAGACAAGTTCATCATTCGAAGTATTTCAATTTTCACCTTATGTTGAATAGCTCTATGTTTTGGAAACTCCTATTTATGCTGAGTGAGTTGTCTGTGGAATTGATAGGACTTGAACTCATTTGATCAGTTGGAAATAATAGCAGAATGCATGCTGCGGGTTGTGTTGATTTCCTTACAACACTTGTCTCATATTAGACTGCTATTTTGAAAATGTATCTATTTTTGGCACATGGATGTATAGATGCATTGTAAGACCCTATGGACATGTTTGGATGTTAGGCAATATACACATTGTGTTGTTTGCATTTGCCTAGCATTGTAAGTCCCATACTAGGGCATTGTATTGCAACATGTTTACAATATTTATTGTATGTTGTTGGCATTAACAAACTTGTTTTGCAGTTACATTGGGAATTGTTTCAGTTATTGACAGTTCACCGCTTTACAGGATGTGACATGGGCAGACAGTTTTGGTATGTTGTGATCAGTTTATTGGCAATTGCAGATTCATTTACTCATGCCATGTTGTAGGCATTTTCACTTGAGTTGAGAATCATTTATTTTGCCAATGTTTCTCTTGCTATGATTGGGTTCTATTTGATGTGATGCAATAGACCAGTTATCATTTTCAAGAGATAGTAGACTTTTGGAGACCAAAAGCTTCTTTTGTAAGGAGGTGTAATCCGGAACTCAGTTCGAAAAAAGGTCCCAAGTCGTGATGAAACCTCTTGCACGCGGAAGAGCTCGTCGAGAGCTTTCTAGCGCTTCTTTTGGATCGCAAAACGGAGTCCGGATGCCCAAGTTATAGGCTGTTGAAGTTATTTTGCGACTAATAAAAATAAGGTGTCGCAATGCGTAGCGCAATTTGTATGTGACAAGTGGACCAATCACTCGTCGACACGTGGCAGTCCGTTTTGTACGTTCGTGCAAAAATTTGGTTTGGTGTTTTGCTTTGGTTTCAGCGTCCGGTCTTTGATAGGTAATCATATAGAGAACCGTGGGCCCCGCTATTGGCTCGCTAGGGGCCCTCAACGAGGGTCGACACACTTGGTTAATGAGGGGTGCCTTGGCCTCCATTTCACATTGCAATGTATTTGAATTTACTTTTAAACCTATATTTTGTGCCCACCGGATGCATGTGGGACAATTGAATTGTATTTTTTAAATGCTTTGTAACATTTCCTTAGTAATATTTTGTAATTACCATACCAAGCCCCATTAAGCCACATGGGAGAACCAACACTTGCCACGCCACAAAGGCCGAGAGCTATATTGAAGCTTGGAAATAGCTAAAAATTGGATTATAATCCATTAGCCGACCTGATACATAGAGAGTAAGTCTTTTTAATTATGTTTTGTAATTGAAAAGAGAAGTTAAATTTATTTTTATTGTAAATTCGATAGACCAATAGTTTAAGTGAAGGAACTTATGCACCTTCGGAAGGGGTTGAAGACTGAGAAAGAATTTTGTGTTGCCAAGCTTGAGTGTATTAGCGAAGGTGAAGTTCTTGTACAGAGATCAGACCTGAGGAGAGTTGTGCAACGTTTCAAAGAATTTGTAAGCCATTTGTTGCGCAAATTTAATGAAAAAGGTCCTCACTATTGGGCGGACCTAGAGACATAAGCAAGAGATGTCGAACTTCGTTATCAATGTTGTATGGTAAAATTGTCTTTTGATTGCATGTTTTTAATTCAATTTTCTGATTTTTAATTAATCATGAATGCATGCAAAGTTTAAAATTTGACGTTTTACGATATTTTTATAAACAAACCGGTTTAATTGGTGAATGGAAGTGAAAAGTCTTTCGATAATTCCAATCCAATTCGATAATCGAGATCACTTAATTGCCAAACAATTTTCAAGTTCTTTTGAGTATTTCAAGGATTTTATAAGTTTGAGAAATTCAGTATCTATATTTTAAAACTTCACTTTGAGTTTATCAGTGTATTTACGGATCACCCCTAATCCCAGATGGCTTGTCGTACAGGGGATTACAAGACATCACACCATTACAATTGTTAGAGGTCTGGATATTCACTTCACCTACTAACACATTGCACATTTGTTCTCTTGTTCACTCTTGGACTTCAAAATATAGCTATGGACGTCCTATGGAAGTTTTTATTTAACTTATTTTGTTTCCTCTATGCATATTATGTGGTTAATTTTGCTTATATGTTTATATTTTTAATTATATATATATATATATATATATATATATATATATATATATATATATATATATTTGTACAGTCGTATCCAAATGTATCCAAACCCAAAAAAAAAACCCAATATCCCAATATCCGATTCTCGTACCCGTATCTGTATTGGCAACCTAGCTTAACATATGTTATATGTTAGGTTATACTCTCAAAACCTTTGGCATAAGAATAGGATGGGCTGGCAGAGAAAATTAGCAAGGAAAAGAAAAAAAGTATTCATAAATTAGAAAGATCCATGCAGCATCCAAAAACACCAAGAATCATAAACGCCGCAAAACGTTCCTGTTTGAATGTCTCGACCTTGTGTCTCCACATAGAAAACTCAAATGCTACAATACCCTCTTGTCTAATGTCTCAATCATGCAACCATTCACCTTAAAAAAATTGTTTGGCTCCATTTTTTCAATGAAATCCTCTTGTGGGAAGCAATATTTTTAAATACCATTCTTTTAGACATATATTACATTACTGATTACAGGGATAACATATGGCTGTTCAGTACGAGGTACGCGAAATGAGTATGGGGATAAAGCGACTTCCAGGGATCCCGAATAGAATACAGCATAGATACATCCTTACAAATATATATGTGCATGTGTTGTATTCAAAAACATATTTGAAATACACTTTTTTCACGCAAGAACCTATTAAAAGTAGTAATTTAATTGTAGGTAGAATTTGCTTTCTTGTAATTGATGTTTCTTATAAAGCAAGGAAAGCAATTTTCTTAAAGATAGAGATAGATGATAAAAATAGAGTAAAGAGATAAAAATAGTGATGGAGATTAAAGAATTCAATTTTTCTTTAGGAATTTTGAGAGCAAGAGGAATGTTTTCCATTCTAGTGTTTTGCAATGATTTCAAAGACATGGTAGAAGATGCACTAGCAAAGACGATGTACACACACTCCGGAGACATACAAGCATTCAGTGAAATAGATCAAAAATATGCCATGAAACAAGGCCTAACAGCATAAATTTAAGATCAATTGTCGACAGATGCTAGAAGATGCCCTAGCAATGACGTTGTACATGGACTCGGGAGACTTATAGGCATTCAACAAACTAGATCATGGTTGACATACAAGGATTTAGAAAATTGGATAAAATGCATGCCATGAAACAAGGTCTAACATCATAAATTGAAGACCAATTGATGACAATGTTAGCAAAGGTTCTTATAAACCGTTCATAACATGTTGATTCAGGGATAGCTTGCGCATGGAGTAACAAGTGTAAACATTTGATACCATATTCAAACTGAATATATTCATTAACCAAAAATAACAAATAGATGCGCAGATAACCACAGGTTTATTAGAATCTTAACAGTCGGTATAAACTCATATAATTAACAAATTAAAGCAAGCAAAGTATTCACTATGCAAAGAACAATGACAAAAGACACAGGCAAACCATTTCTGAACAATATGTATTAATCTCTATCACATCGGAACCATATATAAATACAATTGAGCGCTATATATAGAGTTTTATCCAACGTTATCTCTTCATATTCCAGCCATTTGATATGCCCAAAAGGAGTGACTCTTCGCATTTTGTCGTCTATCATTATGCTTACATAGGTCGAACACATACAAAGAGATTATACAAAAGACAAAATGAGTACAATTCACACACGTCCAATAGTTATACTCTACAATTTTACTAGCCCTGTTCTACGCTTAACACTTTCTCGGACTTAAATATTTGTCTCATCCCAAGACAAAGTCATAGCACAGGATCCTGATCTAAAGCTCGAGATGAGGAATTAAACCATAAACAAAAGTCGCAATTATCGTTCTAGGAGTTGTTTACCAGTTTTCACCCTTTAAGCACTACTTAGCCGCCTTTTTAGGGTTTCAACTAAGTAGCGTACTAGCCTACTGCCCTTTCAGGGTTTCAATAGACTAGCTTAACCAGGGGGTTGCCCTTTATGGGTTTTCAACCAACTTGACTCCGCTCCCAATGCTTAAGGCCATTCTACAAAATTGTGCCAAAAAGTTGTGCAAACTACAAAATTGGGACTACGCATTACCTATTGTGTGACGGCATACTCTGTGTTAGTTGCACAGCAATTTTATGCGATGATGGACCTGTTGGAGGAGTGGATGAAACACTTGGTCTTGTAAAAACTGTTGGTGGACATTGTTGTGGTTGTTGGAGAGCTAGTTGCGTGCTTGTGGCACTCTTCTTCTATTGAATTACTTGTTGCAACTGCTACAGGGGTATGTATTGCGGTTCATCAACAATTTGTGCAATGGTGGCGTCAAGCTGCGACAAGTCTTGTTTTAACATCTTCCAATCAATCATCACTTCCCGCACCATAGTTAGCAATATGTGCAATGGGACTTAAATCACCATTAGGTTCTAAATGTCTTCATCATCGGATGATGGTGATGAGTGCCCTAGCATTTGACATTTTGATCGAGATGCCCTGTGACAGTTCATCCAACCTATATGCATGCCTTTGTGCCTGAATGGATACAACTGAGTTGCGCAGAGTCTCATTGTGCCATGACTACAAGTTTTGCATGGTCATGTCCCTTGAGTCCAGCAATTGCTTGAGTGTGTTGCTCATTGTTTCATAAGTAGCCATGTGATCTTCCATAACAACTTTGGCTTTGTCTGTCATATTGAACTATGGCTTAGTTGTGGCCAAAGAGTTCTTTAGTTGCTACTTCCAATTGAGCATACCTTGTGCTATCTTTTTGGCTTGAAGCATAGTAGTGTCCAGCACCTATTCATACTCCTCCAATAGCTCATAGATGTCCTCTATTTTTGCCTTGATATTTTATCCTTGTCCTCGTAGCATTTGCAGCTTTTGTGCAGCTAGTCAATCCTTTGTGAGTTGCACTAATAAAGCTGAGAATTGTTTGTCTTCAAACATCACCCAGTTGCCTAAGACTTGGGTCACCAGTGTAGGGCAGCTGGTATCAATGACTTGGCATGCATTGGTGAATCAAAGGCTCAAGTTTGCATTGTCCTCTCTCAGCTGCAAGACTTTCTGCTCTAAGGCCGAAGTCTTTTGCGCAATTGACTCTTGGAAAGCAATTGTGCCTTCGATTTGCTTGGTTAGCAGCAATTGAGAAACATCCAAAAATGTTTCCTACACAATCGTAGTCAAAGCCATAGATGTTGCTGCATTGTTGTAGGGATTGTTGTGAACTGCACCAATAATAGTGAAAAGGTGGTGCACCAGGTGGATGATGTGGGAACATCCCATAGCCATTAGCTTGTTATTTGCGGTGTAGGCTAAGAATCCTCCTCCTGCACATCTCCTTGTGTTGTAAGTGTCAGTTACACTGCATTTTGTGCTTGGTGCTTGGCTTTTTCCTCTGCCTCTTGCTTCACTTTAGTTTCGGCTTCAGTCTTAGCCTTGGCTTCAGCCTCAACTTTAACTTTGGCATCCGCTTCAACTTTAGCGTTAGCTTTTGCTTCAATTTTAGGCTTAGCTTCTACTGCAGCCTTAGCTTTGGCTTTTGCTTCCTTCTCCTCAACTTCCTACTAGCCTTTTGCTCTGCCTGAGCCTTCGCAATTGTCGTTGCTTCCTCTTTATTCTTTTGCGCACCCTACGCTTCCTGTTGTTTCTTTGTTGCTTCTTGTGCTTTCATTGTCTCTGCTTCGTCAGCTCTCCTCTTTCGAGCCTCTACTTCTTCAGCGTTATTCTTTTTAGCCTCTGCTTCTTCGGCTATTTGTTTTGAGCCTCTACTTCTTCAGATTTCGTTTTGAGCTCCTCCTTAGCCTATTGTTTGCACTCCACTTCTTCCTCCGCAAGCTTGTGGTTTGCCTCACACTTCCTCTTCTTCTCTTCTCCTTCCTTGCAGCCTCCATTTACACTTCTAATGGATCATGTTGTCCCTGTGCAATTTTGTATTGTGGCTCTGACTGTGGCAAGCTGGTTTCTTCCAGTGCATCTATGGGGATAGATGACTCCAGTAATATAACTGACTCGAAATATTTTGAAGAAGATGATTCCAGGTCAGTACCCCACCGTACAGTTGTCGTCTTTCTAGAGGTTGGAGGTGGAGTGAGGCTCTTCTTTTGCCTCTTCGTAGCTTGTGCTTGCGGTTGTGGTTGGGCCTGATGTGCTTACTGCACACCACTCTCTTCGGCTGGTTTTGTAAAAGACACCATTCTATCTTTGATCGTTGGAGAGGGTCAAGTTGTAGCATGCATCTAAGATCTGCACAACAAAGGTGGTGTTGGGCTTTCTTGTGTTGGCAGTTCTCCCTGTGTAACAGAGGATCCTGCGATCGGATCTTTTTGGAACAGTTGAGCTTGAAACCTTTGTCCAGCTGCTTCTTCACCTACAGTATCAACAATGATAGGAGGTTGGGTGATGTCCACCCACAGGTCTTGCCTTACTTGATTTTTCACCTGGTAGGTGCACACTGCTTTCCAAAAGAATAATTCTTTCTCCTCTTGCTCTTAAACCTCGCTACCGATGTCTGCTAGCATGGACTGTAAAACTTCCTACTCTCCGACTCCAAGCTCCGCCAAGTCACATTCAGTTGCGATCTTTGGAACGTGTTTGTTGTCGAGCCAGTACTTTGTGTGTCATGTCCTTTTTTTCAGCAGTTGCAGTGAAGCTCATCGCATTGATGCCTTTTGCTTACCCTTGTCCACCAGTGTTGGAACTATTTTTGGTTGCGGTGTTGCCTACGATTGCGCTTGTGGTTGCAGTTGTGGTTGTGCTTGAGGTTGTCCCTGTGCTTGCACTAGTTGTTTCATACATGGGGGCATGGAATGCAAAGGTTGCACCGATATGGCTGCAAGGGCTTTCCGCCTCAAAACTTTTGCCTATGCATCCAACATGGAAATGAAGAACAGCAGTGGCATTGCTATTAATTTGGGCAACTCATGCACCTTGATTTGTATGTCGTGCAATTTGGTCACTGACGCATGTTGCCCCAGATATTACATCACATCTTGGGGTACCCTTGGGTGCAAATTGACCATGGCTTGGATTTCCAGCCACCATGCGTTGAACCTCCCCAACTGCTCATAGTATTGTCTTGTTTTCATCCATGCAATGTTGATGAATGTAGAAGCAGGCCAAAAATCTACAGTAGTATTGACTGGGCCTTCCGGTGGATTCCATTGTGTGAAGCAGAGTAGTACCTAAAATTGATACTAGATGCTTGCACAAGGCCAACGAGAATCTTCTTTGTGTCCGTCGTGAGCTCAGAAGCTAAAAACTCAGGCCAATTAAAATCTTCATGGAGGCATATCATGTGATACGCAATGTCTACCACTCCTTGTTTTGCCTACTTTCCCTGCTTCGTTGTTTGACAAAAAAATTTAGTGATGCATTCAATAAGGATGTGAACCGAAGCATCGTCCACGGAATCAATGCGGATTCCCCTGCCTGCCCTTGTAGTGTATTTCTCTCTGATGTCGGAATGGATTGGTGGAGTTGTGGATTTGTAAGGCAAGAGAGATTTCCCCCACGTCGGAAGCCCTGTTGCTCTAGCCATAATCTCAGGGGTGATGAATGTGGTAACATCTTGTGATAAGTGAATTTTGCCTTCATTGTACCTGCTTATCCAAGTAAGCATTACCTCATCTAGTTGGCCAAAAGTAGGTAGTTTGATCAATCATTCGGCATCTAAACCTCACAACAAATGTTGAAGTGCCAATGCCCTTGCCTGTGCTACTTCCCAAGGGTCCTGGGCAAACAAAGTAGCTTCGATTGCATCAATTAAATCAAAGGGGTCTGGATCATGATACTTGGTTTGCCTTAGGCCTAAGCCAATCCCCATTTCCTCTTTCCGCACATCTGCAAGCGGGATCAATAGTTGTGCTCCATGGTTGTTGTGGCCTGCGTTGAACACTTTCTTCGCTTGGTCTAGCTCTGGTATGAAATCCGTGTACAACGTGTTTTGAAAATAGATTGCAAAGTTCGCTTGGTTGCAAGAGCATGTAATGTTGGTTTGTTGTCTGCGTCCTCTATTATATAGCATTTACCGCCAAGTCCATCAAGCCGTCAAGTTTAAATGCTCTGAGATGGTTGCGCATGAGTGCATCTCCAACATTTATGTCAACCGATTGTTGTTTGACACAACAATTACTCTTCAACATCTAGGTTCTTTGATCCAACCGTTGGCGGATAGGTGATGTGACTTGTCCTTTCATTTATCCAATTTCTTATATGGGCCATCTTGTTAGTCTACCACGTGATCTACTTCAGGATAGATGCAATCTCCCAAGTGCATTGTCATTAACGTTTCTGAATGACCACTCAAAGTCTTTTCACCGTATTTGTCTTGTCAGCTCCCCATTCCCGGACTTAATTGTCGACCACCATGTTCCAACTGCTAGTTGTCTTCTTTTCAAGCTAACTATGCATATTGATCGCACTTTGCGATGTTCACTATTCCAACTTCGTTCCAATGTGTCGTGATCCAAAGATCACATTATACAAACACACCAACCCTTAAAAAAATAGAAAACAAAACAGTATTAAAGAAAATTCCTAACTACATGGTGCTACTCAACACCCTATCTCATTTACAGTGATGTATAATAGAGTTTACTGGCAATAAGGCTTAAGCCTACAGCGATTGATATACCCTGGCAAAATGGTTCCCTGTAAATCTTTAAAAAAAACTGTACCTTGTGAAACTTCATAAATAACATAGTCATTTTCCGCTGATGCACAACTTTCTCGAAAATGCTTTGAATCTACTATCATAGAGTAATACTACTTGTTTGGGATAGAATTCCTTAAATCGCAAGTTGCGATCAAACCACGCTTTTTGACTTAACTTGTTGATCTCCTGCATCCACTATGCCATTTGTCTATTTTCCTCCATTTTGACCAAATCCATCAATCTTTACTCCAGAGAGTCTTGATCGCCCAGCCTCATAATCATTGCAATGCGCAGATTAGCAACAATGTACTCCATAGACATAACTACCTCAAGACCATAAACGAGTTGAAAGGGAGTGAACCCTGTGGCATGTTTGTAATTTGTCCTGTATGTCCAAAGAATCACAGAAATGTGATCCTCCCAATCGCCCTTTGAACATTGCATATTTTCATCAACATTTTACCCAATACTTTGTTTGAAGCTTCAACTTGCCCATTTGCTTGTGGATGATAAGTCGTGCTCTTGTGGTGCAATATCATAAACTCCTCAGTGAAAGTCTTGATTGTGCTATTGAGGAAGTGAGTACCTCTATCACTAACTTGATTGGACATCCAAACCTTGTTATGATATTTCTCATACAAGAATTTAGCAACATCCTTCGCACTGTAGCTTGGTGTCACAGTAGCTTCCACCCATTTTGTAAAATAGTCAACTACAATAATTATATATCACACATGATTGTGTTTGCTTGGGGGAGTTATAGGTCCTACAAAGTCAATTCCCCATTTTCAGATAGTTGCTCCACTAGCATTGGGACCAATGGCATCTCATCCGCTGATTGGGTTTTCCCATTTTTTGCCAAACATCACACGTTGTGCCACCCTATGTGCATCTTAAAACAAATTTGGCCACTAAAAACCACTTTGCAATATCTTCCTCGCAGTAGCTTATCCTATGAAATGACTTCCTACGACTCCTTGATGTGCTTTCTAAAGAATTTGTGGTCGCTCGTGTTTAAAAGCTACTCTGCTTAGCACATCATCCTTTCCAAGTTTATAAAGGAATCCATTCATGAAACCGTATGAAATGGCTCGTGTGACCATTTGTTTTTTATCCCTTTCAACATAATGCACAGGAAACGTTCCTTGTTCAAGTAAGTTCCCAATATCCTCCATGTTGTCAAAGATCGTAGCAACCCTAAACAAATGTACATTTGGAGATTCATCCTATATTTCCTCTGATTCTTCTTCCCCATTTTGGAGCCTGTTTAGATGATCTGGGCCCACATTTTCTTGACCTGGCTTCACATTGATTCAGAATTGAAATTCTTGAAACAGCATTAGCCACCTAGAGATTTGTCCTCGCAACATCAGCTTGTTAACCAGGTATCGCAATGCCCAATGATATGTGAAAAACTCAAACGGTGTGGACAACAGATAATGTCTAAACTTTTATAATGCAAACACCATAGCTAAGGCCTCTCTTTCTGTAGCCATATAGTTTTTCTCTACTGCTGGTAGTTTCCTCCTGGCAAAGTGTATGGGATGATCCAATCCGCCATCCCCTGACTGTGTTAAGACAGCTCCTACTGCAATACCAAAAGCATCCATATTTATGTCGAATGGCTTCTTCTAGTTAGGAAAAACTAAGATAAGCATTGTTGCTAACCTTTGTTTGAGATCAATAAATGTTGTTTGGCATTCTCATGTCCACTCAAACTTTGTATCTTTGCGCAATAGCTTTTCCATCGACACAGATATAGTTGTGTATCATTTGACAAATTTTTGTTAGTATCATGTATTACCCAAAAAGGTGCACAATTCTATAGAGCTAGTTGGGGGTGGCATCCCCACTATTAGTGCAATTTTAACCTGGTCCACCAAGATGCCACACTACATATGATGTGGCCCAGAAGAACACCAAAAGGTGTGAAAAACAAGAACTTCTTTAGATTCAAAACAATGCACAAAGCTCAACACCATTCTAGCATTAATTGCAGCTTCGACAGATGCTCTTTAAACAAAAAGAAGATAGCCCAATCATCCAAATATACTTACAGAAAATCATGCATGAAATCTTTAAATGCAACTACCACAGCCCTAGAGAAAACTGTTGGCGCATTCTTTAGACCAAAGAGCAATACCTTATATGCAAATGACCCCCATTCTGTTGCAAAGGTTGTTTTAGCTAGGTCATCTTTTGTGATCGAGATTTGATGGTATCCACAAAATCCATCTGTGAATGAGTACACCTCATGACCTACGACTGACTCAAGAACATCTATAAGCGGTATTGTAAAAGGATCATTGATGCAGGTATCATTTAGTGCATGGTAGTCCCGACAGACCTGAATCTCACCAGACTTCTTTGGCTACACAACTATGGGACTCACCCAATCTGCCTTTTCAACTGGATAAATGATCATTGCATCTTGCATGCAATCCAGTTCAGCCTTTACCTTCATCTTCATGTTGGGATTTAGTCTGTATGAGCACTTTTTAATGGGTCTAGTGCACTTTTTCAATTCTAAGTACATCTCCCCCAACAACAGATCTACACCTTTCACTTTTGAGAACTTGGTCGGAAAGAAATCCTAATAGTCTCTTAGTAGCTGAAATGCCTCCGAGATCTCATTCTACCCCCAATAGTCTCCCCCAATTGCAAGTTTAGGCACAGACTCTGTTCCAATATTTTCTTCAATCTTTTTTAGTGGTTCTTGATATACTTTGTTCAATCCACTGGGTAGAACCTCTCACAGAGTGTGTTCCCCTTCCCGTTCAAGAATGTTTACGTTGCATAGTCTTTCCTCTTCAACTTGTTCTGCACTTTGGGCAGTTGTTGATTTGGATTCTCATTCTAGTTCAAAAAAGCCTTCTAAATCCAGGTCTCCATCACTATTATTGGATTTTGTTAGCTCTGTAATTTTATTACAAGGGTTAATAAGAACTTGTTCTTGTTTATTGGCCTTGTAATTATGAATCACAAGATTCAAATCTTGAGTTGCTTCCTGTTGTGATAATGACTATGTCGTAGTTCCCAAATCTTCTACTCGGTCGTAACATATAAAGGTTTTCAATTTTTGCAATGCATTTTGCACCAATGGATTATCACATTCAAACACAAAAGTTTGAATGTTTAGTCTCTCTCCTATGCTCCTAATACATGTACCAAGCAATTGGGAGTGGCACTAGTATGTGACTGAAAATGTGCCCCCAATACCTTGGCTCAACTCCTTGCGCAAACCATAAATCTACACATTTATGAATGTGCAGCTCGGGACATTAGCCTTCTTGAAAAAATGGCCTCTATGATTTCACAGTAGGCAATAATTGAAACAGCGTGCGCAAAAATTCACATGCTTCCTCCCAATGTATCTCCTATTCTCTATGCACTGCCCACCAAGTCGCAGCAGTTCCTTTCAACACATAGCTGAGTGCGTTGACTCTTAGATCCACATTCGGCACATGGTGCTTCAACCTCAAGATAAATGGATTAAGATCTTGTCACAAAGGATTGAGATAATTGACGTTCGGTGGTGAACACCATGCGCAAAGGTTGTATCTCATTATCTCCCCTGGTCCAGTTCAACATATGGGTGTCTGAGTCACCACTTATTGCAGATGTTTCCTAAGGTAAGACACCCTCTAAAGTAGGTTCTATATAATCCATTATTGTTACAGTTGTATTATATAAGCAATCTACCTCTGACTTAGTAAGAGATCACACCGATGAAGAGGTACAACCTTCAACTTGAAACTGGGGAGCTGGAGATTTTGTTATTACTAGCTTATAACCTGGCCGCTTTGTTGTTTGCATTTGTATGCTTTTCCCCAGTTGTGTGTTCAAAAATTGACATTCCACAACTCGCAGAGCATTTCTTTGTGTATTTGTGCCGACTTTGAACCAATTGTTATCACCATAGGCGTACGGTGACTCTAGTTCCTTTGGAATCATATAGGGATTCTACTCCAATTTTTTCAAAGGGATGACAACTATCTTGTCTCCTTGATGAGCCTCTAGTTGATTACACACTGTATTAATAATCATTTGACCATCATTAACTCATTTCTTATCAATCAAGGCAAGGTAATGGGTCTCATCTGTCTTCATGTCAATGACTCCAAAATCACCTCACAAAGTTAGCTCAACAACTCTAATCTCCACATCTTCAAGGCAACCAATAGATTCTACCCTCCCATAGTCTGCAAGACTGAGGGGGATAGGACTGTAGCTCAAGTGTGGCCTACCAATAGCCTCCCATATAGATCTAGGAATCATATTAACAAGACTCCCAAAGTCAAATGCTACATTAGGGATTTCATATCTTGCGAGCTCAATGTCCATTTGTGAGTCCACATCCCACGGTTTCTTAGTTTTAACATAGTAGACCACCTTGTCAGTATGTTGTCCCCAATGCGCACATTCCAGAAGATTATACAAGAGATTTGTGATATTTTAGGAGATATCTTCATTGTGTAGAGTGCTGAGCAATTGTAACAAATTTGTCAATGCTATCACAACACCTTCCTACTTCATAATCCGCACAATTTGCCCATACATCTGTGCGTCAATGGATGTCTCCTTCTGACGCACTTTAATATTGTCTATCCTAAAGGACCTGCGCAACTTGATACATCAAGACCTATGTCGTAGGATCAGGATATTTGTCCTGTTGCACCTTCTTGATTCCTTGATCCTGCGAAATTTCTAATGTAGGGAGTCCTTGCTCTGCACATTGTTGCCTAGTGACTACTTGCATACATGCATTTTCTTTAGGTTGTGCATTAATCATGTTCACATTGCACACTGGTTTTCTTTTCTTTGCTTCTTCAATACCAAATAATCTTCCGTTTGATGTTGTCCTTCCACTCTACAATACATGCAATATCCCTGTCTCTGAGGATTAGTGGGACAATTTCGCGCAAAATGATTATACTCACCACACATAGCATTGGATGGGTTGGCGAGCTTGTCGATTATCATTGTTGCAACCACCTTGATATCCTCCTTAGTATCCCCCTCTGTATCCCCCTCTATATCCTCCTTTGTTCTACTAAAAGCCCCAATCGTGCGACTGTTGTCCAGCAAATCCTCGTTGCTATTGCTATGCATTGTATCTGCCATACTAATGCTAAGGTGATGTGGGAGTCCAATTTGATTGTTGTTGCGGGCTCGCATTATCCCATGAAGATTGATATTAGTATTGCGGTAATGATGGTGTCCAGCTAGCTAGATCCTAGGGTTGATATGATATTGAGGCGACGAAGGTATCCATCCAGGACTATCTTGTGTCACACTTATCATTTCCACCTCCGTCCCTGGAAGTCCTTGCTTCGCAATAGGTAAGTAATGCACTACAACTACGAAGACATTCTTGGTAATATCTTCCATTAATTTCTACAAGGCTCGAGAACTCTTTTCGTCACGGTTGGTTGATTTACAAAAACTGCAGTACAAACTTTGAGATTTTTGAATGTATTGTTGTAGTAAGATGACATTTGGCAGTCACATGCCCTCCTACTCTGTAGAGTTCGAAGAATTCTGGCTTGAGTTTAAGACAATCATTCCTCTGATGTCCTTCTCGACCACAATCTATGCACCATAAACCCAATTTAGGTTTATCACTTTCGTGCAACTCATTTATCCTCTTCATGAAAGCATCTTTGTTTCTACTTTGGATCCAACGACTGGAGCATCTCCATAATCTTCAATTTGTTCCACTAACAGGGCAACTAATTGAACATCATTCATCAAGAATTGAAACTGTGCAATAGTAAATTTGATTCTTGATCGCAGTCCTTTTACGAACCAGATAGCGTTATCCTTATCCTCCATGATAAAATCAATTTTATTCATCACATCTAAGAATCTGTGATCATGGTCCCACAAAGTCTCCACTCCATTGTCGAATCTCCTTTAGGACCTAAATACTCTAGCTTGCGTACTTTTTCATTTTAAATTCTGCCAATGTGCTTTAACTTGCTCGAGATCTAGAACATTAACATTTCTCTTGCAAATGAATTATAAAAAACGACCTGCTAAAGCTCCTATGAGCTCGCACTTCTATACATCATCAGAAGTTATTCCCCTAATCTGTCATTTCATGTCGCACGTTAATAAATACTTCTCAAGGTCCATAGACCCATCTTATTGTGTCAACACAACAAACATGCCTGGATTGAATTGAATATTTGGGGTACTTGCAATGGCTAATACCCGTTGATGCACATCAGCAACTGCGACTATAGGCTTTTGTGCACTTTTTACAGGGGTTTTAAAACTGGGTTCAAAATCAAATCCAACCTCTTCCAGCATCTTCTTATCTATGGACTTCTTTATCTCTGCACTAAGTTTTCTAAACTTATCTATAAATGACTCAATCCAACTTTTCCCCGTCCCTTTGCACTAGGTGTTTTTAGTAAAGAAAAATTGGGCAAGGGGGATGCATACTCAAGAAATGTATGATTTTTGTCCTCAACTTCTTCTGACTACGACATCTTGAACTTGTCATACTTTTGCGCTTCTGCATAATCTCTTCTCATAAATATTCTTTCACTACTTCAAACACTTTTCCTCTTAATTGCAAACTACTATCTTTTAACTGCTCTACTTTTATTCTACTTTCTTCTTCACTCTGCTCCATCTCCTCGTAACTTTGGCTTCTTCTTCCTCGAGCCCTTCTCTTTCCTACTCTGCCTCTACTTCCCGCACCTTGTGAAGCCTCTCTCTGGGCTCCCCTTTCTTCGGCATCTTCTACCTTATTCCTACTACTCGCAGTTAAGTCTGGATTATGCAATTTGTTCCATCTTCTCTATTGTCACAGTTTTCTTTCCAATCCCATAATCTTCTTTTCCCTCTGGCTCTTTTCGTCCTCCATATTCTGAGTTCAGGTTCAAGTTTCTCTACTCAACTTCGCATCATTCACTTCTACATCGCACACATCCCCATAACACCCAAAGCAAATAATTCATGTTGACAAGTGTAAGCACCAAGGTCTTTTCCACAACCAACATCTTAATCCAAGTAAGTAGTCATTGAATGAACTTCCCACAGATTCCCCTAACAAACTAGTACTCCGCAACTTCAAAAGCTAAATAGCCTTGTGCAACAAATTTAGTGATATACCCATCAATGGTATTCATGGTTCAGTAGTCTACTACACGGGTCCAATAAGTGTCTAGGTTCTAGCTTTTCATTCATCCAGGTTATGAATTCCATCTTTCATGGCTAAAAACAATAGTACTCCAATCTGGATAACCAAGCAGCGAATAGCTCAGGCGATTCACACCAAAAGATTTTGTAGATTTTGTCGTAGATATGCTCCTCAATAATTTCCTTCGCAATTTTCTCTATTCTTCTTGCTTCCTCTAAGACAAAATTTTGAATTCTTTCATCGAGCCATCTCTCTATATCTCTTTATCCTGACAACCATCTCAACATGTTTCAACAAAGTTCCTAGCTCACCGAACCACTGTTAAAAGGTTCATGGAAACCCTTCAGAACATGCAAATTCAAGGATAGCTTGCGCATGGAGTAACAAGAATAAACATTTGATACCATATTCAGACTGAATATATTTATTAACCAGACAAAACAAATAGATGCGCAGATAAACATATGTTTATTAGAATCTTAACAATGGGTATAAACTCATATAATTAACAGATTAAAGCAAGCGAAGTATTCACTGCACACAGAACAATGATAAAAGACACAGGAAAACAATTTATGAACAATATATATTAATCTCTATCACATCGAAACCATATACAAATACAATTGAATGTTATATATAGAGTTTTACCTAGCGTTGTCTCTTCATATTCCAGCCTTTTGATATGCCCAAAAGGAGTGACATTTTGCATTATGTCATCTATCATTATGCTTACATAGGTTGAAAACATACAAAGAGATTATACAAAAGACAAAATGAGTGCAATTCGCACACGTGTCCAACAGTTATACTCTGCGATTTTACTAGCCTTGTTCTACACTCAACAAAGTTAGATAATCTATGTTTTTTGGATCTTTTTAATTGGGAAAAGGTAGAAATACAGGCATTCAGCGAACTCGATTAAAAAACAAACCATGAAACAACGTCTAACAACATAGATTGAAGACCAATTGACAACAAAGTTAGATAATCTTTGTTATTTGGTTCTTTTTAATTGTGAAAAGGTAGACATCAACAACAACATTTACAGAAATTTTTCACGGGAATAGTTTCAAAGCTGAAAACTGAAACACTTATTGTGTTTGATAGTGAAAAACCTAATTTACCAAAGATACAGATATGGAAATGGACGGGGATATGGAAATAAGGATACAGCAATTTGAGGGTCTCCCGGATACAATACAGCACAGATACATCCATACAAATATAGGCACTATATATTTTTCCAAGGAAACAAGAAACAACTATGGGGATACAACAATTTCAAGGGATCCTAGATACAATACAACACAGATACATTCATAGAAATATATATTTACATGTGTATTTTCAAGAACTTATTAAAATTATTATTTTTTCGTGCAGGAACATATTAAAAATAGTATTTTAATTGTAGGTGGAATTTGTTTTCCTGAAATAGAAGTTTCTTAGAAAACAAGAAAATTGGTCTAATTAAAAATAGAGATATATACTGACTTTATTGGAGCAATGATTGTAGCAGACTCTTGCAAAAAGACATCTGCGGATACTGCTATAGATGGAGGGATCAAGAGATCACACGAATCTGAAACTTCTGGATCTGATAAGGATCAACCCCTACTTGAACCTTCCGATGGTTGTTATTGCTATAGGTAGGCCAGAGGACTGGACAGAAGTTCAAAAGAAAAAAGGCAAAAAAGGCCATATTGTGGATACAGGTTTTGGCCATCTTTGATTTTTTCTTTTTCTCTTGCTGGGTTTTGTTTGTCTTGCACGTACTCGACTTTGCCCAACTAGTCTTTTGGAA
Source organism: Torreya grandis (assembly GCA_037957365.1). NCBI lineage: Eukaryota > Viridiplantae > Streptophyta > Pinopsida > Cupressales > Taxaceae > Torreya > Torreya grandis. Next base: position 1,568,788 of record JARHVA010001758.1, read on the forward strand.
TCTTGTTTTCTTCCCGAGGCTTGTATAGCTCGGTTTTGCTTTTGGGGGGTGACTTCTCCACCCATCTTTTTTGTATGACTAGCATTGTACTATATTTTGTTTTATCAATAAAGGTGTGCTTTTCAATTAAAAAAAATAGAGATAGATGATAAAAAAAGAGGAGAGAGATAAAAAAGGAAATGGAGAATAAAGAAAACAATTGTCGTTTAAAGATGTAATTATTTTAGGAAAGGATGCAAACCCTGTAAAAGAGGACCAGACACAATTGTGCAAGCAGACAAATTCGTGTCTCTTGGAATTAAATGAAAGGAGAAATTAGGAGGGAATCCTGACTATTGAGATTTTTGGAAGAGTTTTATGGAAGTCTTTTACTTGTTGAATTATTTTCATGCAGGAACATATTAAAAATAGTATTTTAATTGTGGGTTGAATTTGTTTTGCTCTAACTGATGTTTCTTAGAAAGCAAGAAAGTCGGTTAAACTAAAGATGGAGATAAATGATAAAAAAAGAGTAGACAGATAAAAAATGGAATGCAGAATAAAGAAAGCAATTGTCATTTAAGGATGTAATTATTTTAAGAAAGTATGCAAAGCCTAAAAAAGAGGACCAGACACAATTGTCCAAGTAGACAATAATGTGTCTCTTGGAATTGAATGAGAGGAGAAATTATGAGGGAATCCTGACTCTTGAGATTTTTGGACACGTGTTTTATGGATGTGTTTTACTTGTTGATTTGTTTGTATTTATGGTGCATGATCTTTTTTGTGGTCCATGGATTACCCATATCAATTGGTATCAAAGCAAGTTTAGAATGTGGTGGTCAGGAATAGAGGACTAATTTTTGCACGGATTTAGAGAGAAAGAGAGAAATTTAATTATGTCCACAAATGATTGACAGTATGTCTATAGAACTCAAAAAGTACATTCGGTTACTATAGAGGGGTACTATGGCAAAAAGGCCCTAAGTTATGAAAAGCAGCTAAACACTAAGCATTCAGCACCATAGAAATGTAATCATACAAAGGGTATTAACCAAAAGCCATTAAACACCAAATCACGGGGACTCAGTACAAGTACAAACACTCCTATAGGGGATGGGCCCCTCAATTAAGTATGGAGCAAATGAAAATGTAAACGAGAGACGAAGACATGAGACCAACATTGTTAAATTAATGTAGCAAGGCTCAGCTAGGAGAACCAACAACATCATCATCCATCACCGCAGAAGGGCCCATGCAAGACTAGCTAATGCTCATAGAGGAATTTCCAATGCTGAGGGGGCCAGGCGGGACAATACAAGGAGTAAGTCGGGTAACCCCCTGGAACCTTTACTGCATCCACACTCAATGAATCCCTAGTGAGAAATAAAACCAAGTAATGTCTGGCTACCTCCATGACCCAAGTAACAGATAAGTGAAATGCCCTCGACAATGAAGCAAATCAGGTTCGCTTTGCCTAGAATGAGGATGAGGGGATTTGGAAGTTGTGGTGGTAATGCACAAATACTAACGGCGTCTCATTGGTCTATCCCCATCTATGTGTGAACCAGTTATATTCAACAACGCTTACTGTCTCCAACACTGGGAGTAGAATGGAAGAAGGAAGCAATCATCCTAACAGCTTCGGGGGTCCTTAAGGATCTACATCTGAAAATGACTGCCTCCTAAAGAAGTGCCAAGCACCTTTGATCCGGGCAGCAGAAGAAAGTGGAAAAAGAACCGCTCGAGTCCCTGTTCAAATGATGATGTCTCCCTTAGATCTCATAGTAGATATGACACCTAGAAATGAAATGCTCCTCAAATTCCACCTCCTGGCAAGGGCAAACCCTGTCACCCCATGGATTGCTCCTCAGATGTTAGGAAGTAATCATGCTAACAGCTTTGGGGGTCCTCTGTAAGGATCTACATCTGAAAATGACTACCTCCTACAGAAGAGCCAAGCACCTTTGATCAGGGCAGCAGAAGAAAGTGGAAAAAGAACCGCTCGAGTCTCTGTTCAGATGATGATGTCTCCCCTAGATCTCATGGTAGATATGACACCTAGAAATGAAATGCTCCTCAATTTCCACCTCCTGGCAAGGGCAAACCCTGTCACCCCATGGATTGTGGAGGTTAGTCTCAACTCATAACCGGTGGGAGCACACCCTCAACTAGCCAAAGGCAATCTTCAAGCCATGAGACCAACTAAATGATGATGCCATCTACAATTCTTAAAAAATGCTCAGCATGAAAAGCCGACTTAGGGTTGACCGGCTGTGGAGAGACATCTAGGTGACCTCAACAACAACCCTATTGATGACCTCCTTCGGAAACAAGATAAATAAGGAGGGGAATCTATGGAGCACCTGAATGGAATATATTGATCAATAGAGATGCCAAAATATTGAAGAAGCAAATCGATCTTAATATACTAACAATGTCAACACCCAGTGGGGACCCAAAATGGTGATCGACTTAGAAGAACAGAAGGCCTAATATGGATACATGTCCCAACTTACAGGTTTTGTCACCTAAGATTCTAATTTCTGGGTCTATGAAAAGAAAGCAATACTGAAGATATTCTCAAGGTAAAAGATTAGGTGGAAATCTCAGCTTGGGTGATTCTTTTAGGAACCGTGCATTTGCAATGTGTCATGCATCGAAACCTAAGCCTGGCCCAGCTCAATGCTATCCCAGATAGTAGATCCCAAACTAAAGCCCCAAAACTCTGAACCATAAAGAACAGTAGCCCTGAAGACTACATTGTAGAGATGTATCTTAAAAAGGATATCAAGGAAATGAATGTGAAAAAATCTGGCACCCCAGGAGAAAAATGAGGCATACAGCCTGCAAATACATGACTAAGGAAGAGGACAAATGCCACCCTAAAGGAATGAAGACTCTGCCGATCAAGAAGTGAAAGTTCTGAAGAATCAAATCGGCAATGTAAAATCAGATTGGTACTATTCACAAAGCAAACAATTGTTTGCAAATTATTATGACAAACATCCTGCAAATTCAAGGAATTCCAATCCCTTCAACAAATTGCATGTATAAATAAGGGAAAAAATAAGGTTGAAATTGAGGATGAAGGCCAAGCTGAAATGAAGGAGAAGTTGAACCTGAAAGTGAATGAGAAAGAGTAGATAGCAAACCTGAGAATAAGGATATCAAAGGGAAGCAAAGAGTAATGCTGAAGATGATAACTTAAGTGACAGTTCTCATAACCAGAACCATGTATGCGGTGGAAGGTGCAGACTTGGTCATGGAAACATAAGGACCAAAAAGAGGCAAGAATAAAGAAAAAGTAAACATACTGCAAGTTGGAAACAAGGAAGCCCATCTAGAAGAATAATGCATAAAAATGAAGCTGGGGAGAATCTTCTGCTGCAAAAAAACAAGTTGCATGTGTAAGAAAGAGGGAGAGACTGATAGACTATCGGATTAGGTTTCGTATTTCAGATTGAAACAGGAGGTGCAATACTTTCCAACTAGAAGGAGGTTTCAGTGTTTATGCAGGAGCATCTTAAAATGAATATATAGTTGAAGTTTGAAGTTTGTTTTCCCTGGAATAAATGTTCTATTTAAACCAGAAAAGCAGTTTTATTAAAATGGTGACAGATGATAAATATTAGAGTAGAGAAAAAAAGGGATTACTAAATAAAGAAACAATTTCTTTTTAGAGATACATTTATTTTAGAAAAGGTGCACGGTCTGTATAAGAGGATGAGATGTAATTGTGTAGGCAAACAGAATTAGTGTAACCATGAATTGAAAGAAGTTGAAGTCATGAGGGATTCTCTCTCTTGCTATTGTGGATGAGTGTTTTATGGATGTGTGTTTTACTTGGTGATTTTTTTTATTTTACGGTGCAAGATTTTGTTTGTGGTCCTAGGATAACCTGATCATTTTTGCAAAAAAGAACGAAACATGATAAAACTGATAATTTCAAAGCAGGAATAGCTATTTAACCTAGTGAATTTTTTTATTAGTTTAACATATATTTAGCTAATCATGATACATATCAATGTACATACACATCAAATGGATCCTTAACAATCCATTAGTGCATATCATCATCATATGGAAGCTTTGCATCAAATTCCTCCCATTTAGCAATGCCGCTCGCACTCCTTGATGCTACACTCAATATATGAAAGTTAGGAGAGGTTAGTGTGTGTAGTTTCACACTAGAAGCAATTAATGGCAAGATTATTGGGATTAGAAGCTACTAGAAACATGCATAAACCAAGGAAGTATATAATGAAACACCGAAAATGCGATATGGCTACACCTGAAAACTTTCTGATAACCATGTGCAATGGAAAAAAGAAGTTACATTTTTTTCTTGTTTTCTTGAGATGGGGGGGGGATTAAGGTGGCTTAAAGTGAGGCTAGGATGTTTTTATTTTTTTTTAAATGCATCTTATATTACTCCAAGGAACAGATAGTTACATCATTTGAGCATAAAGCTAACAAGAAGAACAAATAGTTACATCATCTGAGCATAATGCTAACAAGAAGGATGTTTAAGTTATTATTAGAGCCATTTCTGAAAATGAATCCAGAAGCCTGAATACATTTCCAGAGTTGTTTCCTCAGCACGTACCTTAAACTGACATTCTGGGATAAAAGCATATACATTGAGGGTGTAACCATATCCATATCCCTTTCGAAAAGGCCAGAGACACAGTATCAGAGCCGTTTCCAGTAATCTATGGGGAGTTAACAATGAAACTAAACCAGTAGAGGATGGCAAGATAGCTAAGTGAGAAATTAAGAATAGAAGGGCTAAATATCCTTTATTGAACTTGGAATGTAGGATGCCTAGATTCACCATCAAGATCAAAAAAGTGCAGTAAGGAAATATGGGATATTTTAAAAATTAGTTGGTTTGAAAAGGTCAGATAATCAATGTATGTCAGATAATGCAAACAATGAGATTATCACAGCTACCAGAAAATAGGGTTGAGGTACAGTACAAAGATGCAAAGGAAGGATTGTTTAAAACGTTGACCTCTACATATAGTATTGCAGTATTTAGATTGAATCAGATATCTCAAAATAATCTGGAAACTGCTATTTCAACCCTTGGGGCAGAAGAATTATCGATGAAAATGAAACAGAAGAATGTGCCTTTTTTTCTCGAAAGGCATAATAGGCAATAAAGACAACGAGGGAAAGGCTAAACATCTAACAAACGAATCTCTTTTTATTGCAGGAAGCCCAGTTATATATTCTGGTACTGTAGAACCAGCGCAACTGATTTGCTTAAATGAAAACCAAAGAAGACAGGCAAAAGGGGTAATTGTCATTCATGATGCTGGAGAAGATAAGGAAGATGGTTGGTTCCAGATCTGTTAGAGATGAAAAGCGATCATATGGTATCCAGGTGGCCTTACTTGGGAACCAGCGAGCATTGTAGCCGGTTACCCAAACGCTTGGATAGATGAAGGCATGCCAACATCTTATGCTTTTATAATGTGGGGAGATTATAATGCTGACACTCAAATATTAGGAATTGCAGTGCCATAAAGGTCACATTATGAGTGATCATCACGACATAAAAGTCATCAATATATACCAACTACCACACATGAATAAATATGCATCGTCTCAATCTATCAATGTATCCTGCTCAATGAAATTCTATTACTTCTTTTTTATGTGAGTATTCTATTGAATTTCCTCCAACACAATAAATGACAAGCAGGGTCGTGTAGAAACAACTGTTTGTTGTTTAGCAGAAAATGATAAGAGTTACCCAGGCTAACCTCCAAAGCCTAAAAACGTAATGCATGTTGGATACCTGAAGTGCCATAATGCCAGTCGTGAACTGTGTCATTGGATGGGCTGTCACGGGAAGACTCTGAATGACTTTAAAGACATGATCTGAAAGGAAAAACAAAAGTAAATCAAGAGTGCAATCAGCCAGAGAATAATAATTCAACATGCACACAACGTGCACAATCTACCTGGAACTTTTGCACGACTTTGAAGTTCCTTAGTTAATGCAGATACTTGTTCCATATTTGGTACCTACATGGATAACATGGTCAGAAATACTGACTCCTATAGCAAAAGAAATATTTATAAAGCAAATTTCATGGATAGATTGATGAGCACCTTTCCAGTTAAGAGGAGCCACAATATCCCTTCTGGCAATGGTTCCCCGCCAGGTACTTTTGTTGGGAGCACCTTCTGACACTCTGGAATCGTCATACCCCGAAAGCGGATGCCCTAAAACACTCAAATATAACAGATAAGAACGTCACTGAAAATTAAAAGCAAAACAAAGTGCACTAGATTTCAGCCAAAATTAAAAATAATAGCAAGAGATCCAAAACTTTTCAGGGCAGACTCCTTTGTAGGAAAAGAAAATTATAGAGGAAGTCACGTAACCTCTCTGCACAGTGAAATTAGTCTCCAATGCTGAAAACTGTTTTATTTCTACAGGCATACCTCATCCGCATCAAGAAGTGAGGTTTCCCACAGCATCCCTTTAATCCCTCTCATGCCTCCAATAACCTTACCACAAGAAGAGACAAAGGATAAAATGTTTACATCTATACTTACAGATATTGAATGGAGGTACTCTTCTCGTGGCTTGCTTCTAGGATGTGCATAAGAGAACCAAAGTATCAGTCACATATGGCCAGGAAAGTTTCTAGCTATAAATTAAAAAAAGAACATGAGACAAAACAATGCTTACCATATCCACAGTAACATTCCCGACAGAGACATTTCCACACTCAGACTTCAATTTCTTTAATCTCTCCTGAAATGCACAAGAAAAAAGTATAAAGTCGGGGATTCAACAATTAAAAAGACTTCATAATTGTATTTAATGCTAACCATTTATAAACTCCTAATCCATTTGATTTGGACTCTTAAATATAATCCCAATAAGCATAAAGCCAATCGATATGAGATGTGGTGGGGATTGGGTCTCGGGAAATTCATGAGAATTATTGAGGATAGCATCAGGTGGGGTAGCAATCCTAGGGGGGTGTAGTTGGGTAGGAGAAATTCTAAATTTGTTTATGTTGAGAAATGCCACCAAAGCAAAAAAAGGTGGTTTGGGTGAGTTTCCTGAAATATAAGACACTTGAATTAAAACAGAATGACCTCTCACATCACATACGCTTCATGAAAGGTTATACTCAGTTACATCCCATTATGTAAGTGTGGGGATTTGGCATCAGATCTGTTAACACTGCTGCAATATAATCCCAACGTCTTATTAAGATTCACAAAATGATTAACTACCACTCCAAAAGGAAATGTCAATAATAACAGAGGTTATAAATTTACAAATATGAGTGACATAGAAATAACTGTGTTTCAATATTTCAACAGCTACTACAAAACCTCGTGCATTCCTGCCAGACTTGAAACCCTCCTATCAAGATGTTACTCATGGTGTATCCTTGAAGAAGTCCCATTTAATGTCATAGGACATCTCCAAAACTTAACGCATAAAGAATCTCAATTGGTTGTTCCCTTAAAACCATATGTGGCACATTCAGATATATTAAGCTTCGTACAGAGACAAACCTGTTGTTCTGGGATTAGCTCTTGCAGCTGAGCATGAAGATCCTGCCAAAACAAAAACAGAAGACAAACATGAGTTTCTTAAACAATTTATTGTATAAATACTCCAATTATTAAACTTGTTTGAAGCAGATAAAGGAATCAGAGACGTTCAACCATGTCAAAAGAGTCTTTGTTCAATCAAATCCAGAGTTAAAAGCAACATTTATAGCCTCTCAATCAATCGAAGCACCCTTCTGCATACATTATGCCTTGGAAATCTAGCTGATTAATCTTCTGATTGCCCATCAAACAATACAATTAAAAACACAAAGATACAGTATCTATAGTTATATTCAGAAATGTAAAATCATGGAAATATTTGTTCTCTGTGGTTGATTAACACTCAGCAAAAGAATTTCAATACAGCCCTGCGAGCACTCAATCAAAAGGTAATGGTGGTCTATGCTAAGCACTTTCACAAAGACCACAAACAACCTAGCATTAGCTGTGAACTTTTCTGGTCCCACTGAAAAATGGACTTGTCTCAACAACAAAAAGTCATAGGTAAAAAGAACACTGCATTCCACCGACCCCCGAGTGTTTCAGTTTATAACTTTGACAGGGCCTACAAAGGAAACACAGGGTTTTATGGTGATCTGGGTGCTATGAAAAATGAAGGTGGCAGAGTTTTAGGCCTTTTGCTATACATCTAAATATAAACTCCAGTAACATTTGCACGGGGCTAATGCAGTCTAGCAGAACTTGAATTTACTATTATATTTAACATCAAAAGCATTATAGTGGAAGGTAATAAAGCGACAATCGTGAAGGCTTAAAGGAAGTAGAACCATCGACAATGAGGAACCCAGGGGCATATGGAGGAGAGTATTTTGTTAAAATCTTTTTTTTTTTTATAACATATTCTTCATCCAGTGCCTCAGAAACCTTAATAATCATGCTGATTTACTTGAAAATTATATAGTACATCTTCTCATAAATCATGGCATTTGCTTATTAAAAAGTAGGTAAGGACATACTTCTAAAAATCAATGTTTTTGATGAACTACCTTCTAGGGATCAGCCCCCATCCATTAGTAGATGTGCTGATGATAATGATAAAAGAACTATGCCATTCAAGGCATCCATTATGCTAATTAGCACATTTTGTTTTGATGCAAGGATTTACCACACTCATTGTCACCGCCAAGGCCAGCAGTAGGGCCAGCCTGTCTGAGCTATCAGACATCAACTTCAGAGATGGTTTATCAGTCTATTCAGGCCATCATGAATTGGTAAGAATGAGGCACAAATCGACATCAACTTCAGAGATGGTTTATCAGTCTATTCAGGCCATCATGAATTGGTAAGAATGAGGCACAAATCGACATCAACTTCAGAGATGGTTTATCAGTCTATTCAGGCCATCATGAATTGGTAAGAATGAGGCACAAATCAATGAGCAACTTCTCACAGTACTCGGGATAGCTTGGCGAATTCATAAGGATGAAGCAAGGACCAACAAGCATTCTTCTGTGTTCAGGATCGCTTCATGATTGGTAGTAACTCAATTTAACATAATTGAAAGTTATTGTTGGATGAAGAGATGGCATTGCCTTAGTAATGGGAAATGTTTATACTTTGTCCTTCTTATTGGCTCCTGCAAGCATCAGGGAAACATCAATCTCCTTCATGGTATAAGGAATGAATTTCGATTCCAAACGCAAAGATATTTTATGCCAAGCTTTTTGAGTGGAATGGCAAAGGTTTATATCAATCAATTCTGGAGTGGGATGGACAAGGTTATACAAGGAAAGAATTTTGATTCCATACACCAAGATTTTTATGACCAGCTTTTTGAGTGGTATGGCAAAGGTTTATATCAACCAAATCTGGAGTCATTGTTTTGCGGCATGCAAGTTGGCATCCCAGCTTGGAATATAGAACCGTATGTTGTTTGCTTAGGTAGGATTTTTCATCTCACCCTAATACCGATGAGAAATGGAGTGAAGATGCATTTTATTAAAAAAGGTAAGAAAATTATGGGGGGCGAAATGGCGTGTCAAACAATGGCCAGAAACGTAAAAGCAGAATATCTGGAAAGGTGTAAGAATAGAATCATAAAGCAAGAATTACAAAGAAAAAATGCCATCCCAAGAGCCACGGAACAGCCGGACTCCATGTAAAAGACAGAAGAGGAAGTTTGCCAGAATCACTAGAGAAGGGACAAAAGAATGCCCCTAGATCAGAAAACAGCAGCTTCCTTTAACCATAAAGAACACTTGAATGCCCTCGTCTTACAGTTATAGACAACACCCGAATGATTGACTCATTTGGCAGGATTTTGAGATTTTACAGATCTACAACAAGACATGTCTGCAATGTATATAACAGGTTGAGGAAACATTCAACTTATTGTACCATAGTTCATTGATATGACAAACAAAATGCTTAAAATACAAAATACTAGCAAATTACCAAAAAGATACATGAGTTAGGGCATGCACTCGCAACAACTTACCTACTTGATAATTTCACTTATTACATTATACTTTATAGTACTCATTACATAATGACTCATAACAACCACACAATGGAATTATCTTATGACTACATATGTCCAACAATCACCTTTTTGAACATAGCATGACCCATAAGTCAAAATAAAGCGACTCAATCCAAAGAGCAAACAAACAGTAGTACAAGGTATAAAATTTTCAAGGGGATAACAATGTTAATAGTCAAACAGCTCATTATTTTCCGAGCAAACGCCCACTATTCTCTCTCCTAATCTGGAAAGAGTATTTGGCAGACATAGGATAGTGGTGCGAGACTGGAACTGTTGATATTAGCGTGTATGCAACATGACATCATTGTGATGTCAGCAACCTATGGAGTCCAGACAAAATGACTTAAAAATTACTGATGTCAATGGTTTAGCTTGCACCATGAAGAAGGTATAACTTTGACTGATATATGATTTATTTGAGTGTATTTGAATGAAATAATGTTCTATTGGCTGTAATAAATGCTAACATCGTTGCAATGTCAGCAACCTAGACAATCTAGACAGCATTTTGTACCTAAAAAATTGCTTACATCAATGCTTAAGCTCATAGTACATAGTTACCAGGAAACTCCAATATAGGGGCAAGGACCATGTACCCGTCCCCATACCCACATTTTTTTTTAAAATTAATATACAATACAGCCATACCCTTATTCATTTACTTGCGTACCCTAATTTGAATGTCGTCTTTGTCCACGTACCAATACCCGTACCACCCCGTCTCCTAGTAACTATGTTGTAGTAGCATTCCATTCACATAGCATTGACACAGCTTGCAAAAGTGCGAATGGAAATCAATTATGTAATTATCTCAAAGGGATTTATGAATAAAGTGATTAACACCTTTGACAACGTTGCATTTTATTTCGTTCTACACTAGAATATTTGTGCTCCTATTATTTCATGTAAATTACACTAACGAAATGGAATTTCAACAAAGCAACACAAGATACCCTGAAGGGTCTCATTCGGTTACTAATCTGTGGTGCAAGTGTGAAATTAGTGTGCAGATAAAAAATGCAAGACAAAAGAAACATGGAAGGTCACAGCAGATAACCACTACAAATGCATTAGAGAAAATGCCTTCCATGAACAACAACTATATTCTACAAAGCTTCACATGCACACATATCCAATAAATTGTAGTACACTTTGAATAGCCAAGAGGAAAAAGGATGAACTCTTTGTCAAGGGCAAGCAATGGTTTGGGAGATCCAACAACGCAAGCAACCTTGCCAAATATTGCGAGTCGCAATCAGAGTTCACTCCAACTGCAGCCAAAAAAGTTCTAAAAAGACTCCAAGCTCCAATTTGAAAGAGGGTAGTAGAAACTTTCCCAAGTTTCAGTTTCTCCTCTCCCTCCCTGATTAGTGAAGGAAGGTTAGTGGGAGCGAGATGTGGAGATATTTACTATTTTTCTACCCAAGCGGGCGAAGCAATCCAAGAAACATCAGCCTCAGCTTTCCTCCACTGAAGAGAGCCACATGGATGGTGGAATCTCTAAAAGGAACCATGGCTCAATTTTTGAATCTACCTACTTTAAATAAGCTAAAGAAAAGAAAATGACTTGCATACTTTGGTCTAGGCCCAAAGGACCAAATGAAAACACAGCAAAGCAAGCTTTCTTGGACAATTTTCCATCTTTGGAATGGCTTAGTACACAATCAAGTGTCGCAAAGGCATTTATTTATAGTAAAAATCAAGGAAGAAAACTGTCATGTAAGCATTTAATAAGATCCAAGTTGTCATTATCCCTCCAGCCCGTACTTGGATTTTTTGTCTAAGTGAATTGAGCAATGAGGTCAAAATTTAAAAGAAAATCAGTGGGAACGCCTTTCTAATCTCATTTATGCAACCTCAAAATTCAGTAACAAAAAAAAATATAGTGGCAGCAAATTTGCTAGACAAGACGTCCTTCATGCAAGGTGGATCTCTCATGGCAGCATTTTTCATGGACTTGAGTTGATTAAAAAAAATGTAATTGATGAATACGCTGTGCATGTTTTTTCTTTGAAGTTATATTCAATGGTTCCTCCAGACACAAGATCTTTATTTGGGATGTTTGATAAAAAATCCACATCCACTACTACTTGGTTCTTTTGACATGTCCAAGCATCCAAAATGAGAGGTTTATCTATAAATAGTTTATTGATCCCACACATCTGCAGTTCTATGTATCAAATTCTTTTTGATAGAGCCCAAAGCGAGGAAATTATATAATATTGCTAATTCATGGACACATGTTCGTAAATTCATCGACCCTGAAGAAAAATAACCTAACATCATATTGTGTCCAAGTTGATAGTATTCTTGCATCCAATCAAGGAACCCAATCAAGAAAGAAGGGAAATACAAATACAAGTTGGTTGTAAAAAAGCGAGTTGGTAAGGCCTCACGTCCGTTTTGAAATCAACTAATGCTCAGGGAAGAGTCGTAGGATCTAGGGAATATCAGAAGTGAGGGTGAAATGGGTCACGTCAGCAAGGTGGGTACCAAGACCCAAAAGTAGGGATTTGACAAGAATTGATAACATTAAAGAAGAGTTGCCAATCTTCACACGGTGGATGCCCAATTGGCACAAAAGTGAAGTGTATGGAAACCTAGAAAGACATTGCATTTAATTCACAATGTCATGACAATGAAAGAGGTATTTTGAGCAGTGAACTATAAATCATCACAAAAAGATTTAACGGTTGTTAACTCTTTTAAGGGCTAAAGTCATTTATTATCCAAACGTTTGAAATGATTGAGGGGATTAATCAAAAGGGGGGATTATTATCAAGGTCGTTTTGTTGAAAGCGACTGGTAATTCAAAAGTTGAGGTAGTTGTGAAGAGCGAGAATTCAGATTTCAAAAGCAAAGACTCTAGCACACAAAGGCAAGAATTGTAGTTTCACAGATTCAACCTCAATTGTTCAGGGATACCCAATTCATTCCAGACATTGTTTGTGCGAAGAATTATGTTTAATTATACAACTATGTGGAGAACATGGTAGATTGCATCATGGATGATGACGCTTCATAGGCCAAAACATTGTAGTGCAGTTTATGGTGTGAGGAAACGTGAATGAAAGAGCATGTGTTGGACTAGGAATAGGGATATCATTGAAGTAGAAGCATTAACGAACATTGAATTAGTAGTAAACAATAGTAGCTGAGACACTAGTCCCTTTTGAACCAACTAACTCGTCATAAGTGCTACCAACCCTAGGAAGTAAATCCTTCAAATTTGGAGGCATTTTAAGGGGGTCAACACTTACTTTTTGGTCAAAGGAGGAAGGTGGCAATGTAGGATTTGCAGGCGGACTAGGTAGTCCTTCGAATATTTGTGCCACATCCTCTATAATCCCATCTAGATCTTCAAGGTCCTCCTCTTCTTCTTCATCCCTTAGCCTTTGTCTAGGTGACAACTTTCCAGCAAAAATCAATCCACCATCTCCTCATGACTAGCAGGATTGAGATAGAAGGTATCTTCTTTGGGATCATGTTGATGTTGATACTGAAATGAGATGCGACCCTTGGTGCCAACCTTGAAAAACATACGAGGGTCCTAGGCTCTATTTATATGTCTATCAAAGCCATCAATTTGAATATCTCGCCCTCTAATAGAAATAGCTAAGAAATTGTCTAGGCAGTGAGCTCCTATCCTCAATGGAGAGTAAGGGTACAAAGTTAATATTTTTTCCTTAAACACTAGGGGTAACAATAGTACACTAATGACACACCTCAATGACAACCAACCTCTCGCACACATAAAAGAGTAACCGATAAAGAGCCCCCACAATGCCATTAATTTGGATAACAGTAGCCTCTAGGAAGAAACACCATAACCCAATATCCCTTAAGGTGTCCCTTATGAGCTGGGAAAGCCTCGACATAGCTGCCTTGTAGATTATGTTGTATATAACTGGGTAAAAATTAATTGCAAATGGTAGTGTAATTCCCAGAATAACTTTGCATCCACAAATTGGAGAACGAATTTCAAATGGCATCACCTAAAGAATGGTTCAATGTTGTAAATTGTGCCTAATTAAATGATGCGTTCATGCACCAAGATTCAACCAAGTCGGAGGCCATATAAAAATTGTTCCCGCTCTAAGCTGCGCATATCTGCCTCATCAGATTTGCCGAAATTACGGCTCCAAGATTCAATTTAGGGACATCTTCCAACAGAGAGCAGGGGAATCCAAACTGATTGCATAAGCTTTATACTTGAAGCTCCAAACCAAAGATTCATCAAAACCATTCCAATCCTCACCCTGGTTTGAAAGTCTCGACAATATGTTGGCTTACGTTTGCTTTATTGACCCATTCCGCAACTTCATCTCCTCATTCCTCCAAGACATCAATGATTGTATGAGTCTTCTTCCACCAAACTTCAACCTCCTTCAAATAATCTACGGTTCTTGTAATTGATACATTTGTTTAAAAGCAACCACACTAGTGGTAACTACAGTGCTTCCATTTATGGTGTCAATAGTGTTATCATTCAACATACAATTATTACACATACCTGGTATTAGGTCAACACATGGAAAATTATCTAGCAAGGCGGCGGCCTTATACAACTCTGACTTTTGAATAGCTTTGATATCATTGGTGTCGAATGTTTCAACCTGAGAAGCCCCATCATCCATGATGCAATCTACCATGTTCTCCACATAGTTGTCTAATTCAACATATCTCTTCACGCGAACAATGTTTGAGACAAACTAGGTAGCCCTAAACAATTAAAGTTGACTCTATGGAACTGCAATCTTCTTGTCTTTGTGCGCCATAGTCTCTGTTTTTGAAATTCAAAATCTGGTTCTTCACAATTACCACAATTTTAAAATTACCAGTTGCTCTCAACAAAATGACCTTGCTAACATTCCCCTTTTTTATTAAATCCCCTAATCATTTCAAAAGTTTAGATAGTAAATGATTTTAGTCCTTCGAAGAGACAACCGTCAAATCTTTGTCATGATTTATGGGTTCATTGTTCAACATACCTTTTTCACTGTCGTGGCACTATTAATTAAATGCAATGTCTTTCTAGCTTTCCACACACTTCATCCTGGTGCCAATTGGGCATCCACCATGCGAAGATTGGCAGCTCTTCTTAAAATTTATCAATGCCTATCAAATCCCTACTTTTAGGTCTTTTTACCCACCATGCGGATGTGATCCATTTCACCCTCGCTTCTAATATTTCCCCAAATCCGGCGACTCATGCTTTTGCATTAGTCGGTTTCAAAACAGATGCGGGGCCTTTTCAACTCGCTTTTCTTTAACCAACTCGCATAAGTCTTTCCTTTCTTTCTTGATCAAGCTCCTTGATCAGAGGGGAGAATACTATCAACTTGGACACAAAATTATGTTGCATCCGCTAGGCGAGCTTCCTTCAGATTCACCAAATTTATAATTATGAGTCCAATTAGCCACAATATATATAATTGCTTCGCTTCCAGCTCCGTCAAAAAGAATCGCATACATAGAACTACATACATGTGGGATTAAATAACCGTTAATGAAAAAACCGCTCATGTCAAATGCTCTAATGTGTCAAAAGAACTAAGAAATAGTGGATTCGGGCATTTTATTAAACATTAAAGTTAAAAATCTCGTGTTTGAAGGAACCTCTGAACATAACTTCAAAGAAAAAACAGACATGAACCATTCATCCATTCTATGTTTTTTATCAATTGAAGTTCCTGATAAATGTTGCCATGAGAGATCCACCTCACACAAAGGTATCCTCATGTCTGAAAAATTTGCTGCCACTATATCTTGTTTGTTATTGAATTTCAAAGCTCCATAAATGATATTAGAAAGGTTTTTTACACTCCCACATTTTCTTTCAAAATCCGACATCATTGCTTGATTCACTTAGATGGAAATTCCAAGTATGGACTGTAGGGATAATGACAACTTGGCCCTTATTAAATGCTAACGCAATTCTTTTCTTCCTTGATTTTGCTATAAATAAACACTTTTTCCAAACTTGATTGTGTACTAAGCCATTCCAAAGATGGAAATTCATCCAAGAAAGCTTGCTTTGTTGTGTTTTCATTTAGTACTTTGGGCTTAGACTAAGGTCTACAAGTCATTTTCTTTTCTTTAGCTTAATTAAGAGTAGGCGGATTTAAAAATTGAGAACAGTTCCTTTTAAAGCTTCCACTATCTATCTAACTGTCTTCAGTGGAGGAAAGCTAAGGCTAATGTTTCTTGGATTGTTTGGCATGCTTGGGTATAAAAATATCCCCACATCTCGTGCCCACCAGCGTTCCTTCACAAATCGGCAAGGGAGAAGAGAAAATGAAACTTGGGATAGTTTTTGCTTTCATCTTTCAAATTGGAGTTGGGAGCCTTTTTAGGACTCTTTCAACTGCGGTTGGTGTGAATTCTAACTGTGATTCACAATATTTGGCGAGGTCGCTTGCATCGTTGGACCTACCAAACCATCACCTACCTTTGACAAAAAATTCGTCCTTTCAACCTTTGTGCAGAGATGCCTAGGCTATTCAAAGTGTAATACAAACTGCTGGATATGTTTGCATGTAAAGCTTTGCAAACTGTACGTGTTGTTCATGAATAAAGCTTTTTTTGTATTACATTTGCACCGGTTATCTTATGTGACTTTCCATGTTTCTTTAATCTTGCACATTATATCTGCACACTAATTTCCCACACTTGTACCACAGATTAGTACTGAACAAGACCCTTCAAGGGATCGTTGTTGTTTTGTTGTAATTTTGTTTTGTTAGAGCAATTCACATGAAATAATAAGAGCACAAATATTTTAATGTAAAACGAAATAAAATGCAACATTGCCAAACTTGTTGATCACTTTATTCATAAATACCTTTGATATAATCATATGAAATTCAAACAACCTCTAAAGCATGCTTCAATATAGTTCTCAAAATAAGGAATGTCTAATCATGTGATGTTAGGCTGGAATTGGAGGGTTTTCCAAAATACCTTGAATAATTAATTGCATCCAAGATATGCCAAGATAAAAGCTTTAATTTAAAAATGGACATTGATTGCTTAATGAATGTTTTAAAACACAATCATACATCCAGGACACCCTTATTCCATACATAAGCTTTAGATCAAGATAACCTTCTATTGACACGATCTTTATGAGATACAATTTATTTTCTTTGAATTCTCAAGAGAGAGAGAAAAGGTTATCCCATCCCATGGCCCCAGGCCTTTAATGGTCTGAGCATCTTGGTACCAACAGTAATATTCATAAAAATAGAGAAAATAACGGATTTTGTGACTTCATGTCAAGTATAGTGTGTAGAGATAAAAATAAGTATAATATATACAAAAATGCATGCAGTTTTTTAAAACTATTTTACTTTGCCCTCAAATAATAGAGCCTGTGCCATCGTGGACCATGGCCTACTATTTGAGGGGCACCCTGAATTGTTTTCCCTAAACCTTTATCAGAGTTTAAAATTTAAAAAGAAAAAAGAAAAAAATTAAAATGCTCTAACCCTAAACTAAAAAAATTCAGCCTGCCTGTGCTCTATATTTTTCTGCCTAAGTGTAAAAATGAGCCAAAACAAAGATAGGTATATATTAAGAAAATCAGAACTACTTTTTGAAAAACTCTGGAAACAACAGGGCAAATGCAATTAGTAGCAAATAATGGTTTAGCTTGTGCAATGTGTAAGACATAATATTGACTGAAATTGGATTTCTTTGACTGTATTTGACTAAAATAAATGTTATATTGGTTGAATAAATGTTGTATTGGCTGTAATAAATGCTGCCATAATGTAATAGATGTTGCTTCACAGTAGTGGATGCCACTGACTCGTGTTGATTGTAATAACACTGTTTGACTGTAATAAGTGCTGTTGACTGCTGTGCTGACCATAATAACAACTGTTTAAGTGTAACTGGTGCCAAAGACTTCTGTGTGATAGCAACAAATACTGTACTTATCTGTTCTCTTCCTGTTTCTACTTTTCCGTGCTGAACACTGAATATTAAATATCCTTCGAGTCATTATTGGATTTGAACCATAGCCTTCAAGAACACCTGTGTATTTATTTATCTTTTTGTTTTCTAGAAGAAATGACACCTTTGGGTGCACCTGTTGATCACGTTTCCTGTGTATTTCAGTCCCATTTACCTGCTTTGGTCAATTAGACATTAAAGTTTAACATAATTTCAGGTTCAGATACAAAATATCCCACAGTTTATGTAATAACCTAGACTCAATACGACTACTAAACTCTTACCGTTTTCAAGCAAGGAAAAATTTCTAGTGGCCAACCTAACCTGTTTTATATAGCTAATAATATACTAGTACAGATATCTTAAATACATCTATGTGAAATATGCCGATAGATGTCAATCTTGAAGCACCCATCTTAGATTTGTCACATACCACATTGATTGATGACTACATTACCTTCTTTGTAAATTTCCCACTGATTGGGACTGACTAGCTGCACCACTGTGTCGAGCTCAAAACAAAATTTCTTGGAGAAGAAAAGGAGCTTCAAACTCCACCATGTGCCCAAGATATTATGATTTTTCGATAGACTTCTTGAATTTTTTTTAAAAAAAACTTCAGTATGACAGTCAAATGGACGTCAAATTTAAAGTTAACACTACCCTATGACGGTCTAATAGACATCTAATTTAAGTTTGGCTACTAATTGTTAACATCTCACGGACATTACAGTCCACAACCTCCAGCAGCCATTGTAGGATGCCTATCAGCATAATAAATCAAATCATAACTTTAGGCATATATTCATCCTCTCCATAATAGGTTATCAATGCTGAATCGCTAATGATCTCATGCAGTAACTCCGTGCCATCAATAATAAAGATGAAATTCTTGATGTATGGGACCAAAAATACTGCAATGACAAGTGAACATGCCTTTCAGCAATTGTTTTTTTATTTTAAACAACTAAGAACCAATTCAACAACTGTCCAAAAGTAGAACAAATCTTTGAATAGCAGCATGCAACTATATCTCCCCCGCAACATTCCCCAAACCATAAGAGAACTGTTCTTGTGAATGGCTCCTAGAAGATGAAGCTTCATGCTGATATTGATGAACAGTCTTGTGTATTATTGCTTGACGAATGGGTAAACTCCTTTTGATCAGTGTGCTTCTCTGTATAAGCACAAATTCAATTTCAACATTATGCATGTCTTGCATTTTCTCCTTTCACACTCCATAACATATATTCCCCAACACATGCTCAGTGATGAGAAATCCATATCAATAGTGTCGGAAAGTACAGAAAAATGGAGGTAAACCTCATGAACCTCACAAGACTGCAGTGAACCCCCGATATCTTCTAGACAAACTCCATGCTCATCAAAACTAAGAACTAGATTGCATTCGAGAGGAAATAATCAACAAAAAATACAAATCCTTAGCTTCCTAAATTCCTCCTCTCATCTCAATCCCTTCACTTGTGCAAACAAGAGAGGGCTAACATATTCATTAAAATTTGATCTCTCAAGACATTGAATGCATATGGTTGGCATAGCTCATTCAATGCATATGGTTGGCCAAATTATTCCATGTGGTGGGATTAGCTTTCTAGAGGGTAGGTGCACATATGATGATATTATGCAACTAGCCCATTCTAGAAGATGCACAAATATTCCACTCAATTACTTATCGGAAATAAACCTAAGCTAAGTTACTCAACCTAGGTAAACTTAACTAACGTATATGAAATGAAATAATTTTAATTGCGTCCACGAGACCAAGCAGTCTATGGTACCATACTTTTTCATAGTTGTCTCAACTACTAGTTAAAGCATAACTTGAGGGACATGTTTTTACTCTAATATTGTTGTTCCTTTTCATATTGATTTGAGTTAGCAAAGCCCCCAACTCTTTTATTCTCACCTCTTCAAATAGTTCCCACATGGCATCGACTCTCAATATTTATGTGTACTTGACCCAGATGTCATTGTAGGCCAGGCATCTAGAATAAAGTGATTTTTTGTCTCTATTGCTCCTATGGTGCAAAACAAACATGTTCTTTACTCCCATTCTTCCTTAGGGGTCACCCATCTACCTGTCTTGCATCTACGCCTGTGGGAATGAATTCTTATATGAGCTATGACTATCTTCTCCCTCCATCTAATTTCAGTCCATATATATGCTTTCTCATGATGCCCATAGGTTGGGTTGAATTCTGTAGAAGTGTTGTTGTTACCTATTTGTTTTCTTTCTCCACATGACTGTTCTAAACTTCTCATTCACATAGCTTTTTACTTCTTTGTTTAGGTTTGGACTTTGTATTATGTCAATATCCCATCTACTCATCCATTTGTGGTTTTGCTTCATCCATGTGCTCTTTCTCCTATGTAGCTCTTCTTCTTTCAATGCTTTAGACCACCAGTCATTCTCCATGTTCTCTATTGTATTCAAATAACTTAAACATAGTTATTGCCTCTACGGGGAAAGTGTGTCTCTCCCAGGAGTATTGTGTAAGGGATTGATGCCTTGATTTTGAGGTTGTTTGTGATTAAGCGCTTCTAGATCCTTTCTATTTTCTTCCAATTCAAACCTAAAGTGCCACTTCCCCGTATCTCGCATCCATATAGAACCACTAGGGTGACAAGTAATCCAAATAAAACCCTAATGGTCTTCCAATCCCATGGCTCTATATTACTACACCTATTTTGTAGTGCGTATAGAGCTTTCGATCCACATTGTATTCTTTTCATTCTACATGTGTCCCAGCTGAGCTTGTTGTGAAATTCTAGGCCAAGATACTTGTAATTCTAAGACTACTTTGAGCAAGTCTCCCTGTGGTTTCCTGCAGACCATAGAGACATTCACATTACCAGTTTCTTTTGTACTATGGGAATTATCTCGACCTTGGATGCTAGGGCAGATTCTAGACGAAGTGCTTTGCTTCCCCTCCAACATTGGGTACTCCCCGACGAACACTGTCAGATCTTCCCACAGTGATTGATGAGGGGTCAAACAACGCACCACTTCAAGGACAGACAAAGTTTTCTCATCGACACATGCTTTAGGAGGCTCTTGTTCGCCCCTCATTGCTATTTGGATTGGCTCCATTACCAACTTTGCTAGTGGCACAATGCTTTACTCCATCTTATGTACTTTATTTTCTTGGATTCTCTTTCCTTGAACTTTCTATTGTTAACGGTTGTATCCTCAAGCCCCATTGACCTACTTTTGGTCATTTGTGAACATTACTATAATTTATTTCTTTCTTTCTTTCTTTTAAAGAGAAGAACAATATATTGGTTTTGTTGATGTTAACCTACATCCCTACCTCTTTATAAAAATATTCTAGAGCTTGTAGGTGGTCTTGCAAGCCTTGGGTTGTTTCAACAATTAGAATTAGATTGTCATCATATAGGAGTTTGGACAAATGAACTCCACCATCGTACTAGTCTATCCATTCTTCTAGCTTGTCAATATATAACCCAAACAAAGTGGGAGACAAAGGGCAGCCTTGTTTGACTCCTATATCGCTCACAAAGCATTCGGGCAGCCCTTCCTGTGGTTTGATTTTGACCTTGACTTGTGCTGCTCTATATTGCACCGAGACCTTTAGTTCTTCCATTTTACTCCATGATGTGCTCCCCCGTATTGTACCAACTACTTTCTTGAAATCTACAAAATAGCAGTAGACTTCACCTTTTTTGTCCCAAACCTTCTCAACTAACTGTCTTAATGTGGCACAATGGTCTACTGTTAAATGCTTTGGTCTAAAACTTGCTTGGCCTTTTTCTCTCTTTCCTTTTCCTTCGGTCCACTTGCTGATCCTACTCTCTACCATGCTCCTAAAGAGTTTTGCAAAGAGTGGATTGACTATAATGGTTCAGTAGTTTGATGGGTTATTAGCATCCCCGCTCTTAAATAGAGGTATGGTGAGACTAGTTGTCCATTATACCGAGACGCCATTCTGAATAACCGCATTAAATATTTCTCGTATGTGTGGCAATAGGATCTCTGCTCCCCATCTTACATAATCTAACTTCTACTTGTAAACCATCTATGTCTCGAGCCTTACTTGTTGCTAACTCCTTAATCCCTTGTCGGATGTTTATATTTATGACAAGTTATTTTTTAACATTGATTATATGGGGTATTTTTTTCCTTTTCCCATTCGCACAACTGTTTTGAATATTCCAGTCATTGACTTGCTGTGATGTTATTTTCTGTTTGTGTTCTTTCCTTCTGTGGTTCCCTCCAAAATCTTTTTGGATTGTGCTACCCTAGGTATATCAGTTATACCCTTCTTACTCTTACATACTCTTCTTTCTTTGTCCTCACAGTTCATAAGGTTTCCTATTTCCCTTCACCGTACCCCGCTTAATGTTCTTCTTCCTGCCTTACATTCTTCATTGTACCACAGATATGTTGGTTTTTCTCCTTATTCTAAGGTTTAGATCTTTTACAAGTGCTTAGAGTCCCTTGAATTATGTGCATTAACCTCTCGATTTTAATAGGATATGTGCACAATCCAGATATCTATTTGTCATCTTCCTCCTAAAGCTTGTTTTGCAATGCAGCCCTAAAAGTATGCCAATTTTCCTTCATTAAGAGGATATTTCCTTTAGCTGGTGGTTTTTCATGAGTGACTCAGACGTGGTTGTCTTGTGGCTTACTTCCTTGCATTTGAAACTTTATAAAGATTGGGTGGTTGTCTGACTTAAGTTGGGCGAGGGAATCCTCTACTTCCATTTATACTATTAAAAGCATACATTTCTGCGAACAAATAACATAATCAATGAAACTCTGTCCATTGTGAGTTTTGCATGTGTAGTTCCCTAATTTACCCCATTTACTCATACCATTGCATATGATCAAACTATATCTGCTGCACATGCTTAGCAATTCTTGTCCAAAGTGTGTGATTGTCCCATGTTTGTCTTCTAAGAGTCTAGTCCATTGCAGACTTTCCTCTTCTTCTAGCCATAGAGGATCATTTTCTAGGTCCTTGTTTCTTATGATGCTGGCTTGTTTAGAATATGCTGCACATGCTTAGCACTTCTTACCCAAAGTATGTGATTAACCAATGTTTGTCTCCTGAGAGTCTAGTCCATTGCTGACTTTCCTCTTCTTCTTCTTCTATCCATAAAAGATCATTCTCTAGGCCCTCATTGTTTCTTATGCGGGCCTGTTTATTTGCTGTCCTTACTTTTAAATCTGCCACTAGCATTATCTCTCCTACTCTGCTCTATGCTGAGATGTCCCTCATTAGTGACAAGCATGGGCTTTTGTGGGTCCAAATCAGGCCTCTTATTCCGATTGTTCTGTCATTTTCTACTATTTTAATCCAATTATATTGTTTGTTTGCATCTTGATTCTCCAATCGTATAGTTCTGCCCCAGGTTTCTTTGACTAAAACCATTATTCCCCCATGTCCTTTGTCATTTTCTGCAGCCTTATTCCATACCGCTGCTTTCTTGTATCCTTCGAAATCTGGAGTCTTGCACCCCCCGGTCTCATGTGTTTCGATGAGTATGATTATGTCTCATCTCTAGCTATGGGCCTTAACCCTGGGCCTCTTCTTCAAGGGTATCCTCTACAGTTCCAGCATACCAACATAAGATGCTCCCGGAGGGGCCCTACTCCCTATTTATTTTGAGTCAGCTGGTTGGTAATATGGGCTTTCCCATTGTCTAGGTATGCCCATCTACCTTCATTCATGGCTGCCTTTACTTTGGTCCATTCCTTACTTCTTTCTTCTCATTGCAATAGGGTCAGGACTTCATCTAGGGAGAATTGTGAGCCTCTCAACAAACATGTATTTCTTAGTACTCGTGTTTCTTCTTCAAGGTTCAATGTTTGTGACACAAATATGTTTCTCTTCCTCCTTCCCATATTTTTCTGATTATATTTGCTTGCCGCTTTTGTCTTTCCATTGTAGCTAATCTTTGAGAAAGTCTCTTGCTAATCTGCTTGTGTCCTCCCTTTCTCCATAATATTTGATTCCTTTGATGATTATGTTTGCTGACCTGTCATACCGTTCTCTTTCTTCTATCGTTTGTCTCGACTTTTTTTTATATCAGCTCTTTTTATTTATCATGTGGTTCTTTCACTTCTTTTGCCCATGTCTTACTTTCTTGTAGCTGATTTCTTAGCTCTCTCTCTTTTGTTTCCATGCTTTGTAGTGCCCTTTCCAATTTTGTTATGTTTGTTATGTTCGCTCCTTCTATCCCTTCATTGGAGTTTGTTGGTGAGTGGATGGTTTGTTTTAGGGCATGCCATTCATGTTAGAAATACACCAACAACCCCCTTAAGTACAACCTAAGGAAGTTACAAAAAATGAGGCTAAAACCTTTGTTAAAGGTCCCGCAACAAAGCCATGCTGGGTACTCATGTACAATCAGCATAATGGGGTCGAGCACAACGCATATGGTTTTAGAGGTGATAAGGTGGGTGTGGCAGCATAGGAATGGTGGGCAACAGGGCTTTGGGAAGCGATCAATGAAATTTAAAAAGAATTTGATCAGTGGAAAAGGTCGTTGGCAGCCATGCCTTACGAAGGCCTTAAAAAATTAATGTTTTTTGTTCGTTTTTATATTTTTTTAGAAAACCAATAATCTTTGACAAACCCCTGCAAAAGGACCCCTTTTGAAAAAAAATCTAAAAACAAATGCCCCCAAATTTGGTTCTTTTGGCTAAAAAATACCCCTAAAATTTTGACTTTTAAAAAAATAAAATAAATAAACTTGCAAAAGCCAGATCAGTGGACCCCAAAAAAATGGAAATGAAGAAACCAGTAGGGTGATCACATTCACCAAATTCTCCTCCTTGTCATGGCTGGAACTGAATGAAGGATGAAGTATGCTAGACTACAAAGCTTTGATATCACGTAGGAAAGTACAACAAAATGGAAATAAACCTCATGAACCTCACAAAACTGCAATGAACTCAGGATCTCCACTAGCCAAATTCCGTACTCATCAAAACTAAGAACTAGATTGCATTCAAGAGTAAATAAGCAACAAACAGAATTCGAATCCTTGGTCTCAAAATCGTATTCTAATCTCAATCCCTTCTCTTATTGTGCAAATGAGAAAGGAATAACATATTTTATTGAATTTGGTCTCTCAAGACATTCAATGCATATGGTTGGCCCAACTCATTCAATAGTTGGCAAAATTATCTGATATGGTGGAATTGACTTTCTAAATGGTAGGTGCACACATGCTCATATTGTGCAACTTGCCCATTCTAGAAGGTGCATACAGATTCCATTCAATCACTTATTTATTGAAAATAGAACTAAATTGATTTACTCAACCTAGGTAAACTTAACTAAGGTGTATGATAGACCAACAAATAGAACAAAAGAGTCCAGCGATGGGCATTCCCAATTGTATTAATTTTAAAAAGTCCATATATTTGGTTCTCGTAAATTGAAGTATTGAAGAAATAAATACTAAAATACATGCAAATTTTCATATTTTGATAGAGGGGAAAAAAACTATTTATTATTTTCCACTATGTATTACACTTAACTAAACTCCAGACCTCCGTTCCTAATTTAAAGTATTTCCCCAAAATCTAATGAAACCCAAATTTTCATCGACTTCTAAAATTTCTATGCTTATCAGCATATGAATTAAACTAAAAGAAAAGAATAAAGTCAAGACTAGATTTACAACCCTCTCAAACGTAATAATCATTCAAGGTACCCTTTTAGATATTAAATTTGAAAGTTAACAGGAACAAGCCATTATATACCACAATGGTTGCCTTACTATGTTTTAAATATCAGATAGAGTATAATCATAAGGCAAATATGAACAAGTTTCAAAAGTATTGAAATACATTCCAGTGCAAATGCGACTTAAATTATGTCATTAAAATTACGTCCACTTCCATATTTCAAATCATCATACAGTTTGTTTCAAAAGTATTGAAAGATATTACAGTGCAAACACGATTTAAATTATGTCATTAAAATTGCATCCACTTCCATATTCCATATCATCATACAATTATTTAAATTCAAAATCAATTTCATAAAATTTGTTGCAATATGTAACTCATATTTTAATCTTAACTACCTATTTACAGACATTTAAGTTCAACAGTAAGACTGAATAGTATCATATTACCTCTTGCGGTGCACTCTGAACTTGAAGCCATCGTACAAATTGAGTAGTAGATTGTTGGTGGGCCTACAATCGAAGGCAAAATAAATACCACAACACACAATAATTCTTATCATAACATTAAGAGAAACAACTTCCTTGCTCCGTATCACTATCTAGTTATATGTTACAAGTTATTAAAATAGAATTCTTGTTGAAAAATTGCTCATTTGCATTAAAATATAGAGATTAAATTTCTTGATTATATCAATTTCAATTCAAACATCTAAAACTGATACATGCACTCCTGTTAGAAACTCGGACAAAACCTTGACAATCAAAAAATACAAGGAAGCTAACAAATATACAAGAGAACAAGGCATCAACTCTAAGATGCGTTCTATTGAATCTAAGAAGAAACACATTCAATATTTTTATAACATAAAATTCAAAAAATTGGCTACGAAATTTAAGTCAAGACTTGAGATCAAAGTTAACCCCCACCTCACTCATTCCAGAAGATAAGTGAATGAAACTGAGGAAGGAAATGAGAAAATCAACCTCAACAGTTTTGACGAAACTGAAAACGCAAAAACAAAGTCTAGAAAAAAATGTTTGCTATCGCATAGACAAACCCCAAGTTACCTAGTACGAACCTAATACAAAGTGAGTCTTGAAGAAGTAAGCACCTAAGGAAAAATGCATAACTGCTCAAGGGGAACTTTAAATAGTGTATTTTTTAATCATAAATGTTTGAAGCGTGACAGATTTATGCAGTGATCACAATCTTTTATATGGGAAAAAAGATGGGTACATTTAATAAAGTAGTAAAACAAATTACAGTTCCAACAGAATATTGAATATGTCAATAAATATGTATCAAAAAAACTAGTTTAAAAACTTACAAAAAATGGCCTTGTTGAGGTTTTTCCTATCATCAAATAATAGATTGGTGGTGACACAACCTCTGATTTAGATCATATTAAAACCTATGTTACCCAAGTTGCATGATACATCGATATGAAATCAGAAATATAAATATCTCCTTAACTCGATATGTCTGTAAAGTTAAGAAATTTGGCCACGTCTTGAAAAACAAAGGATTTATTACAAGCTTCTCAAGTGCTCATGTTCATGGGGCAGAAACAACGTAATCCAGTCAATCCGTAAAGTGAAAATGGCAAAGTCCTTGACTCTACACATTTGACATACCCAGTGAGCCATATCAGCAATTGTACAGTCCAAAACAGACAACAAGTCAGCAACAAGCAGAGAATGCGAAGAGTTAAATTCAAAAATAGAACATCCAATTTCCTCGACATTTGCAGGCCTTGTCATTTTCAGACCTTGTGAATGGAGTCTATCTAACTATTAATGGGTTACCATACCAATTGTCACAGTCAACACTGTTGGAAGCCAAGATGAAACATTTTACAAATATAAGTATGGGTTAATGAAAAGAAAAAAACTTAATCTTGGTGATGTTGGAAGCTTTTCTTCAGTTTCTGGTTTTTTTTTTTCTCAAACTGCTATTCTAGCTTCTTGCTGCATACATACACAGGTTGTGAAGTGAAATTCTTGCAATCTCCTATTTTTATGACAGTTTAATTCTCCATAGAATTAAACAGCTGGCAAAATTTCCAGCAAATATTTGTGCAAGTTTCCAGCAAATTTACACGCAAGTTTCTAGCAACGTTTTGTGGGTTCTGCTTCAAAGATTCACACCATGCTTTTCTGAG
Organism: Torreya grandis; assembly: GCA_037957365.1. Taxonomy (NCBI): domain Eukaryota; kingdom Viridiplantae; phylum Streptophyta; class Pinopsida; order Cupressales; family Taxaceae; genus Torreya; species Torreya grandis. The sequence goes on from JARHVA010001758.1 coordinate 1,596,682, forward strand.
CCATACACCGTGCAAAACCGTTGATTGTACAAACAAAGACTTGGGAAAGGCAAACAACAAAATATATTGCATGTAAAGAATGTAAAAATTAAACTCCACAAATAAATCAGAAGCTATCAAACGAAACTGTGTTTGAAGAATAGAAGTCAAGTAAAAAGCTTGTCAAACCGAAAACCCTTGTTGACCTCAAGTGAGAGAGTCCAAGGTTTATGTACTCCTATTTTTCAAAATCTAATGCTAGAAGAATTAAAAAGCGATTAGGCCATGGAAACCTGCAACCATATTGGTTAGAAAAAAGGAATAGTTAAAAATTAAACTTCAAAAGAGTGAAGAAATTAAAAAGAGACACCCACTGCCATAAGAGGATAAGACAATGGCAGAGGAAAATATGTTAGTACTTCTGAAGACTCGAATAGCATTCTTTCAGCAACTTGATAATAAAACAAATTCCATTGGCAGTTTTATATGGCAAACCAAAGGAATTGTTTCCAAGTAATTAAGAAAGATGGACCATACAAGCCAAGGTTTAGGTAGGAAAGGCCAAAACAATAATAATGCCATCGAGGTGGAGTCGAGACCTGAGTATGCCAAGCTTAGTTACACAGGTGCAATCACAAAGCTAGGGTAAATTTTTTATTTGTTTTAATTTTTGGATACCATGCATGGGATATGTTTTGATACCATGCATGTGATATTTTTTGTCGACATATCACATGAACTTCTTCACCCACCATCAGAGCTTATGAAAGTGTGGATCCAAATCACTAGACATTTATGGGCTAAGTTTCAGGAGTGTTCATAAAAGTGTTTAAGGATTGTTTAAGAGCAAACCATACAAACTACTATTGAAAATAGTGTTACAAATGTCTCCAACAGTCCAACTAATGGTGACTTTTTAACATTCAAAATTTTCGTAATAACCCAATCATTATAAATTTTATAGTTTATCCTCGTTAAGATCACTCATTTTTTCCAATGTTTGCATTTCTTTCAGTTTTTTCTGGATTAATCTGTTTGGGATCCTTGCCAAGTCATTGTTTTTCAAGATTTTGGTAACATTGGTCACAAAAACAGAAATTCAAAACGGAGGATGCAAAGCTCATGCCATAGCAAACCTCAAATCCTGAAGAGTTTTCTAATGCAGAAAAGCATTAAGTACAAACAAACTATAACAATCAAATATTTGTAAAGGGATTTCTTCATCAATGTTTCCATTCAAAATAAATTCTAAGATCTTTGTGGAGTAAAAACCCTATTAACGCACATATAAGATACTTTACGGCAGTAAAACATGTCCACCAAATAAGGCATGACCATTACCAGAAAGCTTTCTGGTGCGTATCTCTCCTAAAAATTTAACATTATTTTGAACAGGAATAATGCAATTCAAAACTATGGTTTGGCATGTCTAAAAAAAAATTCAAACATCCGAAAGGGCATGTAAATTATATTATAATAAATAGCTTGATATAAGTTAGAGATTGTAATTTGTAAACAGTATCAGATATTCATTAATCATGCACTTACAAGATGAGAGCGAAGCCTTGAAAGAGCCAACCCTCCTCTAAACAGCACCATTGTTTAAAAGCTTATCTGTTTTAGGGCACAAAATAATCATTTATCCAGACAATATTTTCCTGGTATAAAGTTAGGAATCACATTAAATGAATTTACATCAGCTGAAAAGAGCTAAATCTTGATTTTTGGAGAAAAAAGCAAACAACTTATTGTTTGCAAGTATATTTTACAAATAATATAAAAACCAGATTAATGTTCCTTAATATAACATACTAGTGTTCATATAACATACACACTAGAAAAGGCCAAACTAGCAAAAAAAAACAGACACGAGTGTCACATGATAATAACAAGTAAGCTTACGAGGACAGGTACTCACATGGCTTAAGATAAAGTCCCTGCATTGGAGTGAACTGACAAATAATTCATAATTTATAATTGCACTATACAAGTTACCCAAAAACGGTATAAATATTTTTATAGTACCTGCGACCATCGTGTATGAATACACATTACATTACCAGCTGTCATGATGTAAATCAAAAGCTCACATGTAAGGCCACAGCACCACACATATAAGGCCAACACTAAGACAAGTCTGAAAAAAACCCACAAACTTTCTTGGAGAGTTACTCCTCTAGCCATGTGGCAAAACTAAAATGTTGGGAACAGAAAAAATATTATGATGATACAATGAATTTAGTAGTCTGATTTAAAAATCTACAAATCACTATGTTTAAAACGCTTTTAAAACAGCATTAATCTAGAAATTGATTTTGTTAAACTATAGTTTGATGGTGCTTCCAATCACAACCCAAATATCACTGGTACGGGAATTACATAAACAGTAATGCAAGCAATTTATACTACAGGCAGGAAGTAGGCAACTAATAATATATCTAAGGCAGACGCTGATTAAAGGATTAAAATTGCCCTAGACAAAAGGCTTGAATACTTAGTTGTGGAAGACAATTCAATGTTGATACTCATGTCATATCCCAATTTTGCTTTCATAATAAGGTAGCTGCATGCAATACTGTAATCAGACTTAATTTGTTGTTTCTGGATGGATTATTGCTTAAGTACCATGATATACTTGTTTATTTGTATTTGCTAAAACTGCAGTTTAATACTTAATTAGTAAAGCTGTTTATTTTCAGTTTATCTAGCAGTTTATATATACATTTTTCATACACGTACTGCTGTATTATTTGACTGTTGCAAGTGGTTCGTGATGAGCTAGGCCTGATGGCAAAGTGGTCCAACACACAGACAGAGACACAACAGACAGGTATATGCATGAGTAAAATTTATTACAAAGAATACCTTGCCACTTTGCATGTATGTTTGTGTGTGATGTGTTGGCACATAATGTGTGTATTTGTGTCATTGCCCTATACTAGGGTGATTGTGATCATTGTATGATCTGATTGATCAGCTGCATCACATTGCATCACTTATGTTGTGGAATCGGATACACTGCCAATGTGTCCGGCGTCGTATAAAAAGTGATGCATACTAGGCTTCATCCTAATATGGATGAGAACGTAGTAGTTTGTGATAGCACAAAACTGTCATTGCATTATAATTTGTCAATGTTCCTCCGTTGGTAGTGCTAGCTTGTATTGCATACAGCACGCTTGTTTATGCACCATTGGGTGCTAGCATTATTTTGGAAGGAATATTCTTAAAGCACCATTGGCTGATAAAGCACCTGAAGTGTTTGGCTTGTTTGATCATGACCCTACCTTGGTCATTGACCTTGTGAAACATAATAATTGAATTCCATCTTTGTTTAAAGTGATTGTTATGGCTAAAAAGGCATTAATGATTAATAAAATCTTTGTTAACCAAGTTAATGATTCCAAACCCTAATCAGGCATTGACTTCAGTAAATGGAATGAGAAGAAAAGAATGGAGGGAAGAAAAAAAATATAAGAGAATGAGGAAGTAGGGTAGAGCCTTGTTGCGGCATTTGAGGAAGACGAAGGAAGTTGGAGAGTGGAGAAGCCACAGCAAAACTAACAAACTCCATACCCATTACCTTGTTTTTGCTCATGGGGTGGTTACTGGAAGTTGATGGAAGTTTTATATGGCAGTTTTGACAGACTTGAAGCACACAATGTAAGGAGGAAAAAGAAAATGAGAGAGAAGCGTAGGAGGAACTCATTCTGACAACTTGCAATCTGTATTAACGGGCTCACCACAAGAAGTATGTGTTTTCACATCACTTCAGTTATGAGCTTCAAGTTGAGTTGTTAGAGTGATGAATTATGTTTTTATACATCTGAGTTATGTACATGGTGTTGTATTTGGTGATAAGAGCATTGCTAAACGTTTTCATATCCCTGCTCAACTCATTATTTTGCTAGTTTGTTAAGCAACACCTACTACATAATTTAGATTGGGATTATTGCTTCTTTGTTGTGGTGTTTTTCTGTAGTGGTGTGTTTATTTTGTGTTGTTTGAAAAACCAAATATTAGAAACCCTAGGTGCCCTCCTCAAGGATGTAAATGAGAGGAATGGGTCAATCTTGCTAAGTACCCTCGAATGGTCGCAAGAATGTAAAATGGATTAATGCTCTCAATTGGCTGCCATTTTGATGGTGGGTTTGTTTATCCTGGACCATCGTGAGCTCACTACGTTGTGTTGTGTTTATTTATATTTTACCTCTGTTATTTGACGTTTTCCCCATTAAATGTTTACATGGTGGCTTATGTGGATGTCTTTAACTAGATTATTTTCATACGTATGCTTTTATTTTGCTATCTCCTTTTGCATGGGGGACAGCTCCATCCTCAGGCTGATGGTTGGGGTGGTAAGGGCCACCGAGGGATGGGCTCATCTTAGTCATTTTTTCCTTTGTCAGCAATTGGACCAAATATTACTATTTTTGGGGTTGTTCTCTACTGCAGCGATGATTTTTGATTAAAGTGTTGTGAAAATGATAAACTAGTAGTTGTATTGTAAATTTCTACAATAGCATTGTTGTGTTTTCCTATTTTCACTTGTAAACCCTAAAGTGTGCTTGTAAGGAAAAATGTGTTTATATTTGACTGTAACTCTTCTTGCAATGTAAGGAATCAATATAAGTAAATTTTGGCCATTCTCGTCCTTGTTATTGAGTTAGCTTTACTGGTGACTGAGGTCTATTTTTCAAGACATAGATCCATTAAAAATAATTACTTTATCTATTTGACTGTTATAACTACATGATAATTAAAAAATCTCAGAACATGGTTTGTATAAAATTGTTTCCTTGCTTCTAATAGTAATCTGCATTTGAATCTTCGTAAGTTTAATACATTTAGTATTGTAGTAACACTGGTGCCATGACATCACTTCTTTGGTACAGTTTTGTGTATATTTTAGTGGCAAATGACTCTATGACCAGTCTGCTTGTAGGTGGTGAATTTCATCATCTTGACTAGAACATAAAAAGAGTTGTAATGGTTTGCTTTGTATTTAATTTTATTATATATTCATTCACTTTAAGTGGGTATCCTTTGAGAGTTCTTGTTGACCTAAATGTAGCACAGGTGTACCCAAAAAAAATATATATATATACCTATATATATGTATTTAATTTTATTATATATTCAGTCACTTTAAGTGGGTATCCTTTGAGAGTTCTTGTTGACCTAAATGTAGCACAGGTGTACCCAAAAAATATATATGTGTATATATATATATATATATATATATATTTTCAAGAATATGTGATTTGATCATCTTTTGGATATGCTTGAGATATTGAACTGGATATTCATTACTTATGGTCAAGGATAAACCTGAACCTGTCATACTTTTCTTAGTTAGAGAACCTAGTTCAGACTTTAACGTGTATTTGGTTGTTGCAATGCAATGTAATTTACTTGCTTCCAAACCAGGATAATATATTACTTTCTTGTAAAAGTACAGTCAGTTCTTAGTTTGATTGTATCTTTACTTTAGCTATAGTATATACGTAATTTTTGAGAGCGTGATGGTTACTATACAGGTGTCTGCAGATGATTAAGTGGTTCATTTATATTAAGAGAATAGGGTACAGTTGAATGTTGTATTCAGTTTTTTGTAGATGATCTCATTAGTATTTAATCTGGAGATATTCTTGTTTTGTTGACTAGAACTGCATTAGGAAGTGGTCATCTACTTGGAAAAATATAAGATACTCTTACTTCTCTTGAGGTTCATTGAAACGAACAATTTAGTTACGAGATATTATGTTGGTTTATACTTGTTGAAGAATGTTGAAAATCAGGTTATGTTGTCTTGAAAATTGAAGTTCTCAAAACTTCCCAATTTTCATTCCATTTGGATAATCTAAGTCAAAACGATAAATTTTCATTATTTACATTTAGTCTAAAAAGTTGATTTTTGAGCTTCAAAATCACCAGTTCTTAGCACCTCAAAAAGGCCAAAATGGTCTTGGTTCTGTTTGTTCTTGCATGAGCTGAAAGTGCCGTTTTGGTCTAAGAGTTTTGGTTCCATTTGTTTCCAATGGGTCCGAAAAGGGCGAGAAAGGCAAAATACACTGTTAACTTCTTCAAAAAGTTTATTAATTGTTTGTTTTGTTCCACTTGTTCCTAAAACGCCCAAAAACGTTGTTTTGGTCTGCAGGGTTCTTTTCAACTTGTTCCCTTTGTTCTTGGAACCATCATAAAGCCCGAAAATGTCTATTAAGGTTTGTTCACTTTGTTCCATCTATTTCTGAAACTGCTGAAAGTGTCATTTGGGTCAAATGATATTTGAAAAGTGGTTCTCTTTGTTCTAAAGAAGTCTGAATTAGCTGAAATGGTCTTTGAATGTTTTGTTCAGCTTGTTCTTGTTGTTCTCGTGGGACGCAAAGAACCCAAAAAGGTCTATGCAAGCTCATTTGATTTGTTCCACTTGTTCCTAGGACAAGCGTTAAAGTCGCTTTTGTCTTTGAAGAACTACTTAGTTTGTTCTACATGTTCCAAAAAACCCTGAAAGTATCATTTTAGTCCATTCAGGATTTCAAAAGAATTTCCATTTGTTCCAAAAAGACCCGAAAACATCATTTTGCTCTACATGGGTATTTGCCAAGGAGTTCAGTCTGTTCCAACATAAAGTGAAAAGCCCGTTCTGGTCTCTACAATCTTGTTCTATCTATTCCACTTGTTCCCATGAAGCGTGAAAGGCACAGATTGCACTAGCATTTTGACAATAAGGTTTTTAAACATCACAAACCCGACAAATCACCCAAAAGGGTTTTATCTACTTCAAATCCGTGTGGAGGTTATAAAACAAAATATTTATTCTTAGTATGATTGCAAAATGTAAATTACAAGAACGTGAGGCTGGCGAACTGTTTTCTCCTAAATCATTGCCGCGAGCATTCAAACATCCTTTGTTGAGCTGCATTACCAGGTATTTATCTTGTAGAACATCCTTGGCATCTTTGGCGCAAATCCTTGCTAGTTTCTTGTCTGTTACCTAGGGTTCTACTCTATGCAAGTGTTTTATTTCTTGTCGAGGATATTTTGTTCAAACTTTAAACTTGTCTGAATTAAAAGCATACATTTTACATCATAGTTTTCCTCATCAGTCCTTGTGTTGTTTAGTAAACCTTTGCATGCATTTATTCCTTTAGGAGTATCATTGGTCATGCCTATTATAACCACAAACACTTTCTCCCTCCAGGCCTGTTGTTTGCCAATCTTGAACTCCTTGTCAAAACTACCCCCCTGACAACCAAATTTGCAAAAATGAAATTTGAATATCATGGTTATAAACCCTTGTCAGTTTTGCACACTGATCTCCCGCATATCCATGACTCCCAAATTAGACATGTTGATATGGAAGACTTTTGGACCAGAATCCGAAGTGAGAACAAATCTTCGATAACCCGAATTATTGAAAGTGGACTTGCAAATGCAGCTGGTTTTCCCACATCAGTACAATGTACTGATTTGGTTCTTGCATGTTCAAGGTTTATGACCCAAATACTAGAAATATTGTATCTGCAAACAATTTAATCATTGCACAACTAGATAATGTTTCCTTTAGTATTGTCTTCAAGCTTCTTGTACATGATGAGTATGTTGAAATGAGTGAAGCAATTGGTCAACAATATTTTAATGAAAACAAAGACTAGTCTCTCAAGATGATCGCTCAAACTTGGATGCATCTACCAAGAAGGGGAGCATCAAAACTCCCTGAAGCCTTAGTCGGATTTAATTTCAATTAAGATCTATTAGATATCATCACTCTTTTAAATAGGGTTATGGGTTATGAAGACCCTAAAAATTTTCAAAACTGGATGTGCATGTTTCTTAACATCATTTGCCAAGGTGAGCAACACATTGATTGGAGGCAGATAATCAGTGACAATTTGCATAATCAACTCACTCATTTGGAAAAAACTCAATATTTCTTCATGGCTTCATATTTATTTTATGCAATTGCAACCATGAAGTCATGCCCTGGGTTGACATCCAAAGGAACATTCACCGATACAACCCAAAGTTATGACTTTTATAATCAGATCACGTATGAGAAAAACATAAAGCATTTCAGAAGAGTTAATGATACATTCACAATGTTGACAGTTCACACAGTGGATGGTAACATGGCCATGAGTCTCTCTCCAGATGTTGCATCTTTGGTTAAGAAATGGGATAGCTATTTCATTCAATTTCCAACATTCACTTATCTCAAAGTTGGAGGATTTGAGGATGCTCCTTTCACGTTGCCGAAATATGCAAATGATAAGATGATTTTGATTGAATAATGCCGACAATCGGGAGCAATGCATAAAGTGTGCAGGGACAGGGAAATAGTTGGGATCCCATTCCCAATTGGCCTTGGCCATTATATTTGTAGGTCAACTGCAGATGCCCTAAACATTGAGAAATAAATTTCCAAGTTGACAACATATTTTTATTCCAAAAGACTGGCCTTTGATGGCAAAGATTTTGTCAAAAATAAACTAAAACTTGGGACTAAATATCATCATCAACCAAAATATGAAGATTATTGGGAAGATTGTGAAGATGACTTTGAAGTCAGAAAGAGAGATTATATGTGAATGACTTTGGAACAGATGAAAGATTTCAGGCTTGAATGGATCACAAAAGGTATGATTATGGAAGTAATATGTTTGATCCAGCCTTCACAAATACCATTCAATTTCTCATTTTACCTTCTTGTACATGATGAGTATGTTGAAATGAGTGAAGCAATTGGTCAACAATATTTTAATGAAAACAAAGACTAGTCTCTCAAGATGATCGCTCAAACTTGGATGCATCTACCAAGAAGGGGAGCATCAAAACTCCCTGAAGCCTTAGTCGGATTTAATTTCAATTAAGATCTATTAGATATCATCACTCTTTTAAATAGGGTTATGGGTTATGAAGACCCTAAAAATTTTCAAAACTGGATGTGCATGTTTCTTAACATCATTTGCCAAGGTGAGCAACACATTGATTGGAGGCAGATAATCAGTGACAATTTGCATAATCAACTCACTCATTTGGAAAAAACTCAATATTTCTTCATGGCTTCATATTTATTTTATGCAATTGCAACCATGAAGTCATGCCCTGGGTTGACATCCAAAGGAACATTCACCGATACAACCCAAAGTTATGACTTTTATAATCAGATCACGTATGAGAAAAACATAAAGCATTTCAGAAGAGTTAATGATACATTCACAATGTTGACAGTTCACACAGTGGATGGTAACATGGCCATGAGTCTCTCTCCAGATGTTGCATCTTTGGTTAAGAAATGGGATAGCTATTTCATTCAATTTCCAACATTCACTTATCTCAAAGTTGGAGGATTTGAGGATGCTCCTTTCACGTTGCCGAAATATGCAAATGATAAGATGATTTTGATTGAATAATGCCGACAATCGGGAGCAATGCATAAAGTGTGCAGGGACAGGGAAATAGTTGGGATCCCATTCCCAATTGGCCTTGGCCATTATATTTGTAGGTCAACTGCAGATGCCCTAAACATTGAGAAATAAATTTCCAAGTTGACAACATATTTTTATTCCAAAAGACTGGCCTTTGATGGCAAAGATTTTGTCAAAAATAAACTAAAACTTGGGACTAAATATCATCATCAACCAAAATATGAAGATTATTGGGAAGATTGTGAAGATGACTTTGAAGTCAGAAAGAGAGATTATATGTGAATGACTTTGGAACAGATGAAAGATTTCAGGCTTGAATGGATCACAAAAGGTATGATTATGGAAGTAATATGTTTGATCCAGCCTTCACAAATACCATTCAATTTCTCATTTTACCTTCTTGTACATGATGAGTATGTTGAAATGAGTGAAGCAATTGGTCAACAATATTTTAATGAAAACAAAGACTAGTCTCTCAAGATGATCGCTCAAACTTGGATGCATCTACCAAGAAGGGGAGCATCAAAACTCCCTGAAGCCTTAGTCGGATTTAATTTCAATTAAGATCTATTAGATATCATCACTCTTTTAAATAGGGTTATGGGTTATGAAGACCCTAAAAATTTTCAAAACTGGATGTGCATGTTTCTTAACATCATTTGCCAAGGTGAGCAACACATTGATTGGAGGCAGATAATCAGTGACAATTTGCATAATCAACTCACTCATTTGGAAAAAACTCAATATTTCTTCATGGCTTCATATTTATTTTATGCAATTGCAACCATGAAGTCATGCCCTGGGTTGACATCCAAAGGAACATTCACCGATACAACCCAAAGTTATGACTTTTATAATCAGATCACGTATGAGAAAAACATAAAGCATTTCAGAAGAGTTAATGATACATTCACAATGTTGACAGTTCACACAGTGGATGGTAACATGGCCATGAGTCTCTCTCCAGATGTTGCATCTTTGGTTAAGAAATGGGATAGCTATTTCATTCAATTTCCAACATTCACTTATCTCAAAGTTGGAGGATTTGAGGATGCTCCTTTCACGTTGCCGAAATATGCAAATGATAAGATGATTTTGATTGAATAATGCCGACAATCGGGAGCAATGCATAAAGTGTGCAGGGACAGGGAAATAGTTGGGATCCCATTCCCAATTGGCCTTGGCCATTATATTTGTAGGTCAACTGCAGATGCCCTAAACATTGAGAAATAAATTTCCAAGTTGACAACATATTTTTATTCCAAAAGACTGGCCTTTGATGGCAAAGATTTTGTCAAAAATAAACTAAAACTTGGGACTAAATATCATCATCAACCAAAATATGAAGATTATTGGGAAGATTGTGAAGATGACTTTGAAGTCAGAAAGAGAGATTATATGTGAATGACTTTGGAACAGATGAAAGATTTCAGGCTTGAATGGATCACAAAAGGTATGATTATGGAAGTAATATGTTTGATCCAGCCTTCACAAATACCATTCAATTTCTCATTTTACCTTCTTGTACATGATGAGTATGTTGAAATGAGTGAAGCAATTGGTCAACAATATTTTAATGAAAACAAAGACTAGTCTCTCAAGATGATCGCTCAAACTTGGATGCATCTACCAAGAAGGGGAGCATCAAAACTCCCTGAAGCCTTAGTCGGATTTAATTTCAATTAAGATCTATTAGATATCATCACTCTTTTAAATAGGGTTATGGGTTATGAAGACCCTAAAAATTTTCAAAACTGGATGTGCATGTTTCTTAACATCATTTGCCAAGGTGAGCAACACATTGATTGGAGGCAGATAATCAGTGACAATTTGCATAATCAACTCACTCATTTGGAAAAAACTCAATATTTCTTCATGGCTTCATATTTATTTTATGCAATTGCAACCATGAAGTCATGCCCTGGGTTGACATCCAAAGGAACATTCACCGATACAACCCAAAGTTATGACTTTTATAATCAGATCACGTATGAGAAAAACATAAAGCATTTCAGAAGAGTTAATGATACATTCACAATGTTGACAGTTCACACAGTGGATGGTAACATGGCCATGAGTCTCTCTCCAGATGTTGCATCTTTGGTTAAGAAATGGGATAGCTATTTCATTCAATTTCCAACATTCACTTATCTCAAAGTTGGAGGATTTGAGGATGCTCCTTTCACGTTGCCGAAATATGCAAATGATAAGATGATTTTGATTGAATAATGCCGACAATCGGGAGCAATGCATAAAGTGTGCAGGGACAGGGAAATAGTTGGGATCCCATTCCCAATTGGCCTTGGCCATTATATTTGTAGGTCAACTGCAGATGCCCTAAACATTGAGAAATAAATTTCCAAGTTGACAACATATTTTTATTCCAAAAGACTGGCCTTTGATGGCAAAGATTTTGTCAAAAATAAACTAAAACTTGGGACTAAATATCATCATCAACCAAAATATGAAGATTATTGGGAAGATTGTGAAGATGACTTTGAAGTCAGAAAGAGAGATTATATGTGAATGACTTTGGAACAGATGAAAGATTTCAGGCTTGAATGGATCACAAAAGGTATGATTATGGAAGTAATATGTTTGATCCAGCCTTCACAAATACCATTCAATTTCTCATTTTACCTTCTATTCATTGGTCATTAAAGTAGATAATTGAATTGAGGGAACGTACCAAATTTGTTATGCAAATATCACGGGATTGGTTCAATGATAGAATTGCAAAAGAAACAGCGAGGAATCCCTTCGGCAAAAGTGAATCCTCAAAGAATCAAAATCCAAAGGTCACGTCCTAGGAAGAATAATGGTCAAGGAAGAGGTGATGATGATGATCCCTCCAAGCATCAAGGGTTGAAGAGAACTTGTGGTGGTGATGAATAGCCAAGGCAGAAATTGAAGATCAAGAAGGCTATCCTTGTTGCAACACAGGTTAATACTGAAACTATTGCTCAAAATGTTGATTCAACAGGTTTTGATAACACTACCTTGTTACAATCAATTGCTTCTCCATTGGTTGCAGCACAAATTCCTGAGGGAGGTTCTTCCCCGCATGTTTCAACTCCTAAACCTCCTTCTCCAGCACCTTGTCCACCTCATTCTACTCCTCGTCCATCTTCACCTTCCAAAAAAGTTGCCTTTACTAAAGATTCAATTGCCCTTGGAGATTCTAAGGTTGTAACTCAACCCCCAACACCAAATATCCTTGTTGTTCATTCTCCAAATGCTCCTGGTTCACAAATACCCCCTTCTTCATAAGGCTCATCTTCACCTTGGATGAAGAAGTGGTGCCAAAGAAAAGAAAAGTGATTAAGGCTATTACACCAAATTTTGAAGCTGTTGCAAAATTATTGAAACCTCTTGCATGAAAGAAGGCTAAAACAACTATCAGGTTTGTGGTTGATTCTTTTGGAGCTAGATATGAAGAGGTGGAAAAGCCAATAATAGATAAGAATGAAGATGAGATGACTCTTTTTTATTACAGTGTAACTCGGGTTGATCTTGACAAGTCGATAGGTGAAGAAAATATCAATATGTTAGAAGTATCTGTTACCACTCTCATAAAAAGAACAAAGGCGAATAAGCAAACTCAAGAATAGCTTGAGGAAGAGGTTCACACCCTCTCTGAATACATATAGTCAATCATTGAAGAAGGTGACAAACCAATAGTTGTCGCTCCTTTGCAAATGATTTCTCCCACATGTGCTGATAAAAGTTTAGACAAAGAAGCCATTGGAAAGCTCAGAAAGCATAGGAGCTATGGTAAGGTACCCAAGAGTTGGGTTGAGAAAGTTTTGGTAGATGGCCTCAAGTTTATTGATGAAAATCCGAAAGTATATTCTCTAATCGAAAGTGATCAAAAAGATATCACTGAAGAGATTGCTTTATTGACTAAAGAAGAGGAATTGTGGAACACTATAATCAAGGATTTGTAGGAGAAGTTCTCATTGATGACAAGATTCTCTTTTCAGAACAAATTTTTAACATAGATGAGGGAAATCATTATGAATTATGAATACAAAGTGTTGAATGGAAACTAGTAGTGTTAGAAGAGGCCAAAAAAGATCTACAAGATTATAGCAAGATATGTTATGATCTCGTGGGAGATATTCAGTTTAATATCTTCGCCATCCATTGTGATATATTCAAAGAAAAGGATCGAGCACCTTTATCAGCTGCAGAAATAAAGGGACAATTTGAAAACATGATCAACAAAGAACTTTTCAACACGGAGAATTTCAATCTCGACACGATAAACAAATTGATTGATATCTATACGAGCCTTGTGGAAAACAATAAAAATCTGCCAAACATCTTCAAGAAGGATGCAAAAATTAAAGTTCTAAGAGGATGGTTAACAAGAGTGAACAACACTGGAATTCCTAAGCAGGAAGCTATACCATTGGTAGTACAGAAATACATGGCTTATAGATTGAAAAACTTATAGGATCAGCAGCAGCCAGAGTCAACTATAGACAAATCTTCTCAGCTTTCTCTCTCTACCTAGAATCTCTCTAATTTTATTTCTACGTTGCACTTTTCACTAAAGTCTTATATAGAATTATAACATTAAGTTATAATAATAAAGTGATGATATGAAATGTAATATTTTTGAAAAGCCAGTTAGAATAAAAAGTGCAACTCGAAATGGAGAAGTTGGTTACTAGGTAGTTACATTCGTAGTTATGAAAGTTTTGTTATAAATACAAGTGTAAGCCATTGTATACAAAAGAGCATTATGACAAGCGAGAAGAAATAAAAGACTTGTAATTTTTCTAAAGGGAATCAATTCAAGGAATTTTTGCTGATCTTTGTGTCTCTGATATTTCTTGATGAATATGTGAGGTTACCTTCAAGTGCTATGCATTCAAATCTCATTTCTTCTTTTATGCAAAATGATTCAATATGAAATCGTTAATTTCTTTTATTGTAAACATGATCAAAATTAATTAAGCTTTGCATTTACTTAATTAATTCATGTCCTTCGTTGATGCCAAGTAAAACCCTGCTTAAAAAGAAGCAAAATTTTGTGTTTATTTTCAGCCTAAAATATAGAGATTTTCTACAGAACTTTGTTTCTCAAAACTTTTATAATGGTGTTTTCATTCACTCGTTTAGAGTATGTCTTTCTCACTCATTTTGGGTAATTTAGGCTAAGCTTTATGGAGGTATCTTTTTCTCCTTTGTTTTCTTCTTTTCTTGCTTTTCTGTTCTTCTAAACCTTCCTGCAGTTTCTCTCATCTCATTCTTTTTTGGTGTTTTGCAAACCCCAAAAAGAACAAACAATTTTGAATGTGTATATTGTATATATTATTTTATGTAATTTTCATGCTTTTAATAAAGGCAGCCTCACCTACCATTAAGGAGGGACTCTGTCCCACATGTTATTGACCGTAAGATTCATCATTTTGCTACCCTAGCAAAATTTACAGCCAACAGGGTAATACTCTAATGAATTCATTTCTAGTTTAATATTTTTAACCTAATCAGATGAATGTAGAAGAATAGTGAACATGTGAAGAATGCATGGATTGACTGGCATAACGATTCTGAGTTCTATTGCTAATAACAACCCTAATGGAATAAAGCAAACGTAACATATAGGGAATGCCATATAAATAGAGGATTGAAGATGATGGTTAGTATCTTGGAATGCAAGTTGTTTCTTTGTTGTTCGGACTGCTTAAAATTTGTGTTGATCATTTCTTGCATTTTGATCGTTGCAATATAATTAATAATCTTTTCTTTGATAGATGTTATAATAGTTTGGTACAAAGAGGTTTTTATTCACCTTGCTAACGTGTTAGACAGGGGTACTCATATATATATATATATATATATATATATATATATATATATATATATTGATTGTATAGCCTGCTCTGCTTAACCATTAAAAACATTCTCATAAGCCCTAAAAACTGTGTTTTGGAGCAAGAACTGTATTGGACGTTTGTTCGAGCTAAATCATAGAAGGAGATGACTATGCTTTTTGTGTTATCTGTACAAAGTGTATACTCTGGTTTGCACATGAAGGTTCTGCTGAAATGATAATTGTATTGTGACTTATGTAAATAAATGAAAGAGAGTAGGTATGGAAATACTTAACTTGGGGGTGGACCCATCAATGCTTCAATCTCCCCCTTGGCTCAGGTGGAGCTTTGCAAGAAAATGTTGTAAGTTGAAAACCTCAAATGTTTGGATAAAGACCTAGATATCCTTGGTTACGAACTGTCAATGACTCCTCCTATTGAGCTTTAATGAACCCACAAAACAAGACTTCCAAGAGAAAGTTATAAACCACTAACTCTCCCAAATACTTCCTTAGGGTAGAAATGCGAGTGCAAGCAAAGCGTATGACTGTGATAGTTTAATATTAATGAAATGTGACCCCTATATATATATATATATATATATATATATATATATATATATCCAAAACCAACCCTAAACTCTAAGCTGATGGTATCAACCACAATGATATAGTCAGAAGATGTCGACTAGCACAATACAATATTAGCCAAACCGATATAGTACAAATGTCAAAAGAGAGACTCATAAGTGTATCGGGTTGATTGATATAATACATGAAGGATGTAGGCACAAAACAAACAATATCAGCCAGGCCAATACCATAGGATATAGAAAAGCTAGCAAATTTGGATAAGTAGACGGAAGGGAAAGACAGATAGAAACTTCAAGGGAGTGAGGTTGATAGCAGTGATGGTGTAATAGGATAGAAAGTCAACATCTCTCGCAAAATACCATGAATTGTTTCCACTCCATACCCGATGCACCCTTTAATGCATGCACTCAAGGAGATTGATGCATCAACAAGCCGCTACAAAAGAAAGCATCAATAAATAGTAAAATAAAAAAATATTGTGTATACATATGCCCCACCCAAAGCTCATCACGTGTCACAATAGTGTAACGCGGGATGGTTCCTTAGAATAGAAACACAGCAACACAAAAGCATTATTGAAAAGAAACGCTAAAAGAATTGTTGATAAATGAATAATTGAAAATAACATATACATACCTTGACTTATCATTTCACTAAATGGTTGCATGCAAATGCCATAATCTCAATCATAGATAGCGCAATAACTGCATTTGAGAAACCCTACGAATACAAGGGTAAAAATGAATAAAAGCAATGAGTGCATATGCAAGTTGGTCAATAACTGGGGATGTAAATGAAAAACTCTTGGACATGAACGAAAAACTTGGAAAGATTGATAAGCCAAGTCGACAAGGCTAGGTTAGAAACAAAAGATCCAAGAAAGCAAATAAAAACTAAAGAAAATCGGTAAGCCAAAACACCAAGGTTACTTAAGACTAAAAAACCCAAAACTGCATCTGAAATAAAATAAGTAACAATCCAAATCAAACAAAGGACACATAGAACTAATTTATGACAAAAACATCAATGGAGGAGAAGGAACAAACCATACTCAAATGAAGATGTAAAAACATTAAGGTATGAAAAGGAGAAATGGGACTAAATGGTCCACAAAAAGCGAATAAAAGACTCAATGTCCCAAACATAACTAAGAGAAATCCTATAGAAATAAGGCAATGACCAAGAGAGCATCTTGCAACAACTCAAAGATGCAACTTCTATTCTAAAGATAGAAAAAACTAGAACTACCATATTGCTACCATGTCTAAAAGAGATGAAGAATAAGAAGTCAAGAAGATGGGAAAGCTTTAGAAAGAAACTTGTCTATTAAGGGCAAAAAATGGAAGGAGTGGAAAGAGAGCGTCACCAAGGCAAAAACATGGGCTTTACCAAAAACAAAACACTAAAATCAAGTTGGCAAAACTAAGTTTTCAACATCAACGTCTCTAGAGAAACCTACTTAGAAGCCATAAGCTTGAAAAAACTAATGAAGTATAAATATCATCCAATGAAGGCTAGTTTGTATGAAAAAGAAAAGGATCCTACATTCCCACAACATGCTTCCCATTCCTCAAAACCCCTTACAAAGTCGTTGGCCTACTGCGAAGATTGGGTACTTATGTGAAAAAGTAGGTGGCACTAGAATGTAAGAAGATAGATAATGATGAAATGAGACCCACTCCAGTCTACTGGCCTACTGCACCCCAAAAGACCTTGACTCTATCGTAAGATCAACTATGGAATTTGACCTTCGACTAGAATAAGTGATGTGCCAAAAAAAAAATGAGTTTGAGCTTCGTCTTTTGGTGTGATCTCACTTTTAAGATTTCATTTGTCTTTTAACATTGTCTTTTCCTATGA
Organism: Torreya grandis; assembly: GCA_037957365.1. NCBI lineage: Eukaryota > Viridiplantae > Streptophyta > Pinopsida > Cupressales > Taxaceae > Torreya > Torreya grandis. Next base: position 1,614,370 of record JARHVA010001758.1, read on the forward strand.
TGTCTTTTAACCCTTTTGGTTGTTTCTATTATCCTCCCCCATACAGATTTGGAAAAACCATCCATTGGTGCTAAAGATGACTATCACAAGAGAGCTTACACTTAGTCGCTAAAAAGCAGAACCTAAAGACCATGGTGCCTAAAGGCTCCTCAACTTGCACCTTAGGAAAAAAGTGAAATCTTGAAACTGACCTTGACAAGCCCAAAAAGAAATGAGAAATAGGGGATCATGGAAATGATCATAGAACGATTGGGTTGCCCCAATTGGAAAAATATGTAAGGGAGAATGGTATAATGATAGGTACGTATGAAACATCATCATAAGAAAAGGTGAAATGTAAATGAGGACATGAAGATAGATTGTGCTATATTTTTACCACAAAAGAATATGACTGATTCTAAGTGGGGAAAAACACTACTCTGGACCATTGCCTTATCTTTCTAAGAAGATACCTAGCTAAGGTTGGAAGTAAAAACAATCTATGTAGCAAAAATGAACAATGATGAGCGTTTGTGAGGAGGGCATGGTTGATAAAGGGTCTTATCATGCAACTCGCAAACTGAAAAGCCAAGAGGCACAAGTAAAAAGGACAAAAGACATAAAGACTAAGTATAGGAACTAGGGCTAATGCGAAAAGAAACCCAAAGGTGTGTAGATAAATGTTGCTAAGCTACGATAAAGAGAGTTAAAGTAGAACCTGCAAGAAGTGTTAGTTCAACAGAATATATAAACTAACTATTAGCATGCAAGTAATTTGTGATGTATGAAGAAGCATGGTGGTATTGTCATTAGATATACCATACAAGCCTATAATAGATCTAGCATAAGCAGAAATAGAAGATACCATCCCGAAAGAGCGAGAAACAAAAAGTTACCAAAGTATCATAAGGAGACTAAGGCAAACTGGAAAATAGTAAAAATGTGATAGAAAGAAACCCAAATGTGATACCTAAGAACCATGAGCAAACAAACGCCGACTATAAAGTGATTGTAAAATGCTAGAAACAAACCCTGAAGGTGATGCCTAAGATCTATAACGAAATAAAGGCCGACTGTAAAATACCAAAGAACCAAACAAGAAGCAATGGTATAATAAAAATGATGGTAAGGAAATAAATACATGAAAGCAAAGAAACATGAAACAAAATTACAAGCAATATCTATGCTAACGACTGTAACAAAAAGTAGCATGTGAGATGCGAGCATATTTCTCTTAGAAAGTTTCTTGAAATTGAATTTGCTTGTTTGTAAGATGTGAAAGGTTCTTGATTGTTGCCTCATGGTAAGGATGGGAGATCAAGGCGCTGAGAGAATGAGGATGGACATCGTAAGATGCCCCCAAAGCATGCATAAGGTTAAGAGGATGTGCATTGCAAGATGTCCCAAAGGATGAAATAAGAAAAGGGTGGGCAATGCAAGGTGCCCCAATATATGTAGTAAGAAAAGGATGGGCATCGTAAGATGTCCCAAAACTATCGAATGTAGGTGGATTGGAGTTAACCTCAAGATCGACAGGCCTAGTATTGATGTCAAAATTTGTGTAAATTTGTGTTATAGCAAGGAATATGGCCTCTAGGGAAATGTCAAGATATTTGGGAAGTGATAGCAAATTTTGATGTACAATATCAACTAGGCCGACAAAGTCTAGAGTAATAGGATTAAAACAAATTGTATTGTTCAGGTCGATATAGTCTGGTGAAATAAGATTGGACTAAATTGAATACGCCAAGTCAATACAGTCCAATGAAATAAGACTAAAAATGACCTGTATCGGCTAGGCCGATATAGTCTGGTGATGGACGAGAAACTGTCTCGGCACTCTGTAATAGTTGGTCGCTGGTGTAGTTAGGTAAACGAGGTAGAACTGTATCGGCACATTCAGTGTCATGACCAATGCAGTTAATTGAAACCAAAAGAACTGTATTGGCACATTTTGTGTCACGGCCAATCCAATTGATTGCAGTTAATTATAACTGAACAATATCAGGTTGGCCAATAGTTGGAAAGAAGTGATTGTTGTGGTGATTTGGATGGGTTGGAAGAGGGTGAATGTAAAATTGGACTGGAAGGATAGGTTTGGATATTCATATAAGCTCGAAAATCAGAATCAACTATAATGTGTATTGTGGTAGGTATTTGACTTAGATGTTCATATGTTGGTGAGTTGACAAACGTTGGTTGTATGTGTTGAGGTTTGATGACTCATCCTTCTGAGGCCTTCCAAGGGCAGGGTAGAGGGAAGGTAGACATCAATTAAACCATGCTCATCGTTGCGTGATTTGTAGTGGGAAATTGCTAAAAATAAAAAAATCATAAGAGAGATTTTCGTCCATGTCATAAATGTCATTAATGGGGACATCCGCTATCATGCTAAGGTCTTCACCTCCATCAGAATCATAATCACAGATGGAAAAATCATTGTATTGATTTTCAATCATGTGAGAAGTGGCAAATGTGGGATAATTAGGATCCTTGTAGGGATCGTCATAAATTGGACAACCACACTAATAATTTTCAGTCCTAATATAAGAATCATCATTGGGATTTTCACCTCGATAATAAGGATCGCCAAGGTCATAGAGGATGATGATCTTCGTCAATATTATGAGTGTCAAAAGTGATGTCATTACGATCCTTATAGGGATTATTATAAATAAGAGGACCATAATGATTATCTTCGGTCCCACTATAGGTGTCATCATTGGGATCTTCACCCTATTAATAAGGATCATCATAAATGGGAAGATCAGCATTAGGATCCTCAACCATGAGAAAAAGTGTAGCATAATTGCACCATGACGAATTGCCTTTAACAATGATCATAGAAGGTACAAAGGAACAACCCATGCAAAAGCAGAATGGGTTGCAGCTCACAAGAAATATTCTAAGGAGAGACAACATGATGAAGAAAGCTGAAAATTAGATGAGGAAAAAGGTTGGTTAAAAGAAACAAACGGTATCGAGTTGACGTATAGTTAGTTACTGGATCTGAATAAAAGATTGTATCAGGTTGACCAATGCAATTGGTAGAAAGACAGCGCTAGTGGCAGATGAATAAAAAGAATTGTATTAGGTTAACCGATGCAGTTGGAAAGACAAACAGAATGGTATTGGATTCCAAATACATTTAGAAGAAACCAAAAACAATATTAGGCTAGCGGTACAGTTGCTAAGACTAATTAATGGTATTGGGCTACCCAATACAAATGGAGTGAAGAATATATGATGATTTTAATGATGTTGCTAAGAAGCTAAAAGAACAAACATGAAATTGATTCAACCAAAGGTGGGATAAGGTTCACGTCGCGCTCACCATAATGTATTATGATGGTGAACCCAAAGTGAAGATAAGTAATGAAAATAAATGAAAACGTGAAGACAATCCAACCAGGGGTGGGACAGGATTTATGTCAATTTCACCAGAATGTATAATGATGGTGAAGCCAAAATGAAGAAAACGCTAAGAAGTAAATGGAAATATGAAGACAATCCAACCAGCGGTAGGATACAATTAATGTCAAATTCCCAAAATGTTTGCAAGGGCTAAGATGACCTACAACTATCCTCTTTCTCTCAATAGACTAGGACTCGAATAAGGTCAATCGAATAGAGCTTGCATATACTTGGACGAATGGGTAAGAAACAATGATATTCTAGATCTAGCAGAGGGTAACCTACAACTAAAATGTCAAGAAGGATTCCCACAAGGATATAGCTCTCACTAAGCCTCAACAAAGGTAAATGGTTGTAACTATGATTGTACAAATGCAAATAAAGTAAATGGTTGTAAAGGTGTACAAACTAAAGTAAAAGATCAATTATAATGGTTGTAAAGGGGTAAAGTGCAATGGTCAACCAAATGGGGGTCTATGCAACCTAAAGTGATTAATGGCAAGTCTAAGCAAACCTATATCTACACCAGCGTATTCGGTATAGGGAATAGCCTAAACAAGGATACACACAGATGCATCCACAATGCAATAAGCAAAGCAATATCTAATCTACCGACTAAATAAAGGAAAGAGTGTAACAATAGAAATATTTATCTTGGGGTGGAACGTCGACGCTTCAATCTCCCCCTTGACTCAAGTAGAGCTTTGCAAGAGAACGTTTTAGGTTGAAGACCTCAAATAGTTAATCGAAAGCCTAAACATCCTTAGTTATGAACGCTCAATGACTCCTCTTATTGAGCTTCAATGACATCACAAGACAAGACTTCCAATATAAGGTTCTAAACCACTAATTCTCCCAAATACTTCCTTAGGGCAGAAATGTGAGCGCAAGTATAGCTTATGAATGTAATATGATCTGATACGAATGAAATGTAACCCCTATATATATAGCTCCAATACCCAAAACCAACCCTAAACTCTAAGCCAGCGGTATTGGCGATGCCGATGCAATTGGAAGCCGTAAGCTGGCATAGTATGGTATCGACCAAGCCAATATAGTACAAATGTCAACAAACAGACTCAAAACTATATCAGGTTGACCGATATAGTTTAGGAAGGATAAAGGCACAAAACAAATGATATCAGCTAGGTCGATACCGTAGGATATAGAGAAGCTAGAAAATCTAGATACAAAGTAGACAGAAGGGATAGACGGATAAAAACTTAGACGAAATCATACTGATAATAGTGATAGTGTAATAAGATGGAATGCCAACATCTCTCGCAAAATACCAAGAGTCGTTCCCACCCCATTCCCGATGCACCCTTTAAGGCATGCTCTCAGGAAGATTGATGCATCGACAAGCCGCTATAAGAAAAAGCATCGGTAAATTTTTAGAAAAAGCATATTTGTGCGTGCCATTGTAAGTATATTGTTAGTCCATATATTTTATTGTTCATGAAGTTGTTTTAACAACTCACATTGTTAGTAGTTGTTTGAGAGATTCTTGGGATGTTGCAATAAGGCTATCTCCTTTTTATTATAGCTAAAAGCCTATATATATATATATATATATATATATATATATATATATATATATATATATATATATATATATATGTATGTATGTATGTACGTATGTATGTATGTATCTTGTTTTATTGAATAAATTCATGTTGATTGACCACCAATTCGAGAATTTGCTCTTCCATTAGTGGAAATTTTATCCATTAATCTAATACCAAAATTTCATTTGGTATCAGAATAGGTTCAATGGACCTCTCTACCAATTAGGCCTTGATCGTAATAGGGTTGAACAGTGTAAACCACGTGCTAAAGCCTATTCATTCGTAGGCCATTCATTCTTGTTGACAGCAAAAGAGCAATGCAGACCACGTGCAATCCTATTGTCATTCGCTTGTTCTTAGATTAAGATTGTTTTTTAGCATAGGTTAAGGTTTTTGTCAATCCATTCAGTGTTTGATTGGTTTTTTTACTAGGTCGTACAAGCAATGTGTATTTGCAAAGAAGCATGTGAAAAAATAATTATATTTGACAGTGGACAGGTTTTGGCATTGCATGCATTCAATTTTTGCATACTTGCGTTGATTCAATTTACATGAGGGTTTACAGAATTCAGATCTCAAATATTTTCAAGGATTTGCATTGGAAGATTTAACATCTTTGGCCCAGGCTATACACTCTTCTAGGTAGTTGGTTGCAAGTCATATAGTTCTATATCCGACCGAGGGTTTGGCAAGTTTTGTACTGCAGGGTCATACGACTTGTATGTGTGCATTGAGGATTTGATTTGCATTCAAGATTGTTGTGCATTAGAGTTTGTATTTTGCCCTGGTCATACAAGCTTGGAAGATCTTTGTGAACGTTTGAGGTTTTGCCTCCTCTCGGCCCTCAGCTCATTCTTGTCATACTCACTCCTTGTTCGCGTCCACCTTCGTCAGCAGCTAACTCGACCCCAACAATTTTGCGTCCTCGATCCCTTACCTGCGCTTCAACACCAACTCACCTCATCCACAATCAACTTGCCATCCAACACCTCCAACACCAATCTACATATGAATATCTACATCAAGCTTGGTGAGCATCTCACGGCTAGCTTAAGCTCAATGTCCAACACGCATCTCCCAACTAGTTGTCGAAGACCTTCTGTAAGCTCGACGTGATGCATCCATTTGAGCTCTACACAACAAACCCACAACTCAAATTATTACATTAGTGTTTAGATTTTTTTGTGTTTATGTTTTTAAGATTAGTATTTTTTTATAAGTGCATCATTTTTTTTAGTGTGTTTTGTTATCATATTGATAGTGAAATTTTTATTTGATAATCTTTAGTATTTTATTTCATATTGGTTAAAGTTGTGTTGAAAAATAATATTTACTTATTTTTTAAATGTTGTTTTAGTTGTTTGGTCAAGATAAGTCATTGTGTTAGAATAAAGTAATTGTGTCTATGATATCCCCAATGGGATTGAAATACTTAAATTTCGATTTTTCCTTTATCCTATTTACTAGAAACTATATCATTAATATTTTCACCAATTTTTTATAAACTTATAAAAATAAATCAAATATAACAAATTTATGATTTCAAATATTGAAATTTTGATTTCTGTCGTAGACAAATATTCCAAATAAGAATAGTCAAATATTCAAAGTGAAGCACAAGTGTAACTCCTGAATGAAGTTACCCACTAGGCCTCAAGGGTTTCCGTCCTTGGGTCTAATTGTAAATGAGAGTTTTCGTCCTCAAGTCCATTTTTAGAGTTGTTGCTCAACTTGGTGTTTTATTGAATCAAATCTTATTTTTCCAATCTGCCCTTCCTCCACCATCTTTCCTTCATAAATACCCTTCTAATGTCTTTTCCCAGGGGAGGCGATGTCCCAAACGGTGGCGCCCCTTGCTGTTTAGGTGGGTCAGCTTGCCTATGTAAGTTTTATTTTTTATTAAATGTGACGCTCCCCTCAAGAGGGGCGATTCTAATTATTGTGCCCTCTTAAATGGTTGTGCCCTTGTCTTATGCTTGGAAAGGGATATTACAGTCGTCCCTTTCCAAAATTGCTTGTCCTCAAGCAATTGTAAGCCCTCATGCCCACGTACCATGTCCAAGAGATAAAACATGATGTAGTGCTCCCAAAACCTTGATCCGGTCTCTGTCAAATGAGAGATCTACGTACTTTGGCTGATCCAAAATTCCTGCATCTATCTTCATGTAATGGACTTTCAAGGGTCCACTCTTGTTGTCCCAATCATTTGTATTACTGTACCCTTGTCTTTCCTTCTTGACTTTATCTGTCTGATGCATGCACGAAACCCTTTAATTATCTACTTGCTTCATGTAGTTCGCTGTTCTGAAATTTCCATTAAGCTGAACATCAGTAAAATCATCTAGAAATTTGGCTTGAACCACCAAATTCTATTCACAATCTTGCACCTCCGATTTTTCTTCATTCTTTGGTTCATTCTCCATGATTTATTTCTCTTTCTTTGGAAATTTTGCTGCATCTAATACTTTTCGTGGTTCTTCACCTAGCAACATATCTTTGTGCTCCTCAATTGTCACAAATAGTTTCAGTTTTCTGAACATTGAGTAACAATACTTTTAGCTAGTGTATGTGCCAATGGTGATGATTCATGTTCAATACCAGCCATTAGAATGGATAACAAATGTTGTGAAATATCATCACTCTCGTTCAAGACCAAAGTCATAATGGACTACATTGACTCTATTGCATTTTCTGTATGATTTTTATGGATAGTAGCAAAGAAATATTCAAACATGTGAAGAATCAATTATCACATCCTAGATCTAACATTAGCACCCAAGATCTGATTTTTGTCATAATGTCAAGGATTGTGACCCTCTTAGCAAAAGAAGAACTTGTGATGTCATCTAGACCCTCAAAACATTCCACCATTAGCCAAAATATTTCCTTCATGGTGTTGTCACTATATGGCGATTCCAGTGCTGGTATCCTTGTAATTTCACTAATACAAGTGATAACCACAAGTCTCACATCTGGATCTAGATATCTCAACAACTTGGACTTGGCCAAATGAGTTACCAAAGGATTCATTGCCCAAAACATAGACTTAGAATCTAATTCCCTTACCGAAAACAAACAGTTAGCCACTTCCTCCAAAACGTTGAGCAAAACATTTTTTGAATGATGTGGATGCTCAAATTCCTTTCCCAATCTGCAAAGCTTTGTTTTCAAATCATGTTTTCTTATTAACTCCATGCTTCATAGACTATGCATCAAATCCAAAATCCATTTTCACAGGCTGGCAAGAACAATTTCTCCAATACCACTGTAATATCCCCAATGGGATCGAAATACTTAAATTTGGATTTTTCCTTTATCCTATTTACTAGAAACTATATCATTAATATTTTCACCAAATTTTTATAAACTTATAAAAATAAATCAAATATAACAAATTTATGATTTCAAATACTGAATTCTTGATTTCCGTTTTAGACAAATATTCCAAATAAGAATAGTCAAATATTCAAAGTGAAGCACAAGTGTAACTGCTGAATGAAGTTGCCCACTAGGCCTCAAGGGTTTCCATCATTGGGTCTAATTGTAAATGAGGGTTTTCGTCCTCAAGTCCATTTTTAGAGTTGTTGCCCAACTTAATGTATTTATTGAATAAAATCTTATTTTTCCAATCTGCCCTTCCTCCACCATCTTTCCTTCATAAATACCCTTCTAATGTCTTTTCCCAAGGGAGGCGATGTCCCAAAGGGTGGCGTCCCTTGGTGTTTAGGTGGGTCGGCCTACCTATGTAAGTTTTATTTTTTATTAAATGTTGCACTCCCCTCAAGAGGTGCGATTCTAATTGTTGTGCCCTCCTTAATCTCTGTGCCCTTGTCTTATGCTTGGAAAGGGATATTACAGTGTCATGTTTTAGTACACAGTCTAAACTTCTCTTTGTATGGACACATTTTCCATTGAAACTGACATCCACTAAGTCCAACTTATGAGGGGGATTATAGGGAGAAATTAAGTCCAATTGACAAGGGAAAGGAAAAGGACTTCCATACATGGAAAATTCAAGTACAATTGTTGTTACTTGAAAACAATCTTTGGGATATTGTTGATGACACTGTGGTCAAACCAACAAATGTCGATGAACTCCAAAAATGGAAGGTCAAAGATAAGAAAGACTTGGCCATAATTAGTCTCGACTTATCAAAACCCTATTTACATCATGTGGACTTCAAGAAATCCTCTAAATAAAGCTAGGAATGATTAAACACACTATTCATATCTCAAGCCGATAGTGCCGAAATAAGCATGAAGCAAACATTGTATGGCTATAAATGGAAGAAGGCAGAGATATAGTATCTCACATTAGCAAATTATGTTCTCTGATAAATCAATTGGCTAGCATAAATGAAAATGACACAAAAGCCATACTACTAAATAGCATGCCCAACAATATATCCAATATGGCATTTATCCTAAGTAAACTAAATCCAAGTTTGGAGAATATTAAATCCACATTGCTAGATAAGGGAAACAAGCTCAAAAAATATGTTTCAAAAGAAGAAGTGTTAGTTGCACAAAAAAAGCCCAACACTTACAAGAAACGTGTGACCAAATCCAAAAGTGTACAAAACAAATACACATGTTTTTACTATAAAAAGCCAAGACATACCATTCTAAATGGCAAACAAAAAGAAAAATATATCCTCGAGGGAAAGTTGTAGGAAGAGGCCATGGTAACTGAAGAAATTGACCGAGAAGAATACTTTTCCCATCCCAGTGATGAAGACTTTGTCCATCCAAGTGACAAAGAATATGTGTACTAATTATTTCTTTGTATATGTGTCTGGTTTTTAGTCCGTGTAGTATGATTCTTCACCCTATGTCAGCACTAGGGGGAATGTTAGAAAAAGTATATCATTGCATGATATTGAGAGTATATTGTTAGTCCATATATTTTATTGTTAGTGGAGTTGTTTTAACAACTCACATTATTAGAAGTTGTTTGAGAGATTCTTGGGATGTTGCAATAAAGCTATCTCCTTGTTATTAGGACATCTAAAAGCATGTATATATGTATCTTATCATATTGAATAAATTCATGTTGATTGCCCCCCAATTCAAGCAATCGCTCTTCCATTAGTGGATATTTTCTCCATTAATCTAATACCAAAATTTCATAAATGATAAAGTGAAAAAAATTATGTGTACACAGGACATTAAAGCTTTGTATTGATTACAAACGTTAAACAAGGTTCCAATCAAGAACAAATACCCCTTGCCTACCATAGATGCTCTTTTTTATCAGATGAATGATGTTGTTTTCTCTATGATTGATCTTAGATCGGGGTATCATTAACTCCACATCAAGGAAGAAGATGTGCATAAAACTACTTTTAGGACTCGGTATGGCCATTACGAGTTCACTGTCGTGACCTTTGGCTTGATTAATACACCTACAACGCTCATGAACTTAATAAATAGTGTATTCAGAGATATTTTTGATCAATTTGTGCAAGATTTTCTAAATGATATTCTTGTTTATTCCAAGAATGAAGTTGAGCATGAACATTGCCTGCACTAAGGCTTATAGAGACTAAGGCAACACAACTTGTATGATAAGTTTTTTGAATGTTCTTTTTATCAATCTAAAATTCATTACTTAGGACTTATTATTTCTAAAGAAGTTTTTTTTTGTTGATCCTGTTAAGATCAAGGCTATAAAGGACTGGCCCACTCCTAGGAATGTTCAGAAGGTGCGAAGCTTCGTGGGACTAGTTGGTTATTACCACAAGTTTGTGAAAAAAATATTCTAGAATAGCTAATCCCATCACATCCTTGGAACGCAAAGGTAAAAAATTCATTTGGTCACCTCAATGTGAAGAGGCTTTCTGAAGGCTCAAAGAGTTGCTCACATTTGCACCAATTCCAGTCATACCTGATCCTAATGGCAATTTTGAAATTTGGCTTGATGCTTTGGTTAATGGGTTTGTTGGTAATTTAACCCAAGATGGTAAAGTGGTTGCATATGAATCCCACAAACTCAAGGAACATGAGAAGAATTATCCTACTCATGTGCATGTACACAATGGAAACATTTTCTACTTGGTAAGCATTTCAAAGTGAAATTTGATCATCGCAGCCTTGAACACTTTATTTGCAAAATGATCTGAATGCCAAGCAATGAAGATGGCTAGAATTTATCATCAATTTTAAAATAGATATTTCTTATATAAAAGGTAAGGAAAATCGTGTTGCACTCCACAGACGCACTTACCTATCTGCACTTTTGGTTCTAAAATCTAATTTTAGAAAGAATGCGTTGGAACAATAGTTAACTAATGAAATTTGCAAAGAAATATGTGCATATTTAGCCAAAGAATCTATGGCTAAAACATTTTCAGATTACCCCATGGACTCAAATGGTCTTCTGAAGCATAAGGGTATAATTTATGTCCACAATTCTGGTAATTTAAGGGAGCAAAAACTGAAAGACATGCATATTGCCCCTCATTTTGCTCATCCACGTGTCACCAAAATGACAAATGAACTAAAAAATGCATTATTTTTAGTTGTAGCTGTTTTTGTTGGAAAATGCTTAAAATGCCAGCGAGTTAAAGTTAAGCATTGTCACCCAAGTGGTTTACTTTACCCCCATGATGTGCCGAAAGACAAATGGACTGTGATTTCATTAGGTTTTATATCGGGCATACACAAGTCTCGAGACCGACATGATACTATTTTAGTGGTTATTGATAATTTCACCAAAGTTGCACATTTTATTGTTGGAAAACTAACTAATGATGTCTCTGGGCTTGTTGAAAGGCTTGTGAAGGAGGTTGTTCGCCGTCACAAAGTTTTGAAATTGATGATCTCTAATAGAGATAAGTTGTTCATTTCAAGGTTTTGGCAGATTTTGACTCCTGCCTTTGGAACATGCTTAAATTTTAGTTTCGCATACCCCCTGGAAATGGATGGCCAAACTGAAAATCTTAAACAAATTGTAGAAGGCATGTTGAGAATGTGTGTTATAGACCAACAAACCAAGTGGGAAGACTACCTTCATCTACTTGAATTTCCCTATAATAATACTTACAATTATGTGATTAAAATGGCTCCTTTTGAAGCCTTGTATGAATAAAAATGCTGAACTCCCCTTGGCTGGGAAAGTTTGGACAATAGAGTTGTTGCTAGACCTGAAGTTCTGCAAAATTATGACATGCAGATGGCTCATATTCATCAAAGGCTGAAAGTTGCCTTTGATAGGCACAAGAGTTACACAGACCTGAAAAGAATATGTATACCCATTCGGTGTTGACAATTGTGCGAGTAATGTTAAATATATCCTTGAAAATTCAAAGAAAAACTGGTTTAAAATTTTAAGGATGTGACAAATCACAGCTATGAAGAAGAATTCTATCTCTAGCTGTAATCTTAAACTTTAAAGCTATAACTTTGAGATGGTTTTCATCCTCATCCTACACTTCACTAATATGTCCTTCAAGCACTGCTTCAGAAAGGCAAATAGGGTGGGGCTGACCTAGCCAATCAATGAAGGAGTAATCCTAGTAGCAACAGCCCTTCATAATATAATTGGTTCAAATGTTAATGTTTTGCAGAATCTTAAAACTTTAGTCTTAAAAGATTTATCAAATATTACTGATGGTGATTAGGCTCCGTCCTTGGGTGATTAGATCTTTTGCTATTTTCTCGATTATTTACATGGTGGCACTCCTATAAATTTCCACTTGGCCCATGCACTGCTTGTGCCGTATTGAGGTTCAAACAAAGATTCAATGTGTCTAGATTTTTCAGTGGAAGTTTAGATTTGGAGTTTGGACCCCACTGCAGTTCAGGCATGCAAGCAATCCAGTGCAATAGTTGTGAGCACGTGCCCCATTATTTGGGAAAATGTTGTTACAACTTAAGTTGTAAAGTCCCAATAGACAAGATTTGGCACCTTAGCTATCTATCAGTTGAAGGTATACAAATTTCTGTATTTTTATTTCAGTTTTACTTCTACAACTTGTCTTGGTTTTTCTCCACATTAGATACCAATACCATGGCTTCCATTGCTAGCAGTGGGAAAAAGCATTGCCTCCTCCCTGCCACAGATCCCTGGGCATTAAGGGGAAGATGTTGAAAAACATCATTGCCGGCGAAGAGATACATAGATTTTTCAATGTCAGTGATGACCAGTGGATTCATTTAATCAATGAAATTATGGGCCCTGAAGCTCCTGCTCTATTCCCCTGGAGGAATAACAACTGTGACAATGTTGATGGAATAGTTCAAACAATGCCTGTGTGAAATAATTAGTAACCCTATCATCTTGGAATGTTTCCAGATTCGATAACTGAAAGCAACAAATGAGTGATTGCACCGTAGAGCATAAACCATCTCAGCTGGATGACTAGATTTCCCCTGATTAAAAGGACACAATGACCAGGTATAATGCTTTGGTGGTTACCAAAACAATCGTTGTTGAGAGTTTGGCCTTTGAAGAAGGAAAATATTTTGCCCAAATTGAAGCCCTTAGGAATTTCCAGATTGACCCAAATACAATGCGGCATAGAGGATACGCTGTTTGTGAAAATCAATAACCTTATAGGCAAGGTACAGGTAGCGGTGAAGAAACGGCTGCTGCTGACAAGGTCTGGACCTCTGGCCACGGTGGTGTTAATGTTTAAATATGTTTGGTAGGTATGTTACCTGTAGATTTATCCTAAAATGTGAGAACTTTCGTACTGTATGTATCCCCTGTGTGTAATGGTCAAAACATGTATTCCCATTACAGTTTTATGGTATATTATAGCAGTATTAGAAAACAATATTACACAAGAAGTCCATTCTGACTGAAAGCATCCACAATTTGTAGTGTCAGCCTGGAACACGTTAAAAATGTAAGATTTCTCTTTCTCTTTGGGGTCCCCAATAGAAGCCCAATTAAAATATCAAAGATACAAGGAACAAGTGCTATGTAGAATATAATATATGTTCAGCAGGTTAGCTTCCTCAACAAAATACAAATGAGTAAAGAATTAATTCATGTCATATGTCACTTTATAGATAACCATTCTCAGAATTAATGCAGACTTTGCACAAGAAGACAGTAAATATATACAGAACTATGCATGCTACATGGAGGTCCCAGATGGACTGGGGAAACAAATAAACCATCGCGCTAAGGTTCTTCTGAAAGCCAGAAAATAAAATTTAAAAAAACAAACAAAAAAAATCATGATAGACTTGTAGAAATCCAAAACAAAGTAAAATCACTAAGGCGAACTGTAGGATTGGCAGGCGCCTTGTCCACCTTCAAGATGCCTATGAATCTTCATTAATTTGGGGATTGTAAGCATTTCCTTCGTTAGTTTTGTACATGCCCATTCTGCTCTCAAATTATATAAAGCCACATAAACTCAATTAGTTGTTCTAGGACGACAAAGATATGGGTTCATAAACTTCATTACTTGTTTTTAATTTATTTATAAAGAATTTATACTTAAAATGCTCCAAGCTCCACTCTTTTTGCGATCAAATAGGAGCTGGATATAATTCTAATCAATAATGGGTGCAAGCTAGATCTTTGTCTCCGGGGGGAAAGAGAGAGGCTAAACCAGTGCTTCAATTGAAAACATATGGGACGATATAAATATAATCCAATTTTGTGATTGCTTGCAAATGTTTGATCTGAAATTATGAGTCAAGATTCAAAACCCCACAGAAAAGAGGTGCAGTTAAGTCGAGCTCTTGTGTTAAAATTTTAAGAGAATAAAACAGCGGGATACAATCTGACTAGCTTACATGCTACAGACTCGTTCAACTGTTATTAGAAAAAACATTGAGCTAATGGGATCATGTAATTTAACTGTTAATTTTTAGATTCATTTAATTGTTGTCGTTAACGTCTCAGTTCTCCATGTTTCTTTCCCAAGAGAATGTTTACAGGAATCACCTGCTCACAGACCCTATATGACTGAGATCCAAAATTTCATAAACAACATCTAGAAAATGACAAGAAAAAAGAGACCTAAATATCAATGTCATTCAAGGCCAATAGATCATCGAAACCCTAGCTTAAACCCTAACATTTTACATTAGCATAAGCCTAAAAATAAAAAACTTCAAAAAATATATATTATAAAAAAAACTCAAAATAAATCTCATCACGCCACAATCTAAGAAAAACAGGAAAATGGATGCGATGAAAAGGCGAGTTTGTATTACCTGGAAGGAGCTCCCGAAGATCCCACCGAATTCCACCCGTGAAAAAGCGCAACCGAGAAGTTTATAAGCTGCTAAAAAAGGTAATTAATCTTTTATCTAATCACATTATATTGAACACGTTTTTTTCACCTGTCAGCCTTAATCAGTCAACTTTTGAACTGAGGGCATCATATACGATGCAGGAAAAATAGAGGGTGCATAAAATAAACTTTAGAACATACCAATCACAGATCGGCTCCGAAGTGAAATTTTGATCGAAAGTCCGTAACACTGCAAATGGAAAATTTATCCGGTTAGGGAAAGCGAAATGGACAGTGATTTGGGTGGGCGATTTATCTTTATTTTAATAAACATTTCTAATTTAATATTAACATTTTAAATTGAGTCAAAGGCAGGTACCCCATATACGTGTTGTTTTTTAAATAGAATGTTAATGTAAAGAGGGTTTGTAGATAAAAATTTAGTATAATGTTTTTTATTGATGTTTTGGATTATAATTTTTATCATCATCAAAAAAAATAGTATGGTTATTTTTTAAATTATTATTATGGGTAAAGTGTGGATTTTGATCTGGTCTCGTTTTAATTATAATAAAATTGTATAAACAATAAGGGCTTAAAATAATTAACAAGGTAAGAAGGCGTAACCATTGAAAAGCAAACTTACAGTGCTATGATAGCGAAATAACGCTGAAAAAAATAACAAAGCACTCCAAGAGATTTCTCAAGAAGGGAGAGACCCAGAATACAAAAACAGTGATGCCCTCAAAGGGGAAGGAAAAGAAAATAGAAATCACCACGAAAACCAATTAATAAAGGAACAACACAATTGATACAAATAGACAGCGCATGAAAAGCCAAGAAGAGAGATTAATGGTGAGAAGCTCACACCAAAGATCAGAAAGACACAAATAAGGCATGAAGATTTAACCATTGGTGGTCCATTCTTCTCCCTTGTTGAGAAAAAAGACCATCCATTGTCCATTGAACACCATCATTCACCATTGTCTCTACTTTTGCTCTCAATAATTCAACCTCTGATCTATGACCTTTCTTTTTAGAAGTAGCTCCAATGTCAACAAAAAAATTCGTAAATTTAGGGCTAGGAGGGGAGGACACAGCGTCGATCAACTGTGGAGGGTTAAGCGAAGGAACAAGAGCTGACACATCGTTCAAAAAATCTTTTAAATGGGTGGAAGGTCCATGAGCCTCTTGAACAAGAGAAGGAGGATGATAAGAACTTATAATTATTATGCCACAAGAAATTCAGATCTAGAGCCCCATCTTTCTTCTTGTAAACCTGTTGAGAGTGAGATGAAGAGAACCCACAAGACCTAAAAGGACACCCAACAACATGATGCTCGGGAAGATTACAATGAAAGTATCAGAAATGAGACCTCCATAGTTAAAAAAGTGAGTCCACGATCCACGAGAGGATATCAAGTTCACCAAATCGAAGAGAGGTTTGGAGAGATTGACAATAACACAAACATTGACAAATATGTGACCCTAAGAGGAGTCGTCGACTTTCACAAAAGAGCCCACTCTATTAACCAGTATTTTGATGTTGTCATCTTTTCTGAAAATAGGTGGAAGGTTATACAATCTGATCCAAATAGGCGTAGCCAAGATTTGAGCCTTAACTAGGTCGAAAAAGGGTGACTAGGGGGAAAAAAGAATTCAAAGTTTTTGAAAAACTAAGGACCATAATTCTCAACAAAATATTTGTCGAAAGGACTTTGGAACACCACGAGGAAGAAACCTGAGCTAAGCAAAGTGAAAGAGGGAGTAGCAATGGAGCTCCAAACATTGGAAGCCCAAACAAAGAACTCAAAGCCGAAAGGAAGGTGCCCACACCCTTCCCAAATAGGGATTTGTCGGCAAAATCAACTTTCATCTCTTGAATAGAAGAATAAGGGAGAACCAATTCAAGTATAACCTTAGAGAATAAAACAAACATGTCTCCCAATTCAAAAGAAGTAGAAGGGGGATGACTAGAAAGCATATAAGCATCAACATTTAACATGATTGTTATATGATTTTAGTTTTATTATAAATGAGGAGATATATTCATTTTATTTTATTCAAAACATTAAGTCAAAAAAGGAGATTTTGGAGATTGTGAAAAGTTTGACTTCTTTAATTTAATTAAAGAACAAAAGTTGAAGGGTAGATTTAGCATTTTCAATGTAATTACATAATATAATTAGCTCACATAATTTGAATGTATTTGTCTAAAAATTATTGAGATGTATCAATCTTGGCATGCATATCTTACATTTGTTGTAGAAAATGAGTCACACTTGAATTATAATAAGGAGATTACCAAAAAGCCTTGGTCATAAAAGGGTTAGCAGCTCAATAATAAAGTATCTCAACATGCAAATGAGAGATCCTCGGTTTAAGTCCTAGTTAGTTCATCAAAAATAACATTATATCAGATAATCAAAATGTGGCTCAAATCCTAACAAGGAGCCACAAGAATCAAAATGTGGCTCAAAAGGGTTATGTTGGGGGATCAAACCAACAATAGATTACACTTGTGAAAGCAATAAACGCGGAAATAAATCAGATAGATAAGTAACTGAAATGATAAATAGCACAGAACAAGATATACAAGAAAACACCCTGAAAACTTGTATTGAAACTCTTTACAATAGGAATACAATTTGAAGAAACTTCGTTCTTCCACACCTCTCTCAGATGCACACAAGATCTCTCACTAGATCTCTATTCCTCAAGAGCTCTCTCTCAAGTACACTCAAATCCAACAACCTGGATTGATGCAACTCTATACTGTCCTTCAAACATTCACAATGTTCTACTCTTACAGTTCTACACTCCAACACTCTACAATTCTAAGCTAAGAAGATCTTTCCTACATATAGAAATAGGAAACTTGAGCATGCTCTTACAACAAACAGTTAAGCCTCTTGAACAAGGGCTCTAAAAATAATATTGCTAATAATAGAGATGCAAGCTTGAGTCCATGACTCAAACTTATCATGCAAACACTCGCTGCTGTCCACAGAAATAGCTTTCTGGACACGCAGGTAACCGACGTCGGTTCCTGCCTGTTCGCCTGTGACCGTCGTCGACCGACCCTATTGCCGACGTCGGCGCCTCTGCAACTGCTACTGACCGACGTCAGTCGCTCCTGACCGACACCGACGTCTGTGTAGACCCAAACCTGTTTTAGTATGCTCCTTGGTGAAGCTTTTAGCTCCACACCCTAACAATCTCCCACTTGGAGATAAACCAGCTGCACCAACCTGTACAACAACATCTTCTAGCTCCTCCATCTTCAACTCAATCATGAAGACCAATAGAAGTTGAATGTAAGTTCAACTTCTCCTTAGTAACCGACTTTGTTAGCATATCAGCAGGATTCTTGTCTGTATGGATCTTCTCCAGCTTCAACTCACCATCTTCCAATACCTGCCGTATGAAGTGGTACCTTAGCTGTATGTGCTTGGTTCTTGAGTGAAAAGCTGAGTTCTTAGCCAAATGGATTGCACTCTGACTATCACTATACAATCTGCAACTCCCATGCTCCCTTCCAAGCTCTTCCATGAACCGTGTCATCCATATCATCTCCTTGCTAGCTTCTGTAGCTGCAATATACTCTGCTTCTGTAGTTGACAAGGCTACAACCTTCTGCAACTTAGATATCCAGCTAACCGCTGTTCCACCTACAGTAAAAACATAACCTGTGGTGCTCCTCCTGCCATCCAAATCCCCTGCCATATCTGAATCTACATAACCATGTAGAGAAGTATCTGAACCTCCATAGCATAAGTGCCTATTGTTGGTTCCTCTCAGATATCTAAGGATCCATTGAACTGCCTTCCAATGTTCCTTACCTGGATTGGCCATATACTTACTTACTACTCCCACTGCTTGGGCAATATCTGGTCTAGTACACACCACTGCATACATCAAACTCCCTACTGCGGAAGAATATGGAACCTTACTCATGTACTCTACCTCATCATGTGAATTGGGACATTGTTCTTTACTCAACTTAAAATGTCCAGCCATAGGTGTACTTACCGGTTTTGCATCCTGCATATTAAACCTCTCCAACACCTTGTTCACATAATCTTCTTGAGACAATATCAACCTGTGATTTTTCCTGTCTCTCCTAATGCTCATGCCAAGGATCTTCTTCGTTGCTCCCAAATCCTTCATAGCAAACGTTTGAGCTAACTTCTCCTTAAGCTCTGAGATATCCTGCATGTGAGACCCTGCAACCAGCATGTCATCTACATACAACAATAGAATAATATATCTACCATTATCAAATCTCTTGAAATACACACAATGGTCTGATTGACACCTACTGTAGCCATGCTCAGTCATAAACCTGTCAAATTTCAAGTACCATTGCCTTGGAGCTTGCTTGAGGCCATACAAGCTTTTCTTCAACCTGCACACAAACTTCTCCTTACCCTTGACCTCAAATCCTTCTGGCTGTTCCATGTATATTTCCTCATCCAAATCTCCATGAAGAAACGCTGTCTTAACATCTAGCTGCTCGAGATGCAAATCCTCAAAAGCAACCAAAGACAATACAACCCTTATTGAAGTCATTTTAACAACTGGAGAAAAAATTTCACCAAAGTCAATACCTGGCTTTTGTGCAAATCTTTTTACTACTAATCTGGCTTTATATCGCATCTGTCCATCCTCACTTTCCTTCAACCTGTAGGTCCATCTGTTCTTCAGTGTTCTCTTACCAGCTGGCAATTCAACCAAATCCCATGTTTGGTTCTCTCTTAAGGACTCCATCTCCTCAACCATGCCACGCTCCCACTTACTCCTGGACTCCACCTGTAATGTTTCTTCAAAACTCTCTGGTTCTCCACCATCAGTTAGCAATAAATAATATAAGGAAGGAGAATATCTAATTGGAGGCTTACTTACCCTTTCAGACCTCCTGGTGGGTGTCTTGGACTTGTTTTCAACAATCTGTCCACCCAAATTTTCTGACAGTGACCGACCTCGACCACCTGTAGACCTGTTACTAGCCGACGTCAGTTCTACCTGACCGACCTCGGTGCCTAGTCTGCCGACGTCGGTCTGTGTATGACCGACATCGGCTTCTGTACTGCCGACGCCGGTTCCTAATCTGCCGACGTCAGTCTCTGTGTTTTCCTGCAAGTGATTATTTCTTTTTCCCACGAGCTCATTTTGGACCATAACATTGTCCAATTCACTGTTGCTCTGCCCAGATTGATCCAGCTTCCTTATCTGATCACTGTACATCACTCTTTCATTGAAAACAACATCACGACTCCTGATTACCTTGTTAGTTCCTAGATTCCAGAATCTGAAACCAAAATCATCTGAGCCATAGCCTATAAACATGCACCTCATAGACTTAGGATCAAGCTTCTTTCTATTTTCCTTATCTATGTGCACAAAGGCTTCACTACCAAAAACTTTGAGATATGAGAGATCTACCTTTTTACCTGTCCATGCCTCTTCTGGAATTCCACCATCCAGAGCTATAGAGGGTCCTCTGTTAATCAGGTACACTGCGGTGTCAACTGCTTCTGCCCAAAACTCTAAGGGCAACCCTGCATGCAATCTCATACATCTTGCACGCTCCATGATAGTTCTGTTCATCCTTTCAGCAATACCATTCTGCTGAGGTGTCCTTGGAACCGTCTTTTGCCTACGGATTCCATGTGTATAATAATACAATTTAAACTTAAGACTGCAGAACTCACCGCCATTATCAGATCTCAGGCACTTTAATTTTCTGCCTGTTTCATTCTCAACCATAGCCTTCCAAAACTTAAAAGTCTCAAAAACATCAGATTTCTTTTTAATACAGTAGATCCATACCTTTCTTGTGGCGTCATCTATGAACGTAACATAGTACCGTGATCCGCCAATAGAGGCTACCTGAGCCGGTCCCCACACGTCTGTGTGAACAAGCTGCAACTTCTGCCTTTTCTTAGTAGACCCGGTCTTGAGAAAACTAACCCTTTTCTGTTTTCCAAATACACAATGCTCACAAAACTCTAGATCCATACTTTTCAAATCTGAAAGCATACCTTTAGACTTAAGAATTGACATCCCCTTCTCACTCATGTGGCCAAGCCTTGAGTGCCACAATTTAGCATCCACATCTGAAGTAGATAAAACTGAAGGAGATTTGTTAATAACACAATTACACAAATAGAGAGTACCTTCTCTCTTACCTCTGGCCATAACTAGTGCACCCTTGGTCACCTTCCAAGAATCTGCTGTGAGAGTTACTGTACAACCCTCATCACCTAGCTTACCTGTAGAAATCAAATTTCTCTTCAAACTAGGAACATGCATCACTTCTCTCAACACCCATGTGTTGCCATTCTGCATCTTCAGCTGCACTTTACCTTTGCCAGTAATCTTACAAGGCTCATCATCTCCTAAGTACACTATTCCAAAATCTCCATGGATATAGTCACTGAAATATTCTCTGTTAGGGGTAGCATGGAAAGATGCACCAGAATCTAATACCCAAGATTCTATGTTATTATGCAAAGAGAAAATTAAAGCATCTTGTGCAATACCTGCAACCTTGGCTTCTTCCTTTCCTTTGTGCTGGTTGTCCTCCTTAGGCTTTGACCAACAATCTCTGCTTATGTGCCCCATCTTTCCACAATTCCAGCATTGTGGCTTCCTGCCATTTCTGGATTTAGATCTGCCTTTCCCCTTAGACTTAGATCTTGATCTTCTCTTGCTCTTTTCTTTTTGCCTTCCCCTGCTCTCAAAATTTAAAGCATTCCCAGATGTCTCTTCTGTGCTTTTCCTGCATATTTCCTCATTCAAGATAACACTAACAACATCCTCTACTTTCAAAATATTTGATGCAGATGCAGTATTAGAAACTGCCATTACTAAGCCATGCCAGCTTTCAGGCAAAGAACATAATATTAAAAGAGCTTTTATCTCATCATCAAACACTATATTTACTGAGCTTAATTGATTCACAATACCATTGAAATCATTCAGATGAGTAGAAACAGATCCACCTTCATTCATATGCAAATTAAATAACTGCTTCATAAGATATACCTTATTTGAAGCTGAGGGTTTTTCATACATATTTGCTAACGTAGTCATCAACTCTACCGTTGTTTTTGCCTGTGACAAATTAGATATCACAGTGGAGGCCAGACTCAGTCTTATAGACCCAAGAGCCTTTCTATTAAGAACTTCCCATTCTTCATCCTCCATGTCCTTGGGCTTCTTTGCTATCCCACCTAACGGTAAGTAGAGATCCTTCTGATACAGATAGTCCTCTATCTGCATTCTCCAATGTTGGTAGTTCTTGCCATTAAACTTTTCCATTCTCAACTTACTTTCTTCTGCCATTGCTTATCCCACTCAAACAAAAATCCCTGCATAAACCCCTGTGAGCAACCTGTAATCTGTAACCTGTAACCTGTAACCAAGGCTCTGATACCACTTGTTGGGGGATCAAACCAACAATAGATTACACTTGTGAAAGCAATAAACGCGGAAATAAATCAGATAGATAAGTAACTGAAATGATAAATAGCACAGAACAAGATATACAAGAAAACACCCTGAAAACTTGTATTGAAACTCTTTACAATAGGAATACAATTTGAAGAAACTTCGTTCTTCCACACCTCTCTCAGATGCACACAAGATCTCTCACTAGATCTCTATTCCTCAAGAGCTCTCTCTCAAGTACACTCAAATCTAACAACCTGGATTGATGCAACTCTATACTGTCCTTCAAACATTCACAATGTTCTACTCTTACAGTTCTACACTCCAACACTCTACAATTCTAAGCTAAGAAGATCTTTCCTACATATAGAAATAGGAAACTTGAGCATGCTCTTACAACAAACAGTTAAGCCTCTTGAACAAGGGCTCTAAAAATAATATTGCTAATAATAGAGACGCAAGCTTGAGTCCACGACTCAAACTTATCATGCAAATACTCGCTACTGTCCACGAAAA